>JBBGZY010000218.1:747500-1495000 GCA_037952925.1 Lithobates clamitans | reverse complement strand
ACATGCGTAGTGTATAAAGGAGGGCCTTTCGCGCGTGTCGTACGTACGTTCTGTGCGTAGGTGATAGTGGACCAGGACGTTCCAAAACGAAGGTAATTTGAGATATATATATATTTTTTTGGGGGGGGTTTATGGTCATGACTTTGTAGCAAGCGGCCTATATGGCTTGATAGATTGATGAGGCCTACATAGGGAGAAGATGATGAGGGGTTAGCAGAAACATATAATAAGTTTTTTTGGTCTTGTGACTTTCTCTTTTCCAGATATAATGAATCCCCTATTGAAGGATCCAGAGTTCCTTACTTCTTTTATTTCAAAGTATCGAGAGATGAGGAATTTGTGGGAGGTGAAACACCCTCAGTATTATAACAAGCATGTGAGGAAGTCAACGCTGGAGAGACTTCTGTCCTTTGTCCAGGAGACCATCCCGGGAGCAACAATGGAGACAGTGCACAAGAAAATTGGGGTCTTGAGGAACATGTATAAAAGGGAGCATAGGAAGATCCAGGAATCAAGGAGATCAGGAGCATCAGCAGATGATGTTTATGTACCCAGGCTGTGGTACTACAATCAACTCCGTTTTCTTGATGACCAGAATGAAGCCAGGGCATCACTTTCAACCCTTCCCTCCACCCTTCCCTCCACCCTTCCCTCCACCCCAGCAGAGGCTGATGAGGAGCAAGCTGGGTCTTCCATCCTGGATGAACCGGATATGACCATCTGGAGTCAGGTAAATTATTTTAACAAATATTTACTGTACTAATATTAATGATGTTAACTGGATGTTATAATTGTCTCAAATAATTTAGCACTCCAAATTGTGTATACATATCAAATGATAGTAGTGACTAAATATGTTTGGCACCTGCTTGAAATAATTAGGGTGTCTGATTAGACTCTTTTATTAAAGAGATGTATTCACATTGAATTTGCTAGTCATGAGAAGCAAACTGTGTGTCATTGATGAACCCAAAAAAAGAAACTAAAACTATTGTCCTTTTTTTATACACAGGATGAGTCCATCCAGGAGGAATGTGGGGAAAGTGGCAGGCAGGAGGAGACCGGGCCCATGGACAGCCTGGAGGAGGCCGGATTCACCATCATCCTGGAGGAGGCTGGGCCCAGTGTCAGGCAGGAGGTGGCTGCTCCCAGTGAGGTGGCTGGGCCAAGTGAGGTGGCTGGGCCAAGTGAGGTGGCTGGGCCAAGTGAGGTGGCTGGGCCCAGTAGGAGCCTCACCCAATCCCAAGTGCCTCCCCTCCACCTTCCCAAAAAAAGGGCCAAGAAGGGGATGGTCACACAGGACGCGTCCCTGCGCCTCATGCAACAGGCCACCCGTTTTTTAACAAGCCCCCCCGAAGCGGAAGAAGCCTATGGCTGCTACTTAGCCAGCAGGCTTCTTCAGATGGATTGGGAGCAGCGCCTCATTTGTGAGCGCCTATTTGGGGAAACAATCCATAAGGGGCTGCAGGGCACGCTAACCAAAAACACCCAACTACATGAGGCAGCCCCCCCCCCTCCTCCTCCTCCTCCTCCTCCTCCTCCTCCTGCCACAACTGAAACACCAGAGCCACAGCCTCAAAAGAAGGCTACAGGGAAGGCTACAGGGAAGGCTGCAGGGAAGGCTGCAGGGAAGGCTGCAGGGCAGCGTGGAGGAAAGGCTGCAGGGAAGAGAAGAAAGTGATGACCTGGGTTCAGTCTGGTCTGACAGAAGACGCAGGCTGTTGTAGGACCACAGTCTGGGGACATCTAGATCATCTGCTGGTGCTGTTGATCTCTGGGATTCTTGGACCAGATTGTGCTCCCTCTTATATGGACTCCTCAAGATCCCAATTTTCTTGTACACCGACTTTTTCCAGCGTTGACTTCCTCTTTATTTTATTTTGACCATGAATAAATGGATCTTTTTTGAGTTTAGCAAAAGACTTTTATGTGTTTTCTTTTAAATCATTGATTTTACACACAATGTTAAATTAACAAGGGACAACAATCTCATTGAGTTTTAAAAAAACACACCAAAAATACATTACTAATGTTAAGAATGTTCAAGTGGTAAGTCTTGAAAAAAAAATATATACATAAACAAAAACGGTGCTTTGGGTTAACTTTATCTAAAAATTAAAAAATAATCACTAGAAAAAAAATAAAAAAGAATAATGGGTTCTTTGTGGTAACTTTACAAACATAAAAAAAAAAAAAAAAAAAGGGAAAAAGTATTATTAGTATGGAAACATTGTTTATAAAAAGCATACTATATCATTCATGAGATCAAAGAGAAAAAGAATTCAGAAATCAGTTTGGGAGAACTCTGATTATGAACAGCAAAACACCTTCGTTCTTTAGAGCATTCGTAAAGAAGAAATAAAATGCGCTGCATTCAACGATCACAGATTTTGCAGCGTGATGAATGTGCTACCTACAATACAAACACTAGTTTTACTAGACCGAGTGCTTCCGTTTAGTTTTTGCTTATGAGCATGCGTCGTTTTTTTGTCCGTAGGACTAGCATACAGACGAGCGGACTTCGGGGTCCGTCGTAGTTACGACGTAAAGATTTGAAGCATGTTTCAAATCTAAAGTACGTCGGATTTGAGGCTAAAAAAGTACGTTGAAAGTCCGAAGCAGCCCACACACGATCGGATTACCAGCCAGCTTTAGTCCGTCAGCGTCCGTTGGACTTTTGTAGACGAAAAGTCCGACCGTGTGTACGCGGCATAAGTGTTTTTGAACCATATCCATTTTGAGTCATTGTGGATCATTTGGGTCTATGTCAATACTATCCCCATTAAGGCCTTCTCTTTGTCCCCAGTTGCCAATTCAAAATGATCTTGTAAAGGGCCTATTTACTATTAATATAGTTGAAGAATTTTGGGGGGTTTGTCCTACTCTTTTTTGCAACCTGTTTATTTTGAATTTTGGTGGTCCTGATTTCCTTTTTACTTCCAATCCATCATGTTTAGGTCCAAAAATCAGAAAACACCACCAACCTTTTCTGTTTTTTTCATACCTAGATGGACTCAGAGGCAATTGGATGTAAACACACAGATGTCAATTTACAAAAAAAAAAAAAAAATGCTGTACATTAAGAATGCTTTCAGAAATATAAATGTTATTAGTATATTTTTATCAATTAGCAAAATGGAAAGTACATGAACAGAAGAGAAATCCCAAAAAATTCAATATTTGGTGTGCCTTCAAAACAGCAATTCATCTAGGTACACTTGCACACAGTTTGAAGTAACTCTGCAGGTAGGTTGTTCCAAACATCTTGGAAAACTAACCGCAGATCCTGTGCAGTTATTGGCTGCCCCAAATCCTCCTGTCTCTTCATGTAGTTCCAGACAGACTTGATGATTTCGACATCTGGGCTCTGTGGTGACCAAACCATCACTTCCAGGACTCCTTGTTCTTCTTTACTTTGAAGATAGTTCTCAGTGACATTGGCTGTATGTTTGGGGTTGTTTTCCTGCAGCAGAATACATTTGGAGACATGCCTCCCTGATGATATGGCATTATGGATAAGTATCTTCCTGTATTTCTCAGCATTGAGGATACCATTAATCCTTACCAAATCTCCAACTCCATTTGCAGAAATGCAGCAAAAAACTTGCAAGGAACCTCGACCATGCTTCACTGTTGCCTGCAGACACTCATTATTGTACCGCTCCCCAGCCTTTTGATGAAATAACTGCAGCCAAATATTTTAAATTTTGACTCATCAGTCTAGAGCACCTGCTGCCATTTTTCTGCACCCCAATTCCAATGTTTTCATGCATAGTTGTGATGCTTAGCATTGTTTCCACATCGGAGGTATGGCTTTTTGGCCACAGTTCTTCCATGAAGACTACTTCTGGCCAGACTGCTCCAGATAGTAGATTGGGGTACCTGGGTCATACTGGTTTCTGCCAGTTCTGTGCTGATGACACTGTTGGACCTCTTCCAATGTCGAATGGAAGTATGCATGATGTGTCTTTCATCTGCTGCATTAGGTACCCTTGGCCAACCACTGCGTCTACGGTCCTCAACATTGTCAGTTTCTTTGTGCTTCTTTAATAGAGCTTAAACAGAACATCTTGAAACCCTAGTCTGCTTTGAAATCTTTGCCTGGGAGAGACCTTGCAGATGCAGGATAACTAGCTTGTTTCTTGTTGCTGTGCTCAGTCTTGCTATGGTGTATGACCTGTTACATGAAACTGACGTGCACAACCTCACCTTAGTAGCAGAGTTTGGCTGTTCCTTAACCAGTTTTAAGCCTCCTACACAGCTGTTTCAGTTTCTGTTAATGACTGTGTTTCAGTCTACAAATGAAATTGATGATCATTAGCACCTGCTTTGTATAATTGGTTAATCATACACCTTACTTCAATCCTAAAAATCCCTGACTTTGTGCTAGTGTAAGAATTGTTGCTGGTCTTGGGCCAAAGGGGGGTAACATCAAATATTGATTTTTCTTCTGTTTTCTCACTTTGCATTTTGCACTTGTTTTTAATAAAAACAAACAATTAATATATATATAAATGTTTGAAAACATTCTTCTTACTTACTTACTTCTTACTACAGCATTTCTTCACACCTACTCAAAACTTATGCACAGCACTGTATATACTGTAGTAACATCATGGACAGTAGGGATGAGCTTCGAGTTCGAGTCGAACTCATGTTCGACTCGAACATTGGCTGTTCGCAAGTTCGCCGAACAGCGAACAATTTGGGGTGTTCGCGGCAAATTCGAATGCCGCGGAACACCCTTTAAAAGTCTATGGGAGAAATCAAAAGTGCTAATTTTAAAGGCTAATATGCAAGTTATTGTCATGAAAAGTGTTTGGGGACCTGGGTCCTGCCCCAGGGGACATGGATCAATGCAAAAAATTTTTTTAAAAACGGACGTTTTTTCAGGAACAGTGATTTTAATAATGCTTAAAGTCAAACAATAAAAGTGTAATATCCCTTTAAATTTCGTACCTGGGGGGTGTCTATAGTATGCCTGTAAAGGGGCGCATGTTTCCTGTGTTTAGAACAGTCTGACAGCAAAATGACATTTTGAAGGAAAAAACTCATTTAAAACTACCGCGGCTATTGCATTGCCGACAATACACCTAGAAGTTCATTGATAAAAACGGCATGGGAATTCCCCAAAGGGGAACCCCGAACCAAAATTAAAAAAAAAAAAAGACGTAGGAGTCCCCTTAAATTCCATACCAGGCCCTTCAGGTCTGATATGGATATTAAGGGGAACCCCGGCCAAAATTTAAAAAAAAATGACGTGGGGTTCCCCCTAAATTCCATACCAGACCCTTCAGGTCTGGTATGGATTTTAAGGGGAACCCCGTGCCAAAAAAAAAAAAAAACGGCGTGGGGTCCCCCCAAAAATCCATACCAGACCCTTATCCGAGCATGCAACCTGGCAGGCCGCAGGAAAAGAGGGGGGGACGAGAGTGCGCCCCCCCCTCCTGAACCGTACCAGGCCACATGCCCTCAACATTGGGAGGGTGCTTTGGGGTAGCCCCCCAAAACACCTTGTCCCCATGTTGATGAGGACAAGGGCCTCATCCCCACAACCCTGGCCGGTGGTTGTGGGGGTCTGCGGGCGGGGGGCTTATCGGAATCTGGAAGCCCCCTTTAACAAGGGGACCCCCAGATCCCGGCCCCCCCCCTGTGTGAAATGGTAAGGGGGTACAAAAGTACCCCTACCATTTCACTAAAAAACTGTTAAAATTGTTAAAAATGACAAGAGACAGTTTTTGACAATTCCTTTATTTAAATACTTCTTCTTTCTTCTATCTTCCTTCATCTTCTGGTTCTTCTGGTTCTTCTGGCTCTTCTGGTTCTTCCTCCGGCGTTCTCGTCCAGCATCTCCTCCGCGGCGTCTTCTATCTTCTTCTCCTCGGGCCGCTCCGCACCCATGGCATGGGGGGAGGCTCCCGCTCCTCTCTTCATCTTCTTCATCTTCTTCTCTTCTTCTTTTCTTCTCTTCTTCTCTTCTTCATTTTCTTCTCCGGGCCACTCCGCACCCATGCTGGCATGGAGGGAGGCTCCCGCTGTGTGACGGCGCTCCTCGTCTGACAGTTCTTAAATAACGGGGGGCGGGGCCACCCGGTGACCCCGCCCCCCTCTGACGCACGGTGACTTGACAGGACTTCCCTGTGACGTCACGGGGAATGCCACAGGGAAGTCCCGTCATGTCCCGTGCGTCAGAGGGGGGCGGGGTCACCGGGTGGCCCCGCCCCCGTTATTTAAGAACTGTCAGACGAGGAGCGCCGTCACACAGCGGGAGCCTCCCTCCATGCCAGCATGGGTGCGGAGCGGCCCGGAGAAGAAAATGAAGAAGAGAAGAAGAGAAGAAGAGAAGAAAAGAAGAAGAGAAGAAGATGAAGAAGATGAAGAGAGGAGCGGGAGCCTCCCCCCATGCCATGGGTGCGGAGCGGCCCGAGGAGAAGAAGATAGAAGACGCCGCGGAGGAGATGCTGGACGAGAACGCCGGAGGAAGAACCAGAAGAGCCAGAAGAACCAGAAGAACCAGAAGATGAAGGAAGATAGAAGAAAGAAGAAGTATTTAAATAAAGGAATTGTCAAAAACTGTCTCTTGTCATTTTTAACATTTTTGACAGTCTTTTAGTGAAATGGTAGGGGTACCCCCTTACCATTTCACACAGGGGGGGGGGCGGGATCTGGGGGTCCCCTTGTTAAAGGGGGCTTCCAGATTCTGATAAGCCCCCCGCCCGCAGACCCCCACAACCACCGGCCAGGGTTGTGGGGATGAGGCCCTTGTCCTCATCAACATGGGGACAAGGTGTTTTGGGGGGCTACCCCAAAGCACCCTCCCAATGTTGAGGGCATGTGGCCTGGTACGGTTCAGGAGGGGGGGGGGCCGCACTCTCGTCCCCCCCTCTTTTCCTGCAGCCTGCCAGGTTGCGTGCTCGGATAAGGGTCTGGTATGGATTTTTGGGGGGGCCCCACGCTGTTTTTTTTTTTTTTTTTGGCTCGGGGTTCCCCTTAAAATCCATACCAGACCTGAAGGAATTTAGGGGGAACCCCACGTCATGTTCTGGTGCGAACCGAGCAGGGGGGTGTTCGGCTCATCCCTAATGGACAGTTTTTAAATCCTTAAGTCCAAATGTTGGTATAGTGGTTGCACAAACTGGCCTGGTTATCTATTACAAAAAAAAACTGTGTTTGCTGCAATTTTTTAATATGTGCTGTACTGGAGACTGCTTTATATTCTGCCATAAATTCACAAAGTTTATCTGCATTAAAATGCTTAATGTAGCCCTAAAGCAAATATATTGCAGACACAAAGGCACAGATTTACACCTGACATCTAGCATCCACCTAAATTACTAGTTCAAACAAATGTATTACTGCTGATGGAAACCCCTGTATATGTTAGTATATCTTCTGCACAGGGATGCTTGGGCATTGACCTAGGATATATCTGTGTTTCTCACATAAGTACCAGTGGGATGTCATGAACCAGTGCTGTTGTGGGCAACAGACCTTTACCAGCTGCCTTAAATAACTGTAAATATTACTCCCTTTGGTATCCGTTGCATGTAGCTGTTATGTCAGAGTGCCTGCCAGGCACATCCTTAGAGTTCAAATAGCAGTTTAATCCATGAATGCTTCCTAACCTGGAGACCAGCATGACAGGCCAATCACACATTAGGCTGAGCCTGAGCTGCCTGGATGTGCCGCAGGCAATCTAACTTCGGAGCTCTAAGGACTGAGCATGCAATGCAGTAGATTCTAGAAGACTCAGCTAACAATGAATGAAAGTGCTTTACTGTAATATCTTGTTACTATACTAAATTAGATGATTAGATGTACATGATAACAAGGGAAAGAGAAAGTACATGTCCTGAATTTCTGCAGCATTTGTTAAGGGCAATGTTAATTTAAAAGTGTACCACTAGTAGATATACATATCATAAACTGTCTTTCTATAGTTACATAAGAGCCTAGTTTCAGAGTGGAAATTTGTAGCTTCCTAATAAGGTTTTGTGAAGTAGATTAAAATGTAGGCAGATTGAAACTATGATTTATTTTATGTTACAAATACTGAAGAAAACGTAAAATATGTTAACATAAAAACACCCATTCACATCAAGAAAGGTCATCCCCTATGTACTTTTCACAATACTTGCCAGGTAACTGACTGTGTATGTGTGTGTAAAAAGAAGATTAGGATAATCAGATAAGAGGTTGACCAGACTAGTTGGAAACATCTGTTTTTTCTAATTAGGACAGCATCTGTACAGGGGAATAGAGGTGAGAGAACAAACCAGAAACTTAATTCATATCTTTTTATTTATTTAGAGTGCATCTGTGCCCAGCCTATATGCATTAAAAGTATTTGCATTTAATCCTTCTATCCTCTCCCCGCAGGGGGAGGTGGCCTGTCCACATGGACCGCACGTCCAGGACAAGGGAGGTATTCCTAATGTCATAACATCTTGATATATCTTACTGCTAGTATCATTGTTTTCCTTGGACCATGACTGAAGATCCATTTTTTTGTCTTTCCCCTTTTCCTCTATTTCCTTATTTATCTTTTTTTGTTGTAATGTCAAAAAACATTAAACTAAATAAATAAAGATTATATATAAAAAAAAGTATTTGCATTTTCTAAACAAGCAGTGTAGGGCTGGCCACAGACAGTTGGAATCTCAGATGATTCAGCAGGAATCGTCCGAGATTCGAACCATGTATGGGCAGGCTGGATGTACCGAGTTGATTGATCGATCAACTTGGGTACAACCAGCCTGCCAGATCTTACATGCAATTGCCTGGTATAGCCGCTATCAAAAATCGATGTCTTTTCCCAGCAGGGTTGGCTTCCCCCGAATACAATGACTCGGCAGGAAGGATTCCTCTGTCAACACTGACCCGTGGTTGCAGAAAATAAATTTGCGCTGTGTATGGCTTGCTTAACAAGGTCTTGTCCATCTTTGTAGTTGCAGGTACTGTGGGGAAATCCCTCTTTAGGCCTTGTGCACATGGAAGTTTGCTGACATGACGCCTAGCATAAAATTCCTGCCATTTTCCGAGGTGCTGCAGGTGGGTTGTACAATGTGCATGAGGCCAGTTTCTGACTATTTTCTCTGGTAGAGAGAATTTGTCAGTCTTGCATCCTACTAAACAAAGTCCAAGTACTGTAAGCTATTAGAAATTGCCTAAGGCTAATGCCGCATACACACGAGCGGAATTTCGGACAGAAAGAGTCCGATGGGAGCTTTTCATCATATATTCCAACCGTGTGTATGCCCCATCGGACTTTTTCTGTCGAAAATTCAGACGGACTTAGATAGAGAACATGTTCTATATTTTTCCGACGGAACAAATTACTATCCGAAAAAACGCTCGTCTGTATGCTGTTCCAACGCACCAAAAACGATGCATGCTCTGAAGCAAGTACAAGACGGAAGCTATTGGCTACTGGATATTGAACTTCAGTTTTCTAGTCCCGTCGTAAGTGTTGTACGTCACCGCGTTCTGGACGGTCGGAATTTGGTGTGACCGTGTGTATGCAAGACAGCTTGAGCGGAATTCCGGCAAAACCGGTCCTGCCTAACTGCCTAAGGTAAAACATTGCACAAAGCAGGTAAGTATAACGTTTATTATTTTAAGAAAAAAATAAAATAAACCTTTACAATCACCATTACCAAGCTCCATGTTTCAATCACCTTGATACTAGCATGTTTCTTCATTTAAAAAAAAGACAATAATCAGTTATTAAATACCACCACCAAAATAATGCTTTTTTCCCCCTCCAAAAATTATATAAAATTAATTTGGGTACATTGTTGCATGAGCTAATTATTGTTAGTCAAACTATCAGACCACTGAAAACTGAAAAAGGCCTGGTAATGAATGGGTATTACAGGCTGGTACTCAAGTAGTTAATGAAAGGTTAACCCAATAAACAACCAAATTAGCATGATGTCAAAACCACTTGAGATTCAAGACCAAGACTACTATATATACGGTAATATAATTTGTTTTATAGTTCTTGTGCTATGTAGGCTTGGCTTTTGTTTCATTGTGTTCACTATATATTTAAAGAGCGGTGCCTCTGCATGTTCTAAACTGGTGCCTCTGCATTTTCTGACCTCAAACCATTACTTTATTAAACTGATACTAAAGGCATTTTTTTAAAATAAAAAAATACTTACCTGCTCTGTGCAACGATATTGCACGGAAAGGTTGCTTATCTTCTCTTCTGGTAGCCCCTGCCAGTATTGTTGGATCCTCCCTCCTTTAGGTGCCTCTTGTAGCAAGCCTGAGTGCTAAGGAGGCAACTTGTGGGGGTTTGACCCCGATTGGGGGCCAAGCAGAGCTGTAACCATTTCTCACAGTAGTTTGACTGAAGGCAGCAGAAGCCTATAGCTCTGCTGCTCTCAATTTTTCAAGTAAAAGCAGGAAGTGAGGGGAGTGGTGCTGGAGTTGGTGACAGCACTTGAGGGGTTGACAAGGAGCTAGGTAAGTGTTTAGGAACAGAGGAGGGTATGACAGTTTGTTGGGGCATTTTTTAATTTAATGCACAGAATGCATTAAGTTAAAAATAAATGTAGAGTTTAAAACTACTTTAAGTTATTGTGGTGCTTGTCATGTTTCTCATTTAGTGCAAACATGGACAAGTGCATGTGTGGACAAATCTACACTATTGAACAGAACCTCCCCACTGTATGCTGACAGTACAGGACTGTGGCATACTGATGTTGTGCAAGTTTTCACTGCATTGGCTTAGTCTTCTGGTTTCTCTAGAATGTTGAATAAATACCAGAGAATCCCTTAATGCTCTTGTTAATTGGGTACTGTATTTATGTAGTTTGCTGCAATGGCAATGTGTGCTTTGAGAATAACTGGGCACAAGATATGCAAAGCATTTTTTTGCAGGCCAATTTTACTTCAGGAACAAGTTATTATTTCTTGAAAGACTTTTAAGTTGTGCCATTGTTTCTTGTAACAACTTGGTAACTTAACAAAGTAGAAGGCAATAGTACTAATTACAAAAGTGCCAGGCAGAATATTACCTGTAATGCTTGGAACTTAAGGCCGGCCATAGCCAGGCTGATTCTTCCTGCTGAACCGGCTGAGATTGGAACCATGTACGGGCAGACTAAAAGTATCACGTTAATCGATCAATCAACTTGGGTACAACTAGCCTGCTGGATTTAGAATTTGTTTATCGCTAGTGGCTGGTATAGCCACTAGCAATAATCACTGTCTCCTCCCAGCTGGGAGAAAACAATGGCTTGGTGGGAGGGATTCCCCTGTCAACACTGTCTGTGTTGAAGGGGTGTCAGGTCACCTTGAGGCTAGGTGAAAGATGCACTCTGTAGGGGTCAGAAGTGCACCGCTAAGGTAGTGAACCCTAGGACTGACTGCTGCGGATTGAACCCTGGGAGGTTCAGGAAGCAGGTCTACTGGATCACTGACACAGATCCCACTGGGAGCTAGAGCATAGATTCCCCAGGGCACGGAGTCTAAGAGCCAGCAGGTGTTCACCAGAGCCTCTAGTGGTGAGGATGACTGCGCTGCAGTCTGGCTCCAGGTCGCGGCCCCCAGGGTCTCACAGCTCACGCTCACGGTAGACTACAGGAGAAGAGGAAGGAGGCAGCAGGCTGGAACAACAAGGAAAGTAAGGGACAAGCCATGGTCGGGGCCACAAGCAGACAAGGACAACAGAGTTCACGCCAAGGTTCAGGGTCACAGGCAAACAGGGATGGTTGGGGACACGCCAAAGGTCAGGGTCACGAGCAGACAGGAATAGTTAAGAACAGGCCAAAGTCGGTAACTGGAATCAGACGTAGGAAACACAGCAAGTACACACGGAGGCTAACACACAATAGTTGATCAGCACTGCTGGCTTGCAGTGCACAGGTTAATATAGGGTTCCCTGATAGGGCCTGGGGTGGGGCCATGCTTAGAGGAGAGGTTATAAAACCAGTCAGGTGAGAGGCAGCTGGTCTTTAGAGATGAACACATTGAGACAGGTAAGCTGACAGAGAAACTCTATTGCATAACCATGACAGTACCCCCCCCCTCTTATGAGGCCTCCCCCTCCCCTGCCTGGGCCCTGGCTTAAAGGGAAACTCCAGATGAAACCTCCTCCACGGATGTGGCGCAAAGATCTCAGATGCAGTGATCCAAGACTTCTCCTCAGGACCAAACCCTTCCCAATGTACGAGGTACTGAAGAATGCCTCTACGGCACCGGGAATCGAGAACTTGCCTAACCTTGTACTTAAGATTATCCTCAGAGACCGAAACCGAGGTAGGGAGAGGACGAGAGGACTTATTGAGAGCTAAAGGCTTCTTAGGAATGGGTAAAGGCATAAGAAGACCATCAGGAGTCTGAGCATGGTCCCCCAGACCCTTAAAGAAGAACTGGACATCCAACACAGGATCATCAGACTGGGCAGAAGTCAGTGGATCCCTGAGACCAGGTTGGTTAGAAAGTGAGGTGTCACAGAAGTCAAGCTGGATAGATTCACTGGGCATAGGCTGAACTGGTGCAGAGGCTGACTGAACAGCATTGCCAGGTGCAACGACCACCAGAATCGCATCACGGGGCGTAGCGACTGTGGAACTGGTAGACGAGTCAGCCTGGGTGTGCGTCCAAGGGGGTCCAGGAACAGGCAAAGGTAAATGACCATGCAAACTGGAGTGAATGATCGGCTCAAGTTCACAGGTGGACTCCTCATCCAGAATGCCACATGACCCAGAAAGTGCCTCAGCCCGACTATTGCAGGAGACATTCCACAAATCGCTATATACAGCGGGAAGAGCAGAAGATACTGGGATGGTGGCAACAGGAAGTTTCTCTTTTGGGGTAACCTTGAGTAGGCAGGAAGAAGAACAGGGGGAACCCCAAGCCAGGATCCGTCTAGCAGTCCAGTCAATGTGTGGAGAATGGAACCGTAACCAAGGAAGACGTAATATGATAGGAGATGAAGCCTTAGGCAAGACAAGGAAGGATATCCACTTCTGATGGAGTTTCCCTACTGACATCTTAACAGAAAGGGTCTGGAAGCGGATAGGACCCCCTGGGAGAACAGTGCCATCAATCGCCAAGACCACCAATGGCGTTGAATGGGGCAAAAGGGTAAGTCTCAGGGAAGATGCAGTTTCCCAATCCATGAAATTGCCAGCGGCTCCGGAATCCAGATGTGCCGAGACTGAACGAGAGGAAGCATCGACATGAAGGAACACAGAAAGAAGAAGACGAGAAGGTGAAGGTGATACTTCAGGGTCTAATACTCCACCTTCAGGATGTATTAGCCCCGGTTGTTTTTCCGGACGAAGAGAACAAGTGTCAGGAAAATGACCTTTGGCCCCACAATAGAGGCACAGGCCCAGAGTTCTGCGCCTAGCGCGTTCTTCAGGAGACAACTTGGTCCAGCCCAGCTGCATAGGTTCCTCAACGGGCAGGGGGTTCTCCTCGGATCGAAGAGAAGGGACTGGGAGCTCAAGCTGCCTAAGGAACGGGAAGTGCTGGCGTCTTTTTTCCAGGCCCCTCTCCTGAAAGTGAATATCGATCTGGTTACACAAGGTGATGACACCGTCCAGATCAGCAGGAAGGGATCTTCCTGCTAATTCATCCTTCACTCTATCAGAGAGGCCTTGTAAAAAGGTTGCAACTAGGGCCTCATTATTCCAGCTCAATTCAGCTGTGAGGATACGGAACTGAAGAGCATACTGTCCCACAGATGCGGACTCTTTACGGAGACGTAAAAGAGCGCTAGCCGCTGAGGAGACACGACCCGGTTCCTCGAAGATATTCTGAAAAAGTTTCAAGAAATCAGACAGGCTAGAAACCACTGGTTCATTCAGTTCCCACAGAGGGGCAGCCCAAGCTAGCGTCTCGCCGGACAGGAGGGATATAATATAGGCTACTTTCGCCCAATCGGACAGGAAGTTTTGGGGCTGAAGTTCAAAATGAATCGTGCACTGGCTAAGGAACCCCCTGCAAGCCTTGGAGTCCCCAGAGAAACGGGGAGTTGTAATGAATGTGTGGCTGCGACTGGTGCAATAGGTGCAGTAGCAGATAGCGGGTGAGGGTCCTAATGAGGCCTGAACCTGTTCAAAATGGAATGCCAAATCCTGAAGGAATCGCATCACCTGGGTCTGATGCGATTCCTGGGTCTCAAGTCTGCGAACTAAGCCCTGCAACGGATCATCTGCGGGTAGCGGCACATCAGCCGGGTCCATGGCTGATCAAACTGTCTGGTCACCTTGAGGTAGTGAACCCTAGGACTGACTGCTGCGGATTGAACCCTGGGATGTTCAGGAAGCATGTTTACTGGATCACTGACACAGATCCCACTGGGAGCTAGAGCATAGATTCCCCAGGGCGCGGAGTCTAAGAGCCAGCAGGTGTTCACCAGAGCCTCTAGTGGTGAGGATGGACTGCGCTGCAGTCTGGCTTCAGGTCGCGGCCCCCAGGGTCTCACAGCTCACGGTAGACTACAGGAGAAGAGGAAGGAAGCAGCAGGCTGGAACAACAAGGAAAGTAAGGGACAAGCCAAGGTCGGGTCCAAAAGCAGACAAGGACAACAGAGTTCACGCCAAGGTTCAGGGTCACAGGCAAACAGGGATGGTCGGGGACACGCCAAAGGTCAGGGTCACGAGCAGACAGGAATAGTTAAGAACAGGCCAAAGTCGGTAACTGGAATCAGACGTAGGAAACACAGCAAGTACACACGGAGGCTAACACACAATGGTTGATCAGCACTGCTGGCTTGCAGTGCACAGGTTAATATAGGGTTCCCTGATAGGGCCTGGGGTGGGGACATGCTTAGAGGAGAGGTTATAAAACCAGTCAGGTGAGAGGCAGCAGGAGACATGTCTGGTCTCCTTAGCCGCTGATCCTGAAAATGGCAAACTGTCATGGTGCTCTTTTGATTCCAGTGAGAATGGTTAGAAATATTCACAAGACATATTCACAAGCCTTATGCCCTGTACACACGGTCGGACTTTCCGACGGAATATGTGCGATCAGAGCTTGTTGTCGGAAATTCCGACCGTGTGTGGGCTCCATCGGACTTTTTCCATCGGAATTTCCGACACACAAAGTTTGAGAGCATGCTATAAAATTTTCCGACAACAAAATCCGATCCTTTAAATTCCAATCATGTGTAGACAAATCCGACGGACAAAGTGCCACGCATGCTCAGAATAAATTAAGAGATGAAAGCAATTGGCTATTGCTCCGTTTATAGTCCCGACGTACGTGTTTTACGTCACTGCGTTCAGAACAATCGGATTTTCCGACAACTTTGTGCGACCGTGTGTATGCAAGACAAGTTTGAGCCAACATCCGTCGGAAAAAATCCATGGATTTTGTTGTCGGAATGTCCGATCAATGTCTGACCGTGTGTACGGGGCATTAGAAAGAAGTAAAGTGTCCAGATCTAAAATGCTTGTGTATTGTGACATCATAGATCAGGATCTTCTTCCTGTAGTGGTTAGCAGTCCACTGATGTAAGACTTGTAAACAATTTTAACGTATGAAAGCACTGTTTAGAGGTTTTCACTGGAGTATTCACCAATATTAACACTTGTCGAAAGAATAAAAAAAGTAGAGTGCCTGGTAAGTAATTTACTGTAAATACCCCTTATAAATGTTTTCACACATGATTTATACAACTTTCACCCAAGATTCAAAATTTATTTCAGATTGGAAACCTACTGATGTGTCTGAGGCTTCTAAAATTCCAGTGTTATGTGGCCTAAAGGGGTTGTCTGGGTGGGTTAAGATCCCTACATTTGCTCATCCTGAGTTCTTTTTGCAGCCAGAGGATCCTGTTGTGCCAAGGCCAGGAGATCCAGATCTCCACTTTGAACTTGAGAGCCACATCTGCTGTTACAGCCCCGGTAATAGAGGTCCCATGGGAAAGGACAGTGTTCCATTTGAGCTTTGTCCTGACCCAGGGGTCATCTCTGCGATCCCTGGTGCATTTGGGAACCCGAGTGGGGTAACCTATGCGCTGGGTAGACCTGGGGGACAGGTACAGTGCAGACTGGCCTCTAGTAACAGAGAGAGAGAGGGTCCAGTCATGAAGGAATGCCCTGGCATCAGGGTACCTGCACAGACCAGGGACTCTGGCATTGGGTAGTTGGGTATCCTTTGGTGTCCCAGCATTGGAACACAGGCTGCTTTTGAGAATAAGCCTTTGGTGTTGTGCCTCCTTGGGGATCTGACCAGCAGAGAACCCAGCCAGGATTGTGACCCTGGTGGCGGGGTTCTCACCAGGCCTTCAGACATGGACAGTGGAGTGCTCAGTCAGCTTGCAGACCCTGGTGGTGGGGCCCTATGGTGTGTCCAGAGGCTGCTCCTTAAGGGGGAATCTGTTAGGATTAAGCTCACCTGCTGGTGGCACTATCCTGCACTGGGCTGTTTGCTGCAGCTCCAGTGTCCACCAGCAGGTGTCTCCCAGGAGCCAGCAGGCTGGTGTAATCAGGCTAATTAGTGTTCAGCTGTGGGGGGGCTACTTAAGGCTTCTCCTCCCTTCCCCCAACTCGTTGCGATTCTGGTCCCTTCCTTGCTGCCTGTTCCTGATGCCTAGCCTGATCCAGTCTGTACCTCTCTGCCTTGTTCCTGCCTCCCCCTGCCTTGCTTCTGTTCGAGTACCCTGTTGAGGTCCCCCTTCCTCGCAACCTTGCACTCCCTGTACCCTTGTCCTTTAGATGTTTTTTGTATATAGATAGCAGTTAGGTTTGTTTGTTATTTGTCTTTTGGGGTTTGTTTATGTTTATGTTTACTGTGTGCTGTGTTTGGTGTGTTTATGGTTTGCTGTGTTTCACTGTAAATAGATATCACTTAAATATATATATAGCCCCTTCTGTTTGAGTACCCTGTTGAAATATATATATAATATATCCTTTGTTTGGTCTCAGTTCCCTTGTGTAGCTACGTGTCTGGTCTCCTTAGCCACTGATCCTGATAATGGCAAACTGTCATGGTACTCTTTTGATTCCAGTGAGAATGGTTAGAAATATTCACAAGACATATTCACAAGCCTTAGAAAGAAGCAAAGTGTCCAAATCTAAAATGCTTGTGTATTGTGACATCATAGATCAGGATCTTCTTCCTGTAGTGGTTAGCAGTCCACTGATGTAAGACTTGTAAACAATTTTAATGTATGAAAGCACTGTTTAGAGGTTTTCATTGAAGTATTCACCAATATTAACACTTGTCGAAAGAATAAAAAAGTAGAGTGCCTGGTAAGTCATTTACTGTAAATATCCCTTATAAATGTTTTCATACATGATTTATACAACTTTCACCCAAGATTCACAATTTATTTCCGATTGAGCCCAATTAGGAAAATTTGCAAATCTTGAGTAAATCTTGTATGAAAACATATATTAATATATATCCCTTGACATCTTTCAAATGTTACTTTTAGCCCAACTCATCTTTTAACATTCTCCATATTTCCAAAAAAGAAGGGTTCAAAAATACCACACAACAGGCTCTTTTGTAAAACAGAAATATCTTTTTCCAATAAATCAGGAAAGCAATAATGACACTAAAGTCAATTCCTAAAGAAAATACGTTTTTCACTAAAGCTTTTAGCACACAGCACAGCTGAATTTTCAGCATTCATATCATATTACCTGTTTTTGCAGTATTTCATATATAGCAGTCGATTCATAAATATTGTTGCATGGTACAGCTAGCCAGGAAGCTCTGAAATTAAGGGAAGCTCTGCAGATTTTATCATCCAATCATGTGCAAGCAAAAATGCTGTTTTTTATTTTTCTTGCATATCCCCCTCAGATCTACAGCGACTGCACTTCCAAGTGCACTTGCTGTGCAAAGTGGATTTACCCTTAGTAAATAACCCCCAAAATGTTTTTACTACTTTTGGATAAATTGGGGAAAGGTTAAAATAATCAATCTGCTGTCTACATTGCCCTAATCCCCCCCCCCCCACTTTTTGTCCCCCGTGTAACTGGAACAGCAATTGAGGGTAAATCTCCCTAATGAAAACAGATAGAAAGTATCTTTTTCATTTAGTAGAGAAGGGTTAGGACCCCTGTTAGGATTTTAAATCTGTGTGCATCTCCCCTGGTTAAATTTACCTTTATTAACAGTCTTGCTAACCATTGTCAATGGGATAAAAAAATTATGGGAAATCCAACATGTATATATTTTTTATTCATTTGTATACTGTTGTCAACAATACTTTAGATGTTTTTAGACCTTATCTTTGTGTAGATCTAACTTTGAGGTAAGATGCCACAGTGAGAGGTGGTGATACACTGTGGTGCAAGATATTGTTTGGAGCACTTTCTTAATGCAACATTATTTTTGTATATACAATTTTGAGAACAAAGCACAACAGACACTTATTGGGAGATTGTGTGCTTGTTAAAGCCTAATAGGGCGTACACACGGTCGGACTTTGTTCGGACATTCCGACAACAAAATCCTAGGATTTTTTCCGACGGATGTTGGCTCAAACTTGTCTTGCATACACATGGTCACACAAAGTTGTCGGAAAATCCGATCGTTCTGAACGCGGTGACGTAAAACACGTACGTCGGGACTATAAACGGGGCAGTGGCCAATAGCTTTCATCTCTTTATTTATTCTGAGCATGCGTGGCACTTTGTCCGTCGGATTTGTGTACATACAATCGGAATTTCCGATTTTGTTGTCGGAAAATTTTATCTCCTGCTCTCCAACTTTGTGTGTCGGAAAATCTGATGGAAAATGTCCGATGGAGCCGACCACACGGTCGGAATTTCCGACAACGCGCTCCGATCGGACATTTTCCATCGGAAAATCCGACCGTGTGTACGGGGCATTATATGTATGATCTATATTGTTTTTAATTCCTTTACAGGAATACAATTTTTGTTTTGTTTTAATACACTCATGTGTTTGTACACTCATTGTGATTGTGCTGCAGTTTGTTAGAGCTTTGATTTTCATTGGTGACTGAACACACTTTAGTGAAAGGCTGCACCACCTATGATTGTTAGTTGGTTTAACCATTTAATCCAAAATTAAAAGCAGGTATTGGCTATACAGTTGTGCTCAAAAGGTTGCATACTCTGACAGAAATCATAAAATGTTGGCATTAATATTGAAAATATTACTGATCATGCCAAAAAAATCTCTTTAATTTAAGGATAATGATCACGTGAAGTCATTTTTTATCACACAGTTATTTGGCTCTTTTTAAAATCATAACGATAACAGAAATCACCCAAATGGCCCTGATCAAAAGTTTACATACCCTGGAATGTTTGACCTTGGTACAGACACACAAGGTGACTCACACACAAGTTAAAATAGCAATTAAAGTTCATTTCTCACATCTGTGGCTTTTAACCACTTCCACACAGGGCATTTTCACCCCCTTCCTGCCCAAGCCAATTTTCAGCTTTCAGCGCTGTCACACTTTGAATAACAATTGCGTGGTCATACAACACTGTACCCAAATGAAATTTTTATCATTTTTTCCCCACAAATAGAGCTTTCTTTTGGTGGTATTTGATCACCCCTGCGGTTTTATTTCTTGGGCTATAAACAAAACAAGAGTAACAAGTTTGAAAAAAACACAATATTTTTTACTTTTTGCTATAATAAATATCCAAATTTTTTTTTTTAGACAAATTTTTTCCTCAGTTTAGGCCGATATGTATTCTTCTACATATTTTTGGTAAAAAATATCGCAATAAGCGTATATTTATTGGTTTGCGCAAAAGTTATAGCGTCTACAAAATAAGGGGATAGATTTATAGCATTTTTATTATTATTTTTTTTTTACTAGTAATGGCGGCGATCTGCGTTTTTTATTGTGACTGCGATATTGCGGCGGACACATCGGACACATTTTTGTGACCATTCACATTTATACAGCGATCCGTGCTATAAAAATGCATTGATTACTGTATAAATGTGACTGGCAATGAAGGGGTTAACCAGGACGGGGCGCTGCAGGGTTAAATGTGTTCCTAAGGAGTGATTATAACTGTGGGGGGAGGGGATTCACAAGGGGAGGAGACAGATCGGTGTTCCTCTGTACAAGGAACACACCATCGGTCTCCTCCCATCTGACAGGACGTGGATCTGTGTGTTTACACAGATCCAGGGTCCTGCTTGGTTACCGGGCAATCGCGGGTGCCCGGCGGACATCGCAGCCGCCGGGCAAGCGCACCGGGACCCGAGTGACGCGGCGCGCGCGCGTGCCCCCTAGGGTTCCTGGAAGGCAGCGCCGTCATATGACGGCAGCCCAGAATAACAGCTGCACCATCCCGCCGTCATATGACGGTGGGTGGGCAGCAAGTGGTTAAAATTGCAATTAGTGTCAGTGATAAATTGTCAATGAATTTGTTAGCTGTCACGTGAATGCACTGAGCCAACTAGATACTGAGCCATGGGAAGCAGAAAAGAACTGTCAAAAGATCTGCATAACAAGGTAATGAAACTTTATAAAGATGGAAAAGGATATAAAAATATATCAAAAGTCTTGCATTTTCCAGTAAATACTGTTCAATCACTTATCAAGAAGTGAAAAATCCTGGGATCTCTTGATACCAAGCCAAGATCAGGTAGACCAAGAAGGATTGAAATCACAACTGCCTGAGGAATTATTCAGGGCTACAAAGAAAAACCCACAGGTAACAGGATAAATACAGTCTGATCTGGAATAATAACAGTGTGGTTGTATTTAAGGAACAAAATACGACGATACTTGAACAAAAATGATCTACATGGTCAAGTTGCCGAAAAGAAGCCTTTACTACGCCAATGCAACAAAAAAGCCCAGTTACAATATGCCCAAAAACACCTTGACATGCCTCACCTGGTATTTTTGTGGCATTGGTGCAATAATGGCTTCTTTCTGGCAACTCGACCATGTAGATAATTTTTGTTCAAGTATTTTCGTATTGTGTTCCTTAAAAACAACCACATCATCTTTTTCCAGAGCAACCTGTGTTTCTCCTGAGGTTACCTGTGGGCCTTTTTTTTGTTCCCTGAACAATTCTTCTGGCAGTTGTGGCTGCAATCTTTCTTGGTCTACCTGACCTTGGCTTGGTATCAAGAGATCCCCAAATTTTCCATTTCTTAATAAGTGATTGAACAGTACTTTCTGGTACATTAAAGGCTTTGGATAACTGTTTATACCCTTTTCCATCTTTCTGAAGTTCCATTACCTTGTTACTCAGGTCTTTTGACAGTTATTTTCTGCTCCCCATGGCTCAGTATTTAGCCTGCTCAGTGCATCCACGTGATAGGTAACAAACTCATTGACTATTTATAAACAGACACTAATTGCAATTTAAACAGCCACAGATGTGGGGAATTAACCTTTAATTGCCATTTTAACCTGTGTGTGTCACCTTGTGTGTCTTTTACCAAGGCCAAACATACCAGGGTATGTTCGGGCTATTTGGGTGATTTCTGTTATTGTTTTGATTTAAAAAGGAGCCAAACAATTATGTTGTAATACATGGCTTCATGTGATCCCTATTCTTAAATAAAAGAGTTTTTTGCATGTGTGACAGACCTAACCAGGAGACAGGGTTTTGGAGGGGACTGCAGGGTAGCTGCTCGCCTACTGACTATGGGCCCTGGCTTTTGAGGGGGCTCTAGTCTTGCAAGATGTGTGCCTGGGGGACCCTTGGAGTGGCCTTGCTTTGGATTTGGGTCCATGTCTCCCCGAAACACACAGACTCTGTGAATCTAGGCCCAGGATACATATTTGGGTCCTTTGTGCCCAAACCAGCAATGACTGCTTTAGACTGTGAGACTCAGAATAGATGTTAATCCAATCAGCTCAGACCAACCTGATAGTGGGGTCTCCTACTATAGTCTGTTTATTAAGGTGTTATGTGTTTATTGTTAAGTATGTCTCTTCCATTGTGTGTCTCCTAGGTGTGCATTTCCATTGTTAATTGTCACCTATAGTTTCTGTCTGTGTGATTATCTCTTGGAGATGTGAATAATAGTGTGTCCACTTTACCTTGTTATCGATCTATTGTGGCATGTTATGTGTTTGTGTTTATAAAAATGTGTAATGTACTTTCTGTATTCAGTGCTGTTGGCAGCGGACTGTCTGGGTAGCTAGTTGTTAATTAGTTCATGTTAATTAGATCATTGTCAGCTATTAGTTGCTAGATGTGCATTAGCATACTGTTTTTGTTGGCTGTTCCTTAGCTATGTTAATTATATTCCTGTTTGCAGTTTGTATTGTTAGGGTAATGTTATCAAACTCTTATCTAATCTTGCATGGTATACATTCTGTGTAAATTTACAATAAAGAGTTCCAGTTTGCACCTAAGCTAGTGTTGTCTAGTATCTTGGGTACAATATTCACTATAATACCTGGTTCCAGACTGGAGGAAGCTATATCTTGAAAGAGGCACCCAAGCTGGGTGCTGGACGTTCCATCACAGCACAATCAGTTATATTTTCAATATTATTAGCAAAATTTCACAATTTCTGTCAGGGTATGCAAACTTTTTAGCACAACTGTAGATACATGTGTGAGTTTGAGATGTTTAATGGCGCGCAAAAAAAAGGTGAAATACAAGGTATGGATAAAGTAATGATTTATAGGAAACCCTTGCTTTCAGTGGTTAAAAAATGATGTGCAGTGGAAAATATGGTCAAAACATACTTTCAATCTACAAGTTTATCAAAGAAAAGAAACATAGAAGCATATCATCATAGTGGTTTACCTCAATATAGTGTTGCTTCCTGTGTTCAAAATATAAGAGCATAATATTCCATATTTGTTCAACATTACATGGTCTGATTTGTCACAGATTTAACTACTAACTAAAAGGATTTGGAATTACCAAACACTTTACCTTATACAGACAATGTTCCATAATATTAGCAAACGGCTTGTTTTAGCTATCTTTGGTACAGGATCAATTTTTTCTTCTATGCATGTAACGTCCCTGAATTGCTGATAAGGAACTTGCAGACAAGCCTGGAGGGAATACATACTGAGAGCGATCTACCATACCGTTCAGTGAAATGCATGGGAAATTCCAAAGCAAAAAACTGTAATATAACAATATACTATTACTATACAAAAAAAACATCCAAATATTTGCACCTCAAAGTCCAAATCCTACTATAATATGGTCAAGTACAATCTAGCTAGCCAATTTATGTTAGCTTCATGTCCCTAAAGGAAAAGTATAATGTTTTTTCAATTAGCCAATTTTTATAGCTATTATCACAATTTCACATTCCTAGAGGCTTCCTACATGCTTGCTCTTTCATATTTTTGTTATTGTATTAAATATATAAAAGTTTGTAGATTCACCACAAGGGGGAACAGACATTAAGTTTGTGAATACCACTGAATCATAGTCTTGGATCGTGAAAAGGAAAAGTAATCAGACAAACAGGAAGTTGAATTTTTGTAATAGCAAATATAGCTGGCTGCATCAATTAATATATATATATATATATATATATATATATATATATATATATATATATATATATATATATATATATATCATGCTATACAAACTGTAGACACTTTAAAAAAAAAAAGATCTTTTGACAGAATTTAACATATGATTTCTTTTTAGTTAATTTCTTTCATATGCATATATGAATAGACACTGCAATTACCATACATACCCTTTAAATCTAATTTCATGATGAAGAAAAAATTCTTTACATTTATGAATTGGGTTCTACATCATAGTTGTTAATATACAAGCACAGAGTATTTAGAGTTGTCCAGAGCGTAACACAAACACAGGCTACTCCATTAATTCACAAAGAATGTCCTGTAAATGTAAAACAGCTTAGAAGACTGTACACAGAATGCTCTCCACTGTAATAAGGATATATGCAAAGAGCAATGCACAGGTTTTGTGGTACCATACTGTATTCCGATAAAGCACAGACAATGCTCCCAGGTCTTACCATCCATATCCAGCCTCTGTATAATGACCTCCAGTTCCACTTCATTGGGCATGTACCCCAGCGACCTCATTGCAGTGCCCAGCTCCTGCTTGGAGATGAAACCATTTCCGTCCCGATCAAACACCTTGAAGGCTTCTCGAATTTCTGTGTAGACAGACAAAGAAGATTAACCATCCCCAGGCCATTATGTGTTCATGAAGAACCTCATGTTGGAAAGAATTATCTACTTCTTTCAAAACCTAATGCATAATGTTCAAGCAATTAATCTTTGTTTTAAAAAGAAATTTCACACTGATGCGTTTTTTATTTTATTTTTTATGCAGTTATATAAATACTGAGCATTAATTGTTTTACATTTTTAAAACAGAGAAGCCCTAAAAATTCACATATTTGTGCTGGAAACTACCTGTTCAAGAACAGCACAGCTATTTATATGCTTATGCTACATATATTTCAATGTAGGTTATTATTATCATTACAATACATTAGAATACAATATTTATTTGTTAAAATGTTAGCCTTTCCATGTATTGAATCCCTCAAATTGACCACAAACTGATATATTTGATGAAGGAAATTCTTTGGTCTATTATAAAGTTTTTTTTAAAATAACCCTTGGACTGTTCCATATTGTGAAACATTAGAAACGCCATCCCAGTTTCAGACATTGACTAAAACTGGTTGTCCTGAATTGCTTTGTATCTGGCTCCATCTGTATTGTCCACCATCCCGAACAGCACTGCCAGTGAAAAGCTGTCACAATCATGCTTCACTTTTGAGATGGGTTTCTCATGGTGGGGAGAAGCATTGGTATTTTACAACAAGGCAATTACCACTTGTGTGCTGGGTCTTCCTTGAGCACTATGGTAAACTCCAAAAAAAAATCTGATATATTTTTTTTCTTCAACATAGTTCCACAGTTAGTCTAGTTGAAAAAAGACACACGTACACCTAGTTCAGCCAATAAAAGTGGAAAAAAAGTTATACAATCCTTTATACTAGAGCTGCACAATTAATCGTCAAGAATGGTTATGATTCTTTTTTTTCCCCGTTGCGATTTTGACTAAAGTGTTTCACGATTCTTGCTATGCAAAGAATTCTCTCTGCTCTTCTGAAGCCACAGCCATCAAAAGAAAGGAAGAAAAAATCAGGGCAGTCTGCCAAGAATCAGAACATTCTTTATCAGTCAAACTTAAGTATAAACATTGTAACAATTTGTCAACAGAATAGACTTTGTGTGTAAATGAATTAAGTTTAACCACTTAAACACTAAACCTTTTTCTGACGTTTGTTAGTTTTAAGTTGAAATCAATTTTTTTTTTTGCTAGAAAATTAATTAGAACCCCCAAACATTATATATATTTTTTTAGTAGAGACCCTAAAGAATAAAATGGTGGTTGCTGCAATAGTTTATGTCACACTGTATTTTTGCAGCGGTCTTTCAAATGCAATTTTTTTGGGAAAAAATTACTTTAATGAATTAAAAAAAAAAATCCAGCAAAGTTAGCCCAATTTTCTTTTGCATAATGTGAAAGATTTTGCATTGCGAGAATCATGAGAGAATTGTGATCTTTTTATTCTAATTTTGGCCATAATCGTGCAGCTCTACTTTATACACACAGTTGATCCAGAGGAAGGCAAAAAAACCCAGCAAAGCATGATCCAATTTGCTCCAGCAAGAGAAAAAAGTCCTTCCTAATCCCCCAAGAGGCAATCGAATATTCCCTGGATCAACTTTACCTATAAATGTTAGTATCCAATTATATTATGTACATTTAGGAAAGAATCCAGGCCTTTTTTAAAGCAATCTACTGAACCAGACAGAATCAGCTCTTGTGGGAGTGTATTTCACATTTTCAGAGCTCTTACTGTGAAGTAACCTTTATGTATTTAGAGAATAAATCTCTTTTCCTCCCGATGTAAAGAGTGCCCCCTTGTCCTCTGTGGTGACCTTAAAGTGAATAACTCAACACCAAGTTCACTATATGGACCATTTAACATTGTATCTCCCCTCAATTTCCTCTTCTCAAGAGAGAATAAATTCAGTTCCTCTAATCTTTCCTCATAGCTAAGTTCCTCCATGCCTCTTATCAGTTTTGTTGCCTTTCTCTGCACTTTCTCCAGTTCCCCAATATCTTTTACATAGGCGTGCATACAGGGTGTGCCGGGTGTGCCCAGGCACACCCTAATCCCCCCATGCGCATTAGTGTTATTGTTCTGTGTAGCAACAGGAACATGGGAAAGATCTCCCTCTTACCGGCTCTGCCATAAGAGAAGTGTTTATCCTTTTCTCTTTCACTGTGCCAGCAGGGAAATCAATGTGCCGGGGTCATATATATGTAGTATATACACATGCATGTGTGTTTGCGCTTAAGGGTGCACACCCTAATGCATTAGGCTGCGCACACCTATGATCTTTTATGTGAACTGGTGACCAAAACTGAACTGCATATTCCAGATGAGGTCTTACTAATGATTTGTACAGGGGTAAAATGATATCTCTCTCTCTGGAGTCTATACCTCTCTTAATATAAGAAAGGATTTTGCTCTTTTTGGAAACAGCTGCTTGGCATTGCATCCCATCATTAAGCTTATGATCTACCAGAACACCCAGATCCTTCTCCACCATTGATTCCCCCAGTTGTACTCCCCCTAGTATGTATGATAAATGCATATTCTTAGCCCCCAAGTGCATACATTTACATTTATCAACATTAAACCTCACTTGCCACATAGTTGCCCAGTTAAACAGTGCATTGAGGTTAGCTTGTAAGTTGGAGAGGTCCTGTAAGGATGTTATTCAACTAGATAGCTGTGTGTCATCTACAAAGACTGACGTGGTACTTTTAATCCCAGACCAACAATGGGTTTCTTTTTTTTTATTTTTGCACAAAGCCCAACCTTGTGTAGTGACTTATAGCTGTCCCATGGATGGTTTTTACTATCTTCAATGTCAGAATTAGAAGTTACTTCTCTGACTAATGCCTTTGTTTCACCAGTCATTGAGTTTTAGTGGCTGGTCTTCTCTAAAGTCCTGGTTGTAGCATTGTTTTCCATTTATTCTTAGTGGATTTAACAGTACTTTATATGATGTTAAAAGTTTTTTTTTTTAATAATGCAACCCTTTTGGGTGCATCTCCAAAATGTTATTCTGTGGCATTCAACGAGTAGGCATATTTATTCTGAGATTTCCTAAAGCGGGGGTCCACCTATCTATCGTTTTTTTTTTTTTTAGTTCATTCACAAACTTTTCTTCTCAGCATTACATACTCACATATTGTGTGTAATATGTCCGCCTGAGTCAGATTTTGTCGGAAAGAATAACTTATATTATTTACTGCAGGCGGTTTCCATCTTCATTGTGGGCATTTGAAGCCCACAAGCATTTATTTCCTGGATGTGGTGAATGCTGTGCTCCCAGCATTCACCGCTCGTTCCCGCACATGCTCAGTGGCATCCTGAGAAGCCTGAGACTAGCTCCCAGGAGTCTGGGAGAGGCTAGAAACACGCCTACTCCCACGGGAGGAGAACCAGGAAGTGCAAAGAAGAATAGAAAAATAAAAGGTAATTACGGCGATTTAAATTTTTTTAAACGGCATGTCAGCATCTAGGCAAGGAAGAGAATACATACAGATATTGTTCAAAATTTGGGTGGAACTCCGCTTTAATAAAGTAGAGCTGCATTCAACTAACTATAGAAACGTCTGAAGGCAGCTGGTAGCACCAGAACTTATTTAGAGGATTTCACAGCAAAGGTGGATGAACACTTGTAAAAGTGAATACAATAAATACATTTCCAGGTTTTCTATATATAATTTTAAAATTTTATAGATCCTATTTCACTTTATTATGGACTCTTTTTTTTTACATAAGTAACATCCAATCCTGTTAAATCTTTTTAATGCTAGATTGTCATGCTACAAAATGTGAAAGGCCCAAGTAGGGTGAATACTTATGCAAACCACTGTATACTGCATTTTCTTTAGGTAATAAAGAACACTGAACTGACCATGATGCCAGCTGTCTCTAAGCAATGCTGCCTTTTCTGGAGTTATCTCCCTGACATTGTTCTCTCTTCCAAATGCTCCTTCTATTTGCTGGAAATCCATTTCCTATGTTTACCACACTTATATGTTGCAGAGGCACACTCTTCTGCACCCCCTGCAACATGCTGTAAATGGGCCATGACAGAATAAGATATGTTGTCTGACATTTCAAATGCTTTCATCATTATATCTTCATTATGTTGGCCTTGGCTGCTTAAACAGGGCAGTGCAGATACACTGACATGAATACAATATTGTGCCTATGTGTCCACAGGTGTCCTGTCCTGTATATCAAAAAAAGGACCAAAGTAGGAATAATCAAAACAAAACATTAAAGCATATTTAAACCCATAAACAAAAACATATTATGTTGCAGCTTACCAATTCTTAGATGTCATGACTGTATTCATTTTCTGTTTTTAGATTTTTTACTTTATTTTCACCTGGCGACCCAGCCAGCAACACACCCCTGGTCTTAGGATGGCTCCTCCACCCCTAGACAGAAGCAGTGTCTGGAGAGGGTAGTGTTAGAAGAACTAGTAGATTTAAATGGACTTTTACATAAGTGACTAACCTGGGTATACATTAGTAGATTTTCCAACGAACATCCATACGAATAATCATAAGAAACATTTGTATGAAAATTCTCAGTACCTTTGACAACTTGACAAATGTTGTTCAAACGAAGCTGAAAATTTCATGTGCTTTTAACATTTGATTTTGGAGTGAATGGACCCAATGAAAACCACATACATTGTTAGAAATTTGTTTGTTCAAGAAAAAATTTCCCAGCTGTTTCTTGAATTTCTTCAATTTTCTCATCACTGTGGTCAAAAACTTTGATTTCACCCCACTAACAATTTGAATATCAAAACAATGTTCTTAAAGCATACCATTTCTAATGAAACTCTACTAGTGAATACCCAGCTTAATAAACTAAAACTTGAGATTTCGATCAGTGTGTGACACTCGACAGAAGTCGCTGGAAAACATTTCTTGTTCAGCCGCTGCAGTCAATTGAATGCAGCTGCTGATCAGTGTATTCTAAAGTCAATGAATAAAATCTGACCACTCTAAGCACCCTTACCTTAGTGGTAAATGGTTCGTTTCAAACCCCCTAACTTCCACTTTTGCTGAGCAGCTGGGTCTTTTAAAGGAAACTGAAAAAATGCAACAGGATCAACAAGTAAAAAGCAGGGGGACTCAGAAAAGCAAAGTCTGCTTGGTAATGTCAGTGACAGACTGCATAATGTACAGTATGTCATCTTTTTATTTTGCCTTTAGTACCACTTTAGGGAGCCCAATTATGTAATGCGCTCTGAAAAGAGAAATGGGTTAGAAGTAAATGTAGTGGTGGATTTATACTCTTGGAGATCATTAAAACAACTGCCAGAACCCTTACCTTCTGGCAAAATCTGTGATGGATTTTCTGTGTATGGCCATATTTAGAACTGGAGCTGTCCTAGGTCAAACATAACTGATGATGTTCCATCTGAAAGCTATCTCCCTGGGGTCCAGTGTTTTTGACAATCTTTGATTATCCAGCTATTGTTAGACCACATCATGCCTTTCCATATTATGATACAGTGGCATAACTGGAATTATTCTATGGGAGTTTGACAGTAAACTGTTAGATACCGCAAAGTATAACAGTGTATGGTATTTTGTTCTGTATGATAGCTAAAGATTTAAAAAATAATATCCATGCTGGACTTTACAGTAACCTGTACATGGGTCTATATATAAACATGTTATTGAGTAGGGATAAGCCGAACACCCCCCTGTTCGGTTCGCACCAGAACATGCGAACAGGCAAAGAATTTGTTCGAACACACGAACACCGTTAAAGTCTATGGGACTCGAACATGAATAATCAAAAGTGCTAATTTTAAAGGCTTATATGCAAGTTATTGTCATAAAAAGTGTTTGGGGACCTGGGTCCTGCCCCAGGGGACATGTATCAATGCAAAAAAAAGTTTTAAAAATGGCCGTTTTTTCGGGAGCAGTGATTTTAATAATGCTTAAAGTGAAACAATAAAAGTGTAATATTCCTTTAAATTTTGTACCTGGGGGTTGTCTATAGTATGCCTGTAAAGGGGCGCATGTTTCCCATGTTTAGAACAGTCTGACAGCAAAATGACATTTCAAAGGAAAAAAAGTCATTTAAAACTACTCGCTATTAATGAATTGTCGGTCCGACAATACACATAAAAGTTCATTGATAAAAACGGCATGGGATTTCTCCACAGGGGAACCCCGAATGAAAATTAAAAAAAAAAAAGCCTGGGGGTCCCCCTAAATTCCATACCAGGTCCTTCAGGTCTGGTATGGTTTTTAAGGGGAACCCCGCGCCAAAATGTAAAAAAAAAAAATGACGTGGGGTCCCACCAAAAATCCATACCAGACCCTTATCCGAGCACGCAACTTGGCAGGCCGCAGGAAAAGAGGGGGGGAAGAGAGAGCGCCCCCCCTCCTGAACCGTACCAGGCCACATTCCCTCAACATTGGGAGGGTGCTTTGGGGTAGCAGCCCCCCAAAGCACCTTGTCCCCATGTTGATGAGGACAAGGGCCTCATCTCCACAACCCTTGCCTGGTGGTTGTGGGGGGCCTTCGGGCGGGGGGCTTATCAGAATCTGGAAGCCCCCTTTAACAAGGGGACCCCCAGATCCCGCCCCCCGTGTGAATTGGTAATGGGGTCAAAAATGTTAAAAATGACAAGAGACAGTTTTTGACAATTCCTTTATTTAAAGTCTTCTTCGTTACATCTTCTTCGGGTCTTCTTCCTTCCTTCTTCCTTCGGTTTCTTCCTCCATCTTCTTCTTTCTCTGGTTCTTCCTCCGATCCTCTGCTTCTTGCTCCGGTGTTCTCGTCCGGCATCTTCCTCCGCGGTGTCTTCTTCCCTGCTTCGTTCTCGGGCAGCTCCGCATCCATGGGAGGCTCCCGCTGTGTGACGCTTCTCTTCTTCTGACACTTCTTAAATAACGGAGAGCGGGGCCGCCCGGTGACCCTGCCCCCTCTGACGCACGGGGACTTGATGGGGACTTCCCTGTGGTTTTCCCCGTGACGTCAGAGGGGGGCGGAGTCACCCGTTACGTAACCGGGTGACCCCGCCCCTCTGACGTCATGGGGAAAGTCACAGGAAAGTCCCTGTCAAGTTCCCGTGCGTCAGAGGGGACCCCGCGACCCGGAAGCCACCCAGTGACTCCGTATTTTAAGAAGTGTCAGAAGAAGAAAAGCGGGAGCCTCCCATGGATGCGGAGCGGCCCGAGAACGAAGCGGGGAAGAAGACGCCGTGGGGGAAGATGCCGGACGAGAAAACCAAGGCAAGAAGCAGAGGATCGGAGGAAGAACCAGAGGAAGAAGACGATGGAGGAAGAAACCGCAGGATGAAGACCCAAAGAAGATGGAAAGAAGATGGAAAGAAGACTTTAAATAAAGGAATTGTCAAAAACTGTCTCTTGTCATTTTTAAAATTTTTGACACTTTCTTGTGAATTGGTAGGGGTACTTTTGTATCCCATTACCATTTCATACAGGGGGGCGGGATCTGGGGGTCCCCTTGTTGAAGGGGGATTCAAGATTCCGATAAGCCTCCCGCCCGCTGACCCCCACAACCACCGGGCAAGGGTTGTGGGGATGAGGCCCTTGTCCTCATCAACATGGAGAAAAGGTGCTTTGGGGGGCTGCTACCCCACCCTCCCAATGTTGAGGGCATGTGGCCTGGTACGGTTCAGGAGGGGGGCGCTCTCTCGTCCCCCCTCTTTTCCTGCAGCCTGCCAGGTTTCGTGCTCGGATAAGGGTCTGGTATGGATTTTTGGGGGGACCCCACGCCATTTTAAAAAAAAAATTTGGCACGGGGTTTCCCTTAAAATCCATACCAGACCTAAAGGGTCTGGTACGGATTTTGAGGGAGACCCCCACGCCATTTTTTTTTAAATGTTGCGCGGGGTTCCCCTGTGGGGAAATCCCATTCCGTTTTTATCAATGAACTTTTATGTGTATTGTCGGACCGACAATTCATTAATAGCCGCAAGTAGTTTTAAATGACTTTTTCTCCTTTGAAATGTCATTTTGCTGTCAGACTGTTCTAAACACAGGAAACATGTGCCCCTTTACAGGCATACTATAGACACCCCAAGGTACAAATTTTAACGAAATATTACACTTTTATTGTTTCACTTTAAGCATTATTAAAATCACTGCTCCCGAAAAAACGGACGTTTTTAAAACTTTTTTTTGCATTTATACATGTCCCCTGGGGCAGGACCCAGGTCCCCAAACGCTTTTTATGACAATACCATGCATATAAGCCTTTAAAATTAACACATTTGATTTCTCCCATAGACTTTTAAAGGGTGTTCAGCGGCTTTCGAATTTGCCTCGAACACCCCAAATTGTTTGCTGTTCGGCGAACAGCCGATGTTCGAGTCGAACATGAGTTTGACTCGAACTCGAAGCTCATCCCTATTATTGAGTTTGAGTCTCTTGAGTCCTTGGCATGCTACCTTGGCATGCTACTATTAACTTCCAGCTGTGATTTGGTTGGACATGTAGCTTCACTTTTAAAGAGCTATTAATGTTCCTTCCTTAAAAAAATATTTTTTTAAATATGTACATAACGTGCACTTTTGTACATTTTTCATGCCTGGTTTATTGCAAATATATACCAGCACTGGTGTGATTTTCACATTTGTACCAATGTTCACGTTTTGTTATTTTATTACATGTAGGGATTCCTAGATTAGCCATTATATGCAAGTAAATTATCTACTACAACTACACTGCCCAAAGCCATACACAGCTTGAATTTCCTGCTAAATTGGACACAGTTTGAGCCAAAGGTGGCCCTTTTGCCACCATCTGTCTTGACAAAAGTCAATTTTATAATTGAGGAAAGCCAGGTGGAAAATTGCTGGCCAAACAGTGAGCATTGTTTCCAATGAACCTGCCAAACATTTTAATATGTATTTTGTACATTGTGTTTGGGTCCTGTGTTTTGGGAGAGTCCGCTTACATTAAAGTGTTACTAAACCCACAACAGTAAAATCAGTCTGTATATGCAGCATAGCATGTTTGTTATACTCACTGTGGAACTTAAGGGGTTAATGCTCTCCATTGTGTAAAAAGGCTGTTTTATTCTGTATGCATACATCCCTCCCCTCCTGCACTGTCTATCTGGGGAAGGCCAGCTAACACAGGCAGGGTAGCCGACCTGCACATGCTCAGTTGTGCGGTTTATGCTGAAGAGAATATTTACTTGTTCTCAGAGCTAGCCAGGTCACATGATATTGACATCACACATGTGGGTGTGTATACAGGCTGTGGTGGAAATCTCCTCCTACCTGAACTCTCAGCACTAGAGTAACTGTGCAGTTTATCATGTATCATCCAAAAAGGTATATACCTTGTTTCCCCGAAAATAAGACCGGGTCTTATATTAATTTTGGTTACAAAAAACACACTAGGGCTTATTTTCAGGGGATGTCTTATTTATTTATGTTATGTGCTTTATACGCATAAAGTGTGCAAAAGGTCTCAAGTCTGTCTGGCTGACAGTCTTAAAGGGGTTGTTGCTTAAAAAAAAAATCCTGTTCCTTTAAAGCATGACAGACAACACAGTGTTTGTGCTGTGTCATTTATCCACCTCTATTTTCTAAAAAACCTGTTAAAATCTAAAAATTCTGTGTCCTCTGTCTTGAACCCCCCCCCCATTGTGAGGTCAGTAGTCCGTTTTTTACGTAATTTTTTTACATCATTATGAAATTATGTAATCTGTTTTACTTGTATGAAGTTCAGTGTGTCCACAGTTTTATATAAAAGTACTCTTTTAATACCTTTATAAGCTCCCTCTTCTTCTCTGAGATCTCGGAGGAGATGAGGAAAGAGAAGAGCCGAGATTGTCTTGACGTCAGCCTGCTCCGTGCACTAAAGAGGGAGGGGCCGCAGACGTCAGCGGGAGGAGAGGAGGAAAAAGAAGAGCCGAGATCGCCGCTGACCTCAGTGCACTGAAGACGGAGAGGCCACCGACATCAGGTGGGAGGAGGGGAGGAAAGAGAAGAGCCGAGATCCCAGCTGACGTCAGCCCGCTCCATGCACAGAAGAGGAAGGGGCAGCAGACGTCAGCCAGGAGGAGAGGAGAGGACAGCAGCAAACGGAAACACTGGCCCATATTTACAAAACGAATTACAGGACTTTTAAAGAGATTTACTAGGGCTTATTTTCGGGGTAGAGCTTATATTGCAGCCCGCCCTGATAATCACGATAGGTCTTACTTTCGGGGTAGGGCTTATTTTCGGGGAAACACGGTAGTTGCAGTATTTTAATGTAAAAAGAAGATTTATAAGCTGTGGGCACTGTGGGGGAGGGGATGAACTATTTTCATTTTACTGTGTTTAGTAAACTTTAAGACCCCTTTCACACTGGTGCGCTTTTCAGGCATTTTAGCACTAAAAATAGCGTCTGTAAAGAGCCTCTCAAGCCATCCCAGTGTGAAAGCCCAAGTGCTTTCACACTTGGGACGGTGCGCTTGCAGGACAGGAAAAAAAAGTCCTGCAAGCAGCATCTTTGTGGCGGTGTGGGAGCGGTGTATACACCGCTCCCAAAATGCCCTGCCCATTCAAATGAATGGGCAGCGCTGCCAAAGCGCCTGCAAAGCGCTTCGGCAGCTCCGCGCTATTAACCCTTTCTTCGACAGCTAGCGGGGGTTAAAAGTGCCCTAGCCTTCGATTCCATTTCAACCTATGGAAGATTTGTTTTTTTTTTAAAACTGCAATGTAAAGCGTATTAAAAAAAAAAAAAATTGTTTTGTTATGGATAGAGTTGGAAAGGTTAATCATCCCTGTCAGTTTTCTTATTTCTGTCTATGACCCTATTGGGGAGATTCACCCTCTCCATTGGTCCTAGTGACCATTAACTGAAAATCATTTAATGGGGTCTAAGGCTGGCTATACATTATACGATTTTCTTATTCAATTTCCTTTAGATTTACCTTCAACTATGTAATGCAAGGGCCTGTCTGATTTCATACAAATTGAAAGTGTTTAGGTTTGATCTCATATTATATGGTTTTGGTAAATCTAAAGGAAAATTGTACAAGAAAATTGTGCTATGTAGGGCCAATCAAAGAGAAGATTTCTCTCACACTGGAGAAATGTTTTCTCATCCCCTGATGTGTCAATGGTATACGAAATGAAAAAAAACTAACTTGGGGTTTCCAAAAAAAGGAGGCTGTCCCCCAAAGGGGTTTTCTAGGCAGCAAGAAATGAGAATTATATCAGGGAATTAAGTAATAGTTGAAATTCTTTATTTTTATTGTCACAAGGTATCAAAACAGTAACTGTTTAAAATGTATATCATCAAAACATAAGCTGTGGTACATGTATTAAAAACAAAATCATCAACATGACAATGTACAGTAAAGATGCATCGTGGTCAAACACCATAGATAAAAGTATTATATATAACTTGTATTGGAATTCTGCCGCGTTTCGACCCCAACGGGTCTTCTTCAGAGGATTATATAAACTGTAAAAACGTTAACATATATTGTAGTATTTGGTTAATGGAGACTATCAGTTAGCATTGTTCCCTGCTATTAGAGTAAAAAATACCTCCCCCTGTTATGAAGAATAGAGGGAAGTGTTATGTAGTCTTAACACAGTATTAAGTAGTCCTAAGTAGTCCTAAAACATTTCCTGTCTGAAGAGAAGGAGGCGTTATGTAGTCTTAACACAGTGTTATGTAGTCCTAACACACTCCCTGTCCCAGGGTGACTATGCATCTCAGTAGAGTTGTAATTTTTGAACAGAAATTAGTTAATGGAAGCATTACCAGGTTAAAACAAAGGAAACATTTATGAAAAAAAAAAAGTAATGCCGCCACAACATCTAAGAACTGGTAAGCTACAATACTATACATTTTTACTCTTTTGGGCTTAGAAACACTTCAATTCTGCTGTAAATGCAGGATTTTAGTATATAAACAACACATGAAAATGTACTGGCTGAACATGTAAAATGGATAACAACAGGAAAAGAACACTGCAGATTTTGCATAGTTTAGGATGTAGTAAAGTATGCCTAAAGCACAGGAGCGTTAATGGGACCTTACACCGAATGAAAAGTGGTTGCTTAGTTAAGCCAAGCTCCAGCGGTGCACTTGGTTAAGCCTCCATTGCGCTTTTCCTCAGACAATTCTAATGGGAACCATGGAATAGAACTATTTTGCAGCAAAATGTATTGAACTGTAACTTTACAATGTGAGCTCACTAGGGATTGTTTAGGACTGCACACACCTATTCCTTGAGTCTCCTGCCTCATAAATCTGCTGCAGTTTAGCTCTGGCAGATCACCCTCACATGTGACAGATATTCATGCTCCAATAGATACCAACAAGCCTACAAAGACTGATACTACGCAGAGATAGGGCAGGCATCACAAAAAAAAGGACATGTATTTTTAAAGATCAAACTGCAATTTTGTAAGCAGACTTTGCCTCCATCTTTATCATTGCTGCATGTATTATACGAGTATGCATCACCCTCTCCTTCTAAAATTACTGAATAAGAAATCTTAGCAAAAGAAAAAAAATATGCACAAAAATACATATGCATGGATTCGTTTTGTGGGAAGGTCTGCAGATCCTTCACATAAGTTAAAAAAAAAAAAAAAAAAAAAATTCTGCATTAAACTAAATAGCGCACATCTAGAATAGGAATCAAACGGAGAAGTGTCATTGCAGAGGTCACATATCCAGAAGAGCCTTGAATGTCATTGATTATACTTCATAGCATGTTTTTTATGATTGAAATAAAAAAAAAATACAGAAAGAGTGTTATGAAGCAACTGAAATGCAGGCTGAATTATGTAACGATATTGTTGGGGAAAAAAAGTCTGTGAGGGGAGAGGAGGAGGAAAATGTAGCGGGGAATGACAAACTATGGGGTCATGATTATAACCTTCTGTGTTCGCACTGCGCTTCAGACATGTATAAATGTACTGCAGTGTTGCACAATCATAGAAGGAAACCCCATCAAAGCTGTGTGTGAAGAATGAGTGTCAGCACCTGGAGATAAACTGCAGTCACGTGCTACACTGAGGAGAACACATATTACTGTACACAAACAGCCACTATAGTCTCACACAAATCTCTATACACAAATCAGTAGACCCCATCGGAGGGTGGCTGCATGTCTGTCACATACACTTTATAAAGCAGCCATGGAATGTAAACATCCCCTCCATTGCAGCCAGGGCAAAGTATGCACATATATACACACTGCAGCCAGTGAAAATACACATGCTGTCTTCACACACTTAATTTACATACACAACATGCACATATAGTATACTTACACACATAAACAGGCAAGCTCTCTGACTGAATTTCTTTTATCATCTTCTAGCAGTCATAGTTTGCAATGTCTGCTGTTAAACTGTATCTATTTTTTTTTTTTTTTCGTGCTTTTGCCACTTACATCTCTGCAGACCATGGATAAACTGTCTAAATGGAGAAAAACACTCCGTCCACACATTGTTACACGCATTGCGCTCACACACATCCACACACACCGCAGTCTCAGGTCTCCTCATCTCACTCTTTTGTGCCTCATGTTTGAACAAATTGAATTCCTCAATGAAACCTGAGAGGAATTTTAATAGGAGAGACAATGACACCCTGTATGTGTAAACTAGTACCTATCATATTCTGTACATGCGTCGTATGGTGCACTATCGTTTTTCTGTACATTAACTTTGCAAAGCCAATTTTCTTGTACCGTGTATTACCGCCGCACGCCACTGCAGCTATCACATAAGTTTGTAAAACTGAATTCTCTTCGGTAAGATCAGTTTTTCTATTGAGGGCTTCGAAATGACCAGACACATAAAAGACAAATCTCGCAGCTCTGTGAATGAGCTTGTGCAATCACACAATGCCTCAATTTAGGTCCCATCACATTCCATGATTAATTACCTTTGTGTGATTGAATAGAAAAAGCAATTAACGGCTCATTCATGAGATTGTTGGATAGTTTTTTTTTTTTTCTGTTAAACTACCTCTGCAGAATTATTTTCTTGAAATTAATCTTTCTGCAATCGCCCAATAATTTCCTATAAGATATTGTTAATCTAACACCCTGTACACACTAGGGACAAACTGGGGCACCTTGACATACAGGTCTGAAATAGCTTATGAAGGCAAATGTCTCAGTACTCAAGGACGTGCAGTGAGGTCAGTGACTGGTTAGGCACTGGCTAGTATCAGAGCCAGATACACACAGGTTACATATGGCGTGCTTGATAGAGTGAGAGCAATAATTCTAGCACTAGACCTCCTCTGTAAACATGTATTCTGTAAAAAAATTGAAAGAGTTGCCTATGGAGATTTTAAGTACTGAAGTTTGGCGTTATTCCACAAGTGTGCGCAATTTTAAAGCGTGACATGTTAGGTATCTATTTACTTGGCGTAATATCATCTTTCACATTATACAAAAAAAACAGGTAATCTTTCTTATTTTTTTTTTTCTTTTTACATTCATGAAACAGTTTTTTTCCAAAAAAAAAACGCGTTTGAAAAATTGCTGCGCAAATACCGTGTAACATTAAAAGTTACAACAACCACCATTTTATTCCCTAGGGTGTCTGATAAAACAATATATATAATGTTTGGGGGTTCTGAGTAATTTTCTAGCAAAAAAATGATGATTATTACATGTAGGAGAGAAGTGTCAGAATTGGCCTGGGTGGCAAGGGGTTAATTACCATAAGTAATATATAAATAATTATTACCGGTATATATTGTTTTTAAGGTAATTTTCTATATTTTCAAAAACTGTACTCAAACAGGTGACTTAACAGATAAATGACTGAAGTTTGAAGTTATAACTTCAAACCAGTAATTTCACAGTAAATAGGTAAATAATAAAATTATTATCTTATAACATATAGCATAATATAATATATGATTTAGCTTGATCATAACAGTACATTTTCAACAGCAGCAGATTCTCATTCTCCCTCCTAAGGCTCCATGCACACTGGACGTTAAAATAACACTATAAAAACGTCAGTAGCTTTGCAGTGAGTCTTTCAACGGTTTTTAATGTTTTTGCAATAGCGTTTATTAGCGCTTTTCCGCATTAGTGTTTTTTAGCATTATTTTTTTTTTGGAAGAAGACATTTTTTTTTTCAATGGATCAAAAACGTTAGAAAACGCTGGTGAGCCACGTTTTTAAGTGTTTATGAGCGTTTGTAATTTTTTGTGGTCAGAAAAACGACTCCTGAACGCGATTTTATGGCGTTCAGAAAACAGCCCATGAACTCCACTGCTGATAAAAGTTCAAAAACGTCCATGTGTGCATGGACACCTAGGATAACATAGAGTTGAGTTTATGGACTGTTAAAAAAAACGCCCAAACTCCAAAAAAACGTCCGTTTATGAGCTCCAGTGTACATGGAGCGTAACTGTGTGAGAAAAACATGGGATTGTGGGTGAATCTTATACCCATAAAACCATGTTTTTTCCTTGTAGTTAGGAGGACTGGGCTGAAAGGGAGCATTTGTCTTTTAGACACATGCCCCTTCTATGACAATACAGCGAGAGGCGTGTCTCCACTGCAGCATTTTTATTGGACAGCTGTGGCTAATGGTACTTTACCATTGGTCCAAGATTCCAAGCTGTCCATTGAGCTCAGTGCCTCTGAAAAGAAGTGAGAGGCACTGTGAGCTCATCCTCTCAGACTGCTGCAAACAGAGTGTGTCAGCTTGTATTTAAACTGGCCGCTCTGTATGTCGCTTCTGACATGCTGCGCAGGGAGCCCCATATTTCCATAACCATAGGTCGTAGGAGCCCCGCATTTTTACCAGTGGTGGAGTAGGCTGCCCACCCCCCAAATTTTGGCGTCTCTGTGACCTTAGGTCGCCGAGCTACGACCCTCGAAGCTTGATTTATTTATTTTTTTAATGTTCATGGCTCTGCCTCACCTGCCTCCCCTGACTGCCAGTCCCTGCAGTACACAGGAGCCCTTAGCAACGTTTTCACCTCCCAGAGTGTTGGACAATTATAATATACTGCACCCCCAACTAGCTGTGACAACGCAGCAAGTGTTCACTTCCACAGCTTTGCCTGGCACCTTCCATCCATGGTTAGGAAATCGTGGTGGGAAGTTTTGTAGGATATAGTAGAAAGTCAGTGCAAAAAGGGTCCATAGGTAGTTCGATTGGCGGAGGCACCTGATGTGCTTGTTCAAAGGATAGGCACGTATCATCTGATTTAGTAAAACATCTAATTGCTTTAGAATAGGGCTGTTACTGATTAAAATTTTCGTGTTCGATTAATCGATTTTTTTTAAAATCGATTAATCGACTAATGTCAATCAATTATAAAGCACATACGAATCCAACTACTTTTAGCTGATTTAGCACCGTTGTTATGGAAACGGCCGAAGCCATAAATAGCGGGGTATGGCTAGGACTTCACACGTCATAAACTCAGCCTCACCGTGCCCATAATCTCAGCCCTACCATGCCCATAATCGCAGCCTCACCATGCCCATAATCGCAGCCTCACCATGCCCATAATCGCAGCCTTACCGTGCCCATGATGCAGTCTCACCGCGCCCATAATGCAGTCTCACCGTGCCCATAATTGCAGCCTCACCGTGCCCATAATCGCAGCCTCGCCATGCCTATAATCGCAGCCTCACCGTGCCCATAATGCTGTCTCGCCGTGCCCCTAAGGCTGTCTCACCGTGCCTATAATCACAGCCTCACCGTGCCCATAATGGCAGCCTCACCGTGCCCATATTGCAGTCTCACCATGCCCATAATGCAGTCTCACCTTGCCCATAATCGCAGCCTCACTGTAGTCAGTGCCTGTGCCTGGATTACACAGTCTGAGTGTGAAAACTTTGGCAGTGCTGTGAGAAAAGTCCTACCCTCCTCCTAGATCAGCCCGTGTGATAGACAGAACACTGCGTCTATCACACGAGCTGATCTAGGAGGAGGGCGGGACTTTTCTCACAGCGCGGCCAAAGTTTTCACACTCAGCTCGGAAACACAAAGAGATGCCTGCAGACTGTGTATGACATATAGTGGAGGAGAAGTTGATCAATCAAAAAAATTAACGATTAATCGAGGAATTCATCTTTAATTTCCACAGCCCTACTTTAGAACAATTGGTAAAGGACAATAGGGACTTCAAAGGTGCCAAAAAAGTTATATAATAAGTTTATAGAAATATACATTTTATTTGGACGTACGTTTCTTTAAAATGACAATAAATGTTCAATAGCATGATATTCATACAACATGTGAAACCACTTTTTACTCTACATGTTTCGCTCATAAGAGCTTCCTCAGGAGATTTTGAAAGTGTCGCATGAAGTTAAATACTTTTGTAGTATTTAACTTCATATCTGCAAGCAGTCAAAATTTCCCTACTGATTGATTTGGCCTGAATTCCATTCAGATTTGATCAAACTGAGACGAATGGCCAGGGCAAAATATTATTGATCATTCTGGGACATTTGGCATCACTGAGATACAGAATATGATCATATTTCAATCGACCAGAATATGAGATTACAAAACAATTACAATCGTATCTTAACTATCGATCAAAGTCCATTTCTTCCGTGTGTGTCATATTGAGCGAATAGGTTGTTGACTATACATCGAGTATTCCTATTGGGAAACATCGATCAGAATGGAAATCAATCATTTCTTAAAGCAAGTATGGCCACAATCAGTAGTTTAGTTTACAGATATTGGGGTTTATTTACCACAGACAAATCCACTCTGCACTAGAATCGCTGTATATCTGAGGGGGACATGCAAGGAAAATAAAATAGCAGCATTTTTGCTTATACATGATTGGATGATAAAATCAGCAGAGCTTCCCCTCAGATCTACAGCGACTGCACTTTCAAGTGCACTTTCAGTGCAGAGTGGATTTGCCTTTAGCAAATCAACCCCGTTGTGTTACAAAACAAAGAATAGTTAAATATGCATCATTTTAGATTACTGTTTGCCACTTATTTACTGTCTGTACCCATGTTTTCCTTGAGATTAAAAGTGGTTTGTCACTTGTGATTAGTTTTTTGAAATTCAAATCACTTATGGCTGTGTGGCATGCAAATTGCAACAAGTTAACATCAGAGTGTTTCTGTTGCCAGTTCCGCCAGTTCACAGACCATTGGGCAATTCACAGTAATTGGATTAATTTATACTCTGCAATTAAAACTTCTTCACATTTATCCAAAATACATTTATGTGAATTCCCTGCTTCCATGTGAAGTAGAATATCAAAACAGACCTTTACTCATAAAACTAACTTCATCTCTTCTGCTCCCCCACCCCTCCCTTTTTAACAATAGCAGACTGTTTTGTAATATTAGGCATTTTTAATGTGGTGTGGGCCGCTGCTTCCTTATGCCTCACCTAGGCGAGGGTGATGTAACAATTCGTCTCTGCTGCCTCCTGGGATATCCACATCACACATCCCAAGAGGCAGTGTTTTAATCTGGGGTGAAGTATCGCAGGACCTGGCAGACCTGCAGTATATCTGCGCATACTTGGGATCTCACGCATGCGCAGACATGCCGCAGGTCTTCCAGGTCCCAAATATCTGGCAAGGACTTGCGGTGTGTTTGCGCATGTGCGAACAGGGGTTTCAAGATGGCAGCATGGAAAGTGTTGCAAGGAGAGCTTCAGCAGCAAGCAAGACAGCGTTGGACTCCATGTAGTCTTTTTTTTATTCTCAGACAGGGACAATTGTTGAAGCCTAAGTTTACCTAAAACAAAAGAATAAAAAATCACCACAAGGGACAATATTTACAGTGGGGACGGAAAGTATTCAGACCCCCTTAAATTTTTCACTCTTTGTTATATTGCAACCATTTGCTAAAATCATTTAAGTTCATTTTTTTCCCTCATTAATGTACACACAGCACCCCATATTGACAGAAAAACACAGAATTGTTGACGTTTTTGCAAATTTACTAAAAAAGAAAAACTGAAATATCACATGGTCCTAAGTATTCAGACCCTTTGCTGTGGCACTCATATATTTAACGCAGGTGCTGTCCATTTCTTCTGATCATCCTTGAGATGGTTCTACACCTTCATTCGAGTCCAGCTGTGTTTGATTATACTGATTGGACTTGATTAGGAAAGCCACACACCTGTCTATATAAGACCTTACAGTGCATGTCAGAGCAAATGAGAATCATGAGGTCAGAGGAACTGCTTGAAGAGCTCAGAGACAGAATTGTGGCAAGGCACAGATCTGGCCAAGGTTACAGAAAAAAATTTCTGCTACACTTAAGGTTCCTAAGAGCACAGTGGCCTCCATAATCCTTAAACGGAAGACGTTTGGGACGAGCAGAACCCTTCCTAGAGCTGGCCGTCCGGCCAAACTGAGCTATCGGGGGAGAGGAGCCTTAGTGAGAGAGGTAAAGAAAAAACGAAAGATCACTGTGGCTGAGCTCCAGAGATGCAGTCGGGGATGGGAGAAAGTTGTAGAACGCAGGGCCGGATTTGTCACAAGGCCACCGAGGCCAGGCCTCGGGGCGGCAGTGGTGCAGGGGCGGCGCCACTCCTGCGGCGAATTCGCGGCCGCCCCTCTTTCAGGCAGCCCGTTAATGTGCATTAGGGGCACCGGTGCCCGTAGAAAAGATGGGGGCAAGCTCGTACGCGCTCGGCCGGGAGGGGCATGCGCAGTAGCGTAATTGCGCCGCCCGGCGCCATTTTTTAAAAGATAGGTCTCCAATCTGTGTGCCGCAGCGCCTTTGCTGCCAGGCCGCGGAGGAGACCAGTAATGTCAGCGTGGCAGCGGTGGCGGCAGCGGCGGGGGAGAGAGAGAGAGAGAGAGATGACATCTCTCATTGCCCGCACCACTGTTCCGCCCTCCTCCATCTGGTGGCAGCCAGGAAGTGTGGCGAGTGACATCTCCATATGGGAGCAGGCATAGTGGCAAGTGACATCTCAATCTGGTGGCAGGCAGCGTGGCAAGTGACATCCCCATCTGGTGGCAGGCAGCGTGGCAAGTGACATCCCCATCTGGTGGCAGGCAGCGTGGCAAGTGACATCCCCATCTTGTGGCAGGCAGCGTGGCAAGTGACATCCCCATCTGGTGGCAGGCAGCGTGGCAAGTGACATCCCCATCTTGTGGCAGGCAGCGTGGCAAATGACATCTCCATTTGGGAGCAGGCATAGTGGCAAGTGACATCTCAATCTGGTGGCAGGCAGCGTGGCAAGTGACATCCCCATCTGGTGGCAGGCAGCGTGGCAAGTGACATCCCCATCTGGTGGCAGGCAGCGTGGCAAGTGACATCTCCATATGGGAGCAGGCATAGTGGCAAGTGACATCTCAATCTGGTGGCAGGCATAGTGGCAAGTGACATCCCCATCTGGTGGCAGGCAGCGTGGCAAGTGACATCCCCATCTGGTGGCAGACATAGTGGCAAGTGACATCCCCATCTGGTGGCAGGCAGCGTGGCAAGTGACAAGAGATGGTGGCAAGTGACACGCTCAGGGCTCCCAATGATTCTGCATTATGGTGAGTTGAACTATTTCATTTTATATTACAATGTAATGATAGAAATAATGCGTTTCAATCATCCTGACACCATACCAACCATGGTGCCGGGGATGATTGAAGCACTAACACCAGCCATTGCCCTGAAAAATTGCCCGCAAGAATTCCTTACCCCTCGCAGGGGGGGGCGGCAATGAAGGACCCGGCCTTGGGGCGGCAAAGGGAGTAAATCCGGGCCTGGTAGAACGTCAACCATCACTGCAGCCCTCCACCAGTCGGGGCTTTATGGCAGAGTGGCCTGACGGAAGCCTCTCCTCAGTGCAAGACACATGAAAACCTGCATGGAGTTTGCTAAAAAAAAACACTTAAAGGACTCCAAGATTGTGAGAAATAAGATTCTGGGGTCTGATGAGACCAAGATAAAACTTTTTGGCCTTAATTCTAAGTGGTATGTGTGGAGAAAACCAGGCACTGCTCATCACCTGTCCAATACAGTCCCAACAGTGAAGCATGGTTGGTGGCAGCATCATGTTGTGGGGGTGTTTTTCAGCTGCAGGGACAGAACGACTGGTTGCAATCGAGGGAAAGATGAATGCGACCAAGTACAGGGATATCCTGGACGAAAACCTTCTCCAGAGTGCTCAGGACCTCAGACTGGGCCGAAGGTTTACCTTCCAACAAGACAATGACCTTAAGCACACAGCAAAAATAACGAAGGAGTGGCTTCACAACAACTCCGTGACTGTTCTTGAATGGCCCAGCCAAAGCCCTGACTTAAACCCAATTGAGCATCTCTGGAGAGACCTAAAATTGTCTGTCCACCAACGTTTACTATCCACCCTGACAGAACTGGAGAGGATCTGAAAGGAGGAATGACAGAGGATCCCCAAATCCAGGTGTGAAAAGCTTGTTGCATCTTTCCCAAAAAGACTCATGGCTGTATTAGATCAAAAGGGTGCTTCTACTAAATACTGAGAAAAGTGTCTGAATACTTAGGACCATGTGATATTTCAGTTTTTCTTTTTTAATAATTCTGCAAAAATGTCAACAATTCTGTGTTTTTCTGTCAATATGGGGTGCTGTGTGTACATTAATGAGGAAAAAAATGAACTTAAATAATTTTAGCAAATGGCTGCAATATAACAAAGACTGAAAAATTTAAGGGGGTCTGAATACTTTCCGTCCCCACTGTACCTTCAGTGGGATGTGTCCCTTGTGCTGCTCTGTCCTCTTTTCGGCAAAATCTTCCTCCTCTAATGCCCACTCACCCCTGAAATCTTATGGTGGAGCAGGGGTTGCAGAAGCAAGATCCGCCTGGTCCCGGGCATTGATGATGAGCACGTAGATGAGAGGAGAGGTACCCCCCTGCACGTGTGCAAGGGCGGGGTGGCCCCCGCACACACACTGTATGGGAAGATTACAGCAGAGGTGGGTTAATAGAGTTAAAGGGCTGTCACAGGCTCTTATCAAGAGTGCCTAACTATGCCTGCCTTTCTTCCCAGTTACTCTATTTATAGCAGCCGTTACTACAGCCTCCCATGAATGAAATAGGTTCTATGAATGGAGGACGGCAGATGACTGAGATTTTTCTGTTTCTTCTAAATCTTAAAAGCTGACAACCACTGGTCTATATTTTTGATCACCAAGCTAGGCAATGCATGATATGTTTTTTTTCTTGGCCTGGAGGGTGATTGGGTCTGGAGTTTTCTGTAATAATGATCTTTGCAAACCATAACCATAGTCTTTTCCTTCATGGGTCTTCTTCCAGGTAAGTTTCCTTTGCCAGTCAATCCAAAAGTCTCTTTTCTGCCATTATTCACTTCATTCTTATAGGGCGTACACACGGTCGGACTTTGTTCGGACATTCCGACAACAAAATCCTAGGATTTTTTCCGAAGAATGTTGGCTCAAACTTGTTTTGTCTACACACGGTCGCACAAAGTTGTCGGAAAATCCGATCGTTCTAAACGCGGTGACGTAAAACACGTACGTCGGGACTATAAACGGGGCAGTGGCCAAAAGCTTTCATCTCTTTATTTATTCTGAGCATGCGTGGCACTTTGTCCGTCGGATTTGTGTACACACGATCTGAATTTCCGACAACGGATTTTGTTGTCGGCAAATTTTATCTCCTGCTCTCCAACTTTGTGTGTCGGAAAATCCGATGGAAAATGTCCGATGGAGCCCACACACGGTCGGAATTTCCGACAACACGCTCCGATCGGACATTTTCCATCGGAAAATCCGACCGTGTGTACGGGGCATTACACTGTAACTGTTGAGGGCTACTTGTGTGAAACCAGGGCATACCACACAGAGGAATTCCTGTCCTGTGTAGTAAAATACTATTGTGTTGTTCAGAGCCAGCAGACTCAAAATTCCATTTGAAGTGCTAGGAATGGATATATGCTTCATTTATTAAATAACTGATGGACATTAAGGATAAGCCATAGAACTCTCACAAAATATACTCCTCTCTAAATTTAAATAACCAACTAACTAATGTTATGTGGCCTCTAGATACTCAATTTTACAGTTTTGTGCCACTAGGTTCATGTTGTATCTACCCTCCAGGAAAATTGTCTATAGAAGCTTATGCTATGTAGCTTTATCTGTCAGGCAAAGTGGTAAATGTTGCCAGCTCCATTCTTGTGCAAAGCAAGATTGAAATAGTCCATTTTAGGTAAATTATTCCAACATTGAGCCAAATGTAAAAATCACTACCAAGCCTCACGTTACAATGAAACTATTTATAGCTGTACAGTGACTTGATTGGAAGATTCTGTGAGCCCCCTGGGCAGATTATATAAACTTGAGATAACATCACTTAAGGTGGGGCTGATCCAGATACTTTGGAAAGCTTGTGTAGATAGGTAATTGTGGTTGAAACTGAACTCCCCTTTTGCCAACTTCTCACTGATACCCTTTCCTGCCAGAAGACCTCTTCTTAGCCCAGACAAAAAGTATATATTGACTTATTACATCGCCAGTATAAGACTGTCCCTAAAGGTATGCCTGATTCAATACTCCACCGAAAAAAAGGAAAAAAAGAAAAAAAAGGAGCCGACCTGTGAGTATGGGGTTTTCCTGTACAAGACCCCCCCACTATTTGTTTAATGTTACTTATCATCGAGATATATATTTCTAATTGACATTTCATTCTGTATATACACTGCATATATATCTACTCCTGAAGAATCGAGCAGTGACTCGCGAAACGCATTGAGTTGTATGATGTCTGTGTATTATTTTATATCATCAGTTGTAAATTATGTGTATGTTTCCTAGCATTTTTGTTAGCATGTTAATCCCAAGCAGTTTGGCTCCCCTGCCCATGTATTTTACATACAATGAATATTTTAACCTCAATAAATCTATTAACCATATTTATTTTACATACTCTCATTGTCCCCTTCATGCTCACCTCATTTAATGATCCACAGGCGAAATTTTGCTTTGCAATACTCCACCGGATGTTATAAATTTGTGATTTGCCTAAAAGAGCACTGACAGGCTCAAACACAGACAACACACTGACTGCTAGCAGCAAAACTGAACAACAAACTATACACTACACATCAAATTAACCAATCAAAATGGAACCCCTGCCCTGAGAAGGTAGGTTACACCAGCAGCAGCTGGTGGAGCCTAAAACTAAAATCTACTTGCAGACCTTTGCAGCATTCACTTACACAGGTGTACATCTGTCCTCCTGAAACTTTCCAAGCAGTAAATCCCAGTGGACGTGAGATTCTGTTCAGCTGCGGCGACTGTGACTGCAAATATGTGGGCAACAAATAGCCTGAAGAACAACTTGATCAAAATTCCATGTGCTCTAGAGGATTTAAAATACTGGACCATAGATGAAAATGGCGGTAATAAATGGAAGGTTGAAGATTTGTCTGGAGGTGAAGGAGAGCTCTTTTTCCAAATCCATCTGTCACAAAATACTTTGTAACCTCTAACCAACCCTGCAAGAAGTCCCAGATTATTGACCTACTGAAAGAGGGGTTCAGTGCTGATATCTTGGACAAAGCTCAACCGGCCATTATCGTCACAGACTGGTATGCGGCCAGGAAGGACTGTGGCTGCCAGTATGAGTTGTTGGTCTGACTGCTTTCTGCAGACAAGAAAACCTTACAGGAATTTCACCCACAGCCTGTGACCCTACCGCAACATTCTGATGGCCAATGGCATTATGTAACACACATATTCAGTAACTATGGACCAGGAGTGCGCTAGTGACAGCAGACAATGACTGGGAAATGCCTGGGAAGTGATGTCACCCATAGAGTTACTATGACACTTGAGAAAGGAGCGCGCATGCTCCATATGAGCTTTGCGCATGCTCTAAAACGCGTTGTGATTCTTCCCTCACCCCGGTGACGTCACACGCCTATTGGCGCCGCTATCCTAGCTGATTCCATCAGGCATACCCGGAAGAATACAGGTCTTGCCGGCTTCCTTCCTGCTTCACCGCGTTCACCATGACGGATACTTCTCTTACCTAGGAGACGCTGATGACTGTTGCCCATGGGTTTCAGCCCTAGATGAGCATACCTTCACTTACTTATATGTAAGTATTTTAAACTACATGTTATTGTACATTAAACATTGCACTCAGAGGTGATTTTCTGTTTTTTTTTCTTATAGAGTTACTATGGGGCTTCCGTTGTTGGCTGCCTCTTCTGCACACTCCCACACACAGAAGCCTCCGCTGACAGCTCAGCTTTGGACCAGACCGGAGTGGCTTCAGAAAAGATATGTATAGCGATTTTTTGCTTTAGAAGGTTATAGAGGTTCATTTTAGATTGTGGCTGCAAGTAGATTTAGAGATTTTAGTTTTAGGCTGAACATTTATTTTAAAATAATCTTTACAGATTACAGTCTTTGAACTGTAAATAAGCAGACACAAGGCATGTTAACTTGCTGAGGTTGCCTGCTACAGAAAGTGAGTAAAGCTCAATAACCATTCTACCTGTGGCTGCCTGCCACTTAGTACTAAAGGGAACATGCCCAAAGTGGGCTCAGAAAATACTCTATTCTGAAATGATGGTATAGGTTGCGTGTCTAGGTGAGATTAAAGTGTGACAGTTCAAAGTCAAATACATATTTAGCTATGACATACTGTTTAACCACTTCAGTGGAAGTATTTATCCCCTACCTGACCAGAGCATTTTTTGCGATTCGGCACTGCGTTGCTTTAGCTGACAATTGCGCAGTCATGCGACGTTATACCCTAACAAAATTTATGTCCTTTTTTTCTCACAAATAGAGCTGTCTTTTTGTGGTATTTGATCACGTCTGCGTTTTTTATTTTTTGCGCTATAAACAAAAAAAAGCGACAATTTTGAAAAAAAGCAATATTTTTTACTTTTTGCTATAATAAATATCCCCAAAAAATATATAAAAAACTAATTTCCTCTACAGTTTAGGCCGATATGTATTCTTCTACATATTTTTGGTAAAAAAAATTGCAATAAGTGTATATTGATTGGTTTGCGCAAAAGTTATAGCGTCTACAAATAGGGGATAGATTTTTGGCATTTTTATTATTATTATTTTTTTTTTACTAGTAATGGCGGCGATCTGCAATTTTTATTGTGACAGTGACATTGCGGCGGACAGATTGGACACTATTTTGGGATCATTGACATTTATACAGCGATCAGAGCTAAAAATAGCCACTAATTACTGTATAAATGTCACTGGCAGGGAATGGGTTAAACACTAGGGGGCGATCAAGGGGTTAAATGTGTTTCCTCAGTGTGTTCTAACTGTAGGGGGGATGGGCTCACTAGAAAAGGACAGATCACTGCGAGCAGTAGATCCGTGTCATGTTGCTAGGCAGAACAGGGAAATGCCTTGTTTACATAGGCATCTCCCCGTTCTGCCTCTCCTCCTTGCAATCGCGGGCCGGCGGCGAACACCGAGTTTGCGGGACCCGCGGGCACGCTCCCACCGTGTGTGTGCTGGCAGCAGCGTGCGCACTCCCGCTAGGCGGGAAATACGAAAGGACATACGGCTATGCCCCTTTGAGCACCCGCGCCATTCTGCCGACGTAAATCAGCGTGCGGCAGTCGGGAAGTGGTTAAACATGTATATGGTTTGTCCCAAAACAAACAAATTCTTTGGTTTTTCTGCACACCTCACCACTTCTCTACAGGGATTTCCACACCCCCACCTGCTCTTGGTCATAATGATCAATTTTAAGCTGTAGAAGAACATGTAAAGGTCACCTGTTAACTGGTAAATTACCTGCCTTAGCATGGTGCTGCAATCTAACCAAAGGCTTTTTTTGCATACCACTACAGAAGCCAAAGTGGCCATTATGGAGCCTGCTGACAAGGAAAATCTCACACAAATCTTCTCTATGAGCCCAGCCACTTTGTGTACCCCACAGAGAGCATACATATAGGGGGAACCCAGCAGCACTTCCCACCACTGGCTACCTGCAGAAAACTACAGAAGGGGGTGGAGACAAGACCAATCACCCTGTACAAGGAGATGGAACAGCACGAACTGGTCTTGATAACATGAAGCTCTTGCACAAAGGAAAAGTTTCACATTGGACTACTGCACAGGTATGGAAAATATACAAAAAGCATATGTATTTAGACAATATTTGCTTTTCCCAGAGTTCACTTTTAACACTGAACCTCCATCTACTATATATCTAAGCCAAGGAAAAAATTATGCAATTAAAATAGTGGGCTAACATGACATTCAGAATTCAAGTTATTAGGACAGTAATTAAAAATTGCGGATACAGAAATGAGCAAAGTGCTGAAATATTTATTAGGTTATAGATAGAATTTTAGATTGTATTTAGAAGGACAAAGAGAGCTATTCTGAACTTCCGCTCCATAGTGATTTGTGTGGTGAATGTGTCTGGTTACAATATTCAGACACCTACATAAAGTCTGAGGACAAGAGTCTTCTGAGTGGAAGGCCAATTAGAAGGAAATTAAAGAGAGAACTGGATTAGGCTCTAAATAACAGCATTTGTGAACTGTTTTTTTCAGAAAAAAAACTTTACAAATAAAACAAAATGTGTAGGGGAATGCTAGCTTGTAGAACAGGTGGGTTTACATATACGAAATGCAAGGATCAATGAGGCAAAAAATACCTGCCAAATAGCTGATTAATTTTCTCAGCTAGAATAAAAACTGTAACTTTTTTTAATAGCTTGAATACATCATTGCAGTTAAGACTAGACATACAAAGATACTTTAGTAAGATATTGCTTTTTACTATAAAGAGTTAAGACTATCATTTAATGATTTATGAGCAATCCTGCTTATTTTGGTCGTAGATGCATATGGTCCATAGATCTTCGCCATAGAGCCGTGTGTCTCTATTTAGTGGGGCAAACTTTTGGCCAACTAATATTACTTAGATTCGCAGTTTATTGTGTTTTTCAAATGTTAAGGTAAGAATTGTACCAGTGATATCTGTATTGCTTGTCTATGCCCTGCTTTTTTTAAGAAAAAAAGTTTTCCAGAGACCAGTTTGTATAAAACCCACCTGAACACTATCTAAAGTGGATAGAAGAAATACTGTCTGAATGTGATCATATAAACTGTAACAAAAGAACTGTTATATAACCTCATATGTGAATTCTACCATGCGTGAAAGCAGGGAGAGAGAGAGGGTTAGATGGAGGAAAAACGGATAAGTTATGACATGTTAATAAGCGCTGATTCTAATGAATTTTAGCTTTAACAACCTGTGATGAGAAAACCTTTAATAAAGAGAAGTAGATAGACAGAAGTACCTATAACCCAAATAAAATGTGTGATCATGTGCAATCGATCATACTTGTCTGGCTTTTAATTTCCAGATCACTTCTTGGGTATACTGATTGTACAATCAAATGATCAAAAATTACCCATGAAGAATAACTCTATTATGCCTCTAACCATGCCTTTATTATCAATTATCTTATTTAAGGTTTAGTATATGGTTATTGAAGGGAAGTATTTAAAATAGCAAAAAATGCATCATAATAAAAATGAGTGAACAAATTTAAATATATGGAGTGCATGTATACATACTGTAAATCAATAATTATCTGTCTATCCTTACATAAGCACCTAGAGAGTGAGTTACTAAAAGGCAAAGTTTAACCAAGCAATGCCCACATCCATTTTTCCAAACAAACTGAGGTAACTTAGAGATCAGAAACTGAAGACAATCCTTTGAAAATAAAACAGTTTTGAGAGGCTCACCTACATTAATGTTATCATTACAGGGACTGAGTGGTAGACATGGATTGCAGAGGGCCCTATGAAAAAAAGTGTGCATAACACTATGGTGGTTGTTTTGATTGTGTAATCCCTCTTGGAAACTGGCCAGGGTGTATCTCCAAGGGGAATTTATGGAGCACCCACAGTATAGTTCAACTGCAAGTACTGATGAAGAACTCTCCATTTATTCTTTATTGCGTAGCAACAAAGAATAAATGTGGCATTTTAGGGCCCTTGTAGACATGACTAGTAACGCTAGTATAAATTCATGTGACATTACCAGTAGCATACAGGTCCCAGTTTGGTAAAATTGGACCACACTTTACCAAGCTGCTTTGATGTAGTACAGTCCCTGACAAAAGTCTTGTCGCTTCTCTATTTTGTAGAAACTCCTGCTATTAACCTGACTTTTAATTAATCAATTGGTGTTAGAAATAGCTCATATGAAAAGCTAAAGCCCTCCCAAATGATGTTTAATGCACTGAAATAAATTAGTTTCACTGAAAAAAGATTTATCATTTAATAAAGACAGACAGGTCAAATTTTGGCAAGACAAAAGTTTTGTCGCCTATACAGAAATTGAACAACTTTACTGAAAATCCAAAAATATGTCAGCAAATTAAGTAGTGGTGCTGTGAGATCCAAATGTAATATCTTGTATGACTTCCATGAGCTTGAAGGACAGCATCCATGCGTTTTGGCAAGGATTCATACAATTTATTGATGAAGTCATCAGGAATAGCAAAGAAAACAGTCTTGCATGCCTCCCAGAGTTCATCAATATTCTTTGGTTTTGTCTTCCATGCTTCATCTTTCATCCTACACCACATATGCTCAATGATGTTCATGTCTGGTGACTGGGCTGGCCAATCCTGGAGCATCTCGATCTTCTTTGCCTTAAGGAACTTTGATGTGGAGATGGGAATATGCGATGGAGCACCATCCTGCTGCAAAATTTGGCCTTTTTTATGGTTGGGAATATAAGAGGTAGCTAAGATTTCTTGGTATTTTAGACTATTGATGTTGCCCTCCACCCTGCAGATCCCTCGCACACCCCCATACTGGATGTAACCCCAGACCATGATTTTGCCTCCACCAAACTTCACTGTTTTCTGGGTAAATCTCAGCTCCATGCGGGTTCCAGTAGGTCTCCTGCAATATTTGTGGCGACTGTGGTGTAATTCAACACAAGATTCATCTGAAAAATCCACCTTCTGCCACTTTTCCAGAGTTCATCCTTTTAGCAGGCTGTGGCCCTTGGCAAATGCCACACGGTTTTTCAATTGTCTTTTGTTTAGTGCTGGCTTATGGGCACTGATTCAACCATGGAGGCCATTTCGAGACAGAATCCGACAAACTGTTCTGGTTGACACAGGGACTTCAGGCGACCAGGTCTCGTGGAGCTCTGCTGCAGTGGAACATTGGATGGCCTTGGATTTTCGAGCCAACAAACGGTCCTCTCGAGCAGTTGTCTTGCGGGGTCGGCCTGACCTGGCCTTGTCCAAAACGTCTCCAGTCTCTTCAAATCTTTTTTTTATCCTCTGAACTTGACACTGAGACACATTGAAGGTGTCTGCCACATCAGCAGTGGATCTGGTCTTCAGCCTCTTGATAATCAACACTTTAGTCTCCGGGTAAATCTTAGGAATGTTTGCAGAGGTCTAGTTGCAGTTGAGAAGGTCTAGTGTACTGGTGTTCTTTTTATACACACCTGAGACCTAATTGATCCATTATTAGTCACAGGTGAAGCTCATATAACAAGGCGACAACACTTATGTCTTGGCAAAAATTGACTCAATGGGCTTTACCAAGCTGTGAATATTAGAATACTTTTTGTCAGTTTAGTTTTGCACTGAAACATTATTACAAAAGCTGTTGGAACTAAAATGACCCATTTCTTGTAACAAAATCTTGATTAGAAATATATTTTTGCGGCAGTTCAGGTCAATTTGTACACAAGCGACAAGACTTTTGTCAGGGACTGTAGAGTGAACTAACTGAAACTATTATGGTTAAAATGTTCTTTTCTATGGGATAGTGGAGAAAGTAATATACATTTATAAAGTAAGTCCAATGCATTATATTTCTGATGAACATCTCATAAAGGTTTCACAATATTGTTGAATAAAGCCTCAGAGCCTACCTAGAAATGTGCCATAAATGGATCTGTAGATCTGACCCTGAGAAGCACTACAGGTCTCTATTATACAACTACCTTTTAAATGTTTTTTACTTTTCTTGGTATGTGACTATAGAGGACACCGGGGCTTTTTTTCTGCCGGAATGGAGTTCCGCCACCTTTGACAGCCCTGCCCTCTCCCACTTGTCACGTAACACAGAAGCTGGTAGAGGACTTCTGTGTTACGTGTGTGCTAGTGTCGGCAGGCACATGTTGCTGGATGTTTACAGCCTAGTGGATGTCCCGGAACTCAATGCTGCAAGCGCCCACATTGTTTGTAAATATGGGGCTTGGGGAGGAGGCTTCTTTCTCCACCTGCCGCCTGTTACAACTGTGAGTAGCATGAAGCGGAGTGAACTGCAGTAAAACTCCTCCTCTTCTCCGTGCTACATTCCTAATAGGCAGAGCTGCAGGAACGTCACTGTGTTGAGAAAAAAACTCAGGCACAGCTAACAGAGCCATGAGGGCTGCATTCTGCAAGAGGTGACAGAGAGCTGTAGGGGAGGAGGACAATCTGTGAAAAGGTGAGAGAGCTTTTTGTGTGGGTATGGGAGGATTTGTGAGAGAGCTGGGGGGGAGGGGGGATCTGTGAAAGGTGAGAGCTGGGGGGATCTATGAAAAGGTGAGAGAGTTGGGGGAGGGGGGTCTGCGAAAAGATGAAAGAGCTGGGGGGAGGGGGTGATCTGTGAAAAGGTGAGAGAGCTGGGGGGAGGGGAGATTTGTGAAAAGGTGAGAGAGCATTTTGTGTGGGGGTGGAAGGATTTGTGAGAGAGCTGGGGGGGGGGGTATCTGTGAAAAGGTGAGAGAGCTGGGGGGAGGGGGGGTCTGTGAAAAGGTGAAAGAGCTGGGGGGGAGGGGGATCTGTGAAAAGGTGAGAGAGCTAGGGGGAGGGGGGATATGTGAAAAGGTGAGAGGGCTGGGGGGAGGGGGATCTGTGAAAAGATGAAGAAGCTGGAGGGAGGGGGGATCTGTGAAAAAGGGTGAAAGAGCTGGGGGGAGGGGGTATCTGTGAAAAGGTGAAAGATCTGGGGGGAGGGGGGTTTGTGAAAAGGTGAGAGAGCCATGGGAGGGGGGATTTGTGAAAAGGTGAGAGAGCTGGGGGGAGGGGGGATTTGTGAGAGGTGAGGGGGGGGATTTGTGAAAAGATGAGATAGATGGGGGAGGGGGCATCTGTGAAAATGTGAAAAAGCTGGGGGGAGGGGGGTCTGTGAAAAGGTGAGAGAGCTGTGGGAGGGGGGATTTGTGAAAAGGGGGAGAGAGCTGGGGGGAGGGGGGATTTGTGAAAAGGTGAGAGCTTTGGGGGGGGATTTGTGAGAGGTGAGAGAGCTTGAGAGGGGGATTTGTGCAGAGGGGAGAGCTGGGAAAGGGGGATTTGTGCAGGGTTGATAGCAGGGAAGGGGGTGTGCGGATTCTGCAGAGGTAAAAACTGTGAGGATAAGCTGTAGATGGGGGTTTTGAGGTGAGTTGTGGACTGGGGGTGTAATCTGTAGACGGAGGGGTGCAGAGGTGAATGTTAATGTGGTACAAAGGTGAGTTGTGAACTGGGATGCCAAGGTGAACTGTGGAAAAAGTGCAGAGTTGAACTGTGGATGGGGGTGGAAAAGGTAAGTTGTGGATGGGGAGGTGTGTAGGTGAGCTGTGGATGTTGGGCGCAGAGTTGAGCTGGGGATGGGGGCGCAGAGCAAAGCTAAGAGGTGTGCAGAGGCGAGTAACTGATGGTTACTTTAAGGGTTAGGGGATTTTTGCTTGGAGAGAACAAGAGAACTTTGCTGCACCCTGATTTGCACTCCTCAGCACTGCACAATACATACTCCTGAGTCCTGTACTCTGTGTGTTTCGCTTTTCTGAACCTTCTGCAATACCCAGTTCTGAGCCTCGATCACACCCACTACTTGCAAACCGTGTCATTTTCACCTCTAAAGGAAGGCGTGGCTGGGGGTGGGGTTGTGGGTGTGGTTGGAGCAGGGCGTTGGCCGGGAAGGGTGAGTTTCAAGCACCTATTTTCTGAGAAAAAAAGCCCTGGAGGACACCAACATCAGATTATCTAATTAGGTGCTCCTATTATGTTTCCCATCTCCCCCCACTTCCCTTCCTTTGTACTTCCTAAGTAGTTACTGTATATTGTTGAATGATCAGAGAGTTGTTTGCCACTCTATTTTGTAATGTTAATTTTTATTCTTCAGAAAACTTTAATTAAAAAAATGAAACAGAAAATGTCCTTTTCTAGTTATAGTATATATTGATTTGAGTGGTTGCCATTTCTGTTAGTATTTACCAAAAAGAGGCCCGGGGAAAGGCCACTGGACTTTTAAAGGTGCTAAAGTGAAATAAGGTAGAAGGAATAAAATAAAAGATTTTTATTTAACAATCTTTTTAAAAAAAGACATAAAGCGAAATATTGATATGTGTTTACAAAAACAACAGTAATTGCGTTAATACAAAAGTTGATACCACTTTTCTCAACATGTTTCGCTTTCTTAAGCTTCTTCAGGAGATATAGTGTGGCAATAAATCAACTTTAAAGTAGAAAAAACAGCAATGAGAAATTTATAATGTCTGCTAGTATATCATATCAAAAACAAGAACAAATATTAGAGGGTTAGATATTGGAAACATTTTTACAAATGTAGACCCCACAACGGGGAAATCTATCGATAGTGAAGAGTAACATAGGTAATATATGGAAAAAAAAAAAAAAATATATACATTCAAGTACACTTTTAATCAACATCTATTGTATCATAAATAAGACAGTGATCTTACCCATAGAAAGGGGAAAGAAGGTATGTTAGAAAGAAAATTTGTGCAACATGGAATATTCTGCCCTCCAGTCCACACCTCAAAAAATTAGCATGCAGAGAGAAATAAAAGTTTTTGCAGCAATGGAGAGAGTTCTCTGAAAAAAGAGAAAAAATCAAATATGGGGATGTCATAAGGTCTGGATGCATATATAAGAAAATATAAGTAAACTAGCAATTAATGATGTAGAAAAAAGTACCTTAAATATGGTAAGTAGAATCAATTCTTAATTGTCAAAATTATTCACATCCAAAAGATGAAGAGAAGCCTAATTGCTGAGAGTGTGGATAAAGGGTTCTTTATATGCAGCAGGATAGCAGCCGAAGGGGGGGCAGCATTTAAGGACTGAGTGCCCAAGGGTGGGGTAGTTCAGCCTAAAGAATCGCCTGCAGTCTAGCGCAAAGAGCCTGAAGTGTAATAATAAAAAGACAAATAGTAAAAAGCTAAATTATCAAAACAGAATTCATAGTGTCTAAGGGCATATCAAGCAAAGCCAAAAGACAACAGGAGATCAATGGGCAATATGGGAGACTTACTTGTCAGTAGTAGAAATAAATTATAAGTGATGACAGGAGAATATCCAGAGACGTCTGTCTGCCCGCCATGTCTGGAAGGAGTGACAGAGAGTAGCGGAAGAAACCGCTATTTAAATCTCTCCAGCGTGACGGCGTCTGACTCACCGTCACGCTGCGGACAAGAAGAGGGACAACTGCGCATGCGCACGCTTCTCGGTCACAATGCGGAAGGCAACGTCAGCGGCATCAGGAATGATTAGCTGAGCCGCCGCCATCTTTGGAAGTCCGATGCCCATAAGAGGTGCTACGGAAGCCCTAAGGTTAAAAAGAATATATAGAGATGGGCTGTCTACATGCATAGAACAGCCTGAATTGCCCTCACGCATTGATTTAGCCAAGGGAAGCGAGGCCGCACTGGTTGTCACAAGGGAGCAAACAAACAGTCAGCACATTGATTAGGAGCTGGACTGATGAGTGCCCGGGGTGTCCGTACATGCTGAAAACAGGGAAGGTGGTGAACTGGGGGAAAGGGAAGGAAGAGAATAACCAATGATGCACAAATAAAATAAAAAATATAATTTGGGAAATGAAATACACAAAAATCGCATATGTAGCGTGACTGCATGGCATCACATTCAGAATCCATGATTAGATTATTCATAGTAGGTAAAATTAGAAAAACATTTATTAATATAAATGTGAAGGGTGTACAAAAAAAAAAAAAATGCAAAAGGCTGGACTATTTAAAGAAAAAGTTTATAACTGAGAACATCATTTAGGCCGGGATGTTTCAAAGCATTTAAACTAAAAATCCATTTAGTTTCGCGTTGCAATAAAGTCCTGTCATAATCTCCACCTCTTTCATTTGGGGGAGCATATTCCAGGGCAAAAAAATGCATCTTGCTATCATCAAACTGATGACATAATCCCATATGTCGACTGATGGGGGTTTCCATCTTTTTTTTAGTTACTAGGGAGACGTGGTCTCTGATTCTATGAAAGAAGGGACGTTTTGTTTTCCCCACGTAAAAGGCATTGCACTCGCATGTCATAATGTAGACAATGCCGATGGATTGGCATGTAGCTAGAAAGTTGGGGTTATAAAGTCGTCTATTTGGAAGAACGATATTACGAGATGCATAAATATACCTACAAAAATCGCAGTTGTGGCACGGTTTAGTTCCCTTGTTTATGGTAGCAGTGGCAGAGGAGGGGGCATAATGGCTGTGAACAATATGATCCCTGATTGACCGGGATCGTCTGTAGGTGATCTCAGGGTAATCCTTAAGGTGTTTGGATACCCTGGGGTCACCCATAAGTAGATACCAATGCTTCTGTAATAAATCACGCATTTGCTGATGTTGGCCAGAGAAAGTTGTAATTAATCTTAGGCCTGGGTCTGATTTCACAGTGGTGCGTCCATGAATAAGTTGACTACGATCCATCCTTTTGGCTCTGAGGTAGGCTCTTTTGAGGCATTTATTGCTATAACCACGTGCCTTAAGGCGTTCCCTCAGTGCTTTGGCTTCGGATTCAAAGTGGATGTTTTCACTACAATTTCTCCTTAATCTTAAGTATTGACCGTACGGAACATTGTTGATAAGTGACAATGGATGTGAGCTGGTGGCGTGTAGGAGCGAATTACCCGCCGATGGTTTACGAAAAAGGGTAGTCCCTATAGTTCTATCAGGGTTGACCAGGATGGTAATATCCAAAAAAGTTAAAGTGGTTTAGTTAGCTTCCATAGTGAAGGTTAAATTGTAAGAATTGGTTTTCAAATTATCAAAAAAGCGAGAGAGATCCTCTCTACTGCCCGTCCAGATTAGGAAAACGTCGTCAATGTACCGTTTCCATATCGGTATGTATTCCATCAGGGATTGCATGTCATCCCTAAAGAAAAGCCTCTGCTCCCACTCCCCCAGGTACAGGTTCGCATATGAGGGAGCACAACGGGTCCCCATAGCGACACCCTGCACCTGGAGGTAGTGGGAGCGTGCAAATAAGAAGATGTTATTAGTAAGAATGAACCTCAGAAGGTCCAAAATGAAATTATTGTAGGCCCGGGAGACATCACTGTTGTGAGAGATGAAGCCCTCTACAACTGCCACCCCCAAATCGTGGGGGATGGAGCTGTAGAGGGCCTCCACATCCAAAGTTACCAGCCAGGCTCCCTCAGGGATGGACAAACCATCCAGGGTTTGGAGAAGTTCGCTGGTGTCTTGTAAGTATGATGTAAGGCCTTCTACATAAGGCTTAAGGAAGTCGTCTACAAGTTGGCTAGCATTTTCAGTTAAAGATCCGTTTCCGGACACTATCGGTCGGCCAGGAGGATTAGATAAATCCTTATGGACCTTCGGAAGAGCGTAGAGTGTGGGAGTACGAGGGTGAAGTACATTAAGGAAGTTCCATGTTGGTTTCGTGATTAGACCCTGATGGTAAGCAGTCCCAATTAGCTTTTTATAGCGTGTGATCATATTGGTGACATGCGTCTCAGATACTTTCCTGTACCAGTCTCTATTTTGGAGAAGGCGTAAGACCATGGATTCATACTGTTCCGTGGTCATTACTACCAAATTACCTCCTTTGTCTGAAGGTTTTATTATCAGGCGGGAGTCCTGTTCTAATGATTTTAAGGCCGCTTTTTGTTGGCCTGTAAGATTCGATTGTGATAGGCCCTTCCATTTGGTCTTACAGATGTCTTCTGTGACCTGATGGATGAAGGCCCAATCCCAATGTCTGGGCCTTCATCCATCAGGTCACAGAAGACATCTGTAAGACCAAATGGAAGGGCCTATCACAATTGAATCTTACAGGCCAACAAAAAGCGGCCTTAAAATCATTAGAACAGGACTCCCGTCTGATAATAAAACCTTCAGACAAAGGAGGTAATTTGGTAGTAATGACCACGGAACAGTATGAATCCATGGTCTTACGCCTTCTCCAAAATAGAGACTGGTACAGGAAAGTATCTGAGACGCATGTCACCAATATGATCACACGCTATAAAAAGCTAATTGGGACTGCTTACCATCAGGGTCTAATCACGAAACCAACATGGAACTTCCTTAATGTACTTCACCCTCGTACTCCCACACTCTACGCTCTTCCGAAGGTCCATAAGGATTTATCTAATCCTCCTGGCCGACCAATAGTGTTCGGAAACGGATCTTTAACTGAAAATGCTAGCCAACTTGTAGACGACTTCCTTAGGCCTTATGTAGAAGGCCTTACATCATACTTACAAGACACCAGCGAACTTCTCCAAACCCTGGATGGTTTGTCCATCCCTGAGGGAGCCTGGCTGGTAACTTTGGATGTGGAGGCCCTCTACAGCTCCATCCCCCACGATTTGGGGGTGGCAGTTGTAGAGGGCTTCATCTCCCACAACAGTGATGTCTCCCGGGCCTACAATAATTTCATTTTGGACCTTCTGAGGTTCATTCTTACTAATAACATCTTCTTATTTGCACGCTCCCACTACCTCCAGGTGCAGGGTGTCGCTATGGGGACCCGTTGTGCTCCCTCATATGCGAACCTGTACCTGGGGGAGTGGGAGCAGAGGCTTTTCTTTAGGGATGACATGCAATCCCTGATGGAATACATACCGATATGGAAACGGTACATTGACGACGTTTTCCTAATCTGGACGGGCAGTAGAGAGGATCTCTCTCGCTTTTTTGATAATTTGAAAACCAATTCTTACAATTTAACCTTCACTATGGAAGCTAACCAAACCACTTTAACTTTTTTGGATATCACCATCCTGGTCAACCCTGATAGAACTATAGGGACTACCCTTTTTCGTAAACCATCGGCGGGTAATTCGCTCCTACACGCCACCAGCTCACATCCATTGTCACTTATCAACAATGTTCCGTACGGTCAATACTTAAGATTAAGGAGAAATTGTAGTGAAAACATCCACTTTGAATCCGAAGCCAAAGCACTGAGGGAACGCCTTAAGGCACGTGGTTATAGCAATAAATGCCTCAAAAGAGCCTACCTCAGAGCCAAAAGGATGGATCGTAGTCAACTTATTCATGGACGCACCACTGTGAAATCAGACCCAGGCCTAAGATTAATTACAACTTTCTCTGGCCAACATCAGCAAATGCGTGATTTATTACAGAAGCATTGGTATCTACTTATGGGTGACCCCAGGGTATCCAAACACCTTAAGGATTACCCTGAGATCACCTACAGACGATCCCGGTCAATCAGGGATCATATTGTTCACAGCCATTATGCCCCCTCCTCTGCCACTGCTACCATAAACAAGGGAACTAAACCGTGCCACAACTGCGATTTTTGTAGGTATATTTATGCATCTCGTAATATCGTTCTTCCAAATAGACGACTTTATAACCCCAACTTTCTAGCTACATGCCAATCCATCGGCATTGTCTACATTATGACATGCGAGTGCAATGCCTTTTACGTGGGGAAAACAAAACGTCCCTTCTTTCATAGAATCAGAGACCACGTCTCCCTAGTAACTAAAAAAAAGATGGAAACCCCCATCAGTCGACATATGGGATTATGTCATCAGTTTGATGATAGCAAGATGCATTTTTTTGCCCTGGAATATGCTCCCCCAAATGAAAGAGGTGGAGATTATGACAGGACTTTATTGCAACGCGAAACTAAATGGATTTTTAGTTTAAATGCTTTGAAACATCCCGGCCTAAATGATGTTCTCAGTTATAAACCTTTTCTTTAAATAATCCAGCCTTTTGCATTTTTTTTTTTTTTTTTGTACACCCTTCACATTTATATTAATAAATGTTTTTCTAATTTTATCTACTATGAATAATCTAATCATGGATTCTGAATGTGATGCCATGCAGTCACGCTACATATGCGATTTTTGTGTATTTCATTTCCCAAATTATATTTTTTATTTTATTTGTGCATCATTGGTTATTCTCTTTCTTCCCTTTCCCCCAGTTCACCACCTTCCCTGTTTTCAGCATGTACGGACACCCCGGGCACTCATCAGTCCAGCTCCTAATCAATGTGCTGACTGTTTGTTTGCCCCCTTGTGACAACCAGTGCGGCCTCGCTTCCCTTGGCTAAATCAATGCGTGAGGGCAATTCAGGCTGTTCTATGCATGTAGACAGCCCATCTCTATATATTCTTTTTAACCTTAGGGCTTCCGTAGCACCTCTTATGGGCATCGGACTTCCAAAGATGGCGGCGGCTCAGCTAATCATTCCTGACGCCGCTGACGTTGCCTTCCGCATTGTGACCGAGAAGCGTGCGCATGCGCAGTTGTCCCTCTTCTTGTCCGCAGCGTGACGGTGAGTCAGACGCCGTCGCGCTGGAGAGATTTAAATAGCGGTTTCTTCCGCTACTCTCTGTCACTCCTTCCAGACATGCCGGGCAGACAGACGTCTCTGGATATTCTCCTGTCATCACTTATAATTTATTTCTACTACTGACAAGTAAGTCTCCCATATTGCCCATTGATCTCCTGTTGTCTTTTGGCTTTGCTTGATATGCCCTTAGACACTATGAATTCTGTTTTGATAATTTAGCTTTTTACTATTTGTCTTTTTATTATTACACTTCAGGCTCTTTGCGCTAGACTGCAGGCGATTCTTTAGGCTGAACTACCCCACCCTTGGGCACTCAGTCCTTAAATGCTGCCCCCCCCTTCGGCTGCTATCCTGCTGCATATAAAGAACCCTTTATCCACACTCTCAGCAATTAGGCTTCTCTTCATCTTTTGGATGTGAATAATTTTGACAATTAAGAATTGATTCTACTTACCATATTTAAGGTACTTTTTTCTACATCATTAATTGCTAGTTTACTTATATTTTCTTATATATGCATCCAGACCTTATGACATCCCCATATTTGATTTTTTCTCTTTTTTCAGAGAACTCTCTCCATTGCTGCAAAAACTTTTATTTCTCTCTGCATGCTAATTTTTTGAGGTGTGGACTGGAGGGCAGAATATTCCATGTTGCACAAATTTTCTTTCTAACATACCTTCTTTCCCCTTTCTATGGGTAAGATCACTGTCTTATTTATGATACAATAGATGTTGATTAAAAGTGTACTTGAATGTATATTTTTTTTTTTTTTCATATATTACCTATGTTACTCTTCACTATCGATAGATTTCCCCGTTGCGGGGTCTACATTTGTAAAAATGTTTCCAATATCTAACCCTCTAATATTTGTTCTTGTTTTTGATATGATATACTAGCAGACATTATAAATTTCTCATTGCTGTTTTTTCTACTTTATAGTTGATTTATTGCCACACTATATCTCCTGAAGAAGCTTAAGAAAGCGAAACATGTTGAGAAAAGTGGTATCAACTTTTGTATTAACGCAATTACTGTTGTTTTTGTAAACACATACCAATATTTCGCTTTATGTCTTTTTTTAAAAAGATTGTTAAATAAAAATCTTTTATTTTATTCCTTCTACCTTATTTCACTTTAGCACCTTTAAACGTCCCGTGGCCTTTCCCCGGGCCTCAATGTCCCTCTTTTTGGTAAATGTAGTATTTGGGATGTGGTGCTTTTGATTTTTCCTCATTTTCATTCTAAATTTCTGTTAGTATGTCCGTAATATTAAAAAATGAACCTGCACCTACACAATGCACAATAAAGTATTAAAATGTTCTGAACAAGCAGTAAAAGCACTTTCAAAGAAGCCCTCATACACCATACTTGCTAACAGTCCCTATTTCCCCAGGACAATCCCGATAATTGGACCCTCGTCCCGATCTATATTCCCGGGATTTTGCTTTAGTCCTGGGCATCTGGACTTTATTTGGCACTGGCCGCAGCTTCTGGCTCTGAAAATATGGCCTTGAGAAATGTTTCCGGCTAGCAAGAGTCAGGAACCATGAATCAGACTGCGACAGAAGTGCAGTAAAAATCACACTATTTAATAAAATGGTAAAATGGTATAAACAGAGCAAACATAGTCAAAACATAGCCAGAGTTCAGTAACCAGGACGGGTAGTCAGAACAAGCCAGAGAAACAGGAGTCCAGAGATCAGCAAAGTCAGGTGCAGCAAATAGGATCAGGAACCAGAAGGGAAGTCAGCCAAGCAAAATCCTTTCACAGGAAAACACAGCAGAGAGAGTCCGGATATGTTGACCAAGGCAAAGGCACAGAAGATCTGATCCAAGGAGTTTATATAACCAGCAGCTCTAGCTGACGAGCAGGAAATGAAGACCAGGTGAGTCACTGTGGAAGGAAGAGTCTTTGGCAATTAACCGTCAGCTGAGCACAGAGCTCTGAGAAGGAAGGGCTGACCACAGCCCTGACAGTACCCCCTCCTCAATGACCCCTCCCCCTCGGAGGACTACCAGGTTTGAGGGGAAAACATCTATGGAAGGCACGGAGGACAGGAGCATGTACGTCCGAGGATGAGACCCAAGAGCGTTCCTCCGGATGCGTACCACTACCAATGAACCAGGTACTGTATGCGCCCACGGAAGCTACGGGAATCAATGATAGACTGTAGCTCATATTCCTCATGGTTCTCAATCTGAACTGGGTGAGGACGTGGTACCGAAGTGGTGAAATGGTTGCATGCCAAGGTTTTAATAACTAGATATGAAATACATTTGAAATAAACATATTAGAAGGAAGGTCTAAAGCGTAAGCCACTGGGTTGATCCTAAAGAGAATACGGAAAGGCCCAACAAACCATTGTGCCAGTATTAATGAGGGAACACGGAGTCAGAGGTTGCGAGAAGACAGCCAGACCCTGTCCCCAACTTGGTAGGAAGGCACAGGTAGGCATCTGCGGTCAGAATGGAGTCTGCAACTATCATTGGCACATTGCAAGGACTCTTGGACCTGTACCCAAGTGGAACGAAGACCACAGAGATACTTCTCCAATGCAGGAATGCTCTGAGAAACAAATGAGTCAGGCAACATGGATGGTTAGAAACCATAATTCGCCATGAATGGAGACAATCGAGAAGCGCTATTGATGGCACTATTGTGAGCGAACTCCACCCAAGGAGTTCCTCATTCCGTAGGAGATAATTTCTTGGAAAAGTAGCCTCAAGGATGCATAGCGCTCTCAGAGATAGGACGTTGAGACAGCAGAGCACCAACTCCAGTCTCAGATGCATCAACCTCAAGGATGAAAGGTACCATAGGATCAGGATGCACCAACACAGGAGCAGAAGCAAAGGCAGCCTTGAGACTTTCAAAGGCATTAATGGAGTCTGTAGACCAATCCTGTAGGTTACCGTCCTTTCTGGTCATATCTGGTCATATCAGTCAGCGGTTTGACCAGAGACAAGAAGTTACGAATAAACATCTGATAACAATCGGCAAAGTCAAGAAAAGTCATAAACCCACGGAACGGGGGCCACTGTAGTACTGCCGAAAGTTTCTCTGGGTCCATCGAAAAACCAGCAGTGGAGATGACATAACCCAGGAATTTAACCTGTTCACAATGAAACTCGCACTTCTCCAATTTGCAAAACAGGTTATTATCTCTCAACCTCTGCAGCACATCTGTGTGATGGCTCTCTAGGGACTTGGAAAATATGAGAATATCGTTGAGGTAAACCACCACACAACAAATCTCGGAGGACATCGTTGATAAATTCCTGGAAAACTGCCGGAGTGTTGCAAAGACCAAACAGCACAACTAATGGCCTGTTCTGGTATTAAACACAGTTTTCCATTCATTACCCTCCTTGATGCTCACGAGATTGTATGCCCCTCACAAATCAAGCTTCGAAAAACTGTTTCTCCCTTGAGGCGGTCAAATAACTCCGTAATCAAAGGAATCGGATATGCGTTCTTAATTGTGAAGCAATTGAGCCCCCTATAATCAATACAAGGTCTCAGTTCTCCATTCTTCTTTTTCACAAAGAGGAAAACAGCACCAGCAGGAGACGAGGATCTGCAGATGAATCCTCGAGAAAGTGCATTGGCCACATACTCCTCCATGGCTTTGTCCTCTGAAACAGACAAAGGTAGACCTGGTATGGCACCAGGTTGAAGGTCAATTGCGCAATCATACGACTGGTGCGGAGGCAAACTACCGGTTTGACAAAGACATCGCAAAATTTGCGGCACTCCTCCGGCAGGGGTGCACAAGTCCTTAGCCACTTTCAGAAAACATGTCTCCCTGCATTGTGGCGACCAGGAAAGAACCTCAGCACAAACCAATCAAAAGAGGGGTTGTGCCTCTGTAACCAAGGATAACCAATAACCACAGGAAAATGAGGTGAGGAAATGACTTGGAATTGGATTATCTCATGGTGAAGAGCCCCTACGGCTATGATCAACGGAACAGTCTCATGAGTCACATGGGCAGGTTGTACAGGTCCCCCATCAATAGCCTCAATGACAAGTGGAGTGGCATGAAGCTGCAGCGGTATCGAGGTCTTGGACACAAGGGCACCATCTATGAACAGGCCTGCAGCCCCAGAGTCAATTAGAGCCAGTATCTCGATGGACGACTCAGACCAAGAAAGAGTAACTGGTACCAGGGGCTTATCCTTCTGGATAACAAGGGATGAAACAACGCCACCTAAGGTCTGTCCCCTACAGGACCTCGAGGTGCGGGCATTTCCCGGACGGGTAGGACAAGACTTCAAAAAGTGACCTGCCTGGCCACAATAAAGGCACAATCTCTCCCTCCTCCTAAAGGCCCTCTCATCTGCAGAGAGATGTGTGAAGCCCAACTGCATGGGTTCTACCTCACTGGCAGACTCCATACCAGGAGGTATGGGAGGTGAGGGAGGCAAGGGTAGGACTGCAACGCTCGGAGCCAAACATACAGGAGGCTTCCACAAGCGCTCCCTAAAAGAGGGTCTCTCTCGTAGTCTGGAGTCAATGAGGATGGCAAATGTGATCAACTTCTCCAGCTCAGTGGGTATGTCTCGAGCTGCTATCTCATCTTTGATGTGATCCGAGAGACCATGAGAAAAAGCAGCCATGAGGGCCTCATTATTCCAAGCAACCACTGCTGTCAGAGTACGGAACTCAATGGCGTAATTGGCAACAGTTCTCGTACCCTGTTTGGCGGACACTAGGTCTCTAGCAGCAGACGTGAAGCATGCGGGAACGTCAGATATCCTTTTAAAGGAAGCCACAAACTCTGGGTAACTCTGGACAACCGGAGCAGCAGCAGGGACGGCCTGCAACTCAGGTTGTAGCGGAGCAGTCACAGTGGAGGGTTCCAGGTGAGCAGTGCAATTCAGGAGCGTGCATAACGCTATGGCAAACTGATCCATGCAGTGATCCTGCTCATTCAATCTGGAAAACCATCAAGTGGATTGCCTGCAACTTCTGAATTCATTGCCTTTGCCTAATGTCAGGAACCATGAATCAGACTGAGTCAAAACATAACCAGTTCGGTAACCATGACTGGTAGGCAGAACAAGCCAGAGAAACAGGAGTCCAGAGATCAGCAAAGTCGGGTGCGGCAAACAGGATCAGGAACCAGAAGGGAAGTCAGCCAAGCAAGTGTCTTTCACAGGAAAACACAGCAGAGAGAGTCCGGATATGTTGACCAAGGCAAAGGTACAGAAGATCTGATCCAAGGAGTTTATATAACCAGCAACTCTAGCTGACGAGCAGGAAATGAAGACCAGGTGAGTCACTGTGGAAGGAAGAGTCTTTGGCAATGAACCATCAGCTGAGCACAGAGCTCTGAGAAGGAAGTACTGAACCCAGCCCTGACAGCAAGTCTCTTTTCCCATGTGTTCAGTGGAGAGGGGAGGGGCCTCTGATCCGTGCAGCTAATCAGCTTCTCTCTTCAGCGTACAAGTAGACAATTTTGTTGTACACTGAAGCCGGTTAGCTGCGCGGATCGGAGGCCCCTGCCCTCTTCACTGAACACACGGGGAAAGAAACTTGCTGTCAGGGCTGGGCTCAGCCCTTCCTTCCCAGAGCTCTGTACTCAGCTGACGGTTAATTGCCAAAGACTCTTCCTTCAACAGTGACTCACCTGCATACAAATGACCTGCATAGGGACCTGCATACAAATGGAGCTGCCGCCAACCCTCTGCCCTGTGGCCTGCTGCCATGTCCAACGTAGAGGCAGAGTCAAGGGACTCTTCTAGGGGCACCTGGTGTAAGGAGGGACTCCACTGCCTGGGGACACCTGAGATATAAGGAGGGACTCCACTGCCTGGGAACACTTGATGTAAGGAGGGACTCCACTGCCTGGGGACACCTGAGATGTAAGGAAGGACTCTACTTAGGACACCTGATGTAAGAAGGGGCTTCACTGGGGACACTGATGTAAGGAGGGACTTCACTGGGAACACCTGGTGTACGGAGGGACTCTACTGGGGACACCTGATGTAAGGAGGAACTCCGCTGGGGACACTGATGTAAGGAGGGACTCCACTGGGGACACTTGATGTAAGGAGGGACTCTACTGAGGACATCTGATGTAAGAAGGGACTCTGCTGGGAACACATGATGTAAGAAGGGGTAAAAAGAATAGGCTGCACACCACAATATGTGGGACATCCCAGAGGGACACCACAGGACCAGAATGCCTGGTAGACGCGTTTCACACTATAATAAGTGCTTAGTCATCACACTATAATAAGTGCTTAGTCATGACTAAGCACTTATTATAGTGTGAAACGTGTCTGGTCCTGTGGTGTCACTCTGGGATGTCCCAATAAAGGATTTTGGATCACATATTGTGGTGTGCAGCCTATTCTTTTTACCTATTGATTGCGGAGGTGAGCCGAGGCGGGCACCCTCCAGTTCCATCAGGCTTCATTACCTCACCTGCAGCGGCAAGCCTCCTTTGATTTACCTAATGTAAGGAGGGACGCCACTGGGGACATTTGATGTATGAAGTGACTCCACTGGGGACACTAATGTAAGGAGGGACTCCACTGGGGGCACCTGATGTAAGGAGGGACTCTGCTGGGGACACTGATGTAAGGAGGGACTCCGCTGGGGACACTGATGTAAGGAGGGATTTCGCTGGGGACACCTGATGTAAAGAGGGACTCTGCTGGGGACACCTAATGTAAGGAGGGATTCCGCTCTGGACACCTGATGTAAGAAGGGACTCTGCTGGGGACACCTGATGTAAGAAGGGACTCTGCTGGGGACACTGATGTAAGGAGGGACTCCGCTGGGGACACTGATGTAAGGATGGACTCCACTGGGGACACCTGATGTAAGGAGGGACTCCGCTGGTGACACCTGATGTAAGGAGGGACACTGCTGGGGACACCTGATGTAAGGGGGGGACTTTGCTGATGTAAGGAGGGACTCTGCTGGGGGCACCTGATGTAAGCAGCGACTCTACTGGGAATGCCTGATGAAAGCAGAGACGTTACTGGGGGCACCTGATATAAGGAGGGACTCTGCTGGGGACAGCTGATGTAAGGAGAGACTCTGCTGGGAATGCCTGATGTAAGGAGGGACTCTGCTGGGAATGCCTGGTGTAAGGAAACACTTTGCTGGGGACACCTGATGGCATCTGGTGGCAGGCGAAGTGGCAAGTGACATGCTCAGGGCTCCCACTGATTCTGAATTATGGTGAGTTGGACTACATTATTTTATATTACAATGTAATAATAGAAATAATGTGCTTCAATCATCCTGACACAACCATGGTGCCATGATGACTGAAGCTCTAACACCAGGTGTTTAGAGTATCTTTATCTGCTGATTGTTACATTTTCTGTAATACATATATTGCTATTGTGGTGTAGGATCTGGGCCTGATGTCCCTCCATCCCTCTTTCTTTCCTTCTCTCTCCTTCCCAACCTATTTCTTTCTTTCTCCCTCCATCCCTCGTTCATCTCAGACTCGAACCACACCCCCTTTGAGAAACACCTATTAAAGCCACGCCTAATATTTAGTTTAAACCACGCCCATTTATTGTTGCAGTGTGCTTCACTCGCCACATTTTCCTTTCCCCGCTACACCAAGCCTACAAATGAATGCCCCACCCTTAATTATAATATGATTCCGCCTACAGACAAAAAAGTGTCCCTATACATTTTTTGACAATGTTGGCAACTATGATACACCTGTTGTAGTTGAAAGCATTGTGAAGAATTTCAACTCTTTTCCCCTTTTACTTTCAGGGGGTAGCCTAATCTTGGCAACCTGCCAGCCCCTGATGTAAATACACAGCAGGTGTTTTCAAAGAGTTTTTGTTGTGATTTTTGAGGATGATGAGAATGAATAACCACATAGTTCAATTAGTAGGTAGGTCAGTAAGGCTTGTTAAGACTATGTAAATAACCTAATGTCCAGGGTCAGCGCCAGCATAAGGCACCATAGGCAGCTGCCTTGGGGCGCTGGGCGGAGGGTAAATGCAGAGGAGAGCGGAGTGGTGGGCAGATCCAGGTGAGATGGGGGTGGTCGCGGACCCTACCTAATGTCCATAGTCTGGGCACAAGTACACTTTAAGTATTCATTTTTGGGTTTGGTCCTGCAGATGGCTTATATGTGAAGAGGTAAGGTCTCTTTTACAAAGTGTAGTGCCCTGCTCCTGTTGATCAGGCGCTTGCATGTAAATTTAGGGGGTTATCTGTTCTGTGCACAGTTCAGATTTAATCTGTGGCTAAATTAGCTTCTATTCCAGCATTGGCTGTGTTGCATGTTGTTCCACACTGTTGTCTGTAGGTGTCGTTGTCACCACAGACCAGTGTTGGAAGAGCAACAGGCTGAAGTGTATTGAGTGCTCTTCTTTCTTGGAAACAGCCCAGTGGGGATGGTCCATTGCTGTGTATTCTGGGAGAGGGTACTTAAGGGGCAGACACCATTTTCTTTAGGCTCTTACCTCTTGGCCCTCCTGGCCTAAGGTATGTGGTGACTTTTCTCCGGCCTCGGGGCCACGTTGGCCTGAGGCTACGTGACTACAATTAAGCCCAGAAGCCTGTCTGGTGCCTAGCACCGCAGAGGTGGTCCTTAGGCTGTCTTGCCTGTTAGGAAGAAGCCGAGCCAAGCTGAGGAAATCCAGGGAAGGACCCATGCTGGAGAGAGCCAGGATGAAGGCTGTTCTCTTGGGAAGGCCTGGTATCTTACTTGGAGGACGCACCTATACCTAGCTAACTTACAGCACAGTATTGCCGGGTCGGCTTCTTAAAGGTTCTGGTACTGTGTTTGCTGTTCATCTAATACTAAATCCTGCGGCAGAGGATCGTTCAACTACTTCTAAAGTCTGTGGCAGAGACTTTTCGTCCATGCTCCATTCCGGCTGCTAGGTCAGTGAGAGAGGCCTATCCGGGTCGGCAACATCTGGTGACTGAAGGTGTGTTTGTCTTCAGGATCTTAAATTCCTAAGTGATCTGCATAAGGTATCTGCTCCCCCCTGCAACTCCTTTTCTACCTCTTTACTGCTACTTCCTAAAAAGTTTTGTAATAAAGCACTGGAAATATAACTGGTTCGTACATTGGTGGGCGCAAGGCCTAATATAGACTCTAAGTCCTGTGTCTGGTTTAAATACAGGTAAGGGGGTGACGGCAAAGACCCAAATAAATCAGCCGCTCCTTCGGGGGTAAGCGCTACATGTGGGGGCGTCGTCCGGGATTATTTGCCGTTACCTCTCTCAACTCTGAGAAGTATTTCACCGAGAGTCTATGCTAAAAGAGGGGTTCCTGGACTTTGTCACTTTCTCCAGGAAAAAGAAGGGTTAAATTGCACAATCACATTTCTGACTGCATAGGCTGCGGGTGGAGAAGTAAAAGCTCGGGAACTACGTGATCAGAGGGAGGAGCTACAGCTGCTTGCTGCTGTGTGAGACACGTGTGTGTGTGTCTGGCGCCAAAGAAGAAGAGAGGCTTCGTGATCATACTGAGAGGATCAGAGTGCGGCCATGTCTTCTTTTTCATTGATACAGTCACCCATGGAGTCTAAGATGTTCTCTACAAGCACTGCTGCGGGTGCTGTGCTAACCGGAACCCTGCTGACGGATACCGGCATCCGCTTATAGCCGCAGGGGCGGTTCGTGTTGTACACTGTTGAAGATATTGCTTCTGCCTTTACTTTCTCAGACTGGATAGCCATGGATTCTGGGAAGACATTACCTAGTGTGGAGCCACACAACACTACCAAAGAGACATTGTCTAAAGTTACTAGTTCGTTTGAGTCTGAACCGATGCCCATCGGATCTATGGTGCGCAAATCGTCAATTTCTTGAGTGCCTCCTGGTCTGGGAAAAACCAGAGCTTTACCTAGACTTGCCCGATTGCAAAGAGTGCTCAATAAACGAGTTGCCACAGAGTATGGTCTGGAGTTTCCTTATGTTACTCAAGAAGTTATGCAGGAAATTGAGGCCAATCGAGAACAATGGTATCGTGAAGCTGTCTGGACTATTTGTGTGTACCAAAGTTTTTCCGGAGAGCTGGTTATTCTGCTATCCTGGATGAACAGTTCAGTGGATGTTTGCTACATTGGAATTACGGTCGGCACATCTATGCTGACAAAGTGGTCATTTGCAGACCTGGAAAAGATGACATTGTTTATTTCATCACCACTTTGGATAAACAGGGGAAGAAACTGACTTTGCCAGATCCCAGGTTCTATTGGTAATTATGCAAAGGGACTGTTGTTTTCTACTTTGCCAAAGAAAAGAGAACTCTGGGGTACATAGTTAGATAGCGGCAGGGTTGGTGATAACTTCATGGTCAAGAGGTTTCATCTACTTCAGCATTCTTATACCCAAAGACTCTTTGCCATGTCAGATTTCTGCCGCTAAGTGGTGGGATTCGCCCAGAGATAGGGATGGACTTTTAAAGTTACATTCAGTTCACTTTGCATTTAAAAATGTGTGGAAGAAAGTTTCATTCTCTCGGGAGTGAGGTTTTGCTCCCAATTGATGAGTAACACTGTTATGTTATTTCTGTATGTGTAACTTTGTTTTTCAGGTAACAAAAGATCTTCTATCAAGCTGCTAGCATGGGGGGCAGTTAGATAGGTAGTGAGGTTCCTGTAACATCACTGATGTGAATATGTTTGAATATTGTTTGAAACTGTAACATTCTTCTTTACTGTCTTTCTTTTTCTCCCATCCAAGTTTTGGTTCAGATACCTACTCTGAGGCTTGAGAGTCATTTTTTTTTCCTAGACGCTGAGGACACCGTCTTTTGTAGTGGGGGGAGTTTGTAGCGCCCTGCTCCTGTTGATCAGGCGCTTGCATGTAAATTTAGGGGGTTATATGTTCTGTACACAGTTCAGATTTAATCTGTGGCTAAATTAGCTTCTGTTCCAGCATTGGCTGTGTTGCATGTAGTTCCACACTGTTGTCTGTAGGTGTTGTTGTCATCACAGACCAGTGTTGAAAGAGCAAAAGGCTGACATGTATTGAGTGCTCTTCTTTCTTGGAAACAGCCCAGTGGGGATGGTCCACCGCTGTGCATTCTGGGAGAGGGTACTTAAGGGGCAGACGCCATTTTCTTTAGGCTCTTACCTCCTGGCCCTCCTGGCCTAAGGTATGTGGTGACTTTTCTCTGGCCTCAGGGCCACGTTGGCCTGAGGCTACGTGACTTCAAGTAGGCTCAGAAGCCTGTCTGGGGCCTACCACTGCAGAGGTGGTCCTTAGGCTGTCTTGCCTGTTAGAAATAAGCCGAGCCAAGCTGAGGAAATCCAGGGAAGGACCCTTGCTGGAGAAAGCCAGGATGAAGGCTGGTCTCTCGGGAGGGCCTGGTAACTTACTTGGAGGACGCACCTATACCTAGCTAACTTACAGAACAGTATTGCCGGGTCGGCTTAAAGGTTCTGGTGCTGTGTTTGCTGTTCATCTAATACTAAATCCTGTGGCAGAGGATCGTTCAACTGCTTCTAGATCCTGTGGCAGAGGATTGTGCAACCATTTTGTTCTTCTAAAGTCTGTGGCAGAGACTTTTCGTCCGTGCGCCATTCCGACTGCTAGGTCAGTGAGAGAGGCCTATCCGGGTGGGCAACATCTGGTGACTGAAGGTGTGTTTGTCTTCAGGATCTTAAATTCCTCAGTGATCTGCATTAGGTATCTGAACCCTCCTGCAACTCCTTTTCTACCTCTTTACTGCTACTTCCTAAAAAGTTTTGCAATAAAGCATTGGAAATATAACAAAGTGACTGGTTCGTACATTGGTGGGCGCAAGGCCTAATATAGACTCTAATGCCGCGTACACACGGTCGGACTTTTCGTCTACAAAAGTCCAACGGACGCTGACGGACTAAAGCTGGCTGGTAATCCGATCGTGTGTGGGCTTCTCCGGACTTTCAACTGACTTTTTTAGCCTCAAATCCGACGTACTTTAGATTTGAAACATGCTTCAAATCTTTCCGACGGACTCGAGTCCGGTCGAAAAATCCGCTCGTCTGTATGCTAGTCCGACGGACAAAAACCCACGCTAGGGCAGCTATTGGCTACTGGCTATGAACTTCCTTATTTTAGTCCGGTGTACGTCATCACGTAAGAATTCGACGGACTTTTGTGTGATCATGTGTAGGCAAGTCTGTTCGTTAGAAAGTCCGCCGCAAGTCCGTCGAAAGTCCGCCAAAAGTCCGTCGAAAGTCTGTCGGACAGGCTGTCGGACTTTTGTAGCTGAAAAGTCCGACCGTGTGTACGCGGCATAAGTCCTGTGTCTGATGGAAATACAGGTAAGGGGGTGATGGCAAAGACCCAAATAAATCAGCAGCTCCTTTGGGGGTAAGAGCTACAAAAGTATGATGGGAGTTTAAAATAAAGAAGGAATCCAGGTAATTACATAGTAATTAGCACAGTTTAAATTGGTTTATCACTTGTTCAAATAATATAAAGTATGCACATACAAAAAAGTAAAGGGCAAATTTTTGATCAAAACATCTCTTTCCTACCACCTGATACAGTAATATACTATTATAAACAATACATTATTTTCTGCAATATATGCACAAAATATTAGTGGATACTGATATATATTTATTTATATAAGTACCTGAAATAAATAAAAAATGAAATATATAGGACCCAGTGAGTTATCTGTCTGCTTTTGGGAATCAGGATTTTTATTTTTCCCCCCTGCTTGCAGCATTTCAGTTTATACCTTGTAAGGTGATTTTTGCCATCCTTGGATGTGGGTTTACAGATTTGAAGATGGAAGGGTACATTTTGGTTGAACTTTATGTATATTTGTCACCTACCAGATACCTATGTATCTATTCAAAGAACAAAATATAACATAAAGGGTTACAGTTCTAAAAATGACATGTCTATGCCCATGGTCAGATCACAATATAGTAGAATTTGATACCTCCCATATTGGCATGACTCCTACCCCTTTTAATTGGCGCCTTAATGATTCTCTCTTATCTAACCCTTCTACAGTCCAACAAATAAATACCCACATTGAAGAATACTTCCACATAAACACTTCAGAAGATGTCCTCCCTACCTCAGTCTGGGCAGCCCACAAAGCAGTCTTGCGGGGTCATTTGATTAATATTGCCGCAGCCAGAAATAAATCTAAACTGACAGAAATTAAATGTCTTACAAAAGAACTACATGATTTATATATTAAACTAAACCACAATACTACTCCAGATATAGTAAATCTTATTCAGATTAAACGTAAATCCCTAAACACTTTACTTTCTGAAGACACAGAAAAATCCCTCAGATTTTCCAAAGCCAAATTCCTACTACATGGCAACTCTTCCTCATCAATGTTTGCCAGGAAACTAAATCAAGACACTAAACCCCCACACGTATATAAACTGCGTAACCAAAAAGGCAATATCGTAACGCACCCCCAAGATGTCCTAAACATTTTCACCTCATTCTATAAAAACCTCCTTTCTGGCCCCCAAACACACCCTCCTCTCACCACATTAGACTGGTTAAACTCCCTTCAACTCCCTAAACTTACCCAACTCCAAGCTTCTTCATTGAATGATCCTTGTACGGACAGCGAAATTCTCAATATTATAAAGAACCTCAAAACATCTACAGCACCAGGCCCAGACGGCTTCACCACATCATACTATAAAAAATTTGCCTCTTTACTGACCCCCAGCCTTACAAAAATGTTCAATTATATCCTATCAGGTGGTCACTTCCCAGAAGATATGTTATTGGCCAACTTATCATTAATCCCTAAACCTGAAAAGGACCATTCCCTTCCCCAAAATTTTCGCCCTATTTCAGTCCTCAATAACGACCTTAAACTATTTGGCAGATTACTGGCAAACAGGCTTGCTACAGTTATCACATCTCTGATCCATACGGATCAAACGGGATTTATCCCAGGCAGACAAATAGTCGATAACATTAGACTTGTCACAAACATTGTTCAAGATGCCAACCTTCATTCTCGCCCCCTATATCTACTTAGCCTTGACATCCACAAAGCCTTCGATAGCGTTAATTGGTCATATCTTAATCACCTCTTACCTAAATTCGGCATATCAGAAAAATTTATACATGGATTTAATGCTCTCTATCATTTACCCCAAACCAGAATTAAAATTCCAGGGATCAACTCTGATTTCTTTCCCCTAAGCAGAGGAACCAGACAGGGCTGCCCTCTCTCTCCTCTCCTTTTCGCCTTGGCCATAGAGCCCCTCGCAGCTGCCATTAGAAATAACCCTAACATAAAAGGCTATCAAAAAGTTCCATATGACTTTAAACTCAGTCTCTATGCAGATGACGCACTTTTGTTTTTAACAGACCCACTAATCTCAATACCCAACCTCCTCTCTGATCTCCATTCATTCCATAAACTCTCTGGTCTTTTTATTAACACTAACAAATGCTCCATTTTACCTATAAACAGCCCCCCAGATCTAACCTCACTTCTGAAAAAAAACTTCAACTTCCTTTGGTCTTCACACTCCTTTAAATACTTAGGAGTTAATATTACAATATCCCATAATCTATTATATAAAAGTAACTACCTTCCCCTCTTCTCACGAATCAACTCACTGTTAAAAATCTGGTCCTCTTACCATATTTCCTTTCTTGGAAGGATTTGTGCTTTTAAAATGACAATCCTTCCAAAATTATTATACTATTTTAGAGCACTTCCCATTAATGTACCCAAAACCAAACTGGAATCTATACAACGTGAAATTAATAAATTTATCTGGAACAACAAAAAACCCAGGTGTAGTTACAATCTCATGCATAGACCACAAGATAGAGGTGGGCTGGGACTTCCCAACCTTTGGCTTTATTTCTTAGCAACCAAACTAGTACAAATGGCTCAATGGTCTTCCCCTAATGCAAATATCCCCTGGTTGACCTTTGAATCCACCTCTATTCATCCATTGAACATTAGAGGAATTTTGTGGTCCAACACAAAACTACACCATATTCTTATTAAAAAAAACACTTTAATTGCCCATCTTATACTTCTTTGGAATAAAATCAAAGATAACTTTAAACTCCTCTCTGCAACTCCTCCATTGGCCTCATTCTTGGGGGACCCCAGATTTCCGCTCGCTTTCCCTGACCACACACCCTTTCACAACTGGATCAAAAACAATCTTACCACATTAAAGTCTATCACACTCAGCTCTAAATTTCCATCTTTTGCCTCATTACAAGCCAGATGCAATTTCCCCTCTTCGGAGTACTATCATTTCACCTTGGTCCGCGAGTTCTACTCTACATACTACTCACTATCTATCAACCCCCCCAGTACTTTATTCGAACACATCTGTATCTCTTCACCTAGAGACAAGAGACTAATATCCTTCCTATATAGTAATCTCAATAACTTTCTCCAACCCGAAAAAACAGGCCCCATGATTAGATGGGAAGCAGAGATTGGTAGCTCATTCTCAACGGACTCGTGGACCAAGATGATCAAAAACCTCCGCAAAAGTAATTGTGCTGCTGCATTTAGAGAATCTCCATTAAAACTTCACATCAGGTGGTACATGACTCCATCTAGGATACACTCCTTCTACCCCTCTACCTCCCCGAACTGTTTTAGAGGTTGTCCTTTGGAGGGCAGTTATATGCACATCTTTTGGAGCTGTGATTTCTTGAAACCATTATGGGATAAGTTAATCAATATTCTAGAAAATCCTCTTAAGAAAAAAATTTCCCTTTCCCCCCAAATATGCTTATTATACGCTACAGTTCCAGATGTTCCAACTCCCTGCAGTAGACTAATCCACTCTCTAATCAGTTCAATACACTGGATGATAGCTCTCAATTGGAAATCACAAAACCTACCATGGCCCCAGGTGGAATCTAGAATGGAATCACTTAGACTTTCCGAAAGAATCCATCATACCCTATTTGACACTATGCATATTTATAACGAAAAATGGAAGTTCTGGCCCTTATCAAACCCTCAACGCTTATAATTCTTCACTTCATTCTGGAACTCATTCCTATATATTGTTGGTTTGCATGATAACGTATCACCTACATTCTAATGATTAAATATTATTAACCACCCTTCTATATCAGCTTTGTTTTATATGTCCCTTACATTTTAATACTATGTCTTCATTATATTTTATTCACTAATTACCCAACTCTGTATATTCTACTTTCATGTACTACTCATGTTAAACCATATTGTTGTACTCTGCAACCGTTTTATTATATGTCTTTCAAATAAACTTTTGTAAACAAAAATAAAAATGACATGTCTAAATATTTTCCCTGGTTCATGCTTTAAAGCTAGGGTTGATTCATTTTTTTATTTCATTTTTTCTGTTTTGGTTGGAGGTAGTACAAAGTGAAATGTAGCAGCATTTTTAAGGAAAGTGTGCATCTCTGTTTTTAAACAATCAACCATACATTCCTGTGGAATACTATTCCACATATTCAAAGCTTCTAAGGAAATAACTTTTTTTCTCAGTTAAAGATTAAACTTCTATGTTTCAATTGCAAAAAAAATGCTTTTGTGTTGTTTTTGGTGGCTGGTGTGAACAGTCATCCAATTGATTTTCAGTATGGAGCACATATACATGGAAAATGGTGGTTGTAACCTAATCACTAATTTTCAATGCTAGACAATTACATTCACTCTGGCCCCAGTAGAGGTTCTCCATGTCAACTTTTTTGTTTATGATGTATTTATTTATTTTTTAACTAAAGCTATTTATATACCTGTTTTCAGTTCCAGGACATCCTATTGGTAAAGTGATACCAAACTGATCAATGCATTTTCACAATGAGGTACATTTTTATTGGGAAAAATTTCTTTTCTCACTTGTCTAAGCCAGTGTTTCTCAACTCCAGTCCTCAAGGCACCCCAACACGTCATGTTTTCAGGATTTCCCTAAGATGAAACGGCTGTGGTAATTACTAAGGCAGTGAAACTGGTCAAATCACCTGTGCAAAATAATTGTAAACCTGAAAACATGACCTGTTGGGGCGCCTTGAGGACTGAAGTTGAGAAACACTGGTCTAAGCCTTTCTAATGCCGCGTACACTCGACTGGACTTTCCGTCAGAATAGACTCCGACTGTCTTTCCGACGGAGTTCCGCTGAAACAGACATGCCTACACACGATCACACCAAAGTCCGATCTTTTATAACGCGATGACGTACAATGGGACTAGAAGAAGGAAGTTCAATAGCCAGTAGCTAATAGCTGCCCTTGCGTCATTTTTGATCCGTCGGAATAGCATACAGATGAGCGGTTTTCCCGATAGGAACTGATTCTGTCGGAAAGATTTGAAACATGTTCTATTTCTAGGTCCTTCAGAATTTTAGAAATAAAAAGCCCGAAGAAGCCCACACACGATCGGAATGTCCGACGGAATGAAAGTCCGGTTGTATGTACGCGGCATAAGACTATAGCCCCATACACACTATCAGATTTTCTGCTGATTTTTTCCTTCAGATTTACCAAAACCATATAATATGAGGTCAAACCTTAGGAGTTTCAATTTGTATGCTATCAGGCAGGCCCTTGCACTACATGGTTTTGGTAAATCTGAGGACAAAAATCAGTAGAAAATCTAATAGTGTGTATGGGGCTTAAGCCTCTGTTAACGCAAAAGAGTATATTGGAAGCTTTAAAAGCTGAAGACTTGCACCAAGATTTTGGAATCTTTGTGCAAGTCCATGTATAAAGACCAAATACATGTCTTTAAATATATACAGTATCTTGCAAAAGTGAGTACACCCCTCACATTTTTGTAAATATTTTATTACCGTATATACTCGAGTATAAGCCAAATTTTACAGCACATTTTTTATGCTGAAAAAGCCCCCCCTCGGCTTATACTCGAGTGAGGGTGATAGACGGAACACTGATTCAGTTTCCCAGCATTGTATCAGTGTTCCGTCTATCACGGATGAGGAGGAGGTGGGGCTTTGTTACAGTGGACGGCCTCCGAACAGACTGCATGACACAGTGGCAGACAACCGTTGTTTTGGTTATTAAAGTTACAGCTGCAGATGGGCACAGTGAGGCTGCAGATGGGCACAATGAGGCTGCAGATGGGCACAGTGAGGCTGAAAATGGGCACAGTGAGGCTGCAAATGGGCACAGTGAGGCTGCAGATAGGCACAATGAGGCTGCAGATAGGCAAAATGAGGCTGTAGGTGGGCACTGATGATACAGGTGGGCACAGTGAGGCTGCAGATGGGCACAGTGAGGCTGCAGATGGGCATTGTTTACCCTTATTATAAGTTTTCCCAGTTTTTTGTGGTAAAATTAGGTGGGTCGGCTTATACTTGAGTATATATGTATATCTTTTCATGTGACAACACTGAAGAAATTACACTTTGCTACAATGTAAAGTAGTGAGTGTACAGCTTGTATAACAGTGTAAATGTGCTGTCCCCTCAAAATAACTCAATACACAGCCATTGATGTCTAAACCGCTGGCAACAAAAATGAGTACACTCCTAAGTGAAAATATCCAAATTGGCCCAGTTAGCCATTTTCTCTCCCCGGTGTCATGTGACTCATTAATGTTACAAGGTCTCGGGTGTGAATCGGGAGCAGGTGTGTTAAATTTGGTGTTATCACTCTCACTGTCTCATACTGGTCACTGGCTCTACATAAAGATGGCCTAGGCTATAAGAAGATTGCCAAGACCCTGAAACTGAGCTGCAGCACGGTGGCCAAGACCATACAGCTATGGTCTTGGCCACTTTAACAGGACAGGTTCCACTCAGAACAGGCCTCACCATGGTTGACAAAAGAAGTTGAGTGCACGGGCTCAGCGTCAAATCCTGGATTTGTCTTTGGGAAATAGACATATGAGTGCTGCCGGCATTGCTGCAGAGGTTAAAGGGGTGGGGGGGTCAGCCTGTCAGTGCTCAGACCATATGCCACACACTGCATCAAACTGGTCTGCATGGCTGTCATCTCAAAAGGAAGCCTCTTCTAAAGATGATGCACAAGAAAGCCGGCAAACAGTTTGCTGAAGACAAGCAGACTAAGGACATGGATTACTGGAACCATGTCCTGTGGTCTGATGAGACCAAGATAAACGTATTTGGTTCAGATGGTGTCAAGCATGTGTGGCGACAACAATGTGAGGAGTACAAAGTGTGTCTCGCCTACAGTCAAGCATGGTGGTGGGAATGTCATGGTCTGGGGCTGCATTAGTGCTGTCGGCACTGGGGAGCTACAGTTCATTGAGGGAACCATGAATGCCAACATGTACTGTGACATACTGAAGCAGAGCATGATCCCCTCCCTTCGGAGACTGGGCCGCAGGGCAGTATTCCAACATGATAACGACCCCAAACACATCTCCAAGATGACCACTGCCTTGCTAAAGAAACTGAGGGTAAAGGTGATGGACTGGCCATGCATGTCTCCAGACCTAAACCCTATTGAGCATCTGTGCGGCATCCTCAAATGGAAGGTGGAGGAGCGCAAGGTCTCTAACATCCAACAGCTCTGTGATGTCGTCATGGAGGAGTGGAAGAGGACTCCAGTGGCAACCTGTGAAGCTCTGGTGAACCCCCTATAGGCCCCATAACCTGAGGGAGGAGGGGGAGACGGATTTCCTATCACAAGTTGGATTAGCAGCAAGGATAGGAAGTGTTATCATAATGGGGGATTTTAATTATCCAGACATGGACTGGGCGGACGGAACCACGCATTCATCTAAGACTCGCCAGTTCCTAAATGTCTTGCAGGACAATTTCATGGTTCAGATGGTAGATGCACCAACTAGAAATAAAGCGTTACTGGATCTACTGATTACCAGCAATACAGACCTGGTCACAGATGTGAAAATATGGGGCAATTTAGGAAACAGCGATCACAGGTCAATTGGATTCAGTATAAATCACACAAATAGGAAACAAAAGGGGAATACAAAGAGGTGAGTTGCAAAGAGGTGAGTTGCCATACAGATAAAGGAAGGCCAGTAGATGTAGTGTATCTGGATTTTGCAAAAGCATGTGACACAGTTCCCCATAAACGTTTACTATACAAAATAAGGTCCGTTGGCATGGACCATAAGGTGAGTACATGGATTGAAAACTGGCTACAAGGGCGAGTTCAGAGGGTGGTGATAAATGGGGAGTACTCGGAATGGTCAGAGGTGGATAGTGCGGTCCCCCAAGGTTCTGTGCTGGGACCAACACTTTTTTTTTGTTCATAAACGACCTGGAGGATGGGGTAAACAGTTCAATCTCTGTATTTGCGGACGGTACTAAGCTAAGCAGGGTAATAACTTCTCCGCAGGATGTGGAAACCTTGCAAAAAGATCTGAACAAATTAATGGGGTGGGCAACTACATGGCAAATGAAGTTTAATGTAGAAAAATGTAAAATAATGTATTTGGGTGGCAAAAATATGAATGCAATCTATACACTGGGGGGAGAATCTCTGGGGGAATCTAGGATGAAAAAGGACCTGGGGGTCCTAGTAGATGATAGGCTCAGCAATGGCATGCAATGCCAAGCTGCTGCTAACAAAGTTAACAGATTATTGGCATGCATTAAAAAGGGGATAAACTTCAGAGATAAAACGATAATTCTCCAGCTCTACAAGACTCTGGTCTGGCCGCACCAGCTGCTGTCCAGTTCTGGGCACCAGTCCTCAGGAAGCATGTACTGGAAATGGAGTGAGTACAAAGAAGGGCAACTAAGCCAATAAGGGTCTGGAGGATATTAGATATGAGGAAAGGTTGCGAGCACTGAACTTATTCTCTCTGGAGAAGGGAAACTTGAGAGGGGATGTGATTTCAATTTATAAATACCGTACTGGTGACCCCACAATAGGGATAAAACTTTTTCGTGGATGGGAGTATAACAAAACACGTGGCCACTCATTAAAATTAGAAGAAAAGAGGTTTAACCTAAAACTACATAGAGGGTTCTTTACTGTCAGAGCGGCAAGGATGAATGACCGCAACATACAGGGATGTACAATGTAATACTGACATATAATCACACACAAAGGTTGGACTTGATGGACTTGTGTCTTTTTTCAACTGCACCTACTATGTAACTATGTAATGCCAATTACTCAGTCATGCAACACTGTACCCAAACAAAATTTTTATCATTTTTTTCACACAAAAAGAGCTTTCTTTTGGTGATATTTAATCACCACTGGCTTCTTTTTTGTTTGCTACATAAGTGAAAAAAGAGCGTAAATTTTGAAAAAAAAAAACCTTTTCTTAGTTTCTATGATAAAATTTAGCAAATAAGTAATTTTTGTTTATTCGTTTGGGCCAACATTCATACTGCTACATATCTTTGGTAAAAATATCCCAAATAAGTGTATATTATTTGGTCTTTGTGAAAGTTTAAAGCCTCGTACACAGGATCGGTTTTTTGTTTGGGAATTGTGTGACGACAGACCGCTTGCCTAAAATCCGACCGTTAGTATGCTCCATCAGACAATTGTTAGCCAACTTTCTGCCAACAAATGTTGGATGGCAGGCTAGTAAATTTTCGGTGGACAACGGTCTGTTGTCAGATTTTCGTCTCGTGTGTACACAAGTCCGTCACACAAAAATCCAAAGTACAAACACGCATGCTCTGAAGCAAGGGTGAGCCAGAAGCGGTCGGTCTTGTAAACTAGAGTTTGTAATGGAGAATTAACATCCGTGACGCGGCAAATTATGAAATCTCAAAATGTAGAGCACATTCTCTTCTTCTTTAATGGGATAATAATGAAGCTGCTTTGCTGGTAAACCTGATGAAGTTCTGTCAAACGTATTTTAAAAGGCTTTTATTTTCTAGTGATATCAAGAATAACATTATTATGCTTGTTTTATTTTTTTGGGCAAGTTACCACAACACCATTATCCCGTAGTTTTTAATATCAAAGATACAACTATGTTGGTGTCCCTTGTTAATTTTACATTGTATTTTTTTAAATGTAACTGCCTACTCCCAAACTGTCATTTGAAGTAAAACACATTTTTTTTTATTGTGCATTAAAAAAAACAAAAAATTTAAATTAGGCCTGCCTGCGCCTTTCTACCAGGTTGGGGACAGGGTCTGGCTGTCATCTTGCAACCTCTGACTTTGTGTTCCCTCTCTGAAGTTCGCACCTCGGTTTATTGGGCCTTTCCGTATGCTTCGCAGGATTAACCCAGTGGCTTAAGCATTTGACCTACCTTCTAATATGCGTATCTCGAATGTATTTCATGTCTCCTAATTAAAACCTTTGGTCTGCAACTGCTTTACCTTGGTGCCTCATCCTCACCCTGTACAGGTTGAGAACCATGAGTATGAAGTACAGTCCATTGTTGACTCCCGTAGGTTCCGTGGGTGCATACAGTACTTGGTGCATTGGAAAGGGTACGGTCCGGAGGAATGCTCTTGGGTCTCATCCTCGGACGTACATGCCCCTGTCCTCCTCCATGATTTCCATAGATGTTTTCCCCTCAAGTCTGGTGGTCCTCTGAGGGGGAGGGGTCACTGAGGAGGGGGTACTGTCAGGGCTGGGCTCAGCCCTTAATTCTCTAAGCTAGCCGCTCAGCTGTCGGCTAATTGCCAGCTCTTATCTCTCCACAGTGACTAACCTGTTGATAATATGCTGCTCGTCAGTCCTGCCTAGTTAAGCCGTCCAGTCCAGATGATCTCTGCCTTCGCCTTGGTCACATCTCTAGAGACGCTCACCTGTGTTCCTGTTAAAGACTTGCTTGGCTGACATTCCTTCTGGCTCCAGATCCTGCTTGCTGTTCTACAATGCTCGTTTCTGATGTTTTGGCTTGTCTGACTATCCGTTCCGGTTCCTGAACTCTGGCTATGTTTTGACTACATTTACTCTGTTTACCTTTTTTATTATAAAACAAGTGTGATTTAACTGTACTTCTGTCTCGGTCTGATTAATGGTTTCTGAAACTCGGGTACTCTGATGGGCTGGTGACAGGTTATTAGGGTACTCTAATGGGCTGGTGACAGCCACTTGGGTACTCATATGGGCTGGTGACAGGTACTTGTGTACTCTGATGGGTTGTGACAGGTACTCAGGTACTCTGATGGGCTGGTGACAGGTACTCGGGTACTCAGATGGGCTGGTGACAGGTACTCGGGTACTCAGATGGGCTGGTGACAGGTACTCGGGTACTCAGATTGGCTGGTGACAGGTATTAGGGCACTCTGATGGGCTGGTGACAGGTATTCGGGTATTCAGATGGACTGGTCACAGGTACTCGGGTACTCTGACGGGCTGGTGATAGGTACTCGGGTACTCAGAAGGGCTGGTGACAGGTACTCGGGCACTCAGATGGGCTGGTGACAGGTGCTCGGGTACTCTGACGGGCTGGTGACAGGTACTCGGGTACTCAGATGGGCTGTGACAGGTACTTTGATGGGTGGTGACAGGTCCTCATTATTAGGGGGGGCAATCATTGTGTTTGGTGTGTACTGAAAGTGGTAATGAGCTGTTACTGCAATCTCCTCCTCACACACAATTAGTCTGTGAGGAGTGGAACCCGGTAACAGCTCGTTACTATAGTTTATTGACATTCTGTTACCGGCTGTGATTGGACATAGCCGGTCACATTTCATGGGCTCTTTACTGCAATCAGGGCTGGGCTGTGTCAGGGGGGACAAGCCTCATCCCTGATCACCGCTCTGCATGCCCCTAGGGGTGCGCACAAGCGCCGTGCACGAGGACAGTGCATGTGGCTGGTCACGTGGTAAAGAGTTGATTTTTATTGGCTCTTTATACTGATTTGGGATGGGCTGTGTCCGAGGGACACGCCTCATCCTCGATTGCCGCACTGCGGGCCCCCGGGGGGCCCGCAGGATTGGCGATAAGCATAGGACATTATATGACGCCCGCCCTGGATGGCAGAGTGCTCCTGCGGACATCATATGACAATGGCCCAGTATGGAAGTGGTTAATGGCTGTGAGTTGAGTTATTTTGAGGGGACAGCAAATTTACACTGTTATACAAGCTGTACACTGACTACTTTACATTGCAGCAAAGTGTAATTTCTTCAGTGTTGTCACATGAAAAGACATTATACAATATTTACAAAAACGTGAAGGGGGGTACTCACTTTTGTGAGATACTGTGTGTGTATATATATATATATATATATATATATATATATATATATATAAAACCTCATTTGCCATGATATTTTATCATTTAAGCTTTTATATTTAGTTCGAACTTTAGCAGGAATTTTGTAAAATTTGCTGTGTTTATGCTGCTAAAAAATGATTTTAGAGAATCTTAAGCAAATATATTTTTTGATAAACATTTGCGCAAATATCGTGGGGCCTTAAAAATCAGTAGCACCTTCTTTTTATTCTACTGGTCCTATGCTTTCAGAAAATATGTGGTTTGGGGGGTTTTTAACAAACTCTGAAAGCTGTAAGGGAACAATGAAAACCTTCAGATTATTAGAGAAATGTGGTTATTTACATTTTTGTGTACTTTCAGTTTTTACCATTTTGCAAAAAGGCATAATTTAAAAATTACAAATATTTGTTATTTATTCACTTAATACAGGTTAAGCTTTTATATTTAGTAGGAATTTAGCAGGAATTTTGTAAAATTTGCTGTGTTTATTAGACATGTGCACACTGAAATATTTCGTTTCGGAATATCGTTTTCGTCCGAAAAATAAATTTATTTAGTTACTCCCGAAATTCGTTTTTATTTATTTCGTTTTTCGTTAAAAATTGCATTCGTCCGAAAATCCAAATACAGGTCGAATCTGTCATTGAAGGCTTATGGTGTCTGTCGAATGTTCAAAGAAGATTCGACGCAGCAGCTAAACTGTACGACGCCATATAGTTTACCTGCTCCGTCGAATCTTCTTAGAACTTTCAACAGACACCATAAGCCAAAGTACGTGTGTACTTAGTTCTAGCTATTTTACTGCTCCTCCTCTTTGGTTACAATCAGCCAATAACATTCATCATCATCATTATTTTTATTTACCTTTTCTCCCCTACGTCGAATCTTTTCTCCCCTACGTCAAATCTTTCCTCCCCTACGTCGAATCTTTCCTCCCCTACGTCGAATCTTTTCTCCCCTACGTCGAATGTTTTCTCTCTATGTCGAATCTTTTCTCTCTATGTAGAATAATCTTGGACTAATAGAGCTAAGGTTAGGCACATTCGACCACAGGTTTGATGGACACAGATTGTTATTGTCATCATCATGTCGAATCTCCTATCTATATCGAACTGTTGTAGCAACGAAAACGAAAATAAAGCATTTGTTTATGTCGGATCTTTCGTTTTTCGGATTATGCACTTTCGTTATCGTTTGTTAAAACGATAACGAAAATACCTGAAATTCGGACGAAAATGCATTCGGACGAAAACGAATGCACATGTCTAGTGTTTATATCTGCTAAAAATAATTTTAGAAAATGTTTTAACAAATATATTGTTTTGATAAACATTTGCGAAAATATATTGGGGGGCCTTAAAAATCAGTAGCACCATCTTTTTAATCTACTGGTCCTATGCTTTCAGAAAATATATGGTTTGGGGGTCTTTAACAAACTATAAGCTTTTATAAGCTTTTATATTTAGTAGGAATTTTGTAAAAGGTACTGTGTTTTTATCTGCTAATAATGATTTTAGTGTATTTTTAACTTTAATATTGTTTTGATAAACATTTGCGCAAATATCATTGTGCCCTAAAAATCAGTAGCACCCTATTTGTATTCTACTGGTCATGTGCTTTCAGAAAATATATGGTTTGGGGGTCTTTAACAATCTCTGAAAGCTATAAGGGAAAAATAAAAAAAGCTATGGAAAAATTGCAAAAATGGCCTGGCCACCTGAGTGTAAAAATGGAGCAAATGGCCTGGCAGCGAAAGGGTTAAAGCCGAGCTCCAGATAAGTAGCTAAATACCCAACTATAAAACATATATGGCAACCTGTTTACCTGCCGAAGGATGTAGAAGTCTGCCCATCAAGTTGCCCTAGGTATCCCTGCCAGACACCATATCTAGATCTTGGCCTCCACTGCAGCAGGCACAGTTCAGAAAAACAATGTAAGACACCCCTAGCTCATTGACTGTAAAGCATGTACAGTTGTGTTCAAAATAAAAGCAGTGTGTTTAAAAAAGCTCAAAATCCTTATAATAGCTTTTATTTCCATACACACAAATGCACTGGGAACACTGCACAGTCTATTCCTAATAAAAAAAAAAAATCAAATTTACAGAAAGCGAAGAAAAGGAATATTAGGCTTTTCCAAAAAAAAATCAGTGTCTGCATTTTTCTTTACAAACTCAAACATTTACTGTATAAACTGAAAAATGCTTGAAGATTTAGCTTTCCTGTAAAACACTGAACTAATATTTAGTTGTATAACCACTGCTTCTGAGAATTGCTTCACATCTGTGTTGCATGGAGTCAACCAACTTCTGCAACCCGTGAACAGGCCCAAGCCAGGATGATTGCACTACATTCCACAATTCCTCTGAATTCTTTGGTTTTACCTCAGAAACAGTATTTTTGATGTCACCCCACAAGTTTTCTATTCGATTAAGGTCCGGGGATTGGGCTGGCCACTCCATAACGGTAATCTTGTTGGTCTGGAACCAAGATGCTGCTCCTTTACTGGTGTGTTTGGGGGTTTCCTCTTCAGCATATAAGGCAACATGACCTCTTCCAAGTACTTTGATGTATTCAAACTGATCCATGATCCAATAGGCCCAGCACCATAGTATGAGAAACATCCCCATATCATGATGCTTGCACCACCATGCTTCACTACTGTATTGTGCTGTGGCTTGAATTCAGTGTTTGGGGGAGTCATCTGAGAAAATGTTTGCGGCCCCTAGACTCAAAAAGAACAATCTTGCTTTCATCAGTCCACACAGTGTTTGTGGGGGCTTCTTGCTGATAGCTTGGCCTCACATAGACTTCTTCTAATGTTTACAGTACTCACAGGTAACTTTAGACCTTCTTTGATCACCCTGGAGCTGATCATTTTGGCTATTCTTCGATCCATTTGAATGGTAGTTTTCCATTTTCTTCAACATCTTCCTGGTTTTGGTAGCCATTTTAAAGCACTTGAGATCATTTTAGCCAGTCAGTTTCTGCACTACTTTTTATGGTTTCCCCTCTCCAATTAACTTTTTAATAAAAGTACGCTGTTCTTCTGAATAATGTCTGGAACGACACATCTTACTCAGATTTTCAAAGAGAAATGCACTATACCCAGCATGTACAATATTTGCCACCTTCGTCCTTAAATAAGGGCCACCTGTTTGACACCTCTTTTTTCATAGACTGAATGACCACACTAATTGAACTCAACACTGCTGTTATTTTTAACATGCCCCTTTCAATTAATCATTCAATTACACAGAATCAGCAGCTTGCATGTCATGACTGTTGGGTCTGTTGGTTTTCTTTTACTCTACTACACCTGCTAGTGAATTATAATTTATACCAAAAACAGTGATTGATCTGTGTTAGTAATGTTGGACTGCTGTTATTTTGCATGTAACTGTAAGCCACAGCACAGGTAATCTGATATATATGCAAGTGTTTCAGTACGGGATTTACACTGTAAATTCACATAATCATTTTATTTTGCATACTGTGAGCTAAAAAAGATATTTCATAGGTTTGCCCTCTCCCCGATCTTGGTGTGAACGACTCAGTTTTGTCATGTTTAGGGGGAATAAAGGCGCAAAGCTTATCTGCTTACCGGTACTACTGACATAGGTAATCACTTCAGTACCAGTGCTACTAAGCTCTTTAAAACGTTAAGGCTACTTTCACACTGGGGCGTTGAGGGTGTTGGTGGTAAAACGCCGCTATCTTAAGCAGCGCTTTACCGTTGTTTTTGCAGAGGTTTTCTGCCGCTAGCAGGGCGCTTTTAACTCCCACTAGCGGCCGAAAAAGGGTTCAAATCGCCCGCAAAGCGCCGCTGCAGCAGCACAATGCCGGCAGGGGTGCTTTAGGAGCGGTGTATACACCGCTCCTACAGCGCTGCAAAGATGCGGCTTGCAGGACTTTTTTATCGTCCTGCCAGCGCACCGCTCCAGTGTGAGCCCTCGGGCTTTCACATTGGAGTGAGAGGAGAGGTTCTTTCAAGGCGCTTTGCGGTCGCTATTTTTAGCGTTATAGTGCCTGTAAAGCGGCTCAGTGTGAAAGTAGCCTAAAATATACCTGTTATTACAGAGCAATTAGAACACAACAATTCTGCCACATGATAGCAGTCTGCTGGCTCAATTAGCTGCAGTTGAGGAATTCTCCCGCAGCCACACCTAACAAATGAGAACGGATGCTAGTGACATCATTGACTTAATATGGCCACATGGCCATATTAGGCCTATGATGTCATCAACATCCCTAGCCTTTTGTTATGTGCAGTAAAAACAGGCAGTTGAGCCATGGCAGCTGAATGAGAATATACACATGTCATGCCCACAGTAAAAATGATCTCCCACCTGCCAACATGACCCATTTAATTGGGGCTGCACTGCAAGCTCCCTGGTGCAATGGTGCCAGTTTTTAGGTGTTAAAACAGGCAGTAAGGAAGTAAAATAACATCTCGCCATCTGTCAAAAGCTGTCTGAATAGGGATCCACTTCAGAGGGTGATGCCAATGAGCCCTTTAACTGACAATTGCACGGTCATGCAATACTGTACCCAAACGAAGTTACGCAATTTTTTCCCCCACAAATAGAGCTTTCTTTTGGTGGTATTTGATTCCCTCTGCGGTTTTTATTTTTTGCGCTATAAACAAAAAAAGAGCGACAATTTTGAAAAAAGAACAATATTTTTAACTTTTTGATATAATAAATATCCCCCAATTTTTTTTTATAAAAAACTAATTTCTTCATCAGTTTAGGCCAATATATATTCTTCTACATATTTTTGGTAAAAAAAAATTGCAATAAGCGTATATTGATTGGTCTGCGCAAAAGTTATATCGTCTACAAACTATGGCAAAGATTTATGGCATTTTTATTTTATAAATTTTTTTACTAGTAATGACGGTGATCTGCAATTTTTAGTGGTACTACAACATTGCGATGGATAAATCAGACAATTGTGACACATTTTTGGGACCATTGACATTTATACAGCGATCAGTGCTATAAAAATGCACTGATTACTGTATAAATGTCACTGGCAGTGAAGGGGTTAACACTAGGGGCGATCAAGGGGTTAAATGTGTGTTCCCTCAGTGTGTTCTAACTGTATGGGGATAGGACTGACTAGGGGAGGAGACACATCGTTGTTCATACTTAGTAGGAACAAACGACATGTATCCTCTCCCCTGACAGCACAGGGATTTGTGAGTTTACACACACAAATCCCCGTGCTGGCTCTCGTGCACGCGATCGCCCTCTGGTGGCCCAACACCACATGAAATCCATACATACAAAAACAAAACAAAAAAGTTCAGAAATTAAGTTATGTGTAATAAAATGTAATAACACAGGGAAAAAGTATTGCACACATGAAGAAAGGGAAGTGCAAAAAGCATGGAAAGCCAAGACACCAGCAGAATTATATCAGTAATTAAAAAGAAATCTTGCCCCTTGTCAGTGCAAATTAATATCAGCTGGTTCAGTCTCAACTGATGGCCTATAAAAAGGTTTCTCATTGCCAAGGTGTCACACAAGAAACATCTCATGATGGGTAAAAGCAAAGAACTCTCAAGACCTTCACAACCTTATTGTTGCAAAAGATGTCATTGATTACAGAAGGATTTCTAAACATCTGAATGTTCCAGTGAGCACTGTTGAGGCCATAATCCGGAAGTGGAAAGAACATCATTTCACCATAAACCGGCCACAACTAGGTGCTCCTTGCAAGATTTCGGACAGAGGAGTGAAAAGAATTATCAGAAGGGTTGTCCAAGAGCCAAGGACTACTTGTGGAGAGCTTCAGGTAGACCTGGAATTAGCAGTTACAATTGTTTCAAAGAAAACAATAAGTAATGCACTCAACCGCCATGACTTGCATGCACGCTCACCACGCAAGACTCCATTGCTAAAGAAAAAGCATGTTAAAGCCCATTTAAAGTTTTCTGCACAACATTTAGACAAGTCTGTGAAATACTGGGAGAATATAGTCTGGTCAGATTGGAGAATATAGTCTGGTCTGATGAGACCAAAATTGAACTCTTTGGATGCCATAATACAAACCATGTTTGGAGGTATAATGGCACTGCACATCACCCCAAAAACACTATACCAACAGTGAAGTTTGAAGGTGGGAACATCATGATTGTGAGGCTGTTTTTCAGCATACGGTACTGGCAAACTTCTTATCCCTGAAGGAAGGATGAATGGAAAAATGTACCAAGACATTCTTGATAAAAATCTGCTGCCATCTACCAGGATGATGAAGATGAAATTAGGGTGGACATTTTAGCAGGATAGTGATCCCAGACACAAAAATGGTTTTAAAGAAAAAAAAATAAATCTGCTAGAATGGCCCAGCCAATCACCTGACTTGAATCCAATAAAAAAATCTATGGAAAGAACTAAAGATCAGAGTTCATAGAAGAGGGCCACGGAACCTTCAAAAGATTTGAAGACTGTTTGTGTGGAAGAATAGGCCAAAATCAGACTTGATTAATGCATGCGACTAATTTCTCCAGCACCTTGAAGCTGTCATTACCAACAAAGGATTTTGTACAAAGTACTAAATAAATTTCAGTTAGCGTGTTTGATACTTTTTCCCTCTGTCATTCCATTTTACTTCACATAACTTAATTTTTGAAATTATTTGTTTTAGTTTCTTTGTATGTATGATTGCATGGGTTGTTACTGACATGTGGTGCAAATTGTACGTCAATAGCACCTTTAGTAATAAATTTACCTATAAAAATGGTGACATGTTCAATACTTATTTAACCCACTGTATATGATGCTGGGTAGGTCCACTTTAAGTTCCACAGCTTTTTTTCAGGATTCATAGATGTGTCAGTCAACCAAAAAACTATGTATCTGAAGTTGATCCAAACATATTATATTATTTTGTAGAGAGAATAGATATAGTTTTAGATTTGTAGTCGACTTGGATCATATATTTTTACTCTATAGAGTAAAGTAGTCTAGTAGAGCAGGTTTTTATCAAGGATGTCTCTGCACATTGTGGCATTCATCTTTCCCTCGATCCTGACTAGTTTCCCCATTCCTGCCTCTAAAAAAACATCCCCACAGCATCATGCTGCTGCCACAATGCTTCACTGTAGGGATGGTATTGGCCAGGTGATGAGCAGTGCCTGGTTTCTTCCAGACATGATGCTTGCAATTCAGCAATCTTTGGTTCATCAGACCAGAGAATTTTTTTTCTCACGGTCTGAGAGTCGTTCAGGTGCCTTTTGACAAACTGTAGACGGGCTGTCTTGTGCCTTTTACTGAGGAGTGGCTTCTGTCTGGCCACTCTACCATACAGGCCTGGTTGGTGGAGTGCTGCAGAGAATGTTGTTCTTCTGGAGGGCTCTCCTCTCTCCACAGAGAAATGCTGGACCTCTGTCAGAGTGACCATGGGGTTTTTGGTCTCCCTGACTAAGGCCCTTCTTTCCAGATCACTCAGTTTGGCCGGACGGCCTGCTATAGGAGGAGTCCTGGTGGTTCCAAACTTCTTCCATTTATGGCTGATGGAGGCCACTGTGCTTATTGGGACCTTCAATGCTGCAGAAATGTTAATTTACACTTCCCTGTGCGATAAAATCCTGTCTTGGAGGGCTACAGACAATTCCTTGGACTTCATGGCTTGGTTTGTGCTCTGACATGCACAGTTACCTGTGGGACCTTATATAGACCTTATATAGACAGGTGTGTGCCTTTCCAAATCATGTCCAAGCAACTAAATTTACCACAGGTAGACTCCAATAAAATTGTAGAAACATCTCAAGGACGATCAGTGGAAACAGGATGCACTCAATTTTGAGTGTCTTTGTAAAGGCTGTGAATACTTATATACATGTGATTTTTTTTGTTTATATTTTTAATAAATTTGCAAAAATTTCAAACAAACTTCTTTCACGTTATTATTATGGGGTATTGTTTGTAGATTTTTGAGGAAAATATGAATTTAATCCATTTTGGAATAAGGCTGTAACATAAAAAAGGTGTAAAAAGTGAAGCGCTCTCAATACTTTCTGGATGCACTGTAAACTCTGTGCTTTAACTGTACTTAAAGAGGTTGTAACCCTAAAATAAAAGAGGTCCTGTTCCCTTATAGCAGGTTAAACAGCACAGTGCTTGTGTTGTCTTATATGTCTTTTTTTAAACTTTAAAAAACCTGGTTGATCCTGCCTGTTCATATGTCCCCCGTATGTAAACTGACCATGGTAATCATGGCTGTTGATCCATGATACCATGGACAGTTAACGTGCCTCCGTCACCCCGCTGCTCTCCACTCTCCCCCCCTCTTCCCCTCCCTCCCTGCCTGTCAGCTCCGGTGTGTAAGGTATCTCGAAACCCACACCTCCCCTCCCCTCTCCTCCTACTGCTATTAGTAGCTGGCAGTAAAGTTAAGGAAAGATTACTGCCAGCCCCTCTGTTTCATCAAGCCATGCTACATAGTGTGTTTGTTTGTGTAAAAAGATGCCTCTAAATATCTCATTGCAGATCATTTCTGGCCAGTCATGTGACCCTTCGGCTTCTCTCCTCCCCTGATCTAAGGGCTACAGCGAGAGGGGCTGAGCGGAAAGCACAGCAACCTCCTGGCTGCCATCAGAGGGGGATCTCGGCCCCTCCCTCTGTAGCCCTTAGATCGGGGAGGAGAGACCCCGATGGCCGTGACCAGCCAGAAACGATCTGCAATAAGGTATTTAGAGACATCATACACTATGTAGTAGAGCTTGGTAAAACAGAGGGGCTGGCAGCAATCTTTCAGGGACTTAACAACCACTTTAAGCCAGTCATACATGGATTCAACTTCGGCTGGTTCAGCAGGGACCGGCTGAGATTCAATCCATGTATGGGCAGGCTGATTGTACCCAAGCTGATCCATTAATTAACTTGGGTACAACCAGCCTGTCTGATTTTTCTACATGCAATTACTGCCAGCAGTTATAGATTATATAGATTACTGCCACAACAACCTATGGTGGAAAGAAAAGAAAATCAGACCATCTATGGGCTGCCTTACAACCCAGGAGTATTTTAGATCAGGCCTATCACTGGCCCACCAGAGCCAACAGCAGTACTCATTTAAAATGGACCAGGGGCTCAAATAATGGATTTGTCTTATTCTGTTTAGCAGTCAGCATCTCATTTTGAACTTTTGCCAATTAACCTGCATTTTGCTTTGATTTTTTTTACAATCTGATTTTGCTGCTAATGTATTCTTCAACTCCAGGATGATGAACATGTAAGCTCTTTTTGGCAGCGTACTCATTTTTAAATGCTATAATTTGATAGTCATAGCCCTTGTATGTCCTTTGTACAGTGCTGTAGAATAGGTTAGTGCTACATATGCATTGAATGATAATCTAGGTTTGTCTTGAGTTTTTTTGTGAACTGGCTGCATCTTTGAATCCGAAAACAAATTCACAAGTTTGTGAGAAACCTTGGTCCTATATTAAATCACCCCAATACATCCCTAGAATTGAGATATGACTCTTCACAACATGAAATGATGAAAATATGATCAAAAATAGTAGGCTTCTGAAGAGTTCAGAGATGCTTGTGTAATCAGCACAGAGATCCATAAGGTTTACTAATCTATGCATATGCAATATTGTGCATGCATACAGAGTATACATTATGCAGCAGCGCTTATAATACATTTTCAAAATTCCCACATAGCCACACAGTTGCTAGCACAAGAACTAAATATACTTTTCTGCCTGGGAGAGCCAAGTGATGACCCAGAAAAGACTATTTTTCATACAGTAGAATTCCAAACTAATACCTACTATGTAACATTCATATTACTTCTACCAACTGGCACTTTACACAGTGTGGTCTATTTTACAGGCCGTACAAGGTTTTTAATGAAGTCACATGGACAATTGTATTATGTTATATGACAGCTACAGAAAAAAATATTATATAACCCATTCAGATGTGCAAACATATTTCCAAATAAGCTTCACTATGCCTATCTACCTGGTAGAGACACTGTCTGCAGTCTTGACCATGTCACACAGCAGTTTCCGCTAGCAATGCAACAGATTGGGAAGTGTTACATCCCTGTAGACAATTCAAGTGGATCTATCATTAAAAATCACACTTTGCATGAATCAGTAAAACACATGTCAACATTACCAAAGATCATATTTAAAAAAAAAAAAAACTCTCTCCTTGCTAGGAACAACATGCTGCCGTCATTGCACATACAGCCTGGGCAAGGATGGCTTGATCCTTGGCTATCAGGCACAATGTAGGTGTTTTATCATCTACTGCAGAAACTGTTTTCAATCTGACCAATGCTAGCAGAGACAAACGGGATCAGCAGGAAAGTGCAAACATTACCGCTTCCCATCTACTAGAAAATTACTGACTACACCAGGGGTAGGCAACCTCGGCCCTCCAGCTGTTTTGAAACTAAAAGTCCCATGAGACATTGCAAGACCCGGACAATCACAGGCAGGACTCCTAGAGGCAGAGGCATGATGGGATTTGTAGTTTCACCACAGCTGGAGGACCAAGGTTGCCTACCCCTCACTACACTGTATATAAAAACAACATTTTAAAATCATTGCCACACTGTGATATTAATATTTACATTTACATGATCTTCATTTAAATAAAAAGTAGATTCAAAAACCTACAGGTCTTCAAGGATTTTTTACCTTTTTTTGTTTAAAGCGTTTTATTGATATTCAAATGATTACAAAGCACTAGGATATGCATATTCATATTAAGACATTTTGGGTTATTTACTAAAGGCAAATCCACTTTGCACTACAAGTGCACTTAGAAGTGCAGTTGCTGTAGATCTGAGAGGGACATGCAAGGAAAATAAAAAACAGCATTTTAGCTTGCACATGATTGGATGATAAAATCAGCAGAGCTTCCCCTTAGATCTACAGCGATTTACAGCGACTGCACATCCAAGTGCACTTGTACTGCAGAGTGGATTTGCTTTTAGTAAATCAACTCCATAGTCTGGTCCAGAAGGGGATAGGCATAGATTGAAATACATATCATAGAGTAGACAAAAGAAGTATTGAAAGAACAATAAGGCGCAAATTGGCTGTCCAAACTGTCAATGGAACCAAGAGAAAAGGAACCGGGAGGGAGGGAAAGGCACTATGGTAAGGAGAAGTAAATGACAGTGAGAAAAAAGGATAGGACAAGAAGGAGTGTCCGCATGCAGGTAAAGAGAGGGCCCCTGGTGGATTTTTCTTTTTTCTGATGCTGTAAACAATTCAGTCATAGGGCATTTATCAGGAGAAAGCTGCCCAAATTGTGAGAAAAAGGCAGGTCTTAGATTATGCAATTTACTTTCCTTCCAACACAGGTGGAAGAAAATAAAATAGCTCAATTCCCCCAACAACACAGTCAGGGGCGTGCGAGGAGCCTTCCCTGCCAGCAGAACGGAAAAATTATTGTTGCTGAGCGATAGATTGGCTTCTGTACAACCAAGGTCCCAATACATGGATTGAAATTCGTCCAGTTCCTACTGAACCAGCCAAATTTTGATCCATGTATGGCTGGCTTAAAGTGGTTGTAAAGGCAGAAGGTTTTTTTTATCTTAATGCATTCTATGCATTAAGATAAAAAGCCTTCTGTGTGCAGCAGCCCCTCTCAGCCCTTCTAATATTTACCTGAGGTCAATCTAGATCCAGCGATATTGCAAAGAGAGACTCGGCTGCCCAGGACTCCCCTCCTCAATGGCTGAGACAGCAGCATGGCACCATTGGCTCCGGCTGCTGTCAGTCAAAATCTGTGAGCCAATGAGGAGAGAAAGGGGGTGGGGCCAGGCCGTGGCTTTGTGTCTGAATAGACACAGGGAGCTGCGGCTGGGCACGGGTGGCCCCATAAAAAGCTGCTTACTATGGGGGCACTCAACAAGAGGGAGGGGCCAGGAGCACTGAGAGCAACCCAAGAAGAGGAGGATCTGGGCTGGTCTGTGCAAAACCATTACACAGAGCAGGTAAATATAACATGTTTGTTATTTTTAATGAGAAAAAGCCGAGACTTTAGTATCACTTTAAGTCTCTTCAGGGTCGGGCACTCACTACTGTTACAATAATAAGCAAATTGTTAGTCCTAAACCATAGCAAGTCTGACCTTGCATTCTCAATCAAAAGTTACCCATAGATATTTCTATCATCATAGTTACACAGTTAGATAAAACACAGATGTCCAACAAGTTCAACCAAATGTGGAGTGTGTCAGGACAAGTCTGATCATTGGAGGAGAGTTCCCTGCTAGAAAACTGACCATGGTGTGTTCTCCTTCTTATGCCCCGTACACACGGTCGGATTTTCCGATGGAAAATGTCCGATCGGAGCGTGTTGTCGGAAATTCAGACCGTGTGTGGGCTCCATCGGACATTTTCCATCGGAATTTCCGACACACAAAGTTGGAGAGCAGGAGATAACATTTTCCGACAACAAAATCCGTTTTGGAAATTCCAATCATGTGTACACAAATCCGAAGGACAAAGTGCCACGCATGCTCAGAATAAATAAAGAGATGAAAGCTATTGGCCACTGCCCCGTTTATAGTCCCGACGTACGTGTTTTACGTCACCGCGGTTAGAACAATCGGATTTTCCGACAACTTTGTGTGACCGTGTGTATGCAAGACAAGTTTGAGCCAACATCTGTCTGAAAAAATCCTAGGATTTTGTTGTCGGAATGTCCGAACAAAGTCCGACCGTGTGTACGGGGCATTAGTGTGGTCAATTTGTAATAGGAAAGCAGGAGGACTGACAGGGACGCCAGGGATTTCACACAAAGGAAGCAATAAAAAGAGATCAGAATACTTTTTCATTCAAGTACATGGTATAGCAGGCATATATCAGGAATATGAAATGTTGGGTTTACATATTCTTTAAAGCAGAGTCTCACCCAAAAAATGTAACTTCCGCTTTAAGTGATGGTGACCCCTGACATGCCACATTTGGCATGTCATGTTTTTGGTGGAGGAGCAGGTACCCTGTTTTTAGAGGCACTCAGCTCCCACTCTCTCCCCTGGCGCCTCGGCGCCGGAAAGGAAGATCACCCCTCCCTCCCGGCAATCTTCTGTGACACGTCACAGGTCCCAGAAGATTGCCCGGCCATTCACAGCACGCAATGTGGCTTGCGCATTCGCTGTGGGCGCCCGGCTGAGAAGCCACAGTGGGGCGCCCACAGTTAGAATGCCGGCGCGGCAGGGAGGAGGTGGAGAGGAGCGGGGCTTCGTGCGCCCGCATCGCTGGACTGTGGGACAGGTAAGTGTCTGATTATTAAAAGTCAGCAGCTATACTTTGTGTAGCTGCTGACTTTTAAATGGGTGGAACGCTGCTTTGTCTACCTGAGCCTGAGATGGGACTCCTGGGAATCTTATGCCGTGTACACACGGCCGGACTTTTCGACCAAACTTGTCCGACGGAACGAATCCGTCGGACAATTCGACCATGTGTGGGCTTTGGAACATGTTTCAAATCTTTCCGACGGACTCGAGTCCAGTCGAAAAATCCGCTCATTTGTATGCTAGTCCGACGGACTAAAACCGACGCAAGGGCAGCTATTGGCTACTGGCTATGAACTTCCTTATTTTAGTCCAGTCGTATGTCATCACGTACGAATCGGTCGGACTTTGGTGTGATCGTGTGTAGGCAAGTCCGTTCGTTAGAAAGTCCGTCAAAAGTCCGTCGTAATTCCGTCGAAAGTCTGTCGGACCTTTGATGCCGAAAAGTCTGCCCGTGTGTACACGGCATTAGATTTTCTTTCCGATAACTTTTATCTAGAAATAGTGGTTACTATAATCCTATATCTGACCATAAAAACTATTTCACAACACATTTCCCCAAACCCCTACTACACGCATATTAATAGAAAAAGTTAATTCTGTTCTGCACTTAGACATTTTAACAATTGTGCATAGAGATAGCCCTCAAAAATATGCAAAGATCTAGTGTGGATGACCGAGGGACCCTATCCTTGCACCTCCCATGCTAGTCAGGAATAGACTCTTTGGAGATCCTGGTTGTAAGGATAGATAACTGATATGCATCCCCACACACTAATGCCCCGTACACACGATCGGACTTTGTTCGGACATTCCGACAACAAAATCCTAGGATTTTTTCCGACGGATGTTGGCTCAAACTTGTCTTGCATACACACGGTCACACAAAGTTGTCGGAAAATCCGATCATTCTGAACGCGGTGACATAAAACACATACGTCGGGATTTTAAATGGGGCAGTGGCCAATAGCTTTCATCTCTTTATTTATTCTGAGCATGCGTGGCACTTTGTCCGTCGGATTTGTGTACACACGATCAGAATTTCCGACAAAATTTTATATCCTGCTCTCAAACTTTGTGTGTCGGAAAATCCGATGGAAAATGTGTGATGGAGCCCACACACGGTCGAAATTTCCGACAACAAGGTCCTATCACACATTTTCCGTCGGAAAATCCGACCGTGTGTACAGGGCATAAGAGGGGGATTTAGTGAAACTGGAGCACACAGAATCTGGCGCAGCTCTGCATAGTAACCAATCAGCTTCCAGGTTTTATTGTCAAAGCTTAATTGCACAAGCTGAAGTTAGAGGCTGATTGGTTACTATGCACAGATGCACCAGATTCAGTGTGCAACAATTTTAGTAAATCACCTCCTACAGTAGGTGTCCTACCTGTGCTGAATGTTCAAACAAAAAATACAAAGAGGTAAAGCACAAACCAAGGTTATAATAATTATTACAATTATTACAATTATAATACAACTCTTTTTTGCTACTGTCATTACATATTTACTCAGCGGCCACTTTATTAGGTTGGCCACTTGCTAGTACCGGGTTGGACCCCCTTTTGCCTTCAGAACTGCCTTATTTCTTCATTGCATAGATTCAACAAAGTGCTGGAAACATTCCTCAGACATTTAGGTCCATATTGACATGATGGCATCATGTAGTTGCTGCAGATTTGTCGGCTGTACATCCATGATGCGAATCTCCCATCCCACCACTTCCCAAAGGGGCACTATTGGATTGAGATCTGGTGACCGTGGAGGCCATTGAAGTACAGTGGACTCATTGTCATATTCAAGAAACCAGTTCGAGAGGATTTGAGCTTTGTGATATGGTGCATTATCCTGCTGGAAGTAGCCATCAGAAGATGAGTTCACTGTAGTCATAAAGGGATGGACATGGTCAGTAACAATACTCAGGTAGGCTGTGGCATTTAAACCATGCTCAATTGGTACTAAAGGGCCCAAAATGTGCAAAGAAAATATCCCTCACACCGACCATTACACCACCACCAGCCTGAACTGTTGATACAAGGCAGGATGGATTCATGCTTTCCTGTTGCTTACACCAAATTCTGATCCGAGCATCTGAATGTCACAGCTGAAATCAAGACTCATCAGACCAGGCAGCATTTTTCCATTCTTCTATTGTCCAATTTTGGTGAGCCGTGCACATTGTAGCCTCAGGTTCCTGTTCTTAGCTGACAGGAGTGGCATCCGGTGTGGTTTTCTGCTGCTTTAGCCCATCTGCTTCAAGGTTCGATGTATTGTAGATTCAGAGATGTTATTCTGCATACCTTGGCTGTAACGAGTGGTTATTTGAGTTACTGTTGCCTTTCTGTCATCTCGAACCAGTCTGCCCATTCTTCTCTGACACCAACAAGGCATTTTTGTCCACAAAATTTCCTCTCACTGGATATTTTCTCTTTTTCTGACCATTCCCTGTAAACCCTAGAGATGGTTGTGTATAAAAGTCACAGTAGATCAGCAGTTTTTGAAATACTCAGACCATCCCATCGGGCGCCAACAACATGCCACGTTCAAAGTCACTTAAAACACCTTTCTTCCCCATTCGGATGCTCAGTTTAAACTTCAGCAAGTCGTCTTCACCACTTCTAGATGCCTAAATGCAGTGAGTTGCTGCTATGTGATTGGCTGATTAGCAGTTTGTGTTACCACGCAATTGAACAGGTGTACCTAATAAAGTGGCCCGTGAGTGTAAATGTATGTAATAATGTTATATAATCTTACAAATTAATTTGGGATTTGTTGGAGGCCTATCTACTTTAATTTTGTAACCAATAGGTTTAACCTCCCTGGTGGTTTTCCCAAGTGTGGCTCGGGGTTAAATTTCAGCACCATTAGCGTTAACCCCGAGCCACTCTCGGGATTGCACTGCAGGATCCTGGTGCGGTATACTTACCTTGTCCCCAGGATCCTGCGATGTCCCCCCGCTGTGTCCGTGGGCTGTGTCCTCCAGCCGAAGCCTCTCTGTGGCTCCATTCCCTGCGAGCGTCACAACGCATGGGGCGGAGCCCGGTGGCAAATTCAAATAAGTGAAAAATCATAATACATACAGTACACTGTAATCTTACAGATTAAATTATTGTATGAAATTATTTCACATTCCTTTTGCCCCCAGTGCTTTGTCCAATGCCCTGCATGCAGTTTTATATTATATATACTGTTCTTTCTGCCTGGAAACTGGAGATTGTCCATAGCAACCAAAAAGTGTCCCTTTATGTCAAAAGTGCTTTTAGACCAGCTGGAAAACAGTGATAATAAATTAGAACACTTGCAGAATTGAGCAATAGTGAATTGTGGGGAAATTAATTTTATTATTATTTATATTATTATTTTTTATACTTATTTATATTTATTTATTATATTACAATTTATGATTTTGTGTTTCAAAGTTCATACCTGCGATATCTACTAGACTCTTGGTGGACAGATTTAAGTGTGTTATTGCTAAGAATTACAGACCTACAATATAAAACGCCAAATTTCTATGCAAAATAATTGTACCGCTTTGAGACACAAAAATCTGACATAATCATACCGCCAGGGAGGTTAAGACTGGTCTTATTATCCCTATTGTATTGTAAGCCACACCATATCTGTGACTTTCTATGTTTTTCATTTGCTCTTTAAAACTTCAAAAACCTTTTTAAAAAAAAGATCACTTTGATAAAAAATAAAAAAAAAGTTCAACCAGAAGAAAATAAGTTAACACAAAACCTGTATCCCTGAGGCTGGGTTCACACTGGTGCGACACGACAGCCGTCCTACTTTGGATCCGACTTTGCCCTGCGACATGAAGCCGGCATGTGTCCGACTTTCAATGAACGGGGATCCGACTTGGATCCCCGCCAATGCCCGGCACTGTGTTTAGTATGAATCTTTAGGGGGAACTCCGCGCCAAATTTTAAGTAAAAATCCGGCATGGGTTCCCCCTCCAAGAGCATACCAGGCCCTTGGGTCTGGTATGGACCTTGAGGGGAACCCCCTACGCCTAAAAAACGGCGTGGGGGGTCCCCCCAATCCATACCAGACCCTTATCCGAGCACGCAGCCCGGCCGGACAGGAATGGGGGTGGGGACGAGCGAGCGCCCCCCCCTCCTGAACCGTACCAGGCCGCATGCCCTCAACATGGGGGGGGTTGGTGCCTTGGGGGAGGGGGGCGCGCTGCGGCCCCCCCACCCCAAAGCACCTTGTCCCCATGTTGATGAGGACAAGGGCCTCTTCCCGACAACCCTGGCCGTTGGTTGTCGGGGTCTGCGGGCGGGGGGCTTATCGGAATCCGGGAGCCCCCTTTAATAAGGGGGGCCCCCAGATCCCGGCCCCCCACCCTATGTGAATTGAGTATGGGGTACATAGTACCCCTACCCATTCACCTAGGGAAAAAGTGTCAATTTAAAAAAAAAAACACTACACAGATTTTTAAAGTATTTTATTAGACAGCTCCGGGGGTCTTCTTCCGACTTCGGGGGTCTCTCCGGTTCTTCTCCGCGCTCTCCGGGTCTTCTGCCGGGCTCCTCCTCTCTCTGCCGCTCTTTTGCTAAAGAGGAGGAGCCCGGTCTGCTGCCTTCTTCTCTTCGGGGGTCTCTCCGGTTCTTCTCCGCGCTCTCCGGATCTTCTGCCGGGCTCCTCCTCTCTCTTCTGCTCTTTTGCCGCTCTTTTGCTAAAGAGGAGGAGCCCGGTCTTCAATCTTCTGCCTTCTGCCCTCTTCTCTTCTCCTGATGTTGACACGACGCTCTCTCCGGCTAGAATGCTCTCTGTGCGCTCTGCTCTGACTTATATAGGCGGTGACCCCGCCCTCTTATGCCGTCACAGTCCCTGGGCATGCTGGGACTATGACGGCATACAGGGGGCGTGGTCATCGGGTGATGACCACGCCCCCTAAAACGTCACAGTCCCAGCATGCCCAGGGACTGTGACGGCATAAGGGGGCGGGGTCACCGCCTATATAAGTCAGAGCAGAGCGCACAGAGAGCATTCTAGCCGGAGAGAGCGTCGTGTCAACATCAGGAGAAGAGAAGAGGGCAGAAGGCAGAAGATTGAAGACCGGGCTCCTCCTCTTTAGCAAAAGAGCGGCAAAAGAGCAGAAGAGAGAGGAGGAGCCCGGCAGAAGATCCGGAGAGCGCGGAGAAGAACCGGAGAGACCCCCGAAGAGAAGAAGGCAGCAGACCGGGCTCCTCCTCTTTAGCAAAAGAGCGGCAGAGAGAGGAGGAGCCCGGCAGAAGACCCGGAGAGCGCGGAGAAGAACCGGAGAGACCCCCGAAGTCGGAAGAAGACCCCCGGAGCTGTCTAATAAAATACTTTAAAAATCTGTGTAGTGTTTTTTTTTTTAAATTGACACTTTTTCCCTAGGTGAATGGGTAGGGGTACTATGTACCCCATACTCAATTCACATAGGGTGGGGGGCCGGGATCTGGGGGCCCCCCTTATTAAAGGGGGCTCCCGGATTCCGATAAGCCCCCCGCCCGCAGACCCCGACAACCAACGGCCAGGGTTGTCGGGAAGAGGCCCTTGTCCTCATCAACATGGGGACAAGGTGCTTTGGGGTGGGGGGGGCCGCAGCGCGCCCCCCTCCCCCAAGGCACCAACCCCCCCATGTTGAGGGCATGCGGCCTGGTACGGTTCAGGAGGGGGGGGGGCGCTCGCTCGTCCCCACCCCCATTCCTGTCCGGCCGGGCTGCGTGCTCGGATAAGGGTCTGGTATGGATTGGGGGGACCCCCGCACGCCGCCTTTTCGGCGTAGGGGGTTCCCCTCAAGGTCCATACCGGACCCAAGGGCCTGGTATGCTCTTGGAGGGGGAACCCATGCCGGATTTTTATTTAAAATTTGGCGCGGAGTTCCCCCTCAAGATCATCTGAGCACAAGTCGCGTGCCGAAGTCGGATCATGCGAGACGGCAATCCGACTTCTATCCGACTTCAATGATAGTCAATAGGCTGAAGTAGGATCAAAGTCGGACCAAAGTAGTACAGGGAGCATTTCTAAAGTCGGAACGACTTGTGTCGGACCAGTTAGGACGGCTCCCATAGGGAAACATTACATTTCACACGTCATGCGACATGAGCTCCCAATGTCGGAGCGTTTGTCGGACCAGTGTGAACCCAGCCTGAAACCCTAAGCCCACCGTTGAACCAGGGGAAGGTGAAAACCTCTTATAAAGCTAGGAATAATATGCTCCAACAAGAAAATTCCTTCCTGATCCCCAAGGAAATTAGAAACTAGCAGAATAATTTGTCTACAGTGTAATTTCCAATAAACAGTAAAAGCTAGTTATATTTTCTGCATTTAGAAACACAACCAGCCCTTTTTAAGCAATCCACAGAGTTGACTAGAACTAACTCATCTAACTCATGTAATAGTCTATTCCACATTTTCACTGTAAAAAAAAAGACTTTGTATGCAGAGCCTTTAACTCTTCTCCTCCAGAAGCAATGGGTGCCTCTTCTCATTGGCAATGACCTTCAAAGTACACAACTTTGTACCATGCTTACTATATGCCTCATTAATGTATTCATACAAGCTGATCATGATCCAAATGCAATTGTGACTGACCCTTTACAGACACAAAATGATCGTAGCAGACAAACACCCACCATGGGGACATTTATTAGATCAGTAGGAAAATTAAGCAGTTTTTGTTATTCTCTACTGAATTGTCCAGGATTCATTATGCAGTGGGTGTATACTGTATATCAGTTTGAAAAGAGGTCTACTTTTAATTTTTAATGATGGAACATTCCAAAATATGCTGGAAGAGCTTGAAAAACAAATTGTTTCTTTTCCTGTTTTATAGGAAAAATTGGATCAAATCTTTCCATATGGATCTTTTTCTCAGTCAGCTAAAGAAAAGGACATGACTGGTCCCAGAAGAGACATGATTTCTGTAGATATTTATTGCCACCTTAGGTGATATCAGCCTGCACTTTGAAGTGACAGAATGCATTGTTTCAATGCCCCACCGGCTCTAGGACATCTGTTGATCCACTAACTAATTGACTTTGATCTATACTGACTCAGCTGGGCAATAATTATAATTCTTTATAAATATAAATAAAAATCTTTTGTAGTTTTGTGCAGTTTCTAACTATATTTTAACATGTGTCTTGTATATTTGAAACAAAATAATGTCTCAATTTAAAAAAACAAAAAACAAAAGGTTATAATAAAGAAGGCTTTCAAGATTTCCACTGAGACAAAAAAGGTTAAGAACTACTGTATCAATGAACTGGCAAGTCTGTAGAACTAAATTCATCCATTTAACCAATTACTGAAAGCAGAGAAGCAGAAGTACATCTATTTAATCACTTAGGTGTGCACACAAAATGAAATGCTTTATTCTTCTGCATAATTTGCTGGTGATCTTTAAAGTCTAACTCCAGATACAGTTATTTTATACAGTTTTAAATTCCTTTCGTTGCCCGCAGTATACTTGCAGCTTTCAGTGCACTACTTACCCACTCTACATTTCTGTGTTGCTCCGAGCATCCTGGTTCTTCACTGGTGCCTCACTTTCTCCCCCAGAATCACACAACCTTCTCCTGTGAGCCCAGGCAGTCATGGACATACAACATGGTCTTTCGTAATACATCATGCTGCCTATGTTCACTGCTCAGTAATGCCAACTCCATCGCCTGCTCCCAGCAGCAAGAAACTCAAGTTTTCAGGGCAAAAGGACAGTTGTTTTTAGAGGGCCATTCCTTCTCAAGTTTTGATACTCACCTTGCCAATGCACACTTGCCACTCTTGCCTTCGTTGTGGCCAGTGACGATATCCAAGGCTTCCAGGTATCAGGAAGCAGTTGATCTCCTCCTAAGTGACAGTACTCAGGTCTAGCAGCCAATCTTTTGGCCTAGGTCACATGATTGAGGAATTTACATCACTGATTGTCTTAGGGGATTTTAGTTCTGGCTGCAATGGCGGCAGAAGTGATAAGTGAGCACTGACAAAGTATCAGGGCTCAGGGAGTGGAGCCTTCACAAAGACACCTCCACTTTGCCCTAAATGTCTTTAAAGCCATTCTAATGCCAGAACATTTTTTATCTAAATGCATTCTGTGCATTAAGGTAAACAATGCCCCAGTATTTGTATCACCCCCCTTATACTTACCTGAGTCCTCACGTAATCCAGCGCTGTGCCCATCTCTAGTGGCTCACTCCTCCCTCCCTGCATTCACAGTACACAGAGACAGCAGAGGGAGCCATTGGCTCCTGCTGCTGGCAATCAAATCCTGAGCAAAGAGCAGGGGGCTTTTTTAAATTACTTTTAATGCCATTGTTTTGCTCTTCTGGAAACATTTGGACATCTGTGGCAAAATTCAGCAAGAGAATTGGAAATGTAAGAGAGCCTGCGAGGTTTGAGAGGAGTCAGAAGAGTCACTGTGATTCAAGAAACTTGAAATCATCTCTGCTTAATCTGGTGTGATGGCCTGTATAGTTGAAAAGAAGTTGAGAATATAAAGCAGATCCCATGCTGCCTCTAATAGAACATTCTGACCTTTAGTTCTTACTTCATTGCATGACGCAAAGCGCTTAGACATCAAGGAGCTTGTACAAGGACACAAGGAGCCTGTACAAAAGGGTGTCATCATTCAGCTTTGTTTTGGACATCATGATATCTAAACACAACCCTGTCCGGTGTCTATTACAAATACAGATATACAGACCCATACCTCTCACAAGTAGGAAATGTGCCTCTTCTAACTGCTGCACACAGTGAGGTTGCTTGGGAAAAGACAAGCATTCTTGAACCAAGGTGGCAACTACAGTACACCAGCAAAGACCATGAGCCCAGCAGACTTCTGTATCATTTTTTCACATGTTGTGATTCTAAATAGATATCTTTTGCACACATAATTAGCATTATGAAGTTAAAGAGGAAGTAAACCCTGATGGGTTTACTTCCTCTTTGTTTCCCTGCAAAGGTAAAGCATAATGGGCTACTATGCATCGCATAGTAGCCCATTATGTGTCACTTACCTGACACAGGAGCCTGCGATGCCACCGCTGTCCCCTCTTCCATCTTCCTTCCGGGTATCGCTGCTCCGGCGCTGTGACTGGCCGGAGCAGCGCTGATGTCACTCCGGTGCATGCGTGTGGGAGCCGTCAGTGATGGCATGATCGCCTTCACTAGCGGCACGCTCAGTGCGCCTGCGCCGTTGTCTACGGCACGCATGCGCCGTAGACATCGGTGCCCGTTTTCAGGAAAATATCTCCTTAACCATGTAGGTTAAGGAAATATTTCTTGCACCTACAGGTAAGCCTTAATCTAGGCTTACCTGTAGGTTAAAGTGGTCTGTAAGGGTTTACAACCACTTTAAAGCAGCATTAAACCCAAAACAAAGAATGTAATATATTTCACCTGGTGATCTGGCTAGTAACACACCTCCTGTATTAGCTTGCCCACATTCTGGTTAATGGAGCAACAGAGGCACCTTTGGACAGCAGCATTTTGGGAAGGTTGTGTTAGATGTAGAAGCAGATTTATGGACAGTAACGAATTGAAGCCAAACTACAGCTAACACTTTTTAATCAGCCACAGCAGCAGTTGTTTTTCTTTTAGGATAAAGGTTTTACATTAACAAATAAAAGCTGATTATTGTAAGAATCCCTGTCAGTGGCAAACTGGCTAACTGCTACATTTGCAGGAGAGCTTGTTCTGTTGGACATAACAGACCTACTGGCTGGATCACCAGATGAAAATAAAGGAAAGAAAGCCGAAAAAAAGAAAACAAATGCAGCTATCACAGCTAATAAATTGGTAAGCTGCAATGCAAAAAATGTTTGCTTTTGGGTTTATTACCATTTTAATTGGGAAAAACGTGATGTGTTTTTTGCTTTTGACAGTACTACATTAATTGAGGATTTGTTGGTAAAAAACCTGTTTGTATCTTCACACTAGCTTTTGCAATGTGATTTTAAATACCTGCAAGGTAGATTTTCTTTGTTCAATCTGGTTATATTGAAAAATACAGGTAAAGGCGTACATACATAAAGTACAAGCATAAGGTTATCATGAATAGCATAAGGTAGAAAAAATATGATCTCTAAATTACAAAATTAGTCACATACATTCAACTACCAGAGAGATTGAGGCAAATGCATTAAAAACAGGGAGAAAGGGAACAGAAAAGAGGATGCACAGCACCAACATTGGAATCAAAGATAACTACGTTCGATAATAAGGCTTTGTAATGTATACTGAAACACTGTAACTTGTGGGAGAAGAATATGCTGAAGGGATCACATACTGCCATATATGAACAAAGATATCTTACACATTGGGGGTTATTTACGAAAGGCATATCCACTTTGCACTACAAGTGCAAACTACAAGTGCAAAGTGCACTTGAAATTGCACTGAAAGTGCACTTGAAAGTGCAGTCGCTGTAAATCTGAGGGGTAGATCTGAAATGAGGGGAAGCTCTGCTGATTTTATTATCCAATCATGTGCAAGCTAAAATGCTGTTTTTTATTTTCCTTGAATGTCCCCCTCGGATCTACAGCGACTGCACTTCCAAGTGCACTTTCAGTGCAATTTCAAGTGCAATTTGCACTTGTAGTTTGCACTTGTAGTGCAAAGTGAATTTGCCTTTAGTAAATAACCCCTATTGAGTGGAAAAAAGGCTCCTAAAAAAGTACTTAGACTAAGAAAGCAATAGAAGGCGGAAACAGGAAAAGTAGCAATAGGAAGGGGGATAGGGTACACACCAACATGGCTATGAATGGATAAAATCGGAGTCACCTGCAGCCCACAAAACAAATTCCAATGAGTAACAGAACATGGACCATGCAGTCCTATGAATGGATAAAATCGGAGTCACCTGCAGCCCACAAAACAAATTCCAATGAAAATCAGAACATGGACCATGCAGTCCAGGTGCTCGAGAATTGATCTTGCTTTCCAGCTACCCGAGCCAACAGACGTTCCAGGTGTCTTATAGTGTCCACCTCATTTGCCCAGTCCCCCAGGGAAGACATGGCGCAAGGTAGATTTTGAGTTATGTGCTCACTAGATAAAAAGCACCTGAAGATTCAGAACAAATACTAGCAGAAAAATAGAAAAAAAGGAAATCAGGATGGGAAAATCTTTCCATGACTCCCCAGCTCTGCTTCCTGCTCCCTACAGTCTCCTCACTTTATGTCAATCAATGTGATCAGAACTTAGACGACATTCTCAATCATTCACAATGGTTTGTGACCACAACACAAGGCATAATGGTGAGCTGCAGTGGCGGGAGAGTTCCCCACTTCGAAATATTACAAACATTAAAAGAAGTCCGGCCGCACCTAGAGTATGCTGTCCAGTTCTGGGCACCAGTCCTCAGGAAGGATGTACTGGAAATGGAGCGAGTACAAAGAAGGGCAACAAAGCTAATAAAGGGTCTGGAGGATAGTAGTTATGAGGAAAGGTTGCGAGCACTGAACTTATTCTCTCTGGAGAAGAGACGCTTGAGAGGGGATATGATTTCAATTTACAAATACCGTACTGGTGACTCCACAATAGGGATAAAACTTTTTCGCAGAAGAGAGTTTAATAAGACTCGTGGCCACTCATTACAATTAGAAGAAAAGAGGTTTAACCTTAAACTACGTAGAGGGTTCTTTACTGTAAGAGCGGCAAGGATGTGGAATTCCATTCCACAGGCGGTGGTCTCAGCGGGGAGCATTGATAGCTTCAAGAAACTATTAGATAATCACCTGATTGACCGCAACATACAGCGATATACATTGTAATACTGACACATAATCACACACATAGGTTGGACTTGATGGACTTGTGTCTTTTTTCAACCTCACCTACTATGTAACTATTTAACTATGTAAGTCAGGGAATAATCGGCTCTATATGTACATTTGTATGCTGCCACTGACACTATACTCTGGTTTAAAAAAAGTTATATTTAAATATATATTCTTAACTCTTAATTTAAAAAAAAGAATGTTCTATTTCTCTCAGCCTCATCCAAGTCTCCAAATCTTTTTTTTTTGCTGCCGTAATTTGACTTCCTGCTGGAGGGTGTCTATGTTCGTTCTCCATGATCCCACTATATGTAGCTACGTAGCCATCCTCTCTTTCTCTCTCTCCCTCTCTCTCTCTCTCTCTCTCTCTCTCTCTCTCTCTCTCTCTCTCGAGAGAGAGAGAGAGAGAGAGAGAGAGAGAGAGAGAGAGAGAGAGAGAGAGAGAGAGAGAGAGAGATGAACTATGGACTATAGACTATGGGATGTGTAGTGTGTGTACAGCAGTGCATATGACTACAACTAATGTGTACTGCTCATTCCAAACAAATGGAAAATTAAAGAAAAAGGGGAGTTTTGGCAGCACACAGGAAGTTGCAAGGAGGCCCAAAAACAAAGCAAACAACAATTTTGTGAAAAATTGATTACAGTGCTATTAACTACTTGCCGACCAGCCACCGTCGTTATACAGTGGCCGGTTGGCTCCCCTGCGCGAATCGTCATAGCTGTACGGCAGCCGCTTTAAGGGGTATAGGAGGCACCCGCAGCGTGACGTCGGAGCCGATGCACGTGGCCGGTGTCTGCTGGCGACCTGCGATTGCTCCTGAGAGAGACAGAACGGGGATCTGTCAATGTAAACAGACAGATCCTCGTTCTGTCAGAGAAGAAGAGAGATCTGCTGTTCCTAGTGATCAGGAACAGCGATCTCTTTCTACCCCCGGTCAGTACACTGCCCCCACAGTTAGAAACACCTCCCTAGGGAACACTTAACCCCTTGATTGCCCCCTAGTACTAACCTCCTCCCTGCCAGTGACATTTATACAGTAATCAGTGGCTATTTTTAGCTCTGATCGCTGTATAAATGTCAATGGTCCCAAAAAAGTGTCAAAAGTGTCCGATCTGTCTGCCACAATGTCGCAGCCCCACTAAAAATTGCAGATCACCGCCATTACTAGTAAAAAAAAAAAATAATAATAAAAATTGCCATAGATCTATTTCCTATTTTGTAGACGCTATAACTTTTGCGCAAACCAATCAATATATACTAATTTGCAATTTTTTTTTTACCAAAAATATGTAGAAGAATACATATTAGCCTAAACTGATGAAGAAATGTGTTTTTTACAATTTTTTGGGATATTTATTATAGTAAAAAATATAGTTTTTTTTTTTCAAAATTGACGGTCTTTTTTTGCTTATAGCGCAACGATAAAAACCGCAGAGGCGATCAAATATCACCAAAAGAAAGCTCTATATGTGGGAAAAAAAGGACGTCAATTTTGTTTGGGTACAGCGTCGCACGACCGCGCAATTGTCAGTTAAAGCAATGCAGTGCCGTATCGTAAGAAATGGCCTGGTCATTAAAGGGGTAAATCTTCCGGTCCTTAAGTGGTTAAATAGTAGAAAGGTATGAATTCTTTTTGAAGAATAAGGATAAAATCTAGTGTCACTTTAGACTGCGAAAGTACATGTAGCCATTTTCAAATAATTGAAAGTGTTAACAGCCCACCCACAATTTGCAGACTGCTGGTTTACAGGCAATCACTGGGCTTTCCCACTGGATAAGCCTGTTGTTTTCCTATGCAAAATGTAGTGTTTGAGGAATTCTTCCTCTCTGTAAATTATTTATTATTAAAGCGTGTACACTGCAATGTTTTCAGCTTTGGTTTTCAAGTTTTTAAAAAAATACAGCTGATAGTCAGCAGTTGCAGCATTGTTGTGTGTCGCTGAAGTCTGAAAACATTTTTCGTTTTATGTCTTTCAAATATGCGTTAAGTCCTTCAGTAAAAGAGGTAGCTTCAAACCGCAGTGCCAGTGCCTCCTCTTACCCTTTCAGATTAGAATTCACTTACTCCAAATATCCTGCAAATGCAATACTGAGATGTACAAACAGTCTTTAAAGTAAGATAAGAACGTGATAAGAAATGCTGTCAAAGTGGTAAAATCCACCAGTAAAAGGAAATGGGTCTGTGAGTAACCAGAAAAGTCTAATTCTGTTTATTAGAATGGGCATTGCCACCAAAGGAAAAATGTGCCTGATAGGCATGGAACTGTCTCAAGATATACAGAATCTAGGCCAGGTAAGCATTTTGCACATAGAAACTGGGCTTGGTGACAACCAGTGCATAGTGTCCAGCGTTCAAAGCAACATTCAAATCATTTTGCAAAGGGATACTGTAACAGGAATACTAACTATTAAAAAGCAATCACAAGGCTGTACAGAAAATCATGTGATGCTTGGTATGCACATGTAATTACTGGAAATATATATCTTTTTTTCAAGTAATAAAAATGAGCAGAGATTGATGGTACCATTTGATTCACTGCTTACTGCTGTAAAAAGCAAGGTTACTACTGCACTTTAAGTATGGTGGTAGGAAGCTGATTTCTAAATGTTGTATAAGATTATAATTTAAAGTGGTTGTAAACCCAACAAAAAAAATAAAAAAAACAAACCCTGTAAGACAAAGGCATAATGAGCTAGTATGCACCGCATACTAGCTCATTATGAAATACTTAAATCAAAGCTGTTGTAGTGGCCCCGCACACTGCTGTGACCGGCGACATATCTCTCTGAGTTGTTTCCGGGTTTGCGGGCTCTGGCGCTGTGATTGGCTGGAGCCGTGATGACGTCACTCACGACACATGCACTCGTGAGCCGAAGGTCAAGCCACACTGCTGAAGAAACGGCACAAGCAAACCGTTTCTTCAGTGCTCATGCGCCAATGACATCAGTGCAAGTGTATATGGTAAATATCTCCTAAACTGTGCAGGTTTAGGAGGTATTTACATTACCTTCAGGTAAGCCTTATTATAGGCTTACCTGTAGGAACAAGTGGTGTAACAGGGTTTACAACCACTTTAATGGTAAAGCCCTACAAATGATGGTAAATGGCTAAACAGCTCCCTGTTTGATAATAAATTGCTAACACAGGAAAGAATTATTACACCTATTCAAATACCCTGATGGGTTTTACTTCCTTTTTCTCCCCCTGCAAAGTAAAAGCATAATGTGCTAGTATGCATTGCATACTAGCACATTATGCAACACTTACCTGCAAACGAAGCCCACGCTGTGCCCGCTGCAGGTCGCATCCACGTTTGCCCCTCTTCCTTCCGGGGCCGTAGACTCCAGCTCTGTGACTGGCTGGAGTCGTGTGACGTTACTCCCGCACATGCGTGCTGGAGCCGCCGGTCACGGCACTCGCTACTGAAAAACCGGCACGGGTGACCTCATTAGAGCCCTGCAGGTGCAGCAGCTAGTCAATAATTATGAAACCACTCCCATTGAGATTCACTTACCACATGGACACAGACACACATAACTTAATTTCTGAACTTATTTGTTTTGCTTTCTTTGTATGTATGATTTGAATGGGTTGTTACCGACATTTGGTGAAATTTTCATGTCAATAGCACCCTTAGAAATATATTTACCTAGAAAAATGGTGACGTGTTCAATACTTATTTTACCCGCTGTACATACACTGAGCAAAATTATAAACACAACACTTTTGTGTTTGCCCCTATTTATCATGAGCTGAACATAAAGATCTACGACTTTTTCTATGTACACGAAAGGCCTGTTTCTCTCAAATATTGTTCACAAATCTGCCTAAATCTGTGTTAGTGAGCACTTCTCCTTTGCCGAGATAATCCATCCACCTCACAGGTGTGGCATATCAAGATGCTGATTAGACAGCATGATTATTGCACAGGTGTGCCTTAGGCTGACGACAATAAAAGGCCACTCTAAAATGTGCAGTTTTATCACACAGCACAATGCCACAGATGTCGCAAGTTTTAAGGGAGCATGCAATTGGTATGCTGACTGCAGGAATGTCCACCAGAGCTCTTGCACTTGAATTGAATGTTCATTTCTCTACCATAAGCCACCTCCAAAGGCGTTTCAGAGAATTTGGCAGTACATCCAACTGGCCTCACAACCGCAGACCACATGTAATCACAACAGCCCAGGACCTCCACATCCAGCATCTTCACCTACAAGATCGTCTGAGACCAGCCACCCGGACAGCTGCTGCAACAATTGGTTTACATAACCAAAGAATTTCTGCACAAAACTATCAGAAACCGTCTCAGGGAAGCTCATCTGCATGCTCGTCGTCGTAACCGACTTGAGTTGGCAAATGCTCACATTCGATGGCGTCTGGCACTTTGGAGAGGTGTTCGCTTCACGAATGAATCCCGTTTTTTTACTGTACAGGGCAGATGACAGACAGCGTATATGGTGTCATGTGGGTGAGCAGTTTTCTGATGTCAACGTTGTGGACCAAGTGGCCCATGGTGATGGTGGGGTTATGGTATGGGCAGGCTTATGCTATGGACAACAAACACAGGTGCGTTTTATTGATGACATTTTGAATGCAAAGAGATACCGTGATGAGATCCTGAGACCCATTGTTGTGCCATTCATCCACGACTATCACCTCATGTTGCACCATGATAATGTACGGCCCCATGTTGCAAGGATCTGTACACAATTCCTGGAACCTGAAAACATCCCAGTTCTTGCATGGTCAGCATACTCACCAGACATGTCACTCATTGAGCATGTTTGGGATGTCCTGGATCGGCGTATATGACAGCGTACTCCAGTTCCTGCCAATGTCCAGCAACTTTGCACAGCCATTGAAGCGGAATGGACCAACATTTCACCGGCCACAATCAACAACCTGATCAACTCTATGCCAAGGAGATGTGCTGCACTGCATGAATCAAATGGTGGTCACACCAGATGCTGACTGGTTTTCGGACCCCCCGACCCCCCAATACAGTAAAACTGCACATTTTAGAGTGGCCTTTTATTGTGGCCAGCCTAAAGCACTGTCAATCATGCAGTCTAATCAGCATCTGGATATGCCACACCTGTGAGGTGGATGGATCATCTTGGCAAAGGAGAAGTGCTCACTAACACAGATTTAGACAGATTTGTGAACAATATTTGAGAGAAAAAGGCCTTTTGTGTACATAGAAAAAGTCATAGATCTTTAAGTTCAGCTCATGATAAATAGGGGCAAACACAAAAGTGTTGCGTTTATAAATTTGCTCAGTGCATATTACATTTTAAATATATATGTTCTATTAACCCTCCTGGGGATGTCCATTAAAATGAATTTTCAGACACCTGAATGAGAAGGATGACTACTAGAATAACATTGTAGATGACCAGTTTTCACTCCTTTTATCACAACCTAGGGATAGATTCACCTTGATTTGGCTACTATATAAAATAAATTTTACAAGTGAAGTATTTCAGAAATTAGCAATTGAAGGGATCCACATAACAGATGATGACATGATGATGATAAAGATAGTTTCTGCTAATTTATGGACAAAGCCAAAAAAGTTAAATCATAAGTTCAACAAAGATATCATGTTTGGTGCAATACACACATGTTATACATCAGGAAACATAACAACTGAAAGAGTGTAATAACTGATGGTAACAAAATGATAACTGAGGGTCGAAAACGTTAAACGCTAAATGCCGATTGGACAAAAAAGTCCTGACACAGCAAAGAATTCCATTGTTAATGGGAACAAAGCAGTATGAAACTGGGAAAATACTGAAAGCTAATCTAAGTAAAGCACTTGTTTCAGTTTTAATAATTTATTTATTCTGTTAACCTAAAAAAATATAAGCAGAAGCAGACTTGCATTATGGCTTTCACAAGAAGTAAAACCGCCTTTTTATTATGTATGAGTATTATATCAAAATTATACAAAACAGAAAAAAAACTGCTAGCGATTTTGTACAAAACAAAGAAATTATGATAAATGCATCTGTGGAGTGTAAAGATGCAGGCAGACCATAAACTACTGCAAGCCCCTCTGTCAAGCTCTACCACTCAAGCTTCACCATGGCTTCAAAGAATGTTACAGAAATATGACTTGACTATGATTCTGTGATATACCACTGAACAACTGATGGCTATGACAAACACACAAAGGGCATAGTGAAAACTTTTTTTTTTATTATTAGAAAGAGATTTACTCTATCCAGCCTAGAAATCCTGTAAGTCCAAAAAAGAATGAAAAATCTGAAAGTGACTATCACTTGAAGTGACTTATCACTTAAACCTTAAAATGACTCTTATCTACCCCTGTCATGGTGTGTTGGATGCAGAGGATTCTTTGACAGTAGTAAAGAGTGAGGATTGATCCTGCAGCAGCAGGACAGGTAGGAAAGTGCAACTAAACCAATCATTTTAACTGTTTCCCAAAACAGTTAAATTCAAGGTATGCTGTGAATAATAACTGTCACAGTTGCTTTTGCTCTCAACCGAACTGTCAAGCCATCAAATAGCCGAGGTCATAACTGAACACATATGCAGTACCATGGCAACTAGGGATCAAACAGAGGCTGAGATGGCAGTTTCTTTGACTGTAAAGGATAGGAGGGTTTAGTTCTGCTTTAACTTTGATTTTACATGCACTGCTTTAATTTTTTTTTCCGGAAGCAATAGAGTCCTTTTAAAAAAAGAAACAAAAAGATACAATTCTGGCAACTGTTACAGAACATGGGAAATGATGTAATAAAGATGTAACCCTCTTGTGTTGAATTGCATTGTTGCTGAATTGTCTCCCCAAAGCTCAAACACACATGCATTTCTCTGCAACCTCAGCTGCACAGGGCAATGAATGAATGGCAAGTGCTCTGTGCGTAATGGCTTCATGTTTATTTACAAACTGAAGCATAGTAAACACAGTTTACTATTCTTCCATTATGAATGGACACAGTGAGCTAGTGTGTCCACTGTGTTCATTTAGAAAAGAAAGGGGCTAGTAAATTATGTATTTACTAACCCCCTTCCCCCGCTCTCCATCCTGAAACATCCCCCGCAGCAGCCGGAGTTGGCAGATGGAGGCCACCATCACTGAGAGGCGGGGGGACGAACACGGGGGGGGGAGCCCGTGCAATAGGGGGACACGGCACCAAACATAGTGATTAGGGTGTGCCCGGGCACACCTGGCACGCCCCCTGTGCACGCCTATGGGCACAAGGTAGCTGTAGATATTTTTTATTTCAGAGGACATTCATTCTTACTGAAATGAAATTTCTCAAACATTCACTAGTCTTCACACTACTACAAAAAATGTATTACACGATTGATGCCAAGCTCACTTTTGTATTTGCAGTACACTATACACCAAGGGAAAACATGCATTTCATTAGAAATAAGATTTGTATAGGTTGTTTTACTAAAGACAAACAGCCTGTTCACTTTGCAGATGAATTTTCCCTTAGCTTAGTGAATCAGGTGAAGATCTGCTTCCGTCATCCAATCATGTGTAAGCAAAAATACTGTTTTTCCTTTTACTTTTCATTGCATGTGATTTGGGTGTTCTATGCAAATTGAATTTTCATCACATTTACTAAGCTAATGGAAAATACTCTTGAAAAGTGAACAGCATATTTGCATTCAGTAAATTCCTCCATAATTGCGCATCCCAGTGTAAAATTAATTCACTCTAGTCATGAACACCTTTATTTCAACAGCAGAAATATTAATTGAGACCCTAAATCTCTTTTTTAAAGGTAACCTGTCCTGAAAGAAACATGATGGATACTACTGCTGATATCTGATTCTGAACGTGCTAGTTGCTTTGCTGCCACACTGACCTTTTGGCACATGCGTGGATATCTGTTTACATATTAACCTTTGTACTTCAAACATTGTAGCAGGCCAAGTCAAATCTACTTTATCCATTACTTATATAACATAATGAGCTTTCTCATACACTTGGTGCAGTTTCAGAGTAGAAAAGTCACAAGGTCATGTGTGAAAGATACAATAGAATTCAACTGCCTATATAGTCTGGGTATAATATATACAATATATATATATATATACACACACACATATATATATATATATATATATATATATATATATATATATATATATATATATATATATATATATATATATATATATATATATACATATCTCTCTATCTATCTATCTATCTATCTATCTATCTATCTATCTATCTATATATATATACATACACACACACACACACATATATATATATATATATATATATATATATATATATATATATATATATATATATATATATATATATATATATATATATATATATATACTATTTAAGCCAGGGGTCTCAAACTGATGAATTTTTACTTTTTTAAAATTGAAACTTGCACTGGGCTATTTAACCAGTCCATCCCACCACTTTACAGCCTATGAACTGCCTGCTCTTGCACTCAGCACTATATTATGAAGGGCAGGGTAAGTGTCAAGTGTTCCCTATACCTTGAAGTAAGGTATATTTTTACCAGGCCCCAGTATCAGGGGAGAATTGGAAAACTAAGTAGGATATGCTCATACTGCATTGATAGAAAGTAAACCACTTCACTTCCTTTGGGCACAGTACACTTATTTTAATTGAAACATTTTCTATTGTAATTTACACATTTTAAATACATGCAATAACTTGTCTTCTACAGGTCTGTTTCTCTTATTATAAGGGGTTTGTACCCAGTCAAGTTAGAGGATATATTAGACATGTCAATAAAGCTTTGTCCAAGAAATAGTCTGGTGTCTATACAGAATACCATAACATTGATATAATAATACCTATTAATATCAGTCTAGGTCAGGGGTCTCCAAACTGGGGGGCGGATGTGGCCATTTGATTGCATTTATCTGGCCCTTTGCCACCAACTGACACCAATGACGGGGCACCATTCCCCCTACTGACACCATCAATGGGACACTATTCTTCTCATTAATATCAACAATGGGGAATTATTCCTGTCATTATAAACCAACAATGGGGCATGGATGCTGGTGCATTTTCTACTCCCACTGCCCATAGTCAAGCCCCCCCTAAAGCCTAAAGGACAGAAAACTGGTCAATCTAACTTTGAATAGAAAGTTTGGAGACCCCTGGTCTAGGTTAATTAGCTTTGTCAGATTTGGCTACAATTGTTAACGATAAATTTGTTACTCAAACAAAGCAAATACCAATTACTTCAGTCAGCTTCCACTCAAAAGTGTATATACAGCGGGTAAAATAAGTATTGAACACGTCACCATTTTGCTAGGTAAATATATTTCTAAAGGTGCTATTGACATGAAATTTTCACCACATGTTGGTAACAACTCATGCAATCCATACATACAAAGAAACCAACACAAATAAGTTCAGAAATTAAGTTATGTGTAATAAAATGTAATGACACAAGAAAAAAGTTTTGAACACGCTAATTGAAATTTATTACACCGTACAAAATCCTTTGTTGGTAATGACAGCCTCAAGACGCCTCCTGTATGAAGAAACTAGTCACATGCATTGCTCAGGTGTGATTTTGGCCCATTCTTGCACACAAACCTTCAAATCTTGAAGGTCCCGTGGGCCTCTTCTATGAACTCTGATCTTTAGTTCTTTCCATAGATTTTCCATTGGATTCAGGTCAGACGATTGGCTGCGCCATTCTAGCAGCTTTATTTTCTTTCTTTGAAACCAATTAAGAGTTTCCTTGGCTTTGTGTTTGGGATCATTGTCTTACTGAAATGTCCACCCTAATTTCATCTTCATCATCCTGGTAGATGGCAGCAGATTTTTATCAAGAATGTCTTGGTACATTTTTCTATTCATCCTTCCTTCACTGAAATGAAGTTTGCCATACCATATCTTGAAAAACAGCCCCACACCATGATGTACCCACCTCCAAACTTCACTGTTGGTATGTGTTTTTGGGGTGGTGTGCAGTGACATCTTACCTCCAAATATGGTGTGTAATTTTGGTCTCATCTGACCAGGCTATATTCTCCCAGTATTTCACAGGCTTGTCTAATGGTTGTGCAGCAAATTTTAAACGAGCTTCAACATGCTTTTTCTTTAGCAATGGAGTCTTGCGTGGGGAGCCTGCATACAGGCCATGGCAGTTGAGTGCATTACTTATTGTTTTCTTTGAAACAATTGCACCTGCTAATTCCAGGTCTTCCTGAAGTTCTCCACAAGTGATCCTTGGCTTTTGAACAACTCTTCTGATAAGTCTTTCACAGAAATCAGGCAAGGAGCACCTGGTCATGGTCGGTTAATGGTGAACTGATGTTCTTTCCACTTCCAGATTATGGCCTCAACAGTGCTCACTGGGACATTCAGAAGCTTAGAAATCCTTATGTAACCAATGCCATCTGCAGGGCCGTCTTTAATATTGATTGGACCCTGGGCAAACATTTTCTTGTCCCCCCATGCAATTTTGCTCTCCACCTGCCTGCATACCATGGACTGGGGTGATGAGAGGACTCATCAATAGACAGAGAACTCCTAGGGATCCTAGAACTCCTGGGATCAGTGGCATTGCTGGGGAGGAGGGGAGGGTGTGATCAATGGCAATGCTGATTTTTTACTGACTACCAATATAAAGAGGAGTCTCAACACCGGCCACCAATGTAATAGGGGTTTACACTGACCACTAATGTAATAGGAGCATTCACAGTAACCACCAATGTAAGGAGGGGGACCGTCACACTGGCCACTAGTGTGAATAAAAGGATTGTACGCCAAGCTCAAATGTAATGAGAAGATTTACACTGATCACCAATGTAAAGGGGATTTATACGGATCACTAATGTAATAGAAGCATTCACAGTAACCATCAATCTAAGGAACGATTTACAATGACCACCAATGTAAGGGGGGCCTTCACACTGGCCACTAGTGTGAATGAAAGGATTCTACACCAAGCCCCATTGTAATGAGATTTACACCAGTGTAACTGAGACATTTAGCCTGCTTTCACATTTGTGTGTGTCGGGAACGCACCCAAAATCACTTTCCTGACACCACAGAAATGTGCTGCCCTTTAGCAGATACACAGCAGTGCCATTAACTGTTAATGACACCCTCACACATCTGCTGACATGTGCCTTGGCACCGTGTGATTTTGAAAAAGCGTTAGGGACTTTCTTCTGCATTTCTAGCACATAGAGCAGCCCATTGAAATAATTAGGCTTCCCTACATATGACCTATATCTTTATCCATCCTGCCAGTACACCTTTGCATCCTAAAACCCCTGCTAACCTCTACACCCCAAACCTCCCCCATTCTTTCTACTCCAACCCTCCACCCAACTCTACCTGCCTCTTCTGCTCATCTTTACACCCACCTTCCTTACCTCTATATATTCCCTCCTTGCTCACCTGTGCACTCCAAACTGTAATTCCTTCTCTGGCTACCTCTGCACACCCCGCACTACCTTCCCCCCACCAATTTGCTTACCTTTGCAGGACAGTCTGGTGTTAGGCTGAATGACCACAGTTGTAGGCAGGACTTTCAAGCATGCCCCTTTATCTCCCCAGTGAGCAGCATTCACTACAGGTGATGGTAGATGTGACCTCAGGGAGGCATGATATCCATTTAAATGCTGCCTCTATTTACATAACAATGCAGCTGGTCCACGGCAATTTACATATGAATGCAGCCACTATTTACATATCAATGCAGGCTATTTCCATGTAAACACAGGGTCTGCAGGTGAGTCATCTGTACACAACAATAGGGCAGAGCTAGGCAGCATTAGTAGCAGCACTTCACACTGATATATCGGGACACAGCACAGGACTAAAACTTCAAGGGACAAGAAAATATAAACCAAGATAGTTAGCAAGCATGAGGTAGCTGCTTTGGGCCGCACAACAATGACAGGGACCAAGGCAGCTGCCCCTTTTGCCCTGCCTTAAAGATGGCCCTGGCCATCTGTATGTTTTGCAACAACAAGGTTGCAACGGTCTTGAGAGAGTTCTTTGCTTTTACCCATCATGAGGTGTTTCTTGTGTGACACATTGGTAGTAAGACATCTTTTTATAGGCCATCAGTTCAGACTGAACTAGCTGATATTATTTTGCACTGACAAGGAGCTTTCTAATTACAGATAGATTTAAGCTGGTGTCTTGGCTTTCCATGCTTTTTTGCACCTTCCTTTCTTAATTTGTTCAATACTTTTTCCCTATGTCATTCCATTTTATTACACATAACTTAATTTCTGAACGTATTTGTTTTGGTTACTTTGTATTAATTGATTGCATGGGTTTTTACCGACATGTGGTGAAAATTTCACGTCAATAGCACCTTTAGAAATATATTTACCTAGAAAAATGGTGATGATCAAAACATATTTTACCAGCTGTATGTGTGCGTAGGCACTCTGTATTTGATGTAAATGCGCAGGTGCTCACCCACAAACAAATCCATACCAATCCAAAACTGGTATAGAGGCACTCATGGGTCTCACTTTTATTGTCATTGTTTTGATGAAGCTCAGGCCATCTTTCTCAAGACACTATAACATGGAGGTGAACAGAGCACTAAACCCAACAACACCCCCTAGTGATGACATCACACAGTGCAGGGGTAAGAAGACACTTACAAGGCATGTGTTTTGTTACCCTTTTTACTATACTGTATACAGTTTACTGTAATGTACAACCATGTCATATGTTGAAGTTTTTTTTTTAAAAAACTGGAAGATTTCTTGGAGTCATACACGTTCCGGAACCTTTCCCATGCTCATTTTGCATACAGCTGAATTTATGTAAGTAAAGACACCCAAGTAGAGATCAAAAACCAAACTATGAGAACTGCATAGCTAGCAAGTATCCTACTTCACAGGCAACATATTTCAACCACCTCTTAATATGAACCACGGCAGCACCACTTCTTACAGACTAACCTTATAAACATAGAGCTACAAGCCAGTCACCAGCTAATACATGCCACTACTGACTTCCCACCTCTACAGTTTGCTTGAAGTCACCAGACAAAGCTACATCTTCCTGTAAAAATCTCCCCTCTGAACATCAGTACTGTGTTCTGGCTTGAGCATTGCTGTAAACTATTTATAATTGTCATGTTAAAGTACAATATAGTACTCACAGTTTGCTTATTGTAAAAAAAATTGATACTATACCGCACTGCCACTTTACAAAATGAAACTAAACCCTCCTATCCTTTTTCAGCTAAGGAAGGCACCATCTTAGCCTCTTAGTTTGATCTGCAGTTACCAAGGGGCTGCATATGTGACAAGCTATGACACTAGTGATTTGAGGGCTTAAAAAATCTGGTTGAGAGCTGGCATTAGCACACCTGCTAACAGTTAAGTTGGTGGGTTTAGTATCACATACATGTCTCCTCTGCAATAAAAGAAACCTGCCTGCCTGCTTGCAGTCTGCTTTGGAATGTACACTGAGCTGTGTATGCGCAGCTCAGTTTACATTCCGCCACGGTGCCTCTGTGCCAGGATGACTGCACTCCTGAGCAGGAGTGACACCATACTGCGCCAGCCAATGAAGAGGGCTGCAGCCGGCACCCAGTAAAAAATGACGGTGCAAGTGAGGGATGTTGGACCATTGAGACGGAGAAGTAAGTATTGCAGAGTTTAGCTCCGCTTTGAGTTTTGGCAGCACAATCACATGGTATGTAGCTGCAGCATCGATACATCTGACATATGAAAATGGTGTTTATTATCTTAGGAATGACAAGTCTACATGTTTGTTTCGGGTCCCACGAAATAGATACCATCTCATAAATGCTGGTTCAGCCCAAAAAATGGATAATTCCTCTGTGTATGTGGTATAGTTACACTTTAGAAAGCTACAGTATATCTGAATAATTGTACGGGAAGCTACAGCCATGCACTCTGTGCTCCTGATCAACAGTAGAATGTTTTTTTTTTTTATTTCAGCAAGACTTAATTTATTTTCTGCAATCAGTAAATCCAGACTTAGATTAGCTAAAATCACACACTGTAGCTGCCACCATGGACTCTTGATTTACTGTCTGCATTTTAACACATTATTACAACAATGTACATGTAAGAAAAGGCTAACAAGCAGTACTGCACCCAGTGTAATTCCGTTTTTGAGATTTTAAAATGAATCATCCCTGCATTCCCATAATGACTTAGAAAAATACTGCAAGAGAGCAGCATTACATTTAGTAGTACATTGCACTCAGACACCCATATATACAGACACAAATAAATGAGAGACTGTCTGAATTGTGCATGATCTACATATTAAAGCCAGTAATGTGCACTGTAATAAATCCAGCCTAGAAGGGACAACTCAGGGAAGATACAATATTTCATGTATTGTTTGTAATGCCTCTGCTCCTAATTTAATGTGTCATGTTAAGTTATTCCCTCTGCCTTTCGTGTTCATCTGTGCCTTTCAGAACAGTTCCCCTGCAAGATGGTGAATTACATAAGTATCTGAGCATGTACCATCACAACGCTACACTTTGCTTAAAGCTTAATCAGTCTGTGGATATATCAGCGTTTGTGCCTTTTGCCAAAGAGCCTTCACTTCTACTGAACTGATAGGTTGAATAGTCATTTAACCCTGAGAATGGCTTTTTCAAATAGTGACATAGGAAAGGTGGCTGCAGTGACTGCAGATGGAACTGAGTGAGCTCTATAAAGGGATGAGATATGGCCCCCCACTACACATATGCTATTACAAGGAAAAAGCCCCCATTTTCCACAGCTAGCTTTTCTAAGCTCTACATGTCTTACTCTATAAACCTATCCAAGTCTCTGTCAATTAAGACACTCACAGCATTGTGAATATCTGCAATCACATATAGCACTCATTGAGGTATAGCATATGTGCAAAATTAATACCCATTCAGAATTCATCATCTTCAAACTATAACTTGAGAAAACGAATCTGATCAATGGTTATTGTAAGTACAATATGCATGGTATGTCATCAATGTTCTTTGCACTGCTTTACTGCAATAGCGCTTCTTTGGTGCAAGACAGTCAAAGGGTCATGGACGTGGAGACATCACAACACAAAGGGGGTTAATTCTGCACTAAAACTAAATCAATAATAGACAGGAACAATTTTTGGAGATAAGTAATAAGGTTGGACGTGTAACATTAATTATTCCTCTAATGCTTTGTTATCCATACGTAAACATACCTCCAACAACAATGTTCATTTTACGTCCAATTTGTATTAGTCCACCTAGAAGCTCTGAAGGTAATGAGTTTTCATTTGCAAATACTCCTGGCAATTAAGAAGGAAGCATTACACCATGATAATCCAGGGTTCATCTTGGGTTTCAGCTGAATGCTACAAGTTGCAGAATTACATTTTAATTTTTAATATGATTTTTAATACTTACAAGTTGCAGCAATAAAACAGATACAATCAAAAGTTAAACAAGAAATGACTTTTTATCGCCCTTTAATTTAAAAGGAATCTCTCACCTCAACACTAACTGGGCTTCAGTGATCCTCTCTGGCGCTCTGGGCTTTGCGCTTGTTCCAGGCAGTGTAATCGTTTTTAGTTTCTAAAAATTGGCTTATCTGTTTTTAGCACTTGCGTCCAAAATCAGAAGGTTTTGACATGCACCTTTTCTGAATAATGACTTTTATCTGAATTAATGACTTTTTAAGTGCTATATACTACTTACACTTGTAATAGTCACTTAGGAGGGGATTTACTAAAACTGGTGCACACAGAGTCTGGTGCCGCTGTTCATAGTAACCAATCAGCTTCTAACTTCTAAGCTTGTTCAATTAAGCTTTGTCAATAACACCTGGAAGCTGATTGGTTACTATACACAGCTGCACCAGATTCTGTGTGCACCAGTTTTAGGAGATCTCCCCCTTAGGGTCTATTCACACCAGCCACTGCCTTACAATGCAGTGGCTAATGTGAGGTGCAACATGGCTGGATAACTGCAGTGCTGATATGCCGATCAAGGTGCATCGCACCGTTCACTTTTTTTAATAATCAAATGTTATTGAAATATCACATAATGACATTTCTTTAAAGTGTAAGTTCACCCTAGGGCCCTTTCACACGGGCTGTCCGATCAGGTCCACCTGTCAGTTTTTCAGGCGGACCGGATTGGACAACCATTCACCCCTATGGAGCAGTGTATGTAAGCTGTGACATGTCCGCTGACATCCGCCGCTATTCCATCTGATCCTGTCTGCTAAATCTAGAAGGATGGTGGTCCTATTTTCCATCTGTCTGGTGGATCGGATAGGCTCAGGTTAAAATGGACAGGCGGTCCGTTTTCATCCGATTTCCTCATAGAGGAGAATGGGACTGTGCCCGTTTCCGCTCTGCACAGTGAGTAGAGACAGACTTGTCATCCACCTGCTCGGCTGGGATCAGCAGAGCGATCCCCTGCTAAGCAAGGGAAGTCTGTCAAGTGGAGGCCTGTGTGAAAGGGGCCTTAAGGGCCAGTTCACACCACAGAAACATAGTCTAGATGCATTCCAGTTACTTTTCTGCATGTGCGTTTTTGATGCGTTCTGGTGCATTTTTTTCCACCTCTTTTTTCTTCACCTTAAATTAGGACATTTGTGTTTCAGTGCATTTTTTGGTGCGTTTGAGTGTGTTTCGGTGAGTTTTTGATGCATTTTACCACGTTCCACTGCAGTTCAGTGCAGAAAAAAATGCAGCATGTTCTACTTTTTTTTCTGGAACTGGAATGCACTGGAATGGACTGCACTGGTGTGAAGTAGGCCATTCAAAACCATATAACCTATTATCCATGAGTTTTTGATGCAGAAAAAAAACATACTGGACTGCATGTGGTGTGAACTGGCCCATACAAAAAATTTGTAAGTTGGCCTTACACTGGACCCCCTCCCCTCAGTCCTGCTGTACTGAAGTCCTGCGATCCTGCTCTGTCAGGGACTGGAACGTTACTTCACCGGTCTGGGGATTTGAAATCCTCTGGCTTTCTCTCCTCGCAGTGCTGACAGGACAGGCTAGATGGATGCTGATTGGTCTAGGTTTACTGTTATAGTACACCTTTTTGTTCCTTATTCATTCCCTCAATTTACGGATGTGGCTATGTGAGTGTGTTCCTTTTCTGTTTATTATTACTATTTAGGGTGGCAAACACCATTTTCCTTGTTTATGCACTCTGGGTGAATCATACTTTAATTTTATTGATCCACCCGATTCTCTGTCTTATATGTGTTTTATATGCACATTATTTGTTGTATCAATTTATTGATTTGTGTTTTGTTTTCTTTTTGATAGTATTGTTATATATTTTGACAATGGCGGACTTCATAGGAAACAACTGGGAAGGTTTCATGCTGGGTATTAAGCAGACATGTTCTGTGACCAAGGGTAAGGATGTAGAAATGGAAATTGTATATCAGAAACTTTTACAAACTTTTGAACGAAAAGCTAGTCTTTTCTGGCATATAAAATGCTTTGAACATTATATTGCCGAGGATTTAAACCCGAAGGGTCTGAGAGTACAGGTGTTCTCGAACATTTGGGCACTTGATCTTGACCTCAAGACCTGATGGGAACATAACCTTCAGCAGTGTTCCAAAAAATGATGGATTTAATGATAGAATATTACATGAAGGAACTTAAACTAGTAGACTGTGATATAATACGAATCTACAATGAAAATTCCTCAATATTAAATAATCCTAATTTTGGCACTTTTGACACACGCCTTAAGGAACATATTCAAGCTTTTACTAGAGAATTGCTCCAAAAAAAAAGAGGATAAACTATCACAAGACAAATTAGCCTTTGCGGGCAAGTATGCCTATAATTGGTTGCAAAACAATGGCAAACGGGGTGGCCGCAAGTATGCAGGCCCCCAAAGGAGCCATGTATCTAAAAAATCTATAGAGAAAGCTAAAAGCTAATGATTCAGATTCCTCCACTAATTCCCATGTCTCACAGAACTCGCGGACCTCTGATCAAGGATGACAAAGGAGACAAAACTCAAAAAAAGGACCACAGACCGGGGGTGGGTATCAAACAGGTACTGACAAAAAATGATTAGTGGATGACCCTACTTTGCCAACAGGTAACAATTATACAGACTGTTCAACTCGGGATGCCACCTCATTGGCGAATAAAGGTATCTCCATGTTTTCAGATACACGTAAATACGGGGTATGTCCACCGACACATCTATTACTGCAACTTCTATGACCCCAAGAACTGAATTAGATACTCTGTCCCAAATTATTGATGCACAATCTGTTGCCCTATCACGACCTCCGACTGTGGCTACAGCGGGGGCAATAAGGAAAGACTCCCAAAAGTGACGTATTGACCAATTTTTCCCAATTGTTAAAATCACAAGGCCGGACACCAGTTCGGTCGGGTGTTCCCCCTCCTCTCCTTGTTTATCTCCCTGCGTCCGTGGAATATGCTGTTTCTGATTCAAACTTGGAGGTTATTAACCTGTCCACATACCCTTTGAATACTACTGAGATTGAGCTATTGCAACTTGGTCTCAGTTTTTGTCCCAGCTCCCCTCCGAATAGATTTGATGTGGTCAAGGACCTGTATCTGTTCGCCAGGAAGTTGACCTATAAATATATGTTTGATAAGGATAGACGAGAGAAACAGACTGAGGTTGCCAATCAAGAGATATGGAAGGATTTCACAGTGGCCGAATTTAGAGCACTGAGAAGTCTGGTCCTCCTATTGTAGGAGAATGAGGATGGGTTAACACAAGTAGCCCAACAGGAGTCTGATGAAGCTAGGGGTCTTCGGGTCCAATTGACCCTTTACCAGAATGAAATCAATTCATTGGGGAATGCGGTCAAAAAAAAGTCTACTCAATTTCCCTCCTTACACACAACCCCAATATTTGGACTTTTCTTACTTAAACAACTAAGGGAATTGAACCACTTACCTTTCCCAAACCGGCGGGCCACATCCTTAGTCGTGCACATAGAACTGCACTTCAGAACCTTAGTAAGAACTCCAGTTTGGTGATCAAGCCCTCGGACAAGGATGGAAACGTGGTAGTAATGGATGAGTTACAATATAAAAATATATGTTGGGACATCCTGAAAAACCGATCTTGGTATAAACCAATATCGGAAGATGTCATTACTAGATTTAATCAACAGTATGATGACACCATTGCTTCTGCCTTTGCCGATGGCTTGATCACCAAACAGATTTTTGTGGGCTTGCAGGTTCCACATCCCAAGATCCCTACCTTTTATTCGCTCCCTAAAACACATAAAAATCTTCTACACCCCCTAGGACGCCCGATCGTTTGGGGAATAGGTTCCAAGACCGAGAGAGCTAGCAAATTTGTTGAAGAATATCTTCATTCTCATGTAATCACATTGCCCTCATACATTAAGAACACTTCAGATCTCCTTCGGAATCTGGATGGTCTGATGGTACCCGTTGGATGTTCTCTTGTAGCTATCAATATTGAGGCCCTTTATTCATCCATTCCACATAATTACGACATTGAGGTCATCTCTAGATTTTTGGGGGAAAGAGGTCCTAAGTCACAGGGTCTCAACAACTTTGTATTACAACTGCTATCTCATATCCTTACCAAGAACGTATTTTCCTTCGACGAGTCCCACTTCCTCCAGGTGCAGGGTGTCGCTATGGGCACCTGCTGTGCGTCCTTCTATGCGAACCTGTACCTGAGGGGTGGGAAAGTGATCTGTTTTAAATTGAGGAGTCTGTGGAGTTTTTGGCCAACGTTTTGTGCTGGTTCCGCTACATAGATAATGTTCTCATGCTGTGGGCGGGGCCAGTGGAGGCGCTGGATCAATTTATGAAAATGCTTAGTACCAATGGGTACAACCTTAAGTTTATGATGCAATCAAATACAACTACAATTGCCTATCTTGATATTACCATCAACATTGGAATGGATGGTACTATTAGTACATCACTTTATTGCAAGCGCACTGCTGGGAACACGATATTACACGCACCAAGTGCACACCCACACTCTCTGGTCCAAAGTATCCCCTTTGGCCAGTACTTACGCCTGAGTCTGAATTGTTCCAATGAGGCATATTTTAAGCAGGAAGCTGACCTTCTTTATGAACATTTATTGACTAGAGGATACAGCAGGACATCTTTAAAAAAGGCTTTTAATAAAGCCCTAGGCCAGGGGTCTCAAACTGGTGGCCCTCCAGCTGTTGTGAAACTACAAATCCCATGATGCATTGCAAGGCTGACAGTTACAAGCATGACTCCCACAGGCAAAGGTATGATGGGACTTGTAGTTTCGCAACAGCTGAAGGGCCAACAGCTTGAGACCCCTGCCCTAGGCCGTCCTAGGAATGTGGCTTTGCTCCCCAAACCTAAAAAGACTGATTCCAATGTAGTAAGGCTAATCACAATGTACTCTGAGCAACATCAATGAATACGATCTATTATTCAAAAACACTGGCACATATTATCCACAGACTCCACACTTGATAATTATTTGGGACCTAGACCTGAGATCACTTTTCGCCATGCGGGGTCGATCAGAGGTCGCCTGGTACACAGTCATTACCACAAATCAGAAACCAAAAGGGACCAAGCAGGGCTGTTCCGATGTGGCACGTGCAATTTTTGATGTTGATCTGTTGATGGAGGGGGCTTCTATCCCCCTTCCTAATGGCCATACTCATACCCTAAGGCACTATATTATCTGTCAAACGAGGGGTGTGATTTATATTGTCTTTTGCCAATGTGGAGCCTACTACGTTGCCAAGACGATTAGTTTTGGAAACGGCTGAAGGACCATGTGTTTTTAATGCTACCAATGGCCTTTTGAATACCACCATGGGCCACCATGCGGCTTTCAAACACAAATATGATCCCGGGGTTTTCAAATTTGCCGTCCTCGATGTGACGTGTCTACGAGGACCCTCGAGGGGGCAACTTTGATAAGAGGGTGCTCCAAAGGGAGACCCAATGGGTATATGACTTACGAGCAACTCTGTACTCTGAATGATATACTAAGTTTTAAATCTTTTCTATAGATATCATCTGATGCCAATAATATTTGTACAATATTCTCCTGATATTGGGTGCTTGATTCTCTATGCTTTAAGTACTTAGAGCAATGTATTCCTACCCGGTTGACCCTTTCCGCACGGTGTTTTATATATTATCACTTTCTCATTATTTATATAAATTAGGTATATCCTAATTTTTTTTATTATTGTTATTTATCTTGTTACGAATCCTATGGAGGTCTATTAAGACATTGTTAGATTATTATAATCATCTATGTTGCTAGAATATAAATATATAATGAATTAATCATACCTATGGAAACAACACTGCTGTAACTGTTTAAAAACTCCTTGTATGGACAATGAATGAACATGCACTGGATTTTTATATATGTTGGTCTACTCATGGGATTAGCTGAATGTATCATGGATATTATGCAAATTTTTTTTTATTTATTTTTTTTTCACCCTCTTATGATGTCATCCTTTCATCATCGTCTAAATATTACAGTAAGTACTTTTGCTTGGTAGCTATAGATGGATACTTTTAGTGCATCACTTGGTTACTTAACCTCTTGCTTATTATCTTTCTTGGTTTTGTTTTTTGTTCTATAGATATTGCTACACATTGTGGACAATCTCTTAGTATCATATTTGGACTATTTTTCCAGGTGGGTGTCCTCATTGCTTGGTGGGCTTTGAAGCCCATAGTTGGCTCCCCTCCCTCTTTGGTACTGAGTCCACTCTTGCATTATTTTGCCTCTGTCCCTGGAACCGTCTGGCTTTTCCTGCTCCTCTCTTACTAGCAGGTACCCCTCTCCTATCATCATTGTCATTAGGTGCTGTATAGTAACATACTTTAAAGGAACCTACTCTGTGTGTTGGTAGTTAAAAATTTATATCATCTCACACTGTTTACTAGATTGGGCTGGCCTGACCTATCTGTGCATAGATCCTGACGGTGGTGTAGTAGAACCTGCTTCTAGTGGGATGGTACCCTCTGAACCAGTTTCCGGATACTTTTAATTGAGACTTATCTCTCTGCATGGTATGGCCTTATGTTTAAATGTATCTATCGATTTTTTTTTCTTCTTGTATATATCCACCTGCATTATGGTTATTTCCTGTTGATGAAAATCATTTTTTTAAATGTACAGTGGCATATCACCATTTTAAAACCTATATGTTCTATTTTCAGACAATGAGGTCCATTCTCTTTATTTGCTATCTGTAGAACCTTGACTGTATCCTGAAGAAGCCTAACGGTGAAACACGTAGATACACAAGGGCTCACTGCACATTATGTATCAGTATACATGATTTTTAAATTTTCTGTATTGTTCTATTCATGTTGTGTATTTTTCAATAAATAGTGTTTGTTCTCATACCTCTTCATTGTTTCCTATGCCTTTAAAGTCTGACCTAGGTTTACTGTTATAGTACACCTTTTTTTCCTTATTCATTCCCTCAATTTACGGATGTGGCTATGTGAGTGCGTTCCTTTCTGTTTATGATTCTAATTGGTCAGCGTCACAGGGATTTCAAAACCCCGGATTGGTAAAGCGGCGTTTCCGGTCCCTGACAGAGCAGGATCGCGGGACTAAAGTACAGTGAGACTGGGAGGGATGGAGAGGGGGTCCAGTGTAAGGTCACCTTACAGGTTTTCTGTAAAGGTAAACTTACACTTTAAGTTCTATTTGACTGCTGCACTGTGCAAGGCAATGGATTGCTTCGCACTGTGCTGCAAAAAAAGCAGCATGCTGTACTTTTTTCAATGCATGACACCAGCACACCACCACAACATGGAGGTGTGAGTCAGGCAGATAGGAGACAAGGCATTTTGCCTTGCTTGCAGTGGGACTGTGCTGGAATAGCCGACCAATGCAGTCCCACTGCACCTGATGTGAATAGGCCCTTATTGGCCCTTCAGATCAGCCTAACCCCTAACCTTAATACTAACCCTAAACCTTAAACTCAATTTAAATTATAAATCCAGCCAATAACCTCAACTTAAAGCAGTAATAAACCCAAAAGCAAACATTTGTTATATTGCAGTTTACCAATTCTTAGATGTGATGCCTATATTAGTTTTCTTTTATAGGCTTTCTTTCCTTTATTTTCACCTGGTGTTCTAGCCAGTAAGTCCGTTGTTTTTCAGCAGAACAAGCTGTCCTACAGGTGTAGCAGTTATGGGGTTGAGATAAACCATTGAAAACTAAAAGGGGTGTTTACAATGGTCAGCTTTTATTTTTTTATGTAAAACCTTTATTCCAAAAGGAAAAAAAAAACAGTTGCTGTAACTGCTTAAAAAGTATTAGTGGGAGTTTGGCTCCAGTTTGTTAGTGTACCTAAATCTGCTGGTACATCTAACACACCCCTCCCCCCATAATGACAATGCTGCTGCCTGCTGTGCCCCCTGTGCTCGTTCATCCAGACTGGGGGCACTCTGATTCAGGAGGTGTTTCCAGACCACCTAGTGAAAGCTGAGGGAAAAAAAAAAACTAAAAAAAGAAAACAAATGTAACCACCACATTTAATCAGTGCCGAGACAAGGTCATCCAGCGCCCAGGGCAAAGATTCCAAACTGCGCCCCCCTCACCCGCTCATGATGTGCGAACTTAGGGGATCCTAAGTTGTCAAAATCACTGCTGCTGTTACTTCTCCTGCCAGCCTTGCAACAGAAGGTAGGCGCCCCCCCATACCATTGCGCCCAGGGCAGCCGCTTCTCCCGCCCACCCCTTGTCCCGGCCGGCCCTGCATCTAATGATTGGTAAATTGCAACATATTACATTTTTGGTTTGTGGTTTAGTACTGCTTTTTTCCCTAAGATTAAATGTAAATATCAGCTGTAATTCTTACTATTTTGACAATAAATACTGTGAAGGCAATGCCAGCAATGAAAATATTATTGTGTTAAAATTATTATGCAGCAAAAGCTTAGGCACCCATATAAAATTGTTGGCATCTAAAAACCCATGCTGAAATCCGTATTCAAAAATGAACTCGATGAAATCCATGGCAATCACATCTGACCAGGTGTTTTATTGCTGCAAGCCTAGCATCCACTAGAGACAGAAGAATGGTTGCTCTTTTTAGAGGTCTGTCACTAAGTTAAAGAGCAATCCCAGGGAACAAGTGAAATCAACATGACAATGCTGTTATACGTATTCCACTACAGCCAGATTCCATAGCTCCTCACATATGGGGTGGGTGGGCCTGCATCCTGACAACAATGTCACCTCTCTCTGCTTCATTTATCAAAGCATCAGTACTAGGAAGAGGAATTGGTTCCACCAATCAGATTTACACTTTCAATGTGGACTTTTATCTGATTGGTGGCAGTGAGGAAGTAAGTCCATGTCTGAGTTTTAAATCTTAGCAACATCACACTTTCTATGTATAAGGGACAGCAGGGAGCCTACAATGGGTGCAGCTAAAAATTGCTCCCTGGTATTTCAAATAGGTGAGCAAAGATTACCAGATAAAAAAACAGAAGGGACTGGGCTAGACTAGTACACTACAGCTATGTCTGGTTGGGAAACAGAAAACCCGAACGTGTGTAGGCTATGCCTCCTATCAATTTCAAGGTTTTTCAAGGTAATTTTTTATTATTATTATTAGTTTGAATTGGAGGGAATCTGAAATAAATAAATAAAATAAATAAATAAATAAATAAATAAATAAATAAATAAATAAATAAATAAATAAACCCAGCATAATGCTGTAAGAGCAGGCAATTCAAAGATCACTGCATGTGTTTGTTGTTGCTTATCAGGCTGTCACTGGTCTCACCTTTATGGTTGCTTTGATTTTAGTGATCAATTTGTGATTGGATCAGAACGATCGAATCGGTGAACAACTGAATAGGCATAGCTTCCCTTCCTATCATTTTAGATTGGATTTGATTAAACATAGTCAATCAGCTGGGGTGGAAAATTATTGATCGTGTTGCATCAAACGACAGCACTGAGATCCTTTGTTCATGAGTTTGATTGTATTTTAGTTGATCAAATTGTGAGATTACAAGGTAAAAACAGAAATGTGATTGTAGACCTATGATTGTATCTCCCTACTATTGATCAAAATGCGCTTCCTTGTGTGTCATATTGTTTGAAAAGGTTTTCGATAACAAATGGATTATTCCTATTAGGTAAGGTTGATCAGAAAAGCAATCGATCTTTTATTAAAGTTTGTATGGCCACCAATACAGTAAGGAAGGCATCTGCCTGTTCTCAAAAAGACCTGATATATGAGCCTCTATGAGCCTGATATATGAGCCTCTATGGGCCTGATATATGAGCCTCTATGGGCCTGATATATGAGCCCCTATGATCCTGATATACAGTATGAGCCTCTATGGGCCTGATATATGAGCCTCTATGATCCAGATATACAGTATGAGCCTCTATGGGCCTGATATACAAGCCTCTATGATCCTGATATACAGTATGAGCCTCTATGGGCCTGATATATGAGCCTCTATGGGCCTGATATATGAGCCTCTATGGGCCTGATATATGAGCCTCTATGATCCTGATATACAGTATGAGCCTCTATGGACCTGATATATGAGCCTCTATGATCCAGATATACAGTATGAGCCTCTATGGGCCTGATATATGAGCCTCTATGATCCTGATATACAGTATTAGCCTCTATGGGCCTGATATACAAGCCTCTATGATCCTGATATACAGTATAAACCTCTATGGGCCTGATATATGAGCCTCTATGATCCTGATATACAGTATTAGCCTCTATGGGCCTGATATATGAGCCTCTATGATCCTGATATATGAGCCTCTATGGGCCAGATATATGAGCCTCTATGGGCCTGATATATGAGCCTCTATGATCCTGATATACAGTATGAGCCTCTATGGGCCTGACATATGCGCCTCTATGGGCCAGGTATATGCGCCTCTATTGACCTGATATATGAGCCTCTGTGGGCCTGATATATGAGCCTCTGTGGGCCTGATATATGCGCCTCCATGGGGCTGATATATGAGCTTCTTTCAGCCACCAACCACATTCAGACTATCAGGGCAGAATGGCACTTGATGACTAATGCCCTGTACACACGACCGGTTTTGCCATCGGAATAAACTCTGAAGGTTTTTCCGACGGAGTTCCGATGGAATTCCGCTCAAGCTGTCTTGCATACACACAGTCACACCAAATTCTGACCGCCCAGAACGCGTTGACGTACAACACATACGACGGGACTAGAAAACAGAAGTTCAATAGCCAGTAGCCAATAGCTTCTGCCTCGTACTTGCTTCAGAGCATGCGTCGTTTTTGGTGCGTCGGAACAGCATACAGACGATCGTTTTTTCCGATAGTAATTTGTCCTGTCGGAAAAATATAGAACATGTTCTCTATCTAAGTCCGTCTGAATTTTCGACAGAAAAAGTCAGATTGGACATATACATGGTCGGAATATATGATAAAAAGCTCCCATCGGACTCTTTCTGTCAGAAATTCCGCTCGTGTGTACGCGGCATAGGAGATTCTGAGGACGTGCAGAGGCCACAACCACGTGGCCAGTTATTTAAAGCATATCTATGGTCAAAAATGTAAAATCATATATTATTTTTGTAAAGCATATTTCAGTTATTTCTAGCCTACTCCTTTTACTTATGATCTTGAAGTTTGTAATCTTACTCATTTACTTCCATGGATTTTGTGACACATGTTCACCATACACTGTGAGTAGGTACTGCTGTGTCACACATTTTACAGTGTCTGACTTCTAAACTACACAGGTGCTGTGGGGAGGAGTTTCAGGAGGCGGAGTCAGTACAGGAGTCACTGCTTGCAGGCAATAAGGTACCATGGGATATATAGTCCTTAGAAATTAAATATCAAATAGCAGAGGATAAGCTGCAAAGCATGCAAGGGTATCCAGGAAATTGTGGAAAGAGATGGCAGCCAAAGCACAGATCTTACAACATAAAAGGACATTTTTCAAGTACGTCTATATTGTATCGTCAAATAGCACTATTGTTTGTATTGCAAGGAGGTGCTGGACTGGCATAAGCAAGATCCTGCCTAGGTAACCGGACTTTGCAGGCTCAGTATAGGGGACCAAACAGAGTTATAATAAAATATAATATCTTTATTCACAAACATTAAAAATGAATTATAAAAGCATAGGCCTAAAAGTCTTCAGATAATCCACATAACAATGTTACAAAAATACTCTACTTGTGGTACCGGTTGTCTAGTAGATGTGTGGTTTAAAGCAATAGTTCTCAACCTAATGCCGCATACACACGGTCGGACTTTACGGCAGACTTTGCCCGGTGGACTTTTCGACGGACTTTATGACGGACTTTCTGAATGAACGGACTTGCCTACACACAATCCACCAAAGTCCGTTGAATTCGTACGTGATGACGTACGACCGGACTAAAACAAGGAAGTTCATAGCCAGTAGCCAATAGCTGCCCTAGCGTGGCTTTTTGTCCATCGAACTAGCATACAGACGAGCGGACTTTTCGACCGGACTCGATTTTGACGGATTGATTTAAAACATGTTTCAAATCTAAGTCCGTCCAACTTATGAGAAAACAAAGTCCGCTGGAGCCCACACACATCGAATTGTCCGACGAAATCCCGTCCGCCGGGCAAAGTCTGCCGTAAAGTCTGCTCGTGTGTACGCGGCATAAGTCTTCAACTCCAACAGGCAGTGGGGTAGATTTACTAAAACTGGTACACTCAGAATCTGGTGCAGCTGTACATAGTAGTCAATCGGCTTCTAATTTCAGCTTGTTCAATTAATCTTTGGCAACAAAATCTGGAAGCTGATTGGTTTCTATGCAGAGTTGCACTTGATTTTGCACTATCCAACTATAGTAAACAACCCCCCTGTTTGCAGGCTTTCCTTTATCTTGCACAAGTGCTTTAAAACAGAGTCAATGGCTTGGAAATTTGGACAGCTATTTTATCTAAGAGAAATTCCCAAAACATGGCCTGTTGGGGGTACTTGAGGACTGAGGTTGGGAACCACAGGTTTAAAGCAATATAGCAGGTGTGAGAACTGTATGCTTCGTGTAAACCAGGTCTACCAGGTCAAATTGTTTGTACTTTTATTACAACACTGATATTATAAAAACAAAAGTGTACAATGTGAACATAGATCTCCTTTAATTGCCCCTGAGAAGGATAGGCCTTTCCAGGCAAAAGTTTTCAAAAATGTGTGTGATAACGATCACCGCCGATTAACACTCTCTAAAGTCTTGTACACAAGATCAGATTTTCCTGATGAACGTTTGTCCGTTTTTTTTGTTGCATGCTAGTCTCATGTCAAAAGTGAACAGGTTACTCACCATATGAAAATTTTCGTACAGCAGAATACAACTTCAGAAGTGACGTAATGTGTTGAATAGTTTTGTATGTATTCTTTCGTTTCTGAACATGCATAGTCTTGCTCTTACGATTTTTTTACGAACAAAAACTGTACTAATCAAACGAAAATTGTACGTTGAGTTCACGTATGAGAAAAATGTTATAGTTTGCACATCCAGCTTTTTTTCAGACGAAAAATCGGAATCGGTTGTCGAAAGCCGATCCGAAAATCGGCAGATCGTTCATCGGATAAAATTTTACTTCCGATTTTCGTATCGTGAGTATTTGCCTTAAGGTTGTATGGTGAATTGCATACCATTTGAACTGTTTGTAACACTTGGGATGTTCGTCTATTAAATAAAAATTTTGATGGATCTTGGAGTGCAGCCATTTCTTCAGTATTGTATAGTGAATTGGAAGGGGTATTAATTATTCAGTCATAGTCAGAGGTGCTGATATCTCATATATTCCAAATTTATACTCTTTTTTTTTTAAACGGACCTTACTTATAGATCACATTAGCAATAACATAAAAAATAGTGCAGCACTAAAAATAAAAAATATATATATTTCTAAAAACTCATATAGGTAATGTCTGACAGTTCTGTGATATATGGACAGTCCCAGTTCATATAGTTTAAAAGCAAAGGATGACGTAGAAAAAGCGAATTTTGTCAAATAAATAAAAAACATTTTTTAAATGATGTCCTAAGATTGCCGTAAATGATCATTGGGCCACTGAATCAGGATGACATTGGGCCCTTTACTGCTGTCCTTGTACCATTACCATAATTAAAGATTTCTATTGCCAATGCTCCCATTATTTTTTGCATTTTCATTTCTTTCTGATGTCCAAAACCTAAGAACTGCTGTGATAACCTGAAACAAAATAAAATCTAGTGAGACCTGCAAAGGGCTGTTAGTGGGTAAAGTTTCCTTGAAATAGGATCAGTTTATATAGTAATCTTCCAGGCATGCAGCAAAACAAAGAGAAGTGTTGTGTAGTAAAGTAGTTGTCCAAAGTGCAGCGTTGAGAAGGGTGTTGTGCCTGTGGTCACTTCTCTGCTCCCTGCTCCCTACTCCCTGCTCCCTACCATCCTCCTCTCATCACATTGGATGACACCTGCTTTACACCAATTACGATCTACTCAATACTCAGAGTCTATGAATGAAAGACAGGAACTGCCTCCTTCTATGTCAGCCACAATGCAGCCTTCATCAGCATCACACACCGACACCATCACCTTCAAGGGCTATTGGAACAGCGCTATTGACATGATGGGGTCACCTGCTGAACTGGGGGGGCAATCTGAGCGATCGGATGAATGGACAGACACACTGACATGGAGACCCCTCCATTAGCAGAATGCCAGGCTGGCTGTGGGGTACCCTCTTCACCTCTAGGATAACAAACCCCAGGCACCTGTTGAAGCCCCCCCCCCAGCCCAATGCAGACCCCAATAAACCAGGCAGATGTGCACCCCCCCCACCCCCAAAGTCAGGATCACTTACCTTCGATCTCGTCTTCGGGGAGCTGAGTGGGGGGGTGCTCTCTCAGTAATTCGGGGATGGTGTACACCCCCCGGTACATCAACGCCGCCGTTACCGGGTGAAAAGGCATCGTTGCGGGCGAGGGGACACCCGGGGGCAGATAACACTCGAAGGGGCAGCATACGGAGGGACTGTCACCGAGAGACGGTCACCAATACAGGCTCCTCCGCTCCGCTCTCTGCTAATGGGCGAGTGGTACAGGTGAGCTGCATGCGGACAGCCTGCCGTCCTCACATCCACACACACTCTTGTTGCACATACAGAGAGAAAGAGAGAGAGAGAGAGAGAGGGGGAATGTCAGTCAGACGGGGGAATGTCACAGCCAGAGACAGAGAATGTCACAGCCAGAGACACAGGGATATCAGAGAGAGACACAGGGATACCAGAGAGAGGGACTGTGACTGGAGAGACACAGGGATACCAGAGAGAGGGAAGAAAAGAGGGAATGTCACAGGAGAGAGAGGGAAGGAGAGATAGAGAGAGAGGGAATGTGACTGGAGAGACAGAGGGATACCATAGAGAGAGGGAAGAAAAGAGGGAATGTCAGAGGAGAGAGAGGGAAGGAGAGATAGAGAGAGAGGGAATGTGACTGGAGAGACAGAGGGATACCATAGAGAGAGGAAAAGAGGGAATGTCACAGGAGAGAGAGAGAGAGAGAGAGAGAGGGGGACTGTGACTGGAGAGACACAGGGATACCACAGAGAGAGGGAAGAAAAGAGGGAATGTCACATGAGAGAGAGGGAAGGCAGAGAGAGGGGGACTGTGACTGGAGAGACACAGGGATACCACAGAGAGAGGGAAGAAAAGAGGGAATGTCACATGAGAGAGAGGGAAGGCAGAGAGAGGGGGACTGTGACTGGAGAGACACAGGGATACCACAGAGAGAGGGAAGAAAAGAGGGAATGTCACATGAGAGAGAGGGAAGGCAGAGAGAGGGGGACTGTGACTGGAGAGACACAGGGATACCACAGAGAGAGGGAAGAAAAGAGGGAATGTCACATGAGAGAGAGGGAAGGCAGAGAGAGGGGGACTGTGACTGGAGAGACACAGGGATACCACAGAGAGAGGGAAGAAAAGAGGGAATGTCACATGAGAGAGAGGGAAGGCAGAGAGAGGGGGGATGTGACTGGAGAGACACAGGGATACCACAGAGAGAGGGAAGAAAAGAGGGAATGTCACATGAGAGAGAGGGAAGGCAGAGAGAGAGGGAATGTGACTGGAGAGACAGAGGGATACCAGAGAGAGAGGGAAGAAAAGAGGGAATGTCACAGGAGAGAGAGGGAAGGCAGAGAGAGAGGGAATGTGACTGGAGAGACAGAGGGATACCAGAGAGAGAAGAAAAAAGGGAACGCCACAGGAAAGAGAGGGAAGGAGAGAGAGAGAGAGAGAGAGTGAGAGAGAGAGAGAGAGAGAGAAGGGGGGGAGGGAGAGAGAGAGAGAGAGAGGGGGACTGTGACTGGGGAGACACAGGGATACCAGAGAGATGGAAGAAAAGAGGAAATGTCACACCAGAGATGGAGGGATAGCACAAGGAGAGAAAGAAAGAGAGAAAGAGAGTGAGAATGTCATAGACAGCAATAGAGAGAGGGAGGAAGAGAGCAAGGGAGAGAGGGAATGTGACTGGAGAGACAGAAGAATATCATAGAGAGAGAGAAGAAAGAGGGGGGAATAGACCGAATGTCACAGCCAGAGACAGAGGAATATCAGTGAAAGGAAGGAAAGAGAGAGAAAGAAAGAAAAGGGGAATGTCACTGGAGAGACAGAGGAATATCACATAGAGAGAGAAAGAGAGAGAGAGAGAGAGAGAGAGAGAGAGAGAGAGAGAGAGAGAGAGAGGAAAGGAATAGAGGGAGAGGAAATGCCACAAGCAGAGACAGAGGAGTATCAGAGGGAGATGGAGGGAAGAAAAGATAGAGGGAGAGAGGGAATGTCTCAGGGAGACAGCGGAATATCAGAGGGAGAGGGTGGGAGAGAAAGACACAGAAAGAGGAATATTAGAGAGGGGATCTCATGGGAGAGAAAGAGAGAGAGGAATATTACAGGGAGAGAGGAGGAATGTCACAGGGAAGGCAGAGGAATATCAGAGGGAGAGGGTGGAAGAGAAAGACACAGAAAGAGGAATATTAGAGAGGGAATGTCACACGAGAAACAGGAAAATCAGAGAGAGAATATTACAGAAGAGACAAAGCAAAATCAGAGAGAGAGAGAGAGAGAATGTTACAGAAGAGGCAGAGCAAAATTAGAGAGAGAGAGTGTTACAGAAGAGACAGAGCAAAATTAGAGAGAGAGAGTGTTACAGAAGAGACAGAGCAAAATTAGAGAGAGAGAGTGTTACAGAAGAGACAGAGCAAAATTAGAGAGAGACAGAATGTTACAGAAGAGACAGAGGAAAATCATAGAGAGAGAGATAGAGAGAATGTTACAGAAGAGACAAAGCAAAATTAGAGAGAGAGACAGAATTTTACAGAAGAGACAGAGGAAAATCAGAAAGAGAGAGGGGGGATGTCACAAAAGAGACAGGAATATCAGACAGAGAGAGAGAGTGAATGTCACAAGAAACAAAATCAGAGAGAGAGAATGTCACAAGAAAGACAGGAACATCGGAGAGATAGAGGGGGAGAGGAAATGTCACAGGTGAGACAGATGAAAATCAGACAGAGAGAGAGAAAGAGAGAGAGAGGATGTCACAAGAAAGACAGGAACATCAGAGAGAGAGAGAGAGAGAGAGAAAGAGGAAATGTCACAGGAGGGACAGAGGAAAAACAGAGAGAGGGAGAGAGAGAGAGAGAGAGAGAATGTCACAGCGGAGACAGAGGAAAATCAGAGAGAGAGAGAGAGAATGTCACAGGAGAGACAGAGGAAAATCAAGGAGAGAGGGAATGCCACAGGAGAGACAGAGGAATATCAGAGAGTGAGAGGGAATGTCACAGGAGGGACATAGGAAAATCAGAGAGAGAAAGAGGAAATGTCACAGGAGAGACAGGAAAATCAGAGAGAGAAAGAGGAAATGTCACAGGAGAGACAGAGGAAAATCAGAGAGAGAAAGAGGAAATGTCACAGGAGAGACAGAGGAAAATCAGAGAGAGAAAGAGGAAATGTCACAGGAGAGACAGAGGAAAATCAGAGAGAGAATGTCACAGGAGAGACAGAGGAAAATCAGAGAGAGAGAGAATGTCACAGGAGAGACAGAGGAAAATCAGAGAGAGAGAGAATGTCACAGGGGAGACAGAGGAAAATCAGAGAGAGAGGAAATGTCACAGGAGAGACAGAGGAAAATCAGAGAGAGAGAGAGAGAGAGAATGTCACAGGAGAGACAGAGGAAAATCAGAGCGAGAAAGAGGAAATGTCACAGGAGAGACAGAGGAAAATCAAGGAGAGAGGTAATGCCACAGGAGAGACAGAGGAATTTTAGAGAGTGAGTGTCACAGGCAGAGACAGCATGCAGCAAGACTAAGGTAGAGAATAAGGGGGGAGGCTATGCACTACACTACAGTACACTGATCACTGATGATGGAGAAAAGGGGGGAGAGAGAAAGACGGAAAGGAGAATGTTAGCCACTGGAAGAGACAAAAAGACTGTTACAGAGAAGAGATGGTGACTAGGAGAAGAAGGCAGGGGATAGCAGATACAAGGAGCTGAAGAAAGGGAAGAAACAAGGCGGAATGAAAGATAGAGAGGGAAGAAAAGAAGGGTGGGGGGTAATGGAGGAGAAAGAAAAAGAAAATTGGAAGAAAGAAGAGAGGGAGCTTAGGAAATGATAAGGCTACAAAACTGCACATATAAGAACAGCAGATTAAACGGGGGACATGTTCTTACAAACCTACTGTACCTGCAGCCTTTTCTTATAACCTAACTACACATCAGTGTGCCAAGCCTTCTCTCCATATTACAATTGCCCATGCCTGGGACTTGCTGCTAATTCTTCCCACATCAGGAGGGAATCTGCATATAAATGAAGAAAGATTAGAATATTTACTACAAGCCTGGGTTTTTACTACAGGCCACTATCTGGCAATTTCTATTAACAAACAGGTACCCCAAGTAGACAGACGCATGGAGCTGAAATCATCAATCAGTCTTAGCAGCTGCTCGGTCAAAATTAAATGATAAATCATAGTAACAGGTAATAATACACATTAGGAGGTGCCAGTCACAGGAATATTATTTCTGCTGCATAGCAGTTTGACAAGAACAGTTTTGCTTCATGACATCAGTTTATTTTTCCCAAAAAACTGCTTTGCATTTGTCTGAAAGAATGCAATTATTGAGAATAGATTGATAGCATTTCTTTCACAATCAGAAAGAATAAAATATATATATGCACATCACGATTTTATGCCTAAATATACACACACATACAGTAGTTATATATGCCTGGCTGGGAAGACTTTCTCTACACCAATCTTTCCATTTTTGATCTTGCTGTGGTTGTATAATAGTGGCACATACATGCTTTTAATTTTATCATCTGATCAATCAAAAGCGATAGAATCTGTAAGAAATTAAACAGGCGTAACTTTCCTTCCGGTCAGTTTAGATTTGATCCAACTGAGTCGATCCGCCAGGGTGTAAAATTATTGATCGTGTCACCCAGGGGTGTTGTTAGGTCTGCAAAAGATCTGGGGCTAGAGCCCATAGCAGCGGTCACCAACCTTTTTTGCAGGTAAGCACCACGCCGGTGGTAAGCAATTTTTCACGGGCAAAGGCTGGTGTTGGCGTTTCAATCATCATGGCACCATGGTTCATATGGTGTCAGGGTGATTGAAGCGCATTGTTTCTATTGTTACATTCTAATATATGATGAAATGGTTCAACTCACCATAATGCAGAATCAGTAGGAGCCCTGGGCATGTCACCTGCCACCAGATGCAACATGTCACTTGCCACCGTCGCCTGCCACCAGATGCAGCTTTTTAACTTGCCACCATCACCTGCCACTACATGTGGATTGTCACTTGCCATGTCGTCTGCCACCAGATGTGGATTGTCACTTGCCACATCACCTGCCACCATTTGCAGATTGCCACACCACCTGCCACCATTTGCAGATTGTCACTTGACACGTCACCTGCCACCTGATGCGGATTGTCACTTGCCACGTCACCTGCCACGAGATGTGGGTTGTTACTTGCCAAGCCAGCCAGTGCCACCAAATGTGCATTGTCGCTGCATCGGTGACAGGCTGGCAGTACTGGTCCATTTAGTGAGGGCAGGAGAGCGGAGATGCAGGGTGGGCAGTGAGAGATGATATAATCTCTGCTCCCCGCCGCACCTCTGACATTGAAGAGGCCCGCACTCTGAGGGTGGAAGAGCGCTAAAGTGTGGCGGGCAGTGAGAGATGATGTCATCTCTCTGCTCCCTGACGCACATCGATCCCACATTGAAGTGGCCCAGCTGTGAGGGCGGAAGAGAGGTGACGTGGAGTGGGCACAGAGACATGATGTCATCCCTGCTTGTCCGCCCGCTCGTCTCTCTCCTCCACCTCTAATGCAGCCCACTCGCCGCAGCCGCGATCCGCTGGTTAGGCAGGGATCCTGCGGCAAGAGACTTGGGGCTATGGGCTCCAGATTTGGGGCTACAGCCTAAATAGCCACCCCCTGGCGACGCCTATGGTGTCCCCATCAATTGGTAGCACTGAGATGCTTTGTTAAAGAATTCAATCACATTTTAATCGACTGAATTATGAAATTGCATGGTGAATTGTATCTTACGACTATTGAACAAAATCCACTTCCCTGTGTGTATCATATCGATCAAATGGGTTGTTGATTATAGATCGACAATTATAGGCAATTATAGCTTATCGATCAATTATTTCAATCTAAAAAGTAATCACTCATTTATGGAAGCATGGCCACCATTATACCTGCATCAATTTACAACATACCATTTCCCAGTAGCAGTAACCAGTTAGAGTAAAGCTTTGAGAAAGCCCATTATGTTCATTATGTGTGGAGCCTTTCTTTGTCTTTACCCAAGGGTGTCTTTGCAGCCTTATGCTGGCTATATGAGATGTACAGTATTTTTATTCTGCAGCAAAAAAAAGGTGTACATTAGCTCCATGAACATATCCAATCAAATGATGCAGGCGTAATAATATTTTACCCTTTCTCTTTCTTTTTTACTCCTTCTAGAGCTGTCATCAATGATCCAGCCAATTCAGATCTCCTTTTCATCCCTTTTTGTCACTTTTTCCTTGTACAATAACAGGATATAGTAGTATAACTTGTCCTGATACTACATACAGAGCAAACAGCTTACAAAAGAGTAATGCAATGTACACATGATAGGATTTTCCGATGGAAAATGTGTGATAGGACCTTGTTGTCGGAAATTCCGACCGTGTGTGGGCTCCATCACACATTTTCCATATGAATTTCCGACACACAAAGTTTGAGAGCTTGCTATAAAATTTTCCAACAACAAAATCTGTTGTCGGAAATTCCGATTGTGTGTACACAAATCCGACACACAAAGTGCCACGCATGCTCAGAATAAATTAAGAAACGAAAGCTATTGGCTACTGCCCCATTTATAGACCCAACGTACGTGTTTTACATCACCGCGTTCAGAACGATGGGATTTTCTGACAACTTTGTGTGACCGTGTGTATGCAAGATAAGTTTGAGCCAACATCCGTCGGAAAAAATCCACAGATTTTGTTGTCGGAATGTTTGATCAATGTCCGACCGTGTGTACAGGGCATAAGAAACTAACAAAATAAAAGAACAAAGCATCCACCCAATACTTATCATTTCCCCCATATGAGCCACTTGGTACAAAAAGATGTACATGAATCCCTTGCAAGCCATGAGTCCTTTATACAGTAGGTCTCTGAAATGTATCCACCCTGCCCAAATTGCGTAAAAGGCATCATATTGATCCCGTAATTATTCTCCATTATCTCATTCACCACTCTAAACCAGTTTTTTGGGCACCTGACAAGTTCTCCATCTGCAAAGTAAAAGGCTCTTGGCCATGCATTAAGACTTCAAGCACACTGGGCATTTAACCCCTCTGCATGATATCCGGGTGGTTTTCTGCAGCTAGAAGGCACAGGTGCACTGTTCAGCTCCAATGCCAGCAGCTTGTTAGACTCTATGAGAGGCTGAAAGCTGCTGAGGCTGATCGGGGCCAGATGGTGCACTGAGTGGTACTAAAATTTAGGGCTGCATTCGCCGAAGGATGAATGCCTGGTACGCAGTGTTATGGCCATTTGCCCCTGGGTGCCTACTGCCCTAACCTTTAGTACGACTAGGAGCAACGTCTAGCCCCAGTAGCTTTCAGCATCTCAAAGAGTTTTACTGGCTGCCACCAGTAAGTCTGGACGGTGCGACTGTGCCTTGTGCCCACACAAACACAGGAGCCTCATGCACAGGGGCTAAACACCCAGTGCATGAGGCCTAAGAAGATAAGGTTATACGTTTTTTTGTACTTCTTAATGGACATAGGAGACACATGAAAGAGCATAGCCAGCAGGTAGTTTGGGACCAACATTTGTAAATTTTGGGATATAACCTCTCGTATTTTTGACTAGAATGGTTAGATGAGAGTGCACTCCCACCAAAGGCGGAGAAATGTACCCATTGTGTTGCATCACCTCCATCAAACAAAGGGTACCGGAGGGCTAATCTGGTGGGAAATCCAGAGTACAGCTTGTAACCAGTACCAGGTTTTGACCTTGGTGGGGCCCTGGGCACTTCAAGTTTGGGGGCCCCACAACATAGAAAATAAAATATATGACAAATAAAAAAGTGAACTGAAATAAATGATAAACCACATCTGTTCTAAAAACAATAATCATTTACGTTGGAAGGCTAGCCACAGGCCAGCCTAAATTTGTGGGAGGAGTCTGGGGCTATATAGCCCTGACGGGTCCAGCATTGGCTCATTCTTCTGGTTTCCAGGGTTACAGCCGACGAGCGTCACTTCCTATTCGACCGATGGACGTCACTTCCAGTTTTCCACTCGCATCTAGGTAGGCTCGCATCCACCAGTTAGGTTATCGCCGGGTAAATGGCCGGGGGGTGAGAGTCAGTCAGGCTTTTACAGTCAGTCAGGCTTGTGCAGCCAGTTGGGCTTGTGCAGTTAGTCGGGCATGCAAGGAGGGCGAGAGGGTGAGACTCTGCCGGGCTGTCAGTACATATGTCTGATCATAGTCTAGGGAAGTATGGGGGGGGGGGTGGCTGCAGCAGGGTTAGTTGCCTATTAGGCTATCCAAATGATCTCAGGGGGATGGTTAGCCTGCTTTTATAAGCTGGTGCTCTAACCTTTCTTTTTTGTGGGTCTCATCGTATGCATATCATTCAAGCTACAATGTGGGGGGGGGGTTTCCATGGCTGTCATACGGTGCTCAGGTGGGGGGGGGGTTATCTACAAAGAAGGGGGGGCTGGTTGGGGATGCAGCTCTGCTGATGAAATCAATACATGCTATTTTTGTCAATTATTTGCATTTCGGTCATTGCATTTCGTTCGCTGCATTTCACTCATAGCCTTTCCGTTTGGTATCTTTGTTTCTGTTTGTCTTATCACTTTGGGGTCTGCATGGGTGGTTCATGCATCCATTTCACAATGGGCGTTTTTATTTTTCAGTCCATGTGGGTTTTCCATGTTATGCATACGTCAGTGTCCATTTTTATGTTTGTTTTCTTTGTCTGTCATAATTTGCCTTCAGGTTCATCACTTATTCAGGTGTTTTGTTCACGTGGATCTGGCGCCAGGTGCATCTAGATCTCTTGTATCACGGGTAGGCAGCCGGCTGTCTCGTAGTGGGTGCTGGCACAAGGGGAGAGTAATTCCACCTTTTGGACTTGGGTTTTTAAGGGTAGGTGTGGGTTGGATCGAGCATCCATTTCACATGGGCATTTTTTCATTACCAAATGTCGTGCTTTAGGTGGGTTTTTCCCTACTATCATTGCACAGTAATGCCCCGTACACACGAGCGGAAATTCCGCCATCAAAAGTCCGATGAGAGCTTTTGGTCCGAAAATATGACCGTGTGTATGCTCCATCGGAAAAAGATTGAGAGCATGTTCTCAATTTTTCCGTCGGAAAAAGTTCAGATCGGAAATTCCGATCGTCTGTACGAATTCCGATGCGCAAAATTCCTACGCATGCTCGGAAACAATTCGATGCATGCTCGGAAGCATTGAGCTTAATTTTCTCAGCTCGTCGTAGTGTTGTACATCACCGCGTTCTTGACGGTCGAAAGTTCAGCGAACTTTTGTGTGACCGTGTGTATGCAAGCCAAGCTTGAGCGGAATTCCGTCGGAAAAACCATCTAAGATTTTTCCGATGGAAATTCCGCTCGTGTGTACACGGCAGAAGTGTTTCATTCGGTTTTTTAGTTTTTTGTCTGTCTTACCTTTTTTAGGTCCATCACTTCGCGGGTGATTTGTTCACTTTTTTCCCGGCATTTACGCAGGGGCAACAGGTGCATGCTCGTTTGGTTTCACGGGGGGCTGCTAGTCAGGTCTCACTTGTCAGGATTAGGGATGAGCCGAACACCCCCCGGTTCGGTTCGCACCAGAACCTGCGAACGGACCGAACATTCACACGAACGTTAGAACCCCATTGACGTCTATGGGACTCGAACGTTCGAAATCAAAAGTGCTAATTTTAAAGGCTAATTTTCATGGTATTGTCCTAAAAAGGGTTTGGGGACCCGGGTCCTGCCCCAGGGGACATGTATCAATGCAAAAAAAAGTTGTAAAAACGGCCGTGTTTTCGGGAGCAGTGATTTTAATGATGCTTAAAGTAAAAAAAAAAAAGTGAAATATTCCTTTAAATATCGTACCTGGGGGGTGTCTATAGTATGCCTGTAAAGTGGCGCGTGTTTCCCGTGCTTAGAACAGTCCCTGCACAAAATGTTTTTTTAAAAAAAAGTAATTTAAAACTGCTTGAGGCTTTAATGTAATGTCGGGTCCTGGCAATATGGATGAAAATCAGTGAGACAAACGGCATGGGTACCCCCCAGTCCATTACCAGGCCCTTTGGGTCTTGTATGGATATTAAGGGGAACCCCGCACCCAAATTAAAAAAAGGAAAGGTGTGGGGCCATATACTCTGAACAGCAGTATACAGGCGGTGCAAACAAGACAAGGACTGTAGGTTTGTTGTTAAGTAGAATCTGTTTGTAATTTTGAACGGGTACATTTTTAACGTGTTTAGCTCCAGCCAAAAAATCTTTTTTAAGCTTTTTGGAAAACATAGGGAAGGGTTATCACCCCTGTGACATTTGTTTTGCTGTCTGTGCTCCTCTTCAGAAGATTGAACCTCACTTTTTGTCCCAATGACAAATGTTTTTTGAAAATTTGGGTTTTTTTGTGAAACAAGGATTGGTGATAAAGAATCAGTGGAAAGGAGAAATGTTTTTCCCATATTAACTCTTACAGGAGAGAATTTTCCTTCCTAGGGGTAGATTTCATCTCACTTCCCGTTTGCAAGTAGGAGTCGTTTGTAAGTTGGATGTTTGAAAGTAGGGGCCTGCCCTATATACTCAGCAGAAATTTGGGCCTTAGGTGTTGTTGTGGCCACAACACTGTAACCCTCACAGGGCCCTGCTGTGAAATATTAGATCAAGAATTGTAATTACATGCCCCTGTTGAATAGGGGCAGAAAAGCTCGTAACGGGCATGCGCGCTCCTTTATCAAGTGTGTATGGGACAGCAAACCAGGAAGCTTAAATCTTAAATAGCTCTATGTGAGAGACAAATACTGATCTGGACCAATCAAAGAGAAGGAGGGGACGTATCTGGGAGGATTGAATAACGATAATAGGAGTAAATTCTCTATGGATTACAAGTTGATATAAAAATGATAATATATAAAAATAGTACACTGGTAAGGCTAATAGAATTTATCAAAAGACATGAAAATATAAAATTGAGAGGATTGGAGATAAAAGAATAAATATAAGATATATGAATTATTAACGAAAATAATACAAAAAAAAAAGAAAAAATAATAAATAAATAATGAGTAATAAACATGGGAAGATTATGTACAGTAATTCATGTTATATGGAAAAATATATATATAATAAATACCAATATATCATATGAGACAATAAATTATCTGTAATGATAGGAAAACATTACAAAAAATTACAAAAAAATTACAGAAAAAAGGAAAAAATACACAAAAAATGGGAAAAAATATATATATAGAAAAATATATATATTAATAGGAGTATAGACTAAAGTTATTATGGTAAGTTTATTTATTTTTATTTTTGCTATAGCAAAGGCTATCAAGAATGAACTGATACCAAATATGATAAAAAGCTTTAAAAGTGATTGGAGGAAAGGAGGGGGAAGGATGAAAAATGGAAGGGGAGGAGGGGCCAAAAATTATGTTAAAGTAGATTCTCAGTACATGTGTGCATATACATATGTACAATAATAATAAGGTAAAAACAGATAATAGAAAATAATAATAATAAATGAAATATAAAAAAACGAAATATAAAAAACAGACGGGACACACTAGGTTATAAATGTAATGTGATAAACTGAATAAAAAGAATAAAATAGATCAATAAATACATACTATATAATGGTATTAACCTCTAATTCCTCATTTAACCCATTGGGTGCTAAAGTGTCCAAAATAAAAATCCAAAAAGTTTCACGCTCACATAGTTTAGAGAAACGCTCGGCCTCGGATAATTTGCGTGGAATTTACTCAATTACCCATACCTGTAGGCCGGCAGTGGATTGGTGGTGGTGTTCAAGAAAATGTCTAGGGACGCTGTGTTTGTCACAGCCTTTTTCTATAAAACGGCGATGTTTGCCGAATCGTTGTCGCAGAGGACAAATGGTGCATCCAACGTACAATAATTTGCAAGGACATGTGAGACAGTACACAATGTAGTCAGTCGAACAGTTATAGAAACTTCCAACTGGTATGTTTTATCTTTGTGCTGAAAACTGCATTGGCCGTGTCTCACAAAAGCGCAGGTCTAACATAAAGCTTTATTACACCTATACATGCCAGTGAGTGGAATGAGGCAAAGAGTGCTCTCTGGTTTGGTAGTTTTAAATCTACTAGGTGCTAGTTTGTTTTTTAGTGTTGGGGCCCTTCTGTAGGTGACCTTTGGTTTGTCGCCAAGGTCATTATTGAGAAAGGGATCCTGTTTAAGGATGTTCCAATGTTTTTGGAGTATGGATTCCATCCTTCTGTGCTTATTGTGATATCTGGTGATGAAGCGAACAGTGCCATGATCAGTCTGTTTGGATGTTTTGGGTTTTTTTCCGGAAAGATAGGTGGCATGCGCTTGATCAACCAATTTTTCAGGAAACCCCTTTTCAAGAAATGTATTTTTAAGATGAATGCTCTGAGTGATATAATCGGAATCCCTAGTGCAGTTTTGTCTTAATCTACAATATTGTTCCTTAGGAATATTATTTACCCACTGTGGGTGATGACAACTATTATAATGTAGATAAGAGTTTCCCGCTGTTGGTTTAGTATAATTGCGAGAAAAAATGGAATTCTGGTCATGAAATAATTCTAAATCCAAAAAAGGAAGGCTCTCCTTATTATGTTCAGATGTAAATGATAGACTGAGATCATTGGCATTTCAGTGGGAAACGAAACTCTCTATTGAAGATGATGGGCCATCCCAGATGACAATAATGTCATCTATATATCTGCCGAAGAAAATAATATGTCGAGCAAAAGGGTTATTGTTCCATATGTGTTTGTCCTCCCACAGACCCATGGTCAGATTGGCATAGGAAGGGGCAAAATTAGTGCCCATGGCTGTACCATGGGTCTGTAGGTAGAAATCATCATTAAAATGAAAATTATGATTTAGACAAAATAAAGTAGCTTCAGAAATAAAAACGGCCTGTTTGCCATTAATACAGGGGTCAAGGGACAGAAAATGTTGTACCGCCATTAGGCCTGTCTGGTGAGGGATGGACGTATACAGGGAATTTACGTCCAAGGAAAGCCAAGAATAGCTGTCTTGCCATCTATAGGGTGCCAAAAGTTCCATGAGATGTATAGAGTCTCGGATACACAATGGAAGATTCTGTGCCAGGGGCTGTAAAAATGAGTCTACGTATTGGGAGAAACCGCTGGTTATGCTGTTCATAGAAGCTACGATAGGTCTACCAGGGGGGTGAGAGGAATTTTTATGTATCTTGGGCAAATAATAAAAATAAGGTGTATTGTAAAATTCTTTCTTTAAAAAGGAGGCTTCATTTTTAGTAATAACACCGTCTAATAACGCAGAGTTGATCAGGGTTTCTGCTTCAACTTTAAACTGGGGCAGAGGGTCAGAGGAGAGTTTCTTATATGTTATGCGATCCGACAATAGTCTAGATGCTTTTTAATATTTGAATAAATCACTGATACCTAAGAGGCGCTTTCTCTTTGAATTTTTTATCCCGAAGATGTTTCATCCTCTGCTCCCTCTGCGACGGCAAGATAAGTTCTGCAACCTTACCCTTGTAATGTGGATCAAGGAGGATTGCCAGCCAGTATTGGTCCTTCTCCTTGATACCACGAATACGAGGATCCTTACGCAGGCTTTGCAGGATCAGGGAGGCCATGCAGCGTAGGTTTGCTGAGGCATTCGGTCCGGAGTCCTCTGGGTCACTAAGGACGACATGGTCCGCAGCCACCTCCTCCCAGCCACGTACAAGTCCATGTGTTTCTTGGGACTGATCCCTTAAAGACTGCTGCTGATGCTGAGTGCCAGGCTCCACCTCCATACTGACACAATCCTCCTCCTCCTCCCCCTCGTCCTCTTCCTGTGTGATTGGCGGGCACGCAGGAACACTGTCTGGATAAAGGGGGCCTTGAGAGCTAAGGAAGTCCTCCTTTTCCTGCCTCTGTTCTGCCTCAAGTGCCCTGTCCATTATTTCATGCAGCGTGTGCTCCAACAGGTGGACAAAGGGGACAGTGTCACTGATGCATGCACTGTCACTGCTCACCATCCTCGTGGCCTCCTCAAATGGTGACAGGACAGTGCATGCATCCCTGATCATGGCCCACTGGCGTGGGGAAAAAAAAACAAGCTCCCCTGACCCTGTCCTGGTGCCATAGTCGCACAGGTACTCATTGATGGCCCACTGCTGCGTGTGCAGCCGCTGCAGCATGGCCAATGTTGAGTTCCACCCGGTGGGCATGTCACAGATTAGGCGGTTCTTGGGCAGGTTAAACTCCTTTTGGAGGTCCGCCAGCCGAGCACTGGCATTATATGACCGGCGGAAATGCACACAGACTTTCCTGGCCTGCCTCAGGACATCCTGTAAGCCCGGGTACCTGCCCAAGAACCGCTGCACTACCAAGTTAAGGACGTGAGCCAAACAGGGCACATGGGTCATTTGTCCCTGTCGGAGGGCAGAGAGGAGGTTGGTGCCATTGTCGCAAACCACCATTCCTGCCTTAAATTGGCGTGGCATCAACCACCTCTGAACCTGCCCCTGCAGAGCTGACAGAACCTCTGCCCCAGTGTGGCTCCTGTCCCCCAAGCACACCAGCTCAAGCACCGCATGGCATCTTTAGGCCATAGAGGAAGAAGAAGAGGAGGGGGTGGAGGAGAGAGGTGTGTCACAATCATTAGTAGTGGCATTTTGGAGGCGTGGTGGCGGAACAACCTCCAACACTACTGCACCTTGTCCTGCATCCTTCCCAGCTGCCAGCAGAGTCACCCAATGTGCGGTGAAACTTAGGTAACGTCCCTGTCCATGCCTGCTGGACCATGAGTCGGCGGTAATATGCACCTTACCGCTGACCGCCCTGTCCAGCGAGGCATGGACATTGCCTTCCACATGCCGGTAGAGAGACAGAATCGCCTTTCCGTGTGAAAAAGTGCCGTTTGGGTACCTGCCACTGAGAACCGCACATTTCACAAACTCACGGAAGGGGGCAGAGTCTACCAACTGAAAAGGCAGCAGTTGAAGTGCTAGCAATTTTGCCAAGCTAGCATTCAACCGCTGGGCATGTGGATGGCTGGGAGCGAACTTCTTTCGGTGGTGCAGCAGCTGGGGAAAGGAAATTTGCCTGGTACAATCTGATGTTGGTGTCGAAAGCAGATTGCCCACAAGTACTTGGCTGTGACACACCTAATTCTACACCTTCATTCCTCTCAGTGCAGGTCTCAGAGAGGACTGAAGGTATAGTGGGGTTGGAGATCTCAGCTGATGAGGAGCAAGGAGAGGTCCTCTTTGTTCTTTGGTGTGGGTCTTTTAGATACGCTTGCCAACGAACTGCATGGCAGGTCAACATATGTCTGGTCAAGCATGTGGTGCCCAAGCGGGACATGTTTTGGCCACGAGAGATACGCTTGAGACATATGTTGCAAATAGCAGCGGTGCAATCTGATGCACTCGTCTCAAAAAAGGCCCACACCAAAGAACTTTTTGAATAACGCGCAGAGACTACAGCGTCCTGCACATGCGGAGCTTTGGGGTGTGATGCAGTAAGTGTGCTGCCCTTAGGCTGGCCCCTGGAGGGCATCCTGCTTCGTTGGTGATGTGCCTCCTCCTCCTCCTCTATCCCATCAGGCACCCACGTTGAGTCAGTGACCTCATCATCCCCTCCCTCCTCATCGCTGGAGCAAACCTGGCAGTATGCTGCAGCAGGGGGAGCATGACTGCCAGATTGCTGTCCTTCTTGGGCACCCCCTCTGTCCGTGCTCACGTTACTGCCTTCATCTAGCTCGTATCATCATCAGAGCCTTCCAAACGCTGGGCATCCTCCTGGAGCATGTACCCAACACTGTGGTCAAACAGTTCGAGGGACTCCTCAGGAGGACATGGTGGGGCTAGGGAAGGAGTCACTGATGACATTGAGCCAAGGGAAGAGGCCGCTGCTTTGCCAGACAAAGTACCCTGAGCATGGGTGAGAGAGGATGAGGAAGGCTTGGTCATCCACTCGACCAAGTCTTCCGCATGTTGTGGCTCAACACGGCCAGCTGCCAAAAAAAAGGCCAAGTGTGTCCCATGGCCACGTGCTGATGAGGATGCACCGTCTCCATGACCAGCACTGTTGCCTCTAGACACAGAGCCTGCTTGCCCTCTTTTATTGGCTTGTGACTGTCTGTCTCTCCTTGTTGGCCTTCCAGACATACTAATGGCCTGTAGCTTGACTAAGCTGGGATATATATATATGTACTGATACTGCAGCTAGCAAAATCAACTGCCTGCCTGTAGTATGAGAACACCACCAACCTTCTACAGGTAGCTTTAGCTGAACACTGTGCAGAGCTCGCAAAAAACTAACTTGTAGCTTATTTAGCTGCCTGCGGTAGTGATAGGATCAGGAAAACACCACCAACCTTCTACAGGTAGCTTTAGGTGAACACTGTGCAGAGCTCTCCAAAAAATAACTTGTAGCTTATTTAGCTGCCTGCGGTAGTGATAGGATCAGGAAAACACCACCAACCTTCTACAGGTAGCTTTAGCTGAACACTGTGCAGAGCTCGCCAAAAAATAACTTGTAGCTTATTTAGCTGCCTGCAGTAGTGATAGGATCAGGAAAACACCACCAACCTTCTACAGGTAGCTTTAGCTGAACACTGTGCAGAGCTCGCACTACACTAACTTGTAGCTTATTTAGCTGCCTGCGGTAGTAATAGGATCAGGAAAACACCACCAACCTTCTACAGGTAGCTTTAGGTGAACACTGTGCAGAGCTCACCAAAAAATAACTTGTAGCTTATTTAGCTGCCTGCGGTAGTGATAGGATCAGGAAAACACCACCAACCTTCTACAGGTAGCTTTAGGTGAACACTGTGCAGAGCTCGCCAAAAAATAACTTGTAGCTTATTTAGCTGCCTGCGGTAGTGATAGAATCAGGAAAACACCACCAACCTTCTACAGGTAGCTTTAGGTGAGCACTGTGCAGAGCTCACACTACACTAACTTGTAGCTTATTTAGCTGCCTGCGGTAGTGATAGGATCAGGAAAACACCACCAAACTTCTACAGGTAGCTTTAGGTGAACACTGTGCAGAGCTCGCCAAAAAATAACTTGTAGGTTTAGCTGAACACTGTGAGGAGGACGCACTACACTAACTTGTAGCTTTAGCTGAACACTGTGCAGAGGTCGCACTACACTAACTTGTAGTTTTAGCTGAACACTGTGCAGAGGTCACACTAAACTAACTTGTAGCTTTAGCTGAACACTGTGAGGAGGACGCACTACACTAACTTGTAGCTTTAGCTGAACACTGTGCAGAGGTCTCACTACACTAACTTGTAGTTTTAGCTGAACACTGTGAGGAGGACGCACTACACTAACTTGTAGCTTTAGCTGAACACTGTGCAGAGGTCCCACTACACTAACTTGTAGTTTTAGCTGAACACTGTGAGGAGGACGCACTACACTAACTTGTAGCTTTAGCTGAACACTGTGCAGAGGTCGCACTACACTAACTTGTAGTTTTCGCTGAACACTGTGAGGAGGACACACTACACCAACTTGTAGCTTTAGCTGAACACTGTGAGGAGGATGCACTACCCTAACTTGTAGCTTTAGCTGAACACTGTGCAGAGGTCACACTAAACTAACTTGTAGCTTTACCTGAACACTGTGAGGAGGACGCACTACACTAACTTTTAACTTTAGCTGAACACTGTGCAGAGCTCGCACTACACTAACTTGTAGCTTATTTAGCTGCCTGCGGTAGTGATAGGATCAGGAAAACACCACCAACCTTCTACAGGTAGCTTTAGGTGAACACTGTGCAGAGCTCTCCAAAAAATAACTTATAGCTTATTTAGCTGCCTGCGGTAGTGATAGGATCAGGAAAACACCACCAACCTTCTACAGGTAGCTTTAGCTGAACACTGTGCAGAGCTCGCAAAAAAATAACTTGTAGGTTTAGCTGAACACTGTGCAGAGGTCGCACTACACTAACTTGTAGTTTTAGCTGAACACTGTGAGGGGGATGCACTACACTAACTTGTAGCTTTAGATGAACACTGTGCAGAGGTCGCACTACACTAACTTGTAGTTTTAGCTGAACACTGTGAGGAGGACGCACTACACTAACTTGTAGCTTTAGCTGAACACTGTGCAGAGGTTGCACTACACTAACTTGTAGTCTTAGCTGAACACTGTGAGGAGAACGCACTAAACTAACTTGTAGCTTTAGCTGAACACTGTGCAGAGGTCACCCTACACTAACTTGTAGTTTTTGCTGAACACTGTGAGGAGGACACACTACACCAACTTGTAGCTTTAGCTGAACACTGTGAGGAGGACGCACTACCCTAACTTGTAGCTTTAGCTGAACACTGTGCAGAGGTCACACTAAACTAACTTGTAGCTTTAGCTGAACACTGTGCAGAGGTCTCACTACACTAACTTGTAGTTTTAGCTGAACACTGTGAGGAGGACGCACTACACTAACTTGTAGCTTTAGCTGAACACTGTGCAGAGGTCCCACTACACTAACTTGTAGTTTTAGCTGAACACTGTGAGGAGGACGCACTACACTAACTTGTAGCTTTAGCTGAACACTGTGCAGAGGTCGCACTACACTAACTTGTAGTTTTCGCTGAACACTGTGAGGAGGACACACTACACCAACTTGTAGCTTTAGCTGAACACTGTGAGGAGGATGCACTACCCTAACTTGTAGCTTTAGCTGAACACTGTGCAGAGGTCACACTAAACTAACTTGTAGCTTTACCTGAACACTGTGAGGAGGACGCACTACACTAACTTTTAACTTTAGCTGAACACTGTGCAGAGCTCGCACTACACTAACTTGTAGCTTATTTAGCTGCCTGCGGTAGTGATAGGATCAGGAAAACACCACCAACCTTCTACAGGTAGCTTTAGGTGAACACTGTGCAGAGCTCTCCAAAAAATAACTTGTAGCTTATTTAGCTGCCTGCGGTAGTGATAGGATCAGGAAAACACCACCAACCTTCTACAGGTAGCTTTAGCTGAACACTGTGCAGAGCTCGCAAAAAAATAACTTGTAGGTTTAGCTGAACACTGTGCAGAGGTCGCACTACACTAACTTGTAGTTTTAGCTGAACACTGTGAGGGGGATGCACTACACTAACTTGTAGGTTTAGCTGAACACTGTGTAGAGGTCGCACTACACTAACTTGTAGTCTTAGCTGAACACTGTGAGGAGAACGCACTAAACTAACTTGTAGCTTTAGCTGAACACTGTGCAGAGGTCGCCCTACACTAACTTGTAGTTTTCGCTGAACACTGTGAGGAGGACACACTACACCAACTTGTAGCTTTAGCTGAACACTGTGCAGAGGTCCCACTACACTAACTTGTAGTTTTAGCTGAACACTGTGAGGAGGACGCACTACACTAACTTGTAGCTTTAGCTGAACACTGTGCAGAGGTCGCACTACACTAACTTGTAGTTTTCGCTGAACACTGTGAGGAGGACACACTACACCAACTTGTAGCTTTAGCTGAACACTGTGAGGAGGACGCACTACCCTAACTTGTAGCTTTAGCTGAACACTGTGCAGAGCTCACACTAAACTAACTTGTAGCTTTAGCTGAACACTGTGAGGAGGACGCACTACACTAACTTGTAGCTTTAGCTGAACACTGTGCAGAGGTCGCCCTACACTAACTTGTAGTTTTCGCTGAACACTGTGAGGAGGACACACTACACCAACTTGTAGCTTTAGCTGAACACTGTGAGGAGGACGCACTACCCTAACTTGTAGCTTTAGCTGAACACTGTGCAGAGCTCTCCAAAAAATAACTTGTAGCTTATTTAGCTGCCTGCGGTAGTGATAGGATCAGGAAAACACCACCAACCTTCTACAGGTAGCTTTAGCTGAACACTGTGCAGAGCTCGCCAAAAAATAACTTGTAGCTTATTTAGCTGCCTGCAGTAGTGATAGGATCAGGAAAACACCACCAACCTTCTACAGGTAGCTTTAGCTGAACACTGTGCAGAGCTCGCACTACACTAACTTGTAGCTTATTTAGCTGCCTGCGGTAGTAATAGGATCAGGAAAACACCACCAACCTTCTACAGGTAGCTTTAGCTGAACACTGTGCAGAGCTCGCAAAAAAATAACTTGTAGGTTTAGCTGAACACTGTGCAGAGGTCGCACTACACTAACTTGTAGTTTTAGCTGAACACTGTGAGGGGGATGCACTACACTAACTTGTAGGTTTAGCTGAACACTGTGTAGAGGTCGCACTACACTAACTTGTAGTCTTAGCTGAACACTGTGAGGAGAACGCACTAAACTAACTTGTAGCTTTAGCTGAACACTGTGCAGAGGTCGCCCTACACTAACTTGTAGTTTTCGCTGAACACTGTGAGGAGGACACACTACACCAACTTGTAGCTTTAGCTGAACACTGTGCAGAGGTCCCACTACACTAACTTGTAGTTTTAGCTGAACACTGTGAGGAGGACGCACTACACTAACTTGTAGCTTTAGCTGAACACTGTGCAGAGGTCGCACTACACTAACTTGTAGTTTTCGCTGAACACTGTGAGGAGGACACACTACACCAACTTGTAGCTTTAGCTGAACACTGTGAGGAGGACGCACTACCCTAACTTGTAGCTTTAGCTGAACACTGTGCAGAGCTCACACTAAACTAACTTGTAGCTTTAGCTGAACACTGTGAGGAGGACGCACTACACTAACTTGTAGCTTTAGCTGAACACTGTGCAGAGGTCGCCCTACACTAACTTGTAGTTTTCGCTGAACACTGTGAGGAGGACACACTACACCAACTTGTAGCTTTAGCTGAACACTGTGAGGAGGACGCACTACCCTAACTTGTAGCTTTAGCTGAACACTGTGCAGAGCTCACACTAAACTAACTTGTAGCTTTAGCTGAACACTGTGAGGAGGACGCACTACACTAACTTGTAGCTTTAGCTGAACACTGTGAGGAGGTCGCACTACACTAACTTGTAGTTTTAGCTGAACACTGTGAGGAGGGCGCACTACCCTAACTTGTAGCTGTAGCTGAACACTGTGCACTACACTAACTTGTAGTTTTAGCTGAACATTGTGCAGAGGTCACACTAAATTAACTTGTAGCTTTAACTGAACACTGTGAGGAAGACGCACTACACTAACTGTAAATAGTCTAGCTGCCTGACTGTGGTACTAATAGGATCAAAAGAACACGAGCAATTTTCTTCAGGTAGCTGTAAATACTGTAACAAGACAAGCCTGCCTGTCAGTAGGAAGATAACAGGAACGGATCTAGCTAAACTGAATACAGTGTATATATATATATATATATATATATATATATATATATATATATATATATATATATATATACATACAACACCTGGGATGCATATATATACACAATACACTGTAAGTGCAGCTTACTCACTGACTGTCCTGCCTAATCTAGCTAACTCAAATGAAATGACACTGTCTCTCTGTCTATCTAAGCACGCTGGAACACACTACACAGGGCCGCCGTGCAGGCGGCCTTAAATAGTGTGGGGCGTGTTCTAAACCCCCTGAGCCATAATTGGCCAAAGCCACCCTGGCTTTGGCCAATTACAGCTCTCTCTACCGACAGCGCTGTGATTGGCCAAGCATGCGGGTCATAGTGCATGCTTGGCCAATCGTCAGCCAGCAATGCACTGCGATGCCGCAGAGATTTATGGGTCGTGACGCGCCACACGAATTTGGCGCGAACGACCCTTATTGTTCGCAATTGGCCGAACGATCGAACAGCCGATGTTCGAGTCGAACATGGGTTTAACTCGAACACGAAGCTCATCCCTAGTCAGGATCTATCACGTCTATGAATCCATACGGGTCGGCATTCATTTGTAAAGCCCCATACATACGATCAGATTTTCTTCTGATTTTTTCCTTCAGATTTACCAAAACCATATAATATGAGGTCAAACCTTAGGAGTTTCAATTTGTATGCAATCAGGCAGGCCCTTGCAGTACATGGTTTTGGTGAATCTGAAGACAAAAATCAGCAGAAAATCTGATAGTGTGTATGGGGCTTAAGTGTCAATACAAGTTTTAGGCCGTATATTCATGCGTCATACGTTGCACGATCATTTCTTACTCCAATTTCGTTACCCACCACGCTCTGTGGATATCTGAGCCCTGAGTGTTCGTTGTTAATTGCCTGTCTTAGCGATACAGAATGCTCAGGCTCACTTATTGCATACACATAGAATTGGTGGGTCATTGGGTTCATTCACGCGCTCTTGTTGGCACATTTCTGCACCTACATCTTTAGTGTTAGCTTGAAGGGAAACGGTGTTGTGGTTTTGTATGAGTGATTCTTTAAGGTTTCTTGTCGTCTTTTCATCTTAGGCACGATCATGTCGCATATGTCAGAAGGCGATGAATTTGCGTTCATTCCACCATCCCGTCTGGGGGTTCAGAGCATGGCAGCGCCCCATCTTTAAGGAGTTGGACTGTTCCCAGGCTCACTGCAGAGCTACGTCGCAGGGGCATTGCTTTTCCTGCCACAGCTAGGAAAGCTGATTTATTTAGGTTATTGTTCCCTAGTCCTTCTAAGTCGCTCCCTTCTACCAGTTCTGGACAGGTGTCTGTACATAATGTGCTATAATAGATTCATACCCTGTTAAACACTCTTTCTACGTCCATGTCGCAGATGCAGGATAGGATGGAGGCGATTGAAGCCCATGCGGCCAGAGCTCAGGTTTCTCCAGCACCCCCAGCTCCGATTCCTCCCTGTGCTCCCGCAGGTAATGTTGCTATTTCTTTGCCCATGGCAGCTCCATCCCCTCTAGCGGCATTTCCATCGGTATCTCCAGCTCATTTTATTCCTGCCAATATCAAAAAAGATTTTCTGAAAGGGAAAGATGTGAATCTGGCCTCTCTTCTTATAGCATCTCAGGATGTTACAGAAAACAAGTCTTTCGCTTGCGGGGAGATTTCGGTTGTACTAACCAAGACCAAAGACCCCAGGCTCAACCGCAAGCTCAGTGTGGCGGAATTCGTGCTGGCTTTTGACATCTTCTGGGACATCATCTGTGCGGCTAGTCCTGACAGGAAGGTTGAATTGGACTAATATTTACACAAAGTAGTGGATCAAGTGCACAAATAGGGGGGGGGGGTGCATATTCTACGATTATCATTGTTCTTTCTCAGCTAAGGTGGCGGCCATTTGGGCGCAGTTTCAGGTAGTGGTGTGTTGGAGTAATGTGGACATGGAACTTTTTTGCAGGCATTGCACCAATCAAAAGTCCCTGGTGTGCAGCAATTGCCAGTCCTCAGCACATACTTCTGCATGGTGTCCTATATTTGAGGCCCCTGGTCAGTCAAGGATCAACAATAGGGTGGCTGGTGTGTCCTCCACAGGACCTTCTGGGCAGGTGAATAAATTGGGCAGGCCCATCCATTATTTAGGTAAGGCACCGGTGTGTACTGTAACAATTTCAACCATTCGGGGTGCAATTACAACCAGTGCATTCTCCTGCATGCTTGCTCCAATTGTTCCAGGGCTCATCCCAAATCCTCCTGTCTGGTCAAGCCCTTTAGTTCTTCGTGACTAAGCCAAGTCAACATATCTGCACTAGGGGCGTATTTAGAAGGTCACCCATCCTCGAGTTTCAGACAATTCCTGTTGGATGGTTTCTCAGTTGGGTTTCATACAGGCTTAATTACACTGCCAACGGAGTCTTTTGAATGTAAGAATCTTTTGTCTGCAGACAAACATGCTTCAATCGTGGATGAGTTACTGGAGGCAGAAGTGTCCAAAGGATTTGTAATTGGTCCTTTTAGTGCATCACCATTTGGCATGTGGAGGGTCAACCCCATTGGGGTAGTTTGTGGAAAAATTTCTAATAAATACTGATTAATATATTACTTGTCTGCACCTCTTTTTTCACACATTCCTAGTCTAAATTCACTGATTCCCTTGGAAGAATTTTCTTTAAAGTATTCATTGGTGGATTCAGCCATACAGCATATTCTGTAATTGGGCAGGGGGACTTGGTTGTCTAAAGCAGACATTGCCAATGCCTTCAAACTGCTTCCCATTAGTCCTGCTCTTTGGCAATGGCACGGCATTGGATGGCGTGATCGTTACTACTTCGCCACTAAATGAACCTTCGGGTCAAAGAGCAGTCCTTGTTTGTTTGATATTTTTTCCCAGGCACTCCATTGGGTTTCAGGTAACTGCAAGGGTTGTCAGGGGATTGTGCATTACCTTGATGATTTCCTGCTCTTGGAGGACCCTGGTCGGCCACCTAAAGATTTGCAGTCTCTTACTGAACTTTTTGCAGAGTTAAATGTGCCGCTGGCTGCTCGCAATCTGGAAGGCCTGGCCACCATCATTCATTTTTTGGGTATCACGCTCGATTCGGATCGTATGATTGCAAGTCTGCCCAGGGAGAAGTTGGTTAGGATACGTCAGACAATTCATTTGTACAGTCACTCTTGGTCATGTTGAACCATGCGATGTGAAATATTCCACAGGGGAGGTCTTTTGTTTCTAGATTGTTGGCCCTTTTACCCCTGTATCAGGACGGTGATGCGGTCATTGGCCTACAAGCTATAGCACGAGCCGATTTTGTCATGTGGGATCAGTTCCTGCGTGACTGGAAGGGCATTTCTTTGCTCATTCCTCAGCCAATGAGTGAATCGCCCAGGGTATTTTCAAATGCAGTTGCACCAGTGGGATTTGCGGCTATTTTTGGTGCAGAATGGCTGGCCAGTCGTTGGCCCTCTGAGGTTTTCCGCATGCCCAAGTTTCCGCAGACTTCGACATTGTTTGAAGTCTACCTAATTTTGGAGGCGGCTGTCACTTGGGGTCCTTGTTGGTCATGGTAGTTTGATCATTTTCTTCACTGATAATCTGGCTACCGCCAAGATTATCAACCAGGGCAGGTCTGGGTCACTAATCATCATGTCCTTCATGCGTAGGTTGACTTGGCTGGGGTTGACATACAAATTCCATTTTCAGGGTGAATTCATTAGTGGGAACCATAATGGTGCGGCCGACGCAATATCTTGTTTCAAATTCGATCAATTTTTTTTACAGCACCCAGAAGCGGATCAGGTGGGCAAGCTGGTTCCTCCGTATTACCTGCTGATGGACTAACCAGGCTCTGGACACAGGCAATCGTTTTGGCCAACATTTCTCTATTCAGCAATACATTCAAGGCATATACCATGGGGTGGAAGACATTTCACAAATTCTTGACTTAACATCCTTGTAGTTGTCCATGGGACACTAATTATGTGATGGCTTTTGCGCCATATTGCCACAGCGAGTTGGCATTATCCGCCAATACCAAAAAAATGCAAGACAGTCTGTAATAGTGTCATTGCCGGCTTCAAAACAGTCTACACTTAACTACGAAGACTCCTTGGCTCCACATAGCCAAGCAGTGATCTTCATACTAACCCACGGCCTTTTTTGTCATCTAACGACCGTACGGCATCAGCCGTCACGCTGTTTGGAGGTGTATACACTATCTAATCGGTAGGTGATCTCCCAATCCTGGTCTCAACAATGCTTCTGCCTCTTGCCCTCTGCCCATTATGTATTTAGTATTTAGTGTGCGTGTTCCCTTTTTTTTTCCATTGCTACTATTTTTCTACTTTTCTATTTTTCTGTTTTACATTTTTAGAATACGCTATGGTAATTCTGCCTCACCTTGAAACCCCTGATGAAGGGACCCCAAGTGTCCTGAAACGCGTCGGGCTGAATGTCTACAATTACCACGCACTAACGATCTAGTTTTTGTATACTTGTTGTTGTTTTTAACCTACTTTATTTTCGGTGGTGTTTGCACCTGAATAATTTTATATTTTCTTCTACAGAACAATAAAATGTAACTTTTATTTAATTTTTGCTTAGACCCCCTTTTTCTTGTTGCTTGAAAAGTCCTATCATTTATCTGGGGGACATTTGCTCCTTTACATACCAAAAAAATAATACCTATCAGGCATTCAGCATTTCAGGGCCCTACAAAACCCTGTTAGTCTGTCAATTTTTGCTGCTCTTCTTTGTTGCCTTGGCCATGTGTTTTGGGTCATTGTCATGCTGGAAGACCCATCCACAACCCATTTTCAATGCCCTGGCTAAGCAAAAGAGGGTTTTCACCCAAGATTTGACAATACATGACCCCGCCCATCGTCCCTTTGATGCAGTGAAGTTGTCCTGCCCCCTTAGCAGAAAAACACCCTCAATGCATAATATTTCTACCTCCATGTTTGACGGTGGGAACGGTGTTCTTGTGGTCATAGACAGCATTCCTCCTCCTTCAAACATGGCGAGTTGAGTTGATGCCAAAGAGCTCGATTTTGGTCTCGCCTGACCACAACACTTTCACCCAGTTCTTTTCTGAATCATTTAGATGTTCATTAGCAAACGTCAGACGGGCCTGTACATGTGCTTTCTTAAGCAGGGGGGCCTCGTGGGCGCTGCAGGATTTCAGTCCTTCGTGGCGTAGTGTGTTACCAATTGTTATCTTGGTGACTATGGTCCCAGCTGCCTTGAGATCATTGACAAGATTCTTCCGTATAGTTCTGGGCTGATTCCTCACCATTCTCATGATCATTGAAACTCCAAGAGGTGAGATCTTGCATGGAGCCCCAGACCGAGGGAGATCGACAATTATTTTGTGTTTCTTCCATTTGCGAATAATCGCACCAACTGTTGTCACCCTCTCACCAAGCTGCTTAGTGATGGTCTTGTAGCCCATTGCAGCCTTGTGTAGGTCTACAATCTTGTCCCTGATATCCTTGGACAGCTCTCTGGTCTTGGCCATTGTGGAGAAATTGGAATCTGATTGATTGCTTCTGTGGACAGGTGTCCTTTATACATGTAACAAGCTGAGATTAGGAGCAATCCCTTTAAGAGAGTGCTCCTAATCTCAGCTTGTTACCTGTAAAGAAGACAGCTGGGAGCCAGAAATCTTGCTGATTGATAGGGGATCAAATACCTTTTTCACTCATTAAAATGCAAATCAATTTATAATTTTTTTTAAAATGCGTTTTTCTGGATTTTTTGTTGTTGTTCTGTCTCTCAATGTTAAAATAAACCCACCATTAAAATTATAGACTGATCATTTTTTTGTCAGTGGGCAAACGTACAAAATCAGCAGGGGTTCAAATACCTTTATTCCTCATGTATATATATAAAAGTTATGTTCCGAAGAAGACACTTGTCTTCTTTTCTCAATTTTCTCGACTGTAAGAATACACATTACACAGGTAATTGGAACTGGCAAGTCATATATCACAGATATGCATCACACTACAATATTTGTATCTGAAAAGTCTTTCTTCCTACACTTATCATTTGCAAAATCTTTAACTAACTCATCAAACTGTATTGTCTTGAGGACACTGCTCTCAATAGCCAGTAGGCATAGAGCACAGAGTCTTTCATGAATCATTGTGGTTCTCAGATAATCAGTGGCAATTTGCTGAACGACTTTTCTCCTGAACAACTAGTGACCATCATACTGGTTGTTAGAATAAACACGAGAATACAAAGGCAAGCTTGTAAATTGCCTGTGTAGGGGCTAGATAATGGGTAGACATTACAATTTGAGCAATAAAGAGTCTGAAATTTTGGGATGAATACTGAAATATATTCTAAAGCCTCGTTTTGTCCGAAGGTGTGTGCCTGGATTTTGTCTTGCATACAAACGGCAAGTGACGTACTATGTGGTTTTTCAGCTCTTTAGCGCCATCCTTTGGGCTCCTGCTAATTTTGTGTTAGTAGAAGTTTGGTGAGTGTTGATTCGCGCTTTTCATTTCGTACTTTTTATTTAGCGCTTTTCAGTTCGCGCTTTTCACTTTGTGCTTTTCAGTTTGTTTCTGAATGGCCATTCGTCAACCAGACATGTTGCAGAATCGGAGGAGATAATGTGTTATTTATTATTGGCCTTGGAGTTATTGCTTTGACCCAAGTCCAGTCAAGGAACAGGAGGAGTTCTTGGACCAAAAATTGGTTGCTTTATTAATCGTGATCAATTAAGTCATATGCCTTTGTTGCAGGAGCTCCAGGAGAATAATCCAGGTGTTTTTCGGAATTATCTCCGGATGATGGACCCCTGCTTTCACCAACTTTTGGCATTGTTGACCCCCTATATTATGAAGCAGGACACATGCATGAGGCTTTTATTTTATTTTTTGGTTGAATAATAATGATTTGATTTATTATATTTTCTATATTTTTGGATACATAGAATGCACATTTTGGTTAAGTTATATTGGCAGATAGCATGTCTAATTTTATTTGTTTTCTTTTTTTTTTAATGCACAATAAAAATTGTGGAGAATAATATTGACTATGTGTTTTACTTCAAATGACAGTTTGGGAGTAGGCAGTTACATTTAAAAAAATACAATGTAAAATTGACAAGGGACACCAACATTGTTGTATCTTTGATCTTAAAAATATGGGATAATGGTGTTGTGGTAACTTGCCCAAAAAAAAAAAAAAAAGCATAATAATATTGTTCTAACTCCATCAGTATTACCAGCAAAGCAGCTTCATTATTATCCCATTAAAGAAGAAGAGAATTGTGCGCTGCGTTTGGAGATTTCATAATTTGCCACTTCACGAATGTTAATTACGAACGCTAGTTTACAAGACCAACCGCTTCTGCCTCGTCCTTGCTTCCGAGCATGCATGTTTGTACTTTGGACATTTGTCCGACGGTTTGTGTACACAGAGAAAAAAGGAGGCTTCCATCATGACAGATATGGAGTGTGGTGGTCCCATCCCTGACATATTGAACCACAGAAAAAGATATCCCCCTTGAACTGGGACTTTAATAGACCACCAACTCTTGAAATAAAATTTGTAAATTTTATTAATATACCTAAAAACAGACGTAGCACCACAATGGCAATCCAATGAGTACATAATGCATTTAGGCTCTGGGTCTGACATCCATAAAAAATACATTATTGAACTTTGGGGGTCATAGGTGCTGCCTGAAAACAAGGTCATTCCACCGGAATCCATACATTTATAAATGCATGCAGCTCCCAAGCCCCTGATGAAGGTATCAGAATACCGGAAACGCGTCGGGTATTGGGGTACATCAACCCCAGGAGAGTACATCTAATATCACATTTGTATAATTCCTGTTTTGATCTCACATTTATTCTGTATGGAATGCACGTTATTTTTTGTATGTCATAGATGTTTTTACGTCTGTTTTTAGGTATATTAATAAAATTTACAAATTTTATTTCAAGAGTTGGTGGTCTATTAAAGTCCCAGTTCAAGGGGGATATCTTTTTCTGTGGTTCAACTTGTGTACACACGCTCGGAAAATCCGCCAACAGACATTTGTCCGTGGAAAATTTTAAAGCCTGCATTTCAAGATTTGTCCGTGGAAAATCCGCCAACAATTGTGCAATGGAGCGTACAAACGGTCGGATTTTCTGCCAACAGCCTGTCATCACACATTTCCTGTCGGAAAGTCCAATCGTGTGTACGAGGCTTAAGAGTTACAATAACACCTGGAAAAATGTCAGCAAGCCCTCTATCACATAATAAAATTGCCTGTTGGGATGGAGTGAGACATGACTGAAGCTTGGCAAAGGCTGCAAACTGGACAATTTTGTCAACAAACTCACTACTAAAGTCTTGAGGAAAAATACCTTTTATTTTATTTTTATTATAAAGAAAGTTTGATTCTTTTGCCCCGTTATAAATCCAGCACTGCTTGTAACATGTCTCTTACAGTGGCGGCTGGTGGGTTTTTCTTTTGGGGGGTGGAAAATGACTATTCATAGAATGAAAGATCCCACTTCTTAACCATGGGAGAAATACACTCCTCTTTATGGGAGAACTAAAAGGACTCCTCCTACGGAATAACTCAGGTGGACACTGAGTAGAAGTACTGATGGGGGATGATGGGGTGCTTCACCCCAAGGGGTCTGGTCAAGACCTATATACCAGACAAACAAAGACTTGGGGGGCACACCCTAAATATGTATCACATTAACCACTTCCATACCGAGCCTATTCTGGCACTCCTCTCCTACATGTAAAAATCATCATTTTATTGCTAGAAAATCACTCAGAACCCCCAAACATTGTATATGGTTTTTTAGCAAACATCCTAGGGCAGTGATGGCGAACCGTAGCACCCCAGATGTTTTGGAACTACATTTCCCATGATGCTCATGCACTCTGCAGTGTAGTTGAGCATCATGGGAAATGTAGTTCCAATACATCTGGGGTGCCAAGGTTCGCCATCACTGCCCTAGGGAATAAAATGGCAGTCGCTGCAACTTTTTATGTTACACGGTATGTGCGCGACAAATTTTCAACCGTGTTTTTCATGAATTAAAAAATAACAAAACAGTAAAGTTAGCCCACTGTTTTTCTATAATGTGAAAGATGATGTTACGCCGAGTAAATAGATACCCAGCATGTCACGCTTTAAAATTGCGCACACTCGTGGAATGGCACTAAACTTCGGTACTTAAAAATGTCCATAGGCGAGGCTTTAAATCTAACTAATGCACGTGGCGATACCTCACCTGTCTGGTTTGAACGGCATTCACATATGTGGGCGGGACTTGGACTTACATGTGCGTTCGCTAATGTGCGTGAGCACACCGGGTGCCGGAAGCCTATTAGAGCCTCTGGCTCTATCTAATCACGTGCTTCAAAAAAAAACACCCACCCCGCATTGGAATCCATAGTCCCACGCCTTGATATGTAGATAAGGGGGCTGGACGCAAAGATAGGGGGGCGGCGCCCATACGCCCTCTATGGACGGGCCACCAATGGTCTCTTGCAACCTTTTGTTCACTTAAAAGTCTATTCAAACCCCAAACCCTTTTTCTTTTTGTTATGTCTTGAGTATAGAAATGTTTAAACCCTTGTCAGATCAATTGCTGTTTACCAGCCAATGTGATTACTCCTGTCTATTTGTCCTGGTGAGCACTATCTCTGGTAAAAAAAAATACAGAAATCCTAAATTTTTGAGTTGTCACCATACCAGGAGGTAAGGGAAAATCTTTCAAAAGGGGCATCTTTTGCAGTGACAGCTGTTTAAAACATATCTAAACCCAAAACACAAATATTGCAGCTTGCCAGCCTTTGGATATAGTGGCTGCATTTTTTTTCCCTTTTCACCTGGTGATCCTGTCAGTAACGCATTACCTGTCTTAGGAAGACAATGATCACTCACTGTACTGTATCTATGGAGGAACAGCGTTGTCAGCCAGGCTGCTCTCCTGATTTCACTTCAAACACCTCTCCGTCTTTTTACCTGCATTACATGGGGCACTGGGAAATTTGTAGTTTACAGAATAGCTTGAAAAGAAAAATAACATGGTTTGTGCCTTTAGTTTATCTCATAGGAAGTTATATGGACACTTGATTTCTGACATTAACAACTGACATTTTCTTACTTGCTTGCTAAAAAACGCCTTTAGCCTGAAAAAAGGAAATTCATGCAGTGACCACATCTATGGACTAAGCTGCAATATATTACATTTTTGTTCTTGGGTTTAGATATGCTTTAACTAGTTCAGCTCTTTGGGCATACTACGTGCTTCCAAAGAGTGAAGGGTTAAGCGCAAACTGATGGCTGCAGTAGCAGTAGCAGCCATCAGCACATGCCAATTTTCCTCCTCTGGCTCCTTGCTGTAAAGTGAAAGCGATCGACAGCCTTTTTATCCAGGAACCCCACGAGGTAGTGAATTTAGGTTGGTCACTTTTTTTTTCACCGCAGTATGGGGAAGTATAGAATGTTACATGCCCTTTTAATGTCTATTGGCAACCAGTAATATACTTGGCAAACAATTTCCTTCAAGCCATATTAAAAGCGTGAAAACCATAGTAAGATTTAATAAGTTAACAGAAACAGAAATGTTTTTTTTTTTTGTGTATACTGGTGTACTCACATCCTATCTCATCTGAAATCCAATTTCTTTCATTATAATAGAGAAATAGACAGACTCTGGAAATAAAACTGTGTTTGTTTGTTGTAAAGAAAATGTTGGATAATAAGCAAATAAGCAAATATGGGGACTTGGTTACACCATATGGCCATACAGTGCTTAAGCCCACTACTGCGTCAAAGTACCCCATCACATTAAAGATGGTGCTGCCATAAGACCATACAAACAGAACAAAAGATGATAGCGCACACATACAAAAATGTTTTTGACCACTTCCCTCCCGCAGTACTGTACGTCATATGACGTCCTTGACTTTTAGTGGGGATATCTGAATGATGCCTGCAGCTGTAAAACATCACGTCCGCAGATGTCAACAAAGCGGCGATCTCGGGTGGAAAGCATCAGATCTGTCATTTTTTTTTCGATCTGATGCTTTCCAGCCTGGAGGAGAGATGTGGGGTCTTATAGACCCCACATCTCTTCATAAAGAGGACCTGTCATACACCATTCCTATTACAAGGGATGTTTTCATTCCTTGTAATAGAAAATAAAAGTGATTAAAAAAAAATTAAAAAGAAAGTGTAAAAATAAAAAAATTACAATAATTTTTTTTTTTTAAAGCGTCCCCGTCCCTGTGTGCTCACGCACAGAAGCAAATGCACATGTGAGTGCCGCCCACATATGTGAATGGCATTCAAATCACACATGTGAGGTATCGCCACGTGCGTTAGAGTGAGAGCAAAAATTCTAGCACTAGACCCCCTCTGTAACTCCAAACATGTAACCTGTAAAAAAATGTTAAAGCGTCACCTATGGAGATTTTTAAGTACCGAAGTTTGGCGCCTGTGCCGCCCCAACGGGGCATAGAATTTATATTTTCCCTAACCATTTTCTATGGGTGTGTATATTTAGTTCACATGCTGTCATCTAGTGACCTTTTGTGGTAATGCATTTGTTTTCCCATGTTCCTTTTCCCTTATGTTATAACACACTTCCTTTGTATGTAATGCTCCACCCTTCTTCCTGAGATTGTACTTTTTGTGTCATGGATGCAGCTAAAAGGCCACATGTAGCAGGACACATGTATTCTGCATAGTAAGCTACAGACAATATCATCATTTGATCGCATAAATACCACAACCTATTCATCTGTTGTATCCTGTCATCTGCTGTAACCTGATGTTCAGGATAAAAGCACCTTTGTGGATAGAATCGGTATTTGGTGAGTTCGAGCTATCTGATGAGGATTGTCCTCAGTGATTATATCTTATACAGGCCAGACATAGAGGTCTCACAAGGGATAAATCGCTTCACAACAATCAGAGTCAGAATAGCGCCATTCCACGAGTGTGCGCAATTTTAAAGCGTGACATGTTGGGTATCTATTTACTCTGCGTAACATCATCTTTCACATCATACAAAAAAAATGGGCTAACTTTACTGTTTTTTTTTTTCATGTTCCCTAGGGTGTCTGCTAAAAACCATATATAATGTTTGGGGGTTTTGAGTAACTTTCTAGCAACAAAATTATGATTTTTACATGTAGGAGAGGAGTGCCAGAATAGGCCCCCCAAGTCTTTGTTTGTTTGTTATATAGGTCCTGACCAGACCCCTTGGGGTGAAGCACCCCATCATCCCCCACCAGCAATCAAGCTCAGTGCCATCCGCCATCTTGTGAAGCACATGGTCGCACAAGTTTACTGCACCTCATGTGAATGTTAAAAACTGTTTCTCTACATTGAACTGCGTTACCCCACCTGCTGTTCGTCTTCTTAAAGAGACAGTACCATTTCTTGCAAAACCGTGAAAAATGTCTAGACAAGACTCTGAGCACCCTTTTGTGGCTGAACTGATGCAGATTCATCATGCCTCTGAACCCGCAGATGTACAGGGAGCAGATTCTGCAGATATTGCCGAACAGAGTGTAACACCCAAACGTACAATAAAACCTACACAGGAACTCAGAGAAAACTATGAAACCACTAGAAATGAGTTCTCCAAAAATCTGTCAGACTTATGGGACAGAACTTCACACTGTATGTCAGTTTTGTCACACTTTAATGATCAACCAGATGAACTAAGAGACTCTATAGATCGCTTATCTGCCGCGTATAAACACTACCAGTGGCTGTTTGCAAAATACGCAGCTTTCTTGCAGGACTGTAATATAGAGCAGTGTTTCTCAACTCCATTCCTCAAGGCGCACCAACAGGTCATGTTTTCAGGATTTCCACTATTTTGCACAGGTGATTTGATCAGTTTTCACTGCCTTAGTAATTACCACAGCAGTTTCATCTGAGGGAAATCCTGAAAACATGACCTGTTGGTGCGCCTTGAGGACTGGAGTTGAGAAACACTGATATAGAGGACTCTTCAGCAGAACTGACCAGGACTGATGCACTAAACCAACAAAGGGATCTCTTATTACAAAATGCCCAGTGTAAGGCAGAACTCCACATTGCTCAACTGCAGGAGACCAGATCTCACAGATCCACATCAACCAAGCACACTGCACGTTCTTCTAGATCCTCTCGCTCCAGAAGTTCAACATTAAGCGATAAGATAATAGAGGCCCGCGCTGATGCAGAATCAAAAAAAGTGCAAAACTCCTTTACCAGAAGGGAAGCAGAAATAGAAACACAAAAAGCAAAAGTGCAAATCTCCTTTACCAGAAAGGAAGCAGAAATAGAAACACAAAAAGCAAAAGTGCAAATCTCCTTTACCAGAAAGGAAGCAGAAATAGAAACACAAAAGGCAAAGATGAAAGCAAAAACAAGCAGAGGCAGATTCCCAATTAGATTCCCAATTAAAGATTGGGAATGAAATCTTGAAAAGGGAGAAAGCAGCTGCCCTAGAAAGGCTGAGAGTCCTCGAACAAGCGATGGGAGAAAGTACTAACTCAGACTGGTCCATCCCAGCGGAATTGCAAGACCCAGTTGAACGCATCAGTGAATATGTACTAAAGCATAATGTTTGCAATGATACAGAGTTATCTCCTGTACGTCTTACTAACAACACTGTTCTGACTCTCAACACAGAGACCTCTCAGTTCCAAATGCCTGAGCCTCTTCAAGTCTACAACACAAGAGCATCTATGCAGCAAACCACATCACCTCTTGCTGACAACAAGGTGACTTCCAGTGACAAGCCACAGCCAGCACAAGCCTTAGGGACTACACTACAGTTAAACGCTCTTGCAACATCATTTCATCCTGGTAAACCTCACCCTACTTCACCAGAGAACTTTCACACCCGAGGGGTTTCACAAGTTACTTTGGCACCGAAGAGTGAGATATCAGACTTGAATGACTTCTCCAGATATATGGTACGCCCTGAGCTCAATAACACTACCCTCTCAAGAATTTGAATTTGAATTTGACGACTGGAGAGCTACAGGGCCTGGAGATCAACCTTCAAAGCTGCCATTGCTGATCTCAACCTTACTACCAAGGAGGAACTTGATTTGCTCATAAAGTGGCTGGGGCCAGAATCTGCAGATCGTTTTAAAAGACTGAGAACAGTGCATGTTGACCACCCAGATGCAGGTCTTGTTGCTGCATGGGGAAGACTTAAGCAAGCCTATGGTAGCTCCGAAGCCATAGAAAGCGCTCTATTCAATTTCTCAAAAATAGGGAACAAAGACTATCGCAAGCTCCAAGATCTGAGTGATCTTTTCATGGAGCTGAAGTTGGCAAAGACAGACCCATGTCTACCTGGACTAAGCTTCCTGGACACTGCTCGTGGTGTCAATTCAGTGGTGTCCAAACTGCCATACGGCCTGCAAGAGAAATGGGCACAACAGGGCTCAAGTTAAAATGAGACTATAACGTATCTTTTCTCCATTTGCATATTTTTGCAGGTTCATCAATGATCAAACCTGGACGAGAAACAATCCCAGCTCCAGCTTCAGAGAACTCAACTTGGCTGCTTCATCATCATCATCTTCATCAAGGTATGATAACATAGCAGCTAAACGTAGAGACTTTAATAGAGCAATATCTGTTAAAAGGACAAACATCTCACCACCAGTATCCTCTCCTGCTCACCAGAGTGATTCGGGTGACAGAGATAAAGACCCTAATCATCAGTGCCCTATTTACAAGAAGCCTCACCCCCTAAAGAAATGTCGTGGGCTTAGGGCAAAGACATTAGAAGAGCGCAGAGAGATTCTTCAGAAACTTGGAATATGCTACAGGCGCTGTGCTTGTTATGGACATTTTGCTAAAGACTGTAAAGTTGTCATCAAGTGCACAGAATGCAGTAGCGACAGACATGTTACAGCTATGCATCCGGGTCCACCCTCAGACAATTCACAGCAGCCTCCTACCTCCAGCCCTGTCTCAAGCCATGGCAGGGAGAAACAAGGTCATGCTCCAGCCACAGCTAACATTTCTTCTTCATGCACAGAAGTCTGTGGAGAAGACTTAGATCACAAATGCTGTGCTAAGATATGCCTAGTCAAGATATACCCAAAAGATCAATCTGAGGAATCTATTAGGATGTATGCCATAATAGATGAACAGAGCAACAGATCCCTGGTTAAGCCTAAATTCTTTGAGATCTCTGGTATAGAGGGACATGCATCACTTTATACTCTCAGAACCTGTTCTGGTTGTGAAGAGACCTTCGGCAGAAGGGCCGATGGGTTCATGGTCTCTCATATCAATATAGGAGAGGGCATACCCCTACCAACATTAGTTGAGTGTGACCAGATACCAGACAAAAGGGAAGAAATTCCTACTCCAGAGGCTGCATATCACCATCCTCACTTGAGGCGCCTTGTTAATGAAATTCCTGCAATGGACATGAATGCTCAAAATGTAATCTTGCTAGGAAGAGACATTCTCAGAGTACACAAAGTACGCAAGCAGTGCAATGGACCTGATGATGCCCCTTATGCACAAAAACTTGATCTAGACTGGGTAATCATGAGCGACCTATGATTAGATAGAATGTACGTCATCCAAGATATGAAGTAAAAGAGAAGCCTCTTGACATCATCCAAGTACCTGATGTCACTTCTAACCTTTGTGATGACAACCTAGGTACCACAGTGTTTTGTTCTACAAGCGATGACAACAAAATAGCCTTGTCAGTGGAAGACAGAGATCATCAAAATAATGGACAAAGAATTCTTCCAGGATGAGTCTAACAGCTGGGTTGCACCATTACCTCTTCGTGCTGCAAGGGTTAAACTCCCAACCAATCGTGAACAGACTCTATCCAGATTAAACTCACTTCAGCAAACACTAAAGAAGTGGCATCGCCTTTATGAAAAGGATCTTTGACAATGATCACGCCAAACCAACTCCACCACTTCAAAGATACGATGAGTGCTGGTACCTGCCTTTCTTCGGAGTGTATCATCCACGTAAGCCAAAGCAAATCAGGGTAGTATTTGACTTCAGTGCCAAGCATCAAGGCGTATCCCTAACGATGTTCTTCTCAATGGTCCAAACCTAACCAACAACCTTGTAGGTGTACTTATTAGAAGAGAGTCAGCTGCCATAACCGCTGACATTGAACAAATGTTTAATTGTTTCATTGTGCGTGAAGACCATAGGAACCTCCTAAGGTTTCTGTGGCACCGTGACAACAACATGGACAATGAGATGATTGAATACCGCATGAAGGTACATTTTTTTGGAAATAGTCCCTCACCCGCTGTGGCAACATACGGTTTACGAAGAACTGCCCTTGATGGAGAAAAGGAGTATGGCACGGATGCTCGACACTTTGTTGAGAGAGTTTTATATGTGGACGATGGATTTGAATCTTTACCTACAGACAAAGAAGCCATAGACGTGCTCCAAATGACACAAGGTATGCTTTCTCATGCTAACATCAGACTACACAAGATTGCCTCAAATAGTGTTGCTGTTATGAAAGCCTTTCAACCTGGCAATCATGCCACAGGGTTTAAAGACTTGAATTTGGGAATGGACACACCACCTGTACAGAGAAGTCTGGGCCTATGGTGGGACTTATTAAAAGACACCTTTGGTTTTCAAGTCTGCTCTGCAGACAAGCCATTTACCAAATATGGTGTTCTGTCAGTGGTGAACAGCTTATACAATCCAGTGGAATTCGTAGCTCCCATCACCATACAAGGTAAATCCTTACTTAGACAGTTCTCAGAAACTATTAAAGATTGGGATGCTCCACTACCAATAGTTCATAATGCAGATTGCTTCCACACAAAGCCCGCAGATGCTCACTGTCAAGGTTGGCACGTGTGCCAAAAGCTTCTTTCTGCAAAAGACATTGCTGAAGGTGAATTGACCATAATACGCAGAGTACAACAGAGTGTCTTTGGCTCAGAAATTAAATGTATCTGTGACAAGAGGGACATTGCAAAAAACAGTCCAATTGCCAACCTGAATCCATTCATTGACAATGATAGTATGTTAAGGGTTGGTGGATGTTTAAACAAGGCTGAGTTGAGTGAGCAAGAATAGAATCCTCTCATTATACCTGCTTGCCATCACATCACTACTTTGCTCATACGGCACTACCATGAAGGGGTTAAGCATCAAGGTAGACACTTCACAGAGGGTGGCATAAAAGCTGCGGGCCTTTGGATTATAGGAGCAAAAAGACAGATCACAGCTACACTGCACAGCTGTGTTCGGTGCCTCAAACTGAGAGGGAAACGTCAGCAACAACAAATGTCAGATTTGCCAGCTGACAGGTTAAGTACTGACCCACCTTTCACTCATGTTGGTTTGGATGTCTTTGGGCCATGTATGGTAACAGCCCGTAGAACTCAAGGTGGCCAAGATAATAGCAAACGATGGGCAGTGCTGTTTACTTGCATGAGTGTGCGTGCAGTACACATTGAAGTGATAGAATCTATGGATGCCTCAAGTTTCATCAATGCTCTGAGACGATTTTTAGCCATCAGAGGACTAGTCAAGACACTAAGATCTGACTGTGGAACTACTTTCGTTGGAGCCTGTCGAGAGTTACAGCTCAACTCTAGGCCAATCCAAGACTTTTTAGCTGAAAAAGGCTGTACATGGATTTTCAATCCTCCTCATTCATCCCACATGGGTGGCTCATGGGAGAGAATGATAGGCATCACATGTAAAATATTGGACTCTATGCTTATGGACTTTTACTCCACAAGACTTACCCACAAGGTTTTAACCACCTTCCTGGCAGAGGCATCTGCCATAATTAATTCAAGACCACTTGTTCCAGTGTCCAAAGATCCAGAGACCCCAACTATCCTTAACCCAGCTACTCTTTTTACCCAGAAGCTTGGGTCTGTTCCTGTTCCACCTGGAAACTTTAAAGCAGGAAATCTGTGCTCTGACCAGTGGAAGTGAGTACAACACCTCGCCAACTGTTTCTGGAATCATTGGAAGATGGAGTATCTTTCTACTCTGCAAGGACGCAGGAAATGGCAACGGCTGAACCCTAACACACAAGTTGGAGATCTTGTTCGGCTTAAGGACCAGCAAGCTGAAAGAATCGAATGGCCCATGGGACTTATTGTAAAGAGCGTTCCTAGTGATCACGGTAAGGTACGTAAGGTGGAGGTGAAGGTTTCAAGACAAGGAACTGTAAAGACTTTCCTCAGACCTATCACGGAACTTATTCTGCTCTTGCCCTTTGAAGAATGAACTTGTTTGCGTACGCTGCTGAATCCTACCTGTGACTTATAGAAGAAAGTGTCTTGAACTTTAGTTGATATAACTTGAAGCCTTAAATTAAGAGTTATTGTTATTGCATTATATGCATGTTCTTTTTATGTCTTTCAGGTCGTTAAGACATCCAGCAAATTGCACTGTTTGTTATTTGCAGTTTCATAACTACCGTTCTGATACATATAGTGACATTTACTATGCCAGACGGGGAGTGTGCCGCCCCAACGGGGCATAGAATTTATATAGATTGTTTCCCTAACCATTTTCTATGGACGTTTATATTTAGTTCACATGCTGCCATCTAGTGACCTTTTGGGGTAATGCACTTGTTTTACCATGTTCCTTTTCCCTTATGTTATGACACACTTCCTTTGTATGTAATGCTCCACCCTTCTTCCTGAGATTGCACTTCCTGTGTCATGGATGCAGCTAACAGGCCACATGTAGCAGGACACATGTATTCTGCATAGTAAGCTACAGACAATATCATCTTTTGACTGCATAAATACCACAACCTTTTCATCTGTTGTATCCTGTCATCTGCTGTAACCTGATGTTCAGAATAAAAGCACCTTTGCGGATGGAATCGGTGTTTGGTGAGTTCAAGCTATCTGATGAGGATTGTCCTCAGTGATTATATCTTATACAGGCCAGACATAGAGGTCTCACAAGGGATAAATCGCTTCACAACAATCAGAGTCAGAATAGCGCCATTCCACGAGTGTGCGCAATTTTAAAGCGTGACATGTTGGGTATCTATTTACTCTGCGTAACATCATCTTTCACATCATACAAAAAAAATGGGCTAACTTTACTGTTTTTTTTTTTTTCATGTTCCCTAGGGTGTCTGCTAAAAACCATATATAATGTTTGGGGGTTTTGCGTAACTTTCTAGCAACAAAATTATGATTTTTACATGTAGGAGAGGAGTGCCAGAATAGGCCCCCCAAGTCTTTGTTTGTTTGTTATATAGGTCCTGACCAGACCCCTTGGGGTGAAGCACCCCATCATCCCCCACCAGTACTTCTACTCAGTGTCCACCTGAGTTACAGGAGGAGTCCTTTCAGTTCTCCCATAAAGAGGAGTGTATTTCTCCCATGGTTAAGAAGTGGGATTTTTCATTCTATGAATAGTGTAGGACCCACTGAAATGGAGTACTTTGATGCAGTAAACCTGCAGAAATCTAATCTACAAAATTCAACAATTCTTGGTAGGATCTAAGGCCTGCCTGCATCTCCTGCACCTTCCTGTGGGGCAGTGAAGTAGCCCATCATGGGTTAAAGGGCTCCCTGTGCACATTTGAAGATGGCTAAAAACACTTGCTGGTGTGATGAAAATGAGGTCTGATGATGGGCAGAAGGAGGAAAGAGGGCGTTATGTTTCATACAGTGCCATTCTCGTTTTTCCAAAATTTGACAGTGCGTCAGAAACATTTAGATGTAAATCTGATGTCTATACTGCAGAAAGGGACAACTTGTAAATGTCATCAATAAGACCAAACACTGGCTCAAGATTTAAAGCAGGAAATCCTAAATCCCATTAAAAGAGTAAAGGATCTGCAAAGCCTGTTAATGAGCCTGGTCATAATGGGCTAAACAGATATTGTACACAGCGTTTAGTAGCTGGAAAGCCAAAGACTCCTAATACAGCCCTATTGCAAAAAGTCCGGAGGAATACACATCTGTCAGATTGGGGTTAGTGATGTCTATTAATATATAGATCACCTGGTTAAATTGGAACTTCACATGGGTGTTAAAGTCAGTAGCTTTAAATATGCTGACTTTAAAGAAACAGATACTGTACTTACCATCCCAAGAAGTGCTGCATTGTTCAGGGCTTTGGATCTCCTGTTTTGCCATTTCAAAATGGGAAACAGCTGTGACTTTCTGTTGGCTCACAGCCATCCCTCTACTGCTCATATGTGAGACAGCAGCATGCAGTAAGATTGGTCCTGCTTCCTTCTGGCATGTGTGATGTGTATCCCAGGAGGCTATGGGCAGGTTGAGGTAATATCATCCTTGCCTATGCAAAGATTGAAGAAGTGGCTCCAATAAAAAAAGGTAGTAATTCACACCAAAAAAGAAACAGATTTATTTACAGGTTGGGGGGAGGATAACTTTAAGTGGGGCTTTAATTTTTGGATAAAAGTCCACTTTCAGTTACATATGATTTCCATAATCCCACATATGATTGAGCTACATTCATAGAAAGTGATGGCACTGATGCAGCAGAAGATGACAACAACCAGGTAAATATCAAACGTGCCTACGCTATGATGTCCAGCAGGCAAATGAGGCACATTACATCTTCTAAGGAGAAGATGCATAAGATCCATGAAATGCTTGGTTTTTGACAAATAAAAATTCCATCCTGTGCAATAACATTGATTGTTGGAATGTAAAACCTTGGCATCTGGAGGTATCAATATAATTAGAAATTGACATTGAGAAAGTGTTAGCTGGAGCATCAGAAACTAATTTTTAACACACCTTCAGCACACCTGTCAGACCCTTTAGTGTCATATTGTATACCATTCTAGGTGCCTACACTGAATACATTTTTTTGTTGAGATATTTACAGCTGGTCTTTCCCCTTTAAGATATTATGCCTTTTGTATCATTCCTGTTGCTTATTAGGATTCTGGCCAAACCTTTCGGAACCAAACAAATGACGTTGTTAAAATTATAAGGCAGGTGTTTAGATGGGCAAACGTGCTAAATCTCTCTTGTATTGCTGGAGTGCTGAAATAAAAACACAGCATCTTTCCCAGGACAACAACCAGTCATCATCGCTTCCTTCCTCAGCACACCTGCCAGACCCTTTGATGTCATTTCTGTAAACTGCCTCATTAGGGCCCAGAAAAGATGGCTGCATCCATCAACTCTTGTTTTCCACCAGGACTATAAAACATGTGATGGCAGGTTCTGTGTGTAAGAGTTAAATGACCCCAGTGACATTCACTCTTAGGGGGTTATTTACTAAAGGCAAATACACTTTGCACTACAAGTGCACTTGAAAGTGCACTGAAAGTGCACTTGGAAGTACAGTCACTGTAGATCTGAGGGTAAGATCTGAAATGAGGGGGAAGCACTGCTGATTATATCATCCAATCATGTGCATGCTAAAATGCTGTTTTTTTATTTTCCTTGCATGTCCCCCTCAGATCTACAGTGACTGCACTTCCAAGTGCACTTTCAGTGTACTTTCAAGTGCACTTGCAGTGCAAAGTGGATTTGCCTTTAATAAATAACCCCCATAGTCTGCTTTCAATAAGATTGTTGTTCTGTGAGCTAAAGAGTATCTGCACAGAATCTGAGACTGCCGCTGTCACATTTTAGTGGTATCGGTGAGATTTAACACTGCCTTCTAGGTGCTTTTGACAGAGTGAGACCCTGTCACTGTGAAGATGGAGGAGAATATGACACAGGATTCGCATTAAAGGTTAATGTGAGCAGAGAAAGCTGTGTTTTTGGTTTTCTCCAGATTCTGTAGTCCTGGATCAAAACCGTCACTCCTGTGTCTGGATTTTGACAGGTGCCTGCAGCCTGTCTAAGTATACAGGTGTGCAGGGTCATTTTATACTCAGTTTGGAGACAGCTCCCAGTTTGGAGATAGCCCCCAGCATGGGAGACAGAAGGTCTCACCCAGGGGCCAAAGGATCCCCAGTCAGGAGCCAAGAGACAGGAGATTTCAACCAGGTGTCAGAGGTGACCCAGTCAGGAGTCAAGAGACAGGAGGTCTCACCCAGGGGTAGGAGGTGCCCCATTCAGGAGACAGGAGGTCAAACCCAGGAGTCAGAGGTGTCTCAGCCAGCCGCCAGGAGACAGGAGGTCCCATTCCAGGAGTCAGGTGGGCTCCTATCGGGGTGTCAGGAGAACCCCTCTCCAGAGGCCAGGAGTGGGCAGTGCAGCAGGGTGCTGCGACTAAAGTGTAAGAGAGCCAAGTGAACCAGTAGAGCTAGACATCACAATCAGAGGGATGGGTAAGAAGAGCAGTGGGACAAGGGACAAAAAGGGAGACAGGTGGCTTGGTATTTTCATTTGTTCATATTGATGTAAAAGAACCCTTACGTGGGCAAGGGTTCCATTTTTTATTTAATAAAAGTGGGCTGCCATGCCCTAAAATACAGTTTGGACTGGCACAGATGTTTGCAGCTTATCTCTTCCTTTTAAGATTTTATATACTTTTTGCATCAATCCTGTCCTGTTTTGGGATTTGAGCCCATCCTCTCTCACATATCAGAAGTATTAGGAATCAAAGCAATGATGTTAAATTTTTTTTTGACGAGTTTTAGAAAGGCAAACATATGCTAAATCTCTTTTGCATTGCTGGAGTGCGGAAACCCAACACAGCATCTTCCCCAGGATGACCAACAGTGATGGACGCTTCCTTCACTTTCTGTACAGAAAAGAGAATGATTGGTGTTGAGCAACTCTCAAACTTTTCAAGATGTTGAGAATTCTTTGTGTGTGATGATGAATATCGTTAAAGCGGAGTTCCAGGCTTTTTTCCATTTATTAAAAGACTTTTAACAAACAGATACTTACCTGTTCCACAGTCCAGCGGTGCGGGCGCACAAAGTCCCTCTCCTCTCCCCCTTCTCCGCGACGCTGTCATTGGAACTGTGGGCACATGGCCGTGACAGCTTGTGGCTTCACAGCCAGGCATGCACTGCACATGCACGAGTCGTGCTGAGCTTTCCAAGTGGACAGGCAATCTTCTGGGACCTGTGACGTGTTTCAGCCGCCTAGGGGGAGCGGAGGAGTCGTCTAGGCGGCCAAGAAACAGAAGAAGGAACCCACTCCCCCCTCCCAAAAAAAAATTACATGCCAAATGTGTCATGTATGGGGGCGAGGAGTGCTTAAAGCGGAAGTTCCACTTTTGGGTGGAACTCCTCTTTAAGAAACATTTGTCATGATAGCATTTTATGTGAACTGAACAAAATAATGTGTTTAGAAAAATAAGCAAATAATCCATGGGAATAAAAATGCCTTATTCGTTATGCATTTGTGAATTGAGCTTCATGGCCTCTATTTAACATGTATAGAGCAGTAAAAACTTTTCATTGTTCTAGCTAACATGTCTTTTGAAACAGTTGTGAATCCTCAGCTATGAACAAGTATTATGGTGTACTGGTTGAAAGGTTCTCTACCAATAATGAGAAGGTCCGTCCATTTTACTTTATGAAGGGATCAAAAGCAATGGAGGTTCATTTTTTAAATTTCCTTCAACTCTTTAAAGTTTTTTCTAAAAGTATTTTTTTTTTTAAGTTTAATAGATTAAAGGAGTATATGGGGTGAAAAGCTTTTTAGTTGTGTGTTCTTTGGGGGTTTTTTTATACACCATTTAGAAAAAAACAATAAATAATGTGATACAAATTTGGGGGAGCGTAGCATATATTACTTTCCTGCATTCTATACCCTAAGCAGATGCACACAACGAAAGCAGTGCACACAACGAAACTCCATCAATCTCAATGACCGAACTCCCCCGCATCAAATCACTTGATAAAAAAAAAAAAAATTCTTACCTGCAAAAAAGTTATTTGGAACCTTCAGTGCAACTACAATAAAAAAATGTAACTATAACATGGTGTCATCACCAGTTTATTGTTGATGTTTATCCTCACTGTAGATATTTTGACACTGAGCTATTATGTTTCCAGTAAAAAGATATGAAAAACAATACTGTGACTATATTTTGCAAAGCAAACATTTTCTTACCTGTAGAAAAAGCAAAACAAACATTTCAGTTTGTTCTCTATTTATATCTTAGATCTCCTGGTTATACCTAATGAGCCCTGTGTAATATGTCGGACAAGTTGACTTACTAGGATGCACGCTTGAATTTGTTTACCTCCTAACCTAATTGAATTAGGAGAAAAGTTCTGAATTTTCCACTGCTACAAGCAATGAAGCAAGTTTGCTTCTGTTCCTGAATAACAAACTACTGCAGTCGCCGGATGAAGCAAAGGTTTTCAAAACAAATACTTGATTTCTCAGTAAATGGATTGTAAACAGTCCAAGATTTATATAATTGGACCCTGTAGGCATACAGACTTTGGCTTTTCTAGACCTTGCCCTATCTATTAACTACATCTCACTGATTTTCTGTTTCTTCCAAGAAGGCTATAACAACAATTCCCTACATTTACAGTTCAGGTAAACCTTTCTTGTAACTAGACTATTTAATCGGATTATTACTATTAATACGGCCTTGCCAATGCAGGAAACAGCCTGGACTTGTGCAGTCCAGTATCATTTACACAGGGGCACTGTAGGCACGGTGATAGGGGCACTGCCATATGTGCTATAGCCAGGCATGTTAGCATGTGTTTTAAACTTTAAAGTATAACTAAAGGCAAATCTTTTTTTTTTTCTAGTTTTGGATAGAGTGGAGAGGGTTAGAACCCCTGCAAGTTTTTATTTCTGTTTGTGCCCCAGTAAGGAGATTCACCCTCTCTATTTGTTCTGTTTAACATTAAAAGTGAAAGTAGGAAAAAAAAAAAAAAAAATTTGTTGTCCCCAGAAAAGTAATAGAGGAGAAATCTTTCTATGGGGTCACTAGCTCTGCTAAACTGGGGGTCCCCAAGGAATTCCCTTAAAAGTGTTGTAAAGGTAATTAAAAAAACAAAAAAAACAAACATGTTATACATACCTCCACTGTGCAGCTCGTTTTGCACAGAATGGCCTCGAACCTCGTCTGCTGGGGTCCCTCGGCGGCTGTCTCAGCTCCTCCCCGCAAGAACTAAACACCTTCATGCGAGCTCTCTCGCATGGTGTTTGGTTCTTGCGAGCGCGCTCCCGTGATACAGCCGGCGGCTATAGCCGCTGACTGTATCACTCGGCCCGCCCTCCGACGAGCCGCGTCATTGGATGTGATTAACAGCAGCGCAAGCCAATGGCTGCGCTGCTTTCAATCCATCCACTCTAGCCAATCAACGGCCAGGGTGAGCGGCGAAGTGGAAATCGGGGGCGAGCGCAGCAGGTGAATGGGCTCAGGTAAGTAAAATGGGGGGGCTGGGGGGGACCGGTATTGTCAGATGTTTTTTCACCTTAATGCATAGGATGCATTAACGTAAAAAAACGTGAACCTTTACAACCCCTTTAACCATTTTAAGTGCGGGCCTCTTTTTTAGATGTGGTTTTTACAAGTTAAAAACAGTTTTTTTGCTAGAAAATTACTTAGAACCCCCAAACATTATACATTTTTTTTTCTAACATCCTAGAGAATAAAATGGCGGTCATTGCAATACTTTGTCACACCGTATTTGCACAGCGGTCTTACAAGCGCACTTTTTTTTTTAAAAATACACTTTTTTGAATTAAAAAATAAGAGAAGAGTAAAGTTAGCCCATTTTTTTTTATATTGTGAAAGATAATGTTACGCCGAGTAAATTGATACAGAACATGACACGCTTCAAATGTGCGCCACTTGTGGAATGGCGACAAACTTTTACCCTTAAAAATCTCCATAGGAGACATTTAAAAAATTCTACCGGTTGCATGTTTTGTGTTACAGAGGAGGTCTAGGGCTAGAATTATTGCTCTCACTCTACCAATCACGGCGATACCTCACATGTGTGGTTTGAACATCGCTTTCATATGCGGGCGCTACTCACGTATGCGTTCGCTTCTGCACGTGAGCTTGGCGGGACAGGGCATGTTTTAATTTTTTTTTTTCTTATTTATTTTACCTTTTACTTTTTATTTTTACACTGTTTTTTTAAAAAAAATGTGTCACTTTTATTCCTATTACAAAGAATGTAAACATCCATTGTAATAGAAAAAAAGCATGACAGGACCTCTTAAATATGAGATCTGGGGTCCAAAAGACCTCAGATCTCATATTTACACTAAAATGCAATAAAAAAAAAAATTGTCATAAAAAAAAAAAAAAAAAATTTAATTTGGCCCTTTAAGAGCGTTTTGACGTCGCTTCCGCCCTGCAGTGTCATGGAGAGGGGTGGGAGCCATCTTCCCCTCACTCGTCTCCATGTCAGCCCAGGGGACAGACGCGATCTCCTCCGCCGCTGCCGAAGGCCTCCGGTAAGCGACGGAGGCCACTGGATCGCGGTGGGAGGGGGTGCCCCTCTCCCGCTGCCAATAAAAGTGATCTTGCGGCGAATCCGCCGCAGAGACCACTTTTATCTTGTACCGGACCGCCGGCCAAACACGGAGATACAGGGTTATGGCATTTAGCTGCTGCCATAACAACGATATCCGTCCCCAAAGTAGGGACGTACATCGGCGTGCAGCGATCCGGAAGTGGTTAATTTGCAGAGATTTCCTCTCACGTTCCTGTGTGGCTTTGGGACAGGAAGTAAAGGGAAATCTCTGCAATAGGACACAGATGGCGGAAAAAAAATCTGACTGGGTTATAACCCTCCCTTTCTCTATCCAAAATGAAAAAAAAAGTTTTACCTATAGTTCCACTTTAACCTGCCTGTCTTGGTGTCCCTTTAAAAGGTTCAGAACGCTCAGGGTGGCTGGAAGGATTGCCAATTACGTGACCTCTGTAAATGGCTGTCACAGTGGTCACCTGATGATATGTGCTACATGTGAGCATTAAAGTCCACCTTTTTGCTGCGGCATATATATGTGTTATGCGGGTGGCAACAGGTTAAAGTGGTTGTAAAGGAACTGATGATATTAGTAGAAATGTGCACAAGGGTTCCCTCTTTACTGGCTTCTTCCACCTCCTGCTTCCCACCCTTCCCCATTTCCCTTTACCCCCCCCCCCTTCCTTTGTTCCTTATGCCATATTTATTTTTCCCTATGACATAGTTATTCCTAATATTACATGTCAAAGTAGCTTGATGGAACAATGAGGAGAGAGCGGGGCGGGGCCGAGCCACCCTCCGTGTGTTAATGGATACACAGAGTAGTGGCTCGGGGGCAAGCCTGCTTGGGTACCGCCATAGGCAGGAGGGAGGGGCCAGGAGCAACAGCGGGGGACCCGAGAAGAGGAGGATTGGGGCTGCTCTGTGCAAAACCACTGCACAGAGCAGTTAAGTATAACATTATTTTTTCTTTTCTTTTTTTTTAAATCTGCCTTTAATATTACTTTAATGGTGGTACTCATCCATAGCTACGATATTCTGAAAATTGAAATTCCATACTGAATGGTGGGAGCATCTTAAAAGGTAGATCTGGAGTCCACATTTACAGTGCAAGTGACTGACACCTACCTACCCTCAACCATTTTGGTGACACTGCTTGTGTATTTAGCTGGCACTAGGTAAGTGACCCATTTTCATGCCCTCCATCTCCGGCCTAGACTCTCCACTTTCCCGCTATATGACCACTGCCTGGGCTAAAGACAGGCACCTCTTTGTTGCTGGGACTGTGGTGTCACTATGGGGGGTGCGAGGGGTACGGATCACACCCGAGTGACACCCGCCAGAGGAGTGACACCATCAAGTAGGAAGTGATATCCGGCTGCGATGGTGTTATCCCATCCATGACAGTGCACGGATTGGCCACATCAATTATAGGGTGGGTTTTGGGTGCGCACCATGACCATGTACTGCTGGCCAGAAACTAGCCCACCCAGCGTCCTGCAGGGCACTGTGGTAGGCTAGACAAGGGAGAGCCCGATGCGCTAGCCTGCCTAGTGTCTACTGCTCTGTCCTGCTCCTGCTGTCACTCCGCACATATTTCTTTAAAATTTTCAACTTTGAGTTCTATTATTTTCATGTGATATTGTTGTTCAAATTTGCTAGTTGCTTGATAGTTGTTAATGGAACTACTATTGCCATTATATGCAGTGTTCTATAGGAAAAAAAAATGTTGGAGGAGGGAGACACCATGTTTTACTGCACCAGGTGACACCAACCCTAGTTACGCCACTGTGCTGGCAGTGTCCTTTGCTCACCCTGTTCAGTAAGGGCTGTTGGTGGCCACATTCCAGAGCATTCAAATTTACCTCCTCTCATTTACTTCTGCTCCTGTACAGCACCCCTCCCCTTACTTCTCCTCTCCAGGCATCCAATGAGTGCAGACTACAGTGTGCATGACTCATGAACATTTAGACTGTGCAGGCTGGTCCGCCTTGAGGAATTGCCTGACCCAGAACCAGCTTTTTTAATGTGACAATCCCTAGCCCAGGGATATGCAATTAGCATGCCTCCAGCTGTTGCAAAACTACAAGTCCCATCATGCCTCTGCCTATGGGTGTCATGCATGTGGCTGTCAGAGTCCTGCTTTGCCTCATGGGACTTGTAGATCTGCAACAGCTGGAGGTTCGCTAATTACATATCCCTCCTCTAGGCTCACAGGAGCTTGTCAGGACTCAACAGAGCCATGTCTCACCAATTTCTGCTTCTGATTAGCCGACAGCGTGGATGATATTGATTTTATGAGAAGGCGTAGTCTAGGAACAGGAAGAACTGCCCAGGATAGCTTGCAACTCTACTGATATGGTGGCTGCCCCACACTGCGGAGTTAATAAGAAAATTGGCTTAGGCAGAAGAGCAGCTGAAAAATGCCTACCGTTGGTGCATTATTATTCACAATTAACTTGTCTCACACTTTTTCAAGGTTGTCTGCATCTTGGGCCACTTTAAAGGTCTACCCCAGGATTCACCAAAGTGATCAATATTAACACCCAAAAATCGATGGGACTATCCAAGGGATTTATAACATAGCTGCAGGTCAAACGGGGGTCAGTAAATGGCTGCATGATAAATGATAGAAGGTCAGTTGGGGTAAAATAAAGTTTATCTAAACTCAAAACCAAAAAATTTAACATATCACAGCTATCCTTTGCAAGCTTCTTTTGCTATATTTTCACCTGGTAATCCTACAAATAACACACTTCCTAATCCTGGGTGGCTATGTAACTCGACCATTGTATCTTTGGAAGGAGCCTAAGCTATTCCCCTAGCAAGGAGTACAAATGTGTTCATCAAAAAACAACAATAATTGCTAGCTTACTTACCAGCCAGCCTGCAACAAACCGAATTGACCCTGTTTAGCAGTTCACGTTAAAACCAAGGGGTTTAGTTTGCACACATTTGCAAATACATGCACATGCTGCAGCAGCCACATCATGGCACCCCAGTGTACTGCAGTCCTAACTTTATAATTTTGAGAGTCTCCTGAGTTGAAGCACATATATAATAATGGATAGATTAAGAGCAGGTATGCCTGGAGGGAGCACCAACAAAAAAGACAGCAATTATCTCCTGCGCATGAGTGAAATAGGAAGTATACCGTATTTATAGGCGTATAACACGCGCCGGCGTATAACACGCACCCCAAGTTTAGGAGAGATTTTTAAGGAAAAAAACTTTTAGGAGGGAAGTTTAAGGAAAAGAAACTTACATTAAAATGCCCATCAATGCAGCCTCATCAGTGTTCATCTGCAGCCTTATTAGTGTGATTGCAGCCTTTTCAGTGTCAGTGCAGCCTTGTCAGTGCAGCTTTGCCCCAGTGCAGCCTTGTCAGTGCAGCTTTGCCCCAGTGCAGTCTTGTCAGTGCAGTCTTGTCAGTGCAGCCTTGTCCACAGTGCAGCCTTGTCCCCAGTGCAGCCTTTTCCCCAGTGCAGCCTTGTCCCCAGTGCAGCCTTGTCCCCAGTGCAGCCTTGTCCCCAGTGCAGCCTTTTCCCCAGTGCAGCCTTGTCCCCAGTGCAGCCTTGTCCCCAGTGCAGCCTTGTCCCCAGTGTCCATGCCTGCCGCCCCTGCCGCCGCCGCTGACGTACACATGCTAGTAGATTTAAATATGGCGCCGCAGAGTTCGGAGGGACTCGGCGCCGGCGGAACTGAACGAACGCTCACAGTCCCGCCCAGTCCCGCCCTATGATGGACATAACACAGGTCCAATGGCGGGACTGGGCGTGACTGTGAGCGGCGCCGGAAAGAGCCGAATACACTCGACTATGTGTATCTCGGCTCTGTGATTTCGGCGGCGCTCGTTCAGCACCGCTTTAGTCCCTCCGAACTCCGCGGCGCCATATTTAAAACTACTCGCTATGTGAGTGTCGGCGGCGATCGTCACCGATAGCTCACAATTAGCGGGGATTGGCGTATAACACGCACCCACGACTTTCCCCTGATTTTAAGGGGAAAAAAGTGTGTGTTATACGCCGATAAATACGGTAATTCTGTTGTATGATTGGATAATTTTCTTGAAGTCTTCCTACCCTCTAGGGCTGGGGTTGTCCTCAAACCACAGAAAAAACTAATGAAAAAAAGAGGGCACACTAGCCTACTGCATTACCCCACAAAATTTTACTAAAAAGTATAATAAATAAGCACTACTCACAAGCATAGGTAGTAATAGTACACATCGGGCCACTCTTTGCGGCTAAACATTCCCAGACTATCCGATGACTCAAGCATAGGGGGAACCTCACCAGGGTTCCCGCAGGCTGACGTGTTTCAAAGGTATGTCCTTCTTTATCAGAGCCAACTGCCTGGAGGGAGCCTTTCCTTCCTTAAAGGTATAGGGACATACTAGACTCCCATCAATGGCAGAAAAGATATCCAGTGCGTCCCGTCAGCAACTCACCAAATGGCAACCGCCCCAACCTATAACTGGCCTTTGCATGCTATGAGCACATGGAAGGGCGCAATAACAAACAAAAATTCCCAGCTTGATTACCAGCCAGCCTAAAATAAATTAAATTTGCCTTGTTAAACAGTTTACGTTAAAAACAAAGGGTTTTGTTTGCACACATTTGCAAATACATGAGTAAGCTGCAGTGGCATGGCACCTCAGTGTACTACAGTCCTAAATCTATCATTTTGACAGTCTCCTGAGTTGGAGCACCTATATATAATAATGCATAGATTAAGAGCAGGTATGCCTAGAGAGAGCCCACTGCTCCGTAAATTTATAGGGACACACTAGACACCCAGCATTAGCACAATGGCAGCATAGGTATCCAGTGCGTCCCCTCACCAATTTACCAACAACACAAACAAACCAGCCTAACCTACAGTATAACTGGCCTTTGCAGCAAGAAGCACATGGAAGGGCTCCTTGCTGCAGTTATAGAATGGGGTGGTTTCCATTTGTGTGTACAAATGTGTTCATGTCTCCTTATCCACACTACATGGGGTTGGATAAACAAGTATTTTCTGAAAATGCAGAGACTCCCCCAAGGTCTACCGCAAGATGAAATAGGTACTGAGTGTCGGTGCTCAGGCTAAAATGTCCATAACACTTCCAAATGTCAAAGAAAAGCCGGCACACGAATGCTTCGGAAGTACTGGAATAAAATTGCATAAAGAAGAAGCATTCGTGTGCCGGCTTTTCTTTAAAATTTGGAAATTTTCTGAAAATGTTCTTGGATTAAAAGAAGAAAACTAACTCAGCCAGTGCATCTAAGGACTGTAAGCTACAAAATTTTGCATTTTTTTGTTTTTGGGTTTAGTTATCCTTTAATTAATCAAGTCCATGTAGGGCTTCACACCATTCATATGAATGTAAGGTGGCTAGCAGCAAGACAGTGATAGCTAGGGTTGGATGGTGTCATGGTTATGCAATAGAGTTTTGTCTGTCAGCTTACCTGTCTCCATGTGTTCATCTCTAAAGACCAGCTGACTCTCACCTGACTGCTTTTATTAACTCTCCTCTAGCATGGCTCCACCCCAGCTCCTATCAGAGAACTCTATATTAACCTCTGCACTGCAGGCCAGCCCTGCTGATCAACCTTTGTGTGTTTTGGCTTTCTGTTCCTGCCTGCCGTGTGCTCTACGTTTGTTTCTGTTACAGACTTTGGCATGTTCTCAACTATTCCTGTCTGCTTGTGACCCTGACCTTTGGCGTGTCCCCGACTATCCCTGTCTGCCTGTGACCCTGAACCTTGGCGTGAACTCTGTTGTCCTTGTCTGCTTGTGGCCCTGACCTTGGCTTATTCCTTTACTATCCCTATCCTCCTGTTGCCTACTGTGTGTGTGAGCTGGGGGACCCTGGGGGTCGCGACCTGGAGCCAGTTGCAGCCCAGTCCATCCTCACCACTAGAGGCTCTGGTGAACACCTGCTGGCTCTTAGACTCCGTGCCCCAGGGAATCCTACGCTCTAACCCCGGTGGGATCCGTGTTGGTGTTCCAGCGGCCCTGCCTTCCTTACCACCCGGACACCCATCCGCAGCAGTCAGCCGTAGGGTCCACTGCCTTGCGGTGCACTCCTGATCCCAATGGTGTGCATCTGTCACCTAGCCTCGAGGTGACCTGACAGATGGTCAGCCGCAAGCTAGAGCCACCTGTAATTCACTCTAGTAACTGTACGCTGTTACTGACCTTGATTACTAGTGTGCTTTGTGTTCTGTTTCTAGGACCTTCCACCCCACTCTCTCTTCCAGGGAGGATACCTTCGGGGGCGGGGACTGATGTGAATGTGCAATGTATATGTAAATATATGTATATATGTAAAGCACTGCGTAAATTGATGGCAGTATATACAGTATCCCAGAAAATTGAGTACCCCCTTCACATTTTTTAAAATATTTTATTATATCTTTTCATGTGACAACACTGAAGAAATGACACACTGCTACAATGTAAAGTAGTGAATGTATAGCTTGTATAACAGTGTAAATTTGCTGTCCCCTCAAAATAACTCAACACACAGCCATTAATGTCTAAACCGCTGGCAACAAAAGTGAGTACACCCCTAAGTGAAAATGTCCAAATTGGGCCCAAAGTGTCAATATTTTGAGTGGCCACCATTATTTTCCAGCACTGCCTTAACCCTCTTGGGCATGGAGTTCACCAGAGCTTCACAGGTTGCCACTAGAGTCCTTTTCCACTCCTCCATGACGACATCACAGAGCTGGTGTATGTTAGAAACCTTGCACTCCTCCAACTTCCGTTTGAGGATGCCCCACAGATGCTCAATAGGGTTTAGGTCTGGAGACATGCTTGGCCAGTCCATCACCTTTACCCTCAGCTTCTTTAACAAGGCAGTGGTTGTCTTTGAGATTGGTCTGGGGTCATTATCATGTTGAAATACTGCCCTCCGGCCAAGTCTCTGAAGGGAGGGGATCATGCTCTGCTTTAGTATGTCACAGTACATGTTGGCATTTATGGTTCCCCCAGTGAACTGTAGGTCCCCAGTGCCGGCAGCACCAGTCCATCAAACAACTGAGCCGCCTAAGGAGCCGGGACTTGCTTCGCTACGAGGACTCGAATTTGTGGAGCAAAAACCAGCCCCCACTAATACTAGACCATTATTGCTGTCGGCGTGCGAATGGCAACGTCCGCACTCCAAGCTGGAGTGCAGCGCGATGGACGCCCAAAAGGGCCTACTGTGCTAGATGGTGGTCATCCCAAACCGCCCCGCCCCAGGAGGTGGAAGGAACGGTCAGCAAAGCAGTCCCACCCGAGCTTGGCGCAAGATGGGCGGAAGAATAACATGCCAACACAATCTCTGAGCAAAAATGCATAATTAGGGGACACGCATTGACTAGTTGAAATGTATTAGCCTATATAACACAAAACATATGGAGGCATACAGGGTAAATGAGCCCCAGAACAATATAAAGAATATTACAAATTCAGCATCGCAAAACAGGTTACAGACAATAACATCCACAGATCTTGCAAATACTAGTCATGTCCCTAGAACAAATTACTTATGCAGAACAGCAAAAAGGACAGTAACCACTGATGTACAACAATGAAATCTATAGTTAAGATTACTAAGTAAGAAAGGCCCTGTATAAAGCATATCTATACTGATGAAAAATTAGATAGTCCCCATTGGTAAACATTACAGAAATAGATAATTACCGAGAATAGGGATTAGTATGAGGTACTACCCTACATATCCAATTCACAGACTCCAGACTCAAATCCTGGAAGGTAGGGCCTAAAGTTAAAGGCCTCATTGAGTCCTGGAGCTGTGGTGGCCTTCAAATGGAAAATCCATCTGAGTTCAGTCTGCAGTAATAGTTTGTTGTAATCACCTCCCCGCGGTGTGGGACCAATATGATCAAGAAAGTGCAAGAGAGTGCAAGAAATGTAATTTGTGAACATTTATCACCATGTATAAGGGCACTATGCCTACCTAAGAGTAGGGCTGGATCTTGTTTTTGAATGCTTACTGCATGTTGATAAATGCGGCGGCCAAATTCTAGTTTGGTCTTACCGAGGTAAAAATTGCCACATTCACAGGTGATCAAATATACCGCACCTGTGGTACGGTAGTTGGTTTAATGTTTGGGTTTAAAATATTCCCCATTCGGTAGAATGATATTTTTCCATGTATTTATATATTTACAGTATATAAGATAAAAAAGAAGAACCGCGCTAGAAAAAATAAAACATTAATCAAAAAGCAGCAGTAAACAGTGCGACAACACAAAAAAGTCCAATATAAATGTTTAAACTGCGCTAAAAAAAGTAAATGTCCAAAAAAGTTTATATATGGGCATCAAACAAAGGCACTACGGATCTCCCATACACCATAATGTATGAAAAACATATGAAAGATCAAGTGAGGTGCCCAACCACCGTGGTAGTAAGTTGCGCTTACCAAACAGCAAGCAGTATAAGCGGATGGCTTAAAACCCAGCCCGGGCCTTTTAGGTGTAGAAAATACTTCCACTCTGTCCAGGCTCAGGTCACTGTTTCCTCAGTACATATATACCAGAAAGAGAGAAAAACTGGCCATAGTGTAGTATGTCTGAATATCACATGTGGACCTTTAGTTGCAACAAACACCCTGATGTGCACGTAAAACAAAGGTGATAACCCAACCACCTTAGCTGTAGAGTGTGCTTAACAACTTGCAAGCTTTTAAACGCAGATGGCTCAAAACCCAACTTGGAATCATAAAGGATGGTAATAGGAAGTAAGGATATTCACCCACTGTAGCCAGGGGATCCGTTTCCTCAGTGTGTAACCCTGGGTGTCATTAATTTTGTCCATCTGAGGATCCTCCATACATCATGTGATGTGTCTGGATGAGCTGCATTAGGTTTCAGTCTTAGTTGTCCCGATGTTCAGAAATCCTACCAATATACATTTCCAGCCTTCTCTCCTCAGGAGATTTACAGCCTATATGGGGGGGTCTTCTGAATCGGGAGAGGCTGAACCTGACAGAATGGATGGATGGATGGAGAAGAGAAAAAAATAACTAAATAAATTAATAAAATAAATAAAAATAAACTTCAAAAGGCGTCCGGAGCGAGGACGAAAAAAGAACGTATATTTACAGTATCCGCAGTGACCGCATGGAAATGTGGCACAATATTTTTTGATGTTTTGTTTTATGGTGAGTTCACTATGTACTAGTTTGTCACAAAGTCAGTAAACATTGATGCGGAATCATCCATGAATAGATAACGTTCCCACTTCCCCAGGTACAGATTGGCATAGGATGGAGTACACAAGGTGCCCATAGCCACGCCCTGTACCTGGAGGAAGCGGGAATTAAAAAAGTCCAAGGCTGACAACATAAACTGAACCCTGACAGGCTCAAATTGGCTCTGACACCTGAGTATATCACTTAATGCGACAAGGCCTCTCTCGTGGGGTACCGAGCTATACAGGGCCTCGACGTCAATGGCCACCAAGATGGTCTGGCCATTGACGTGGAGGTCGTCAAGTATTTGTAAAAAATGAATAGTATCCTTAACCACTTGCCGCCCGCCCTATTACTAAATGAAGGCGGCAAAGTGGTTTGATATTCCTGACCGGACGTCATATGACGTGATCAGGATATCGAGCTGCTGCGCGCCCCCGGAGGCACGCATCACGGCGATCGTTGTTGCGGGGTGTCAGTCTGATATGATCAGCCGTGTCCAATCACGGCTTATCACGATGTAAATAGGAAGAGCCGGTGATTGGCTTTTCCTCACTTGTGTCTGACAGACGCAAGTAGAGGAGAGCCGATCGGCTGCTCTTCTGACAGGGGGGGTCTGTGCTGATTGTTTATCAGCACAGCCCCCCCTCGGATCCCGCCCAGGACCACCAGGGAAGCCATCCACACTGGACCACCAGGTATGCCCCTAGACCCCCAGGGAAATACCACTATGTGCCCAGGCAGCTGCCAATCAGTGCCCACTCCAATGCCTACCACTGCCAGTGCCACCAGGGATACCTATCAGTGCCTCATATCAGTGCCGCATATCAGTGCCCATCAGTGCCACATATCAGTGCCCATCAGTGCCACTTATCAGTGCCCAGCAGTGCCGCCTATCAGTGCCGCCTATCAGTGCCACCCTATCAGTGCCCAGCAGGGCCCAACAGTGCCGCCTTTCAGTGCCTATCAGTGCCAACCAGTGCCACCCAGTGCCACCCATGAGTGCCCATCAGTGCCGCCTACCAGTGCCCATCAGTGCCACATATCAGTGCCCATCGTCAGTGCCCGCTCATTGGTGCAACCTCATTGGTGCCGCCGTATCAGTGCCTGTCAGTGCCGCCTTATCAGTGCCCATCAGTGAAAGAGAAAACTTACTTTTTTTTTTAACAGAAACAAAAGCAAAATGCTTATTTTTTTTCAAAATTGTCGTCCTTTTTTTATTTGTTTAGCAAAAAATAAAAATCGCACAGGTGATCAAATACCACCAAAAGAAAGCTCTATTTGTGGGAACAAAATGATAAAAATTTAGTTTGGGTACAGTGTTGGATGACCGCACAATTGTCATTCAAACTGCGCTGAAAGCTGAAAATTGGTCTGGGCAGGAAGGTGTCTAAGTGCCCTGTATTGAAGTGGTTAATATGAGAAGGTAACTCCTCAACCAGTGGCCTAAGCCAGGGCCATCTTTAATATTGATTGGACCCTGGGCAAAACTTTTTTTGGGGCCCCCCCCGATGCAGTTTTGCTCTCCACCTGCTCTGAGACATACAATAAATAGCAGCTAGACTCAAAATCAGTTTACTGAATCAGATCAGGCAGCTATTGCGATTGGTTGCCAGAGGTTACAGTGTATCATTACAGCTCACTGACTGGTTGCTAGAGGTTACAGCACACATTTTGGCTCACTGATTTGTTGCTAGAGGTTACAGCACATGATTTCTGCTTGTTGATTGGTTGCTAGAGATTACTGTGGATATGACCTCAGGGGGGCATGATATACTTATCAATGCCGCCGGACGCCACTATTTACATATGAATGCTGCCACTATTTACATATGAATGCCGGTAATTTACATGTACACACAGGGTCTGCAGGTGAGTCATCTGTGCACAACAATAGGGCAGAGCTGGGTAGCACAGGACTAAAACCTCAAGGGATGAGGAAATTTAAACTAGGATAGTTGGCAAGTAGGAGGCAGCTGCTTTGGGCCCCACAATAATGACAGGGCCCTGGGCAGCTGCCCCTTTTGCCCTGCCTTAAAAACGGCCCTGGCCTAAGCTGATTACCAATGAATTTGCTGAGATTATCAGTAAGACTGCCTCTTCCCGAGACAATCGGTATGCCTGGGGGATTAATTGCGTTCTTATGCACCTCTGGGAGGGCATAAAAAGTAGCCACTCTCGGGTGCTTAATCCTAACAAATTCCCAGGTGTTTTTGTCCAATATTCCACAAAAAAACGCCTCATCTACAAGGTTGTAAAGTTGGTCGACAAAACTGTTAATTGAGGTCTTGGATAGTGGGCAATACCACTCTCGATTACCCAAGTGTCAGGGCTGGCTCAGCCCTCCTTCTCTGAGCTGGCCGCTCAGCTGTCGGCTAATTGCCAGCTCTCATTTCTCTCCACAGTTAACCAGCTGTTGTGGATCTGCTCATCAGTCCCGCCTACTTAAAGATCTCCAGCTCACTTCATTCCTGCCTTCGCCTTGGTCACATCACAAGAAACCATCTCCTTCATTCCTGTTTAAAGACTGGCTTTGCTGACATTCCTTCTGGCTCTTTATCCTGCTTGCTGTTCCTCTACTTGGATCCCTGACTTCTGGCCTGGCTGATTACCCGATCTGGTTACTGAACTCTGGCTTGGCTGATTACCCGATCTGGTTACTGAACTCTGGCTTGGCTGACTACCCAATCCGGTTACTGGACTCTGGCTATGCTTTGACTACGCTTACTCTACCTTTTTATTTTTATTAATAAACAAGTATGATTTTACTGTACTTGTGTCTCAGTCTGGTTCATGGTTTCTGACACCAAGATATCTATATGTAGTCAATGTTGTCCTGGATAATAATGTTTCCGCCTTTGTCGGCTGGTTTGATAGTGATGTTAGAATTTGCCATCAATGTTTTTAGAGCTTGTGATTCAGTCTCGGTCAGATTGCCAGCCGAATGGGATGCAACCCTAATCTCTTGAATGTCCTTAGAGGCGGCTTTCAAAAAAGTCACTGTATTTGGGTTTGAACTGGGGGCTGGATACCAATTTGATTTTTTTCTTTAGATTGGTGGAGGAAGAAGTTGGAAGAGGGGAGATAGCTCCACCCTCCTCCATGTCAGCTAAGATTGTCTCCAGATCAATGAGATTTGGTGAGTTCTCAGGATCATTTTCTTCAAGTAAATCTGTAAGTTGTTCTATTGCTTCAAGTTCTTGATGAGTATATGTCTGATCTCCACAAGATTGTTTTTTCATAAACATACTTTTGACCAACAAGTTTTGCACAAAAAGATGAATATCTTTAATTGTATTAAACTTGTTGATTTGGGATGTTGGACGTTTTTTTTTTCTTTTTGGGCACACTCCAATAATATTTGATTTTGATACCAACTTTCTATACAATTTACAGCAATAATGGTTCAGTATTAGTGGGGGCTGGTTTTTGCCCCACTAATTCGAGTCCTGGTAGCGAAGGAAGTCCCGACTCCTTGGGCGGCTCGGTTGTTTGATGGACCGGTTAGCTGCATGCCTCTATGATCCATGAGCAATTCTGACCAAGTCATTCCCTTCAGACATGTGCTTAATGTGAATTGTTTGCCATGTAAGTAAATCAGCTTATGTTTATCATCACATGTCCTGTTTATGTACTGGATAGGTTGTTGTTTAGCCGATAAATTATGGATTATTACTACCTTTCATTAATGTATAATTTATTTGTATACTTTCTGTTGTAGAAACTCTATACCCATCTGAATAAATCTCTGAAGAAGGACCTCTAGTCTGTTATATACACTGTATTGACTGCCACTAGTCCTTCCTGCACCAGGATGGTGACCATTTCATACAATTGTATTATTCAGGGTATTTGATATGGCTTTTACGCTTCATATGCTTTGTTCTTATATGTATATTATTGACAATTCGTAATAAAATTTATAACTTTTTACCCTCTGGTTTGATCTGTCTATTAACGACCCTAAGGGTTCCTTCACCGTACCTTTGGTACCAGGTGTTTTTTCTATTTCCTCAATGAACTGTAGCTCCCCAATGCCGGCAGCACTCATACAGTCCCAAACCATGACACTCCCATCACCATGCTTGACTGTAGACAAGACACACTTGTCTTTGTACTCCTCACCTGGTTGCTGCAACACACGCTTGACACCATCTAAACCAAATAAGTTTATCTTGGTCTCATCAGACCACAGGACATGGTTCTAGTAATCCATGTCCTTAGTCTGCTTGTTTTCAGCAAACTGTTTGTGGCCCATTTGCGGACGACAGCCATGCAGTGTGCAGCGTATGGTCTGAGCACTGACAGGCTGACCCCCCACCCCTTCATCCTCTGCAGCAATGCTGGCAGCACTCATACGTCTATTTCCCAAAGATAACCTCTGGATATGACACTGAGTATGTGCACTCAACTTCTTTGGTCGACCATGGTGAGGCCTGTTCTGAGTGGAACCTGTCCTGTTAAACCGCTGTATGGTCTTGGCCGCCCCGGAACCAGTGTGCATTCCACCAACCGGAAGTGGCATCAACGGACATGATATCAGCATCCATGTACCCTCCTCAACGTGATTCACCCCTCAGGGGACTCAGGGGATTGTATATCTTATGAAATGCCTATGTGGATCATTCTACATAGGCAAAACTGAGCAGGCCTTTTTCCAAGGCGTTTGAGATCATGTGGGACTTATTTAAAAAAAAGCACCTTGAAACTCCTATTAGTCATCATGTAGGACTGTATCATAACTTTGGTCTTTCTAAAATTATTATTTTTTTCTTTGGAACTTGTACCCCTCCACAAGCTGGATGGCGACATAGATAAAATATTGCTACAACAAGGAATATGCCACAAAACGTCACAAATGCCATAAAATCCCCTGGCCTTAATGAAGCATTTAACTTCAAAACATTTTTTCAATAGTATTTTTGTAGGCAAATTGCCTGTGTTGTTCCCCCTATAAAATATAGCCATTTTATTGTTATATTGAATATTGTACTGATTTGCTGAGGGGCATCCACTTTTGGATTTTTGCTAATATAAGCATGCTTTGGTATATTATGTTTGTTGTGTGTAATTTTTTTTTTAAATAATGTTTTGTGGTGTTTCCTGTGGCTTGCCTTGTTGCCATGCGTCTTGAGTCTGTATTTAATGGGTTAATAGGTGACCATACGGGCAGCCAAAGCATATGTGGTGTGGGCCGTGGCACCAGATTATCCTCTATTCATTATTCACCTATATACGCCCTGCTACAGACGTTTCTGGTTTGCATTTGAATCCATCTTCCTCAGCTCTTTTGCTCCACCTCGTTGGACCGGGTTCAATGTGGAGGATTTCTGGAGCTTTTGTCTCCTTCCTCCCCTGATTCCCGGTAGTTTCCCTCCATCTGCCTACTCTCCACTGGGTGGCGCAGTGTCTCCCCTAGACTTCCAGTCTTTGCCCCCTTAGTCTCAGCTTGGTTTTTCCCTGGGAGTAGGTGGAGGACAAAGATGGAACCCATTTATCATGCATGTGCAGTCATTTGCGTCCGCATCCCTCCAGTGACGTCGCGCACTGGCAGGAGCAGGAGGAGTATATAAGGAAGAGATGATAACACCTAGCAACATATGGCTATACAAATTTGATAAAGACCATATGATTGATGAGACTAGCGTGATTTTTAATGCATTGTGATGTTCCATGGAATTTTTGGAATAAAAATGATGTGTTTTATTGTAAGCCCTGATTCACATTGGAGCGACTTGTCATGTGATTTGAAAGGTCAAATTGCATGATAAGTCGCACCCTATTGTTAGTAATGGTCATGTTCAAAACGTTGCGACGCCGACTTTGTGGTGCCACATCAATTTGAAAAAATTGTTCCTGCACTACTTTGGGCAAATTAAATTAGTGTGCGACTTGAAGAGACATCTGTGCATGAAGCCGCACAAATGTCTTCAAAGTTGCACCTGAAGTCGCACTGACATGCGGCTTTGAAATTGAGCAATTTCAGATGAAGTTGCATGATTTCAAAGCCACATTCAATGTGAACGAGGGCTAATCCTTGGATCTTGGTTGGCACCTTAAAAGTACCATTTTGTATACAGTTTAATATCTGACTATCTAAAGGGATGTGGTGCCATTGATTTCCCTTCTATCCAGTAGCGGCCTCCCCCCCATCCATGCTTCCAGCCCCCTAATCTACATGTGGGACGTCGGAAGCATGGATTCCAATGGGTTGTTTTTTTTATGCACGTGATTACAGCCAGAGGCTCTAATAGGCTTCAAAAAAGGGTGGGCTCGGGGCGCAGAGCATTTGTGTGACAAGTTGAATATTCACTATTGTTTTCCTCATTCTCCCCCGGCCAAACAGTAATCGCCGCCGCGGGGAGGGTGGGTGTTGAGTGACCGTCGACGTCTGTCTCCCGTGCGCGCGGGGGGGGGGGGGCATTGGTGTTAGTTTGTGCCACCCCCCCAAAATAGTGAGCACCAGCTGCCATCTTTTTTTTTGCCCATACATACTCTAGTGCATTGATTAATATTTATTGAAGAACTTATGTTAAAGAAGAAGTACAGCCAAAGCTCGTTTGGCTGTACTTCTCTTATGGATCATAGGAGATTTTGCACTCCTGTGACCCGTTTTCAGCAGAGAGCGGGCTCTCTGCTGACGACACTGAAGTCTGTCCAGGCCCCACATCATCATGACCACGGATTCTGGATCCGCCAAATCCCTGGAACGACACCCGGCTCGCTGAGAGCCTGAGCCAGCCTCCCCTGCCCCCTCCACAGCTCAGCGCTCCAGTGAGTGAGGAGGGGGCAGAGCAGAGAGCTGTGACTTTTTTGATCGCTCGGTTCTCAGTGTAGAGGCGCCAGGGGACAGATGCAGCATCAGACCAATGCTGCATCCACCTAGGTAAAAAAAACACACCAATACTTCTCTTTTAAGGATATTGATTTATTTTTTTATGTACAGTATATGTTATTGATTATTTGGCAGCAGTATAGATAGTGCATCTAGTAGGTAGGATACTGTGCATAGTAGCGCGGGAGTTTTTTAAGATTATAATTTATGGTCAAAAACTATTGTCAATTTGAGCCCATTATGTTTTAGAAAATTGAACAGATGTTAAAAAAACAAACATTTTCAAACAAAACTCTTCTGATGTATGGTCACTTATGAAAGATGGGCTTCTCCACTGTATGGTAATGAGAGGGAGCTCATCCTGTTCTAAGGCATTTTTGGGGCAGATCACACTGAACTTGTTGAGTAATGCTTACAAACAGCTATGACATCTTCTCTCTTAAGAAACATCTAAAAGGTAAGACATATTTAAAAAAAAAAAAAAAATAAGTGTGCTGGTGAATGGGAACACATAAACTTATAGAAGGATTTTCTCAAATTCGACTGCAAAAGTGCAAATACACTTTGGGGTGGATTTACTAAAGGCAAATAGACTGTGCACTTTGAAAGTGCAGTTGCTCCAGAGCTTATTAAATTAGATAAAGCTTCACTTTGCAAAGAATACCCAATCACATGCAAGGAAAAAATAAAATAAAATAAAAAAGCATTTTTGCTTGTACATGATTGGACAAGGAAAATCAATAGACCTTTCCCTCATTTACTAGCTGTGGAGCAACTGCACAGGCAAAGTGTTCAGTCCGTTTGCCTTTAATTTAAAGCCCGTAGGATTCTGTGCCTTTAAAGGAATATGGTTAGTATTAGGTCTATATATTATAAAAAATTTTGTTAGATTCAGAGATCTGCATAAATTATTTGGCTGCCTTTAAAAAAAATGCCAGTTGCTGGTTGTTATAGTCTATAATACTTGAGTGAAACAAAAATGCGCATCAGGAGTTGTCAAGGGGTGTGCCTGCAGATAATCCCAGTGCAAACCTTATAATTTTATCATTGGTACTAAGTGCACAAGGCGTTCTGTGCTCACGGGATACAATTATGTAAATCTAAACTTACTCTTGAGACAAGGCTCACACCTCATTTGATGGAGAGAGCAGGTTTTTGAGGCTATGCTGGAAGGCATGTGAGAATAAGAATATGCAACAGTGAAAACTGATAGATGCTGTTGTTTTAAATCCTTCAAAGAGAATATAAAACAATCTCTTTAATACACACGTTGTTTGAGATGATATGCAAATTAAAACATTTGCATATGATTTCCCCTGAGATTAAAGAAAAGAAAGTTTTCACCTTCAATAAAATGTGCTTTGTAGTAAGGGCGAAATGTAAAAATCGCAAATAAGATAATAGGTAAAGGGAGATATAGTATGTAAGGGTAAGATAATAGACAAAGGGATTATATATAACTCAGGTAGAGTGGTTTTATCAAGCAAATTATGCATAGGAGTATCTAATGCAAATCCGATGGTTTCTCATACAGAAGAGCATTTGCAATAGCTTTTGTATATAACCTGCATCCACAATCCTGAAATGCCCACTGCAGCAGTTTTACAGATTTACTATCCTTAAGAATGTTTGTTACTTAAAACATAAGCACACTTTAAAGATGAGCAGAGCCTGTTTTAAATTGTCGCAATGCCACTTTTAATCTGCAGCGTTAGAAGTTTATAACTCAAGCTGTAATTTTATAGCTCTCTTGTAATCTGCTTCTCTGCTCCTGTTTTCAAACAAATCGCCATCGGCAGGATCACTAAGACCAGCGTCAGAATCGCTAAGTTCCTGCCTGTTTGTCCCTATGGAATCGCTCCCTTACTAGCTGAGGCAACGAGATGTCGCTCCCATTGCTAGCAATCAAGGTTTAGCAGTGTTTGGGGTCAGAGAGATTTCATAGCGACAGATAGGCAGTCTCTTAGCGATTCTGACACTGGCAATTTTGTCATTATCAACAAAATCGCCCATGTGTCATCTGCCCAAATGTGCATCAGCATTGCTAATCTTCCCTTGAGTTCTTGTTTATAAATGCAACACTTTCTTCTCTTCTACAAGTACAGCGTCTGCTTTATAATAAATGTTAAAAGTCTACAATGTCCAACTGAATGCCATTGCTTCTACACTGCCTTAGTGAAAAAAAAGTAGGACATCCAAAAGATAACTTAAGAAATACAACTGTACAGGACAAAACAAAAACTGAGCTTTGTTTTATACATATGTTTCATCTAACTTAAAAATTTAGTCCACCTCTTTCCAAAACATTAGTAAATGCAGCAACAATAATCTTATGCTCAATGTACATGCACTAATTGTTGGCATTAAAGCCTGTAGAGCACCTGGCATTAGTGCATCACTTGTGTAATGCACAGGCTCTTTTCCCAGCCTCAGGTAGAGATACTGTAAAGACCTGGCTTGAGGTAGAACTAATAAACTATCCGAGTGATCAGGGAAGAGGGATCACCGTCACTCTCTGTGCATGTTCCATCTGGGACATGTAGGAGTTGATCTTAGACCCGAATGAGTTCAAATTCAAACAATCACAATCACTAGATTCTGGTGAAAAGTGCACCCTATTATTTAGGTAAAGGGGAAAGGTAATGGGGAGGGGTGGTTTGGGTTTTTGGAGATGGTGTGTGTGATCATGTTTCTTGTGACACCCTAATGAGTGTAATGTGAAACATGGTATAAAACGTGGGGAAAAAAATGTGGACTTAACCTTTAACAAACGTGTTGCCAACACCAGATACTGTGGTAGAGAGAGATAACCAATACACTCCAATACTAATCCAACACAGGACACAAGTTTACTTACATAATGGTAAAAGCAATAATGAGATTTATTAGCACTGGCTAATTTGCTTGCAGTTGATAATATCCTAAGCTATAATTACAAAAAGCTAACAGAGCAATATTTTGATCAATTGAATTTATTCCACTACCCTTGGAGGTCAGGAAGCAATTTGTTTTCTACCTGTGTGGCAGAATTGTCAGCTGCCCAGGGGTTTTGTTTTGACATCTTTAAGACCAAAACTACAGAAATTGTGAAAAGTTGAACTTGATCATTTTTATTTTTTTTTCAGCCTTATGTAACTAGGAAATGTTTACTTTTTTAGCTATTGAAACTAAAGATGAGTGTCAGTGGACATATTTTTACATAAGCAAGGACATGCAGCAAACAACAGAAATGCATTTTATTGAATAGTCATTTTCATTAAAAAAAATTTTTAAAATTGTTAAACTTTTTTTTACTTGCTTACTGTTTCATATTTTCATGAGGTTATTGCATATACAGATTTTTTTATTCTCTCAACTGACTAACTGTTTGTCAACCCTCTTCAACTCTGTTGAGCAAATGCTAAGATAACAGGATAAGCCATCTAGCTATTTTTCTGAGTACTTGAACCGAAAAACAGAAAATGTAATATTCAGTCAATTTGTTGCAGTACTGAGCAGAAAGAGTGTATATGAAAAAAGAAATATGACTGCCCCTATGTACTTATCAACTTCATCCACTTTACAGTCCATGGGTAATTAATAAAAAAATAATATATTTTATAAAAAGTATGTGTTGATATATCATTTACATTGATCCACAGTATTATTGTCATAAAATCTTTTAATAATACGAAGTTTTTGATTAGTGTGCTCAATGCTGGTAAAAATTAACAAAGTATTCTTGGTTCAGATAACACTATTAACAATATGTTTTATTTAAAGGTTTCAAAAATCACTCCCCCGGCACTGGGGAGCTACAGTTCATTGAGGGAACCATGAATGCCAACATGTCCTGGAGACTGGGTTGTAGGGCAGTATTCCAACTTGATAACAACCTCAAACACACCTCCAAGACAACCACTGCATTGCTAAAGAAGCTGAGGGTAAAGGTGATGGACTGGCCAAGCATGTCTCCAGGCCTAAACCCTATTGAGCATTTGTGGGGCATCCTCAAACAGAAAGTGGAGGAGCGCAAGGTCTCTAACATCCACCAGATCCGTGATGTCATGGAGGAGTGTAAGAGGACTCCAGTGGCAACCTGTGAAGCTCTGGTGAACTCCATGCCCAAGAGTGTTAAGGCAGTGCTGGAAAATAATGGTGGCCACACAAAATATTCACACTTTGGGCCCAATTTGGACATTTTTACTTAGGGGTGTACTCACTTTTGTTGCCAGCGGTTTAGACATTAATGGCTGTGTGAGTTATTTTGAGGGGACAGAAAATTTACACTGTTATACAAGCTGTACACTCACTACTTTACATTGTAGCAAAGTATAATTTCTTCAGTGTTGCCACATGAAAAGATATAATAAAATATTTACAAAAATGTGAGGGGTGTACTCACTTTTGTCAGATACTGTACATACTAGGAGAATTACAATTGGGGGAATCAACGGTGGAGAAGGATCTGGGTGTTCTGGTGGATCATATATATATCTTTGTTGGTTCTAACCTTATAGAGCCAGCTTGGAGAAGGCTTGGGCCATCTCCAGTTGAGGGTTTGTAATGTATCTGGTGAAGCAAGTGGACTTCCATCTGCCTAGTTTCTTGATCACATGATCTATTACCCCGTGCTGAGATGCGGCTGAAGCTGCGCTGATCTGGAAGGAATGTCCTGAATACCAACCAGGGTCAAGGCCTAAGTTGACCAGTAGGACCCTAACATGTTTAATAAACTGGCTGCCACTCAGGGGGTTGCCTGGAAAAGGGAGTAACGGGCTGGAGACTGACTGGCTGGGTAGGTGAGAGAGCAGCCGGTGAAGGATCGTTACTAGGCACCAGGTGTTGCTGGTCGGAAAGAAGTTGATATCCACTCCGGGTCCGATTTGTTGTGTTTTGGAGACCATAAGATGAAGGACATAATGGTTTTGGAAGCGAGTCAGGAGGTGTCTGTACAGTATCTGCCTACTGGTGCTGCCAAAAGTGAACTTGCTAGGCCCTAGGAAGCCAGGTAGATGGCCGCCTGGATGACTAGGCTGGGCAGAACCCCAAAGGGGGAATGTGTGAGGATTTCAGACATGTCCCTAAGGATAGTGCTCGTGATGGGTAGGCGTTTGCCGTTGGTTGCGGGCTGTTGCTTCTGGGCACCGCGCAGGAGGGCTTTTACTGTATGGGCACTAAACACCGATGGCTTTCCAGGATCCTGTAAGGACAGGAAATGCTTAATACCGGCTAGGTACAGCCTGATAGTGTCATGAGCAAGAGACAGCTGTGTGTGGCAATATGATATAAAGGCTAGGACATGTGTGACCTCATCTGCTGTGGTTCTAGGACAGGCAGATAAGAACTTACGGTAGTGTGTTGCTAGACAGCGAGTGGTTGATGAGCTGGGTAGCGTTGGCAAGGTGTGGCTTCAATCCATTGATAGTTGAGACCAAGGTGGCATAGGATTGGACAATGGATCGGCTCTGGGTTCCTGCTGGCTATAGGCACATTGAGGTTGTTGAACACAACTCTCAGCTTGTTTAGATCTACCGGGGGTATGTTCAGCCATTCGATGGGCAGAAAATCATCGATATAATGGATAACCATCCAACATTGGGCCTGGTGTGACAGGATCCATGTAAGGGACTTGGCAAAAACATCGAACAGCCACGGGCTGCTTTTGGACCCAAAGGTCAACTTGGTGGTGAAATAATAGGAATCCTTCCATTTCATGCTGTGCCACCGCCAGAGGGATGGCTCGATAGGCAGGAGTTTGAACGCATCTGCGATATCCACTTTAGATAGCCAGGGGCCGGTACCTATCTTAATGATGGCCTGGAGGGCAAGGTCAACTGATGCGTACTTGAGAGAAAATTCCTTGGAAGGAATCAGAGAATTCAGACTTGGGATATGTGAAAAATGAGGCACAGACAAGTCGTACATTAGGCAGAGTTTATTTGAGAACTTGCCCTTGACAAGCTCAATAGGGCCGACTCTCCAAACCTGAAAAGGCGACTGTGAGAAGGGGCCGGTGATGAACCCCTTATCTAACTCAGTCTGTAGCAGGGAGTCTATGGCCTGTGCATCGGTAGCCACTGACTGCAGGTTCTTGCACTTGTGAGTGGTGTGGGGTAAGGTGATGAGTCACAGTGGTGTAGTGGGTAGCACTCTCTCCTAGCAGTAAAAAGGGTTGCTGGTTCAAATCCCAATCATGACACTACCTGCCTGGAGTTTGCATGTTCTCCCTGTGCCTGCGTGGGTTTCCTCCGGGTACTCTGGTTTCCTCCCACACTCCAAAGACATGCTGGTGGTTTAATTGGCTTCTGTCTAACTTGGCCCTAGTATATGAATGTGAGTTAGGGACCTTAGATTGTAAACTCCTTGAGAGTAGGGACCAAAATTAATGTACAATGTATATGTAAAGCGCTGCGTAAATTCACGGTGCTATATAAGTACCTTAAATAATAATAATGAGGCCGGTGTGGAATCCTGCCATGAGGCCTTGTAGCAGGAATGCGGCCAGTGAAGGGGTGGGGTGTGTGGAGAGGTAAAACCCCAACCAAAGGACATGCACCCGGCTTAGTCAGGACTTGTTTAGCTGTTTTAGACGGCAAGTGGTCTTCGGGTGTGCCTTATGGTATGATGTACAAACATGTAGTAGGCGGCACTGGTTGAAGGAGCACCCTCCTTGGTTGAAGTTGTTACATATGGCCGCGCCCCCTACTAAAAAGACTGGCCATCCCAACTTGTCTAACTGCTGCTGTTGTGCAGGGGCTGGCGGGCCCTGAACAAGGCCGGAGGTTGAAGGGAAATTAAAGGGGCACCTTGTGACTGCCTCAGAGCACCAATTTGCTGTGTGGGCAGAAAATTGGCAAATTGCACAGAGTGGGGAACATGGACCAGCAAAGTGGCGACAAAACAGATCCGTGTCAGTGACGCTCCAGTCAGTCTTGATCTGGAACTGGGCAAGTCTAGCCGCTGCTTTGGCTGAAAATGACTGATGGTAGTCGTAGAAGGCAAAACCTCCATATTTGTAAGCAAGATCTGTCACTGCATGAAGGTATAAGTCCAGCTCCTCCCTCCTGCTGGGGGTGTCTGAACAAAGGACGTCTCTGAACATCCCGAAGGCCAGGATGAACTCAGTGGCCGACAGCTTACGACTGAGCCTGGGGTCTTTTGACTTGACAACCACTGAGACGTCCCCACAGGCATATGATTTATTGTCAGCTATGTCATGGGCTGAAATGAGCAGGGATGCCAAATTGACGTCTTTGCCCTCCAATATATCCTTCCTAACGCTTGCCGGGACAAGATGAGCAAGGAGGACGGTAGGTGTAGAGCCTGGCGTACCTGCTGAAGGAGAAGTTGTCATCCGGACCATGACCCGATTGAATGTGTTCTGTTGTGGCAGAACCATGTAGAGTGGAAATTTAGAAAACTCAGAAGAGTGCAAGCAGACCAAGGTGGGTCAGGTGACTGGCCAGATAACTGATAGCTCGGGTGCCTGTTCGCGGTGAGCACAAACCTGTAGACCAGAACGCCAGGGCGTACTGGGGCGAGAAGCTGAAGTCTGGTGCAGTCTACGTAGGAATGTTGCGGTCTGTAGTGGGTGACATATGCTCGGCCTGCTAACACTTGCACTGCCAGCAAGCTCTACGTTAGGCGACCTTGTCTGCGAGATGAAGGCTCGCTCTTCGAAAACAGAGTGTCATGTAGAGACATATGTTACAGTAACTAACGTCTGGAGAGCATGTCCAATGATGTATGTGAAGTAACGGTATAGTGAAAAGGTGCTGCAGAATAATGTGACAGAGGAACCCGTGAACTACGCACCTGAGTAATGCTCTAGTAGTGAGGTCCTGGTTAAATCGAAACTCGATCGACCAGAAACACCTGCAGTAGGAGTGACATCAGTGCAATAAGATTTTTTTTTTTTTTCGGAACGAGCCCCCTGTATGTGACTGGCCCTGGTGAAGATGCAATCGTTATGTTTTTTTGTTTTTTTTTAAATTCCTTTATTTTGTTATAAAGAAGGCATAAATACATAGTCCAGTACAAGGCAGGTCATACATTTTCAGACATTAACACATTTTGATTTCGATAGATTGAAACTGTAAACCAATATCAAGTTATCCACCAACATGTGGGATAGTGCAGGTATGTTTCAGCCAAAAATATTTCTTTTACATACATAGTAAAGCAAGGTGGCCTACAAATGGGCCTCCTAGCATAAACATTGAACTGATCTTAAACAATATTATTATGCATTGCAGTGTTTAAACGTTCTTAGACAAATATGTCTTATGATATACTAGTGAATATTTCCGGCTCACCGTAAATGATATATTCTCATTCGTTTCGTTATCACCGTCACCACGGCTACATGGTGAGCCTATCAATACAGAAAAACATAAAGAAGAGGACAGGTTAGAGAATAGAACGGAAAGCAGGGTGGAAGAAAAACGAAGAAGACTTGGAAGGGAAAAGGAGAAGAGAGCCAAGAAGAAAGAGGGTTGGAAGGAAATGGCTGCGACACCGCCCCCCCATCGACCCCACCTGCCAGACCCTAGAGGGGTGTGTGTAGGTACCTGTTTTGATAGTAGCTACGGGATTTTCATCTCAGGTAGCCTGGGTTTGTGCTTGAGCCAACTCCTGTAGATATGCGTTAGTACTGACAAAATATCTCCAGGGTCTCCATTTGTCATTAAATTGTTCCTCCTTGTTTTGCAAAGTTGCAGTCAGTTCCTCCATATGCAGGATACAATTTACTTTCGAATACCACAGGACCCTGGTTGGTGGAAGGGGTTCACGCCATAGTGCGGGAATACAAGCTCTCGCTGCATTCAGGAGCTGCATTGTCAGTGTTTTCTTGTACTTTCGGGTTGGTCTCGTGGTTAAATGTAGAAGGCATGCAGCTGGGTTATCTTTAAGTTCGACCGAGGTCAAACTTTGAATAGTCGAAGTCACCACCTCCCAAAAGGGTCTCAGAACCGGACACGACCAGAAGACATGCAGCATACTTCCCACTTCCGCGTCACATCTCCAACATCTATCAGATAAGGAAGGGTTCATTTTATGCAACACATATGGGACTCTATACCATCTGGTCAAGATTTTGTATCTTGATTCTTGATAGTGGCTCGCAAACGAGGATCTGTGTGCCAAAACCAAGACCTTCTCCCTTTGTTGTGTGGAAAACTGAATCCCCAGGTCCCTTTCCCATTTCAATAGAAACTCTGGAGTCGAGTCCTCCCCCTGAATAGTGAGGAGACTGTATAAAAATGAGAGCGTGTGCTTTGTTGGTTCCCCAGATTTACATAGGGATTCCAGAGGAGTGCGATCACGAGGGACATAGGGAACCTTCTGAAGAGTCTTCAGAAAGTGCCTAAGCTGCAAGGTGCTGAGACAATCTAGCGGAGGCTCCGTAAGTCTAGAGATAGTGGAAGCAGATGGAAGCCCTCCTTGGGGCCATACCTCACCCAGGGACTGTCTCTCACAAGCAATCAGTTGTCTAAATCTACGACTTGTAAGTCCGGGGATAAAATCCGGGTTACCTATGATAGGTGTCATGGGGGAGGGTAACAATGATATGTCCGTATTATGGAATATTTTCCTCGCTACCAGGAGAGTGGCTCCTATCAGCGGGTGGGCTTTCAAGTCCGCCGGAGGTGGGGACATAAGCCACGGGGACGAGAGCAAGGGGATAGAGGCATCTTCAACTTCCATTCCTACCCATTGTTTTGAGTCCTTGTTACAATGCCAATCAACAATCCTGGCAAGGTGTACAGCTTGGTAGTTCCGGAAGACGTCCAGGAGACCTATGCCCCCTCTCTCCTTGAGTCTGGTCAGTGTTTGCATTTTTGTTCTGGGAGATTTATGAGACCAGATAAAATCCCTCACGATAGACTGAATTTGCTTAAAGAAGGTCGTTGGTAACTTTATCGGCAATGTTTGGAGTATGTATAAAACCCGGGGTAGGGCCGCCATTTTCAGGGCATTACAACGCCCAAACCAGGTCAAAGTCAATTTGTGCCAAGTCTGAAGGTCTATTTTAAGTCTTTGAAGTAAGGGTAAGTAGTTACTTGTATACAGATGTGCCAAGTCCGGAGTGATGTCCACTCCCAGGTAGCGGATAGATTTTTCCGCCCACCAGGACGGGAAGGATTTGCTCATAGTCCTTGCTTCCGTGGCTGGTATTGTGATATTCAACACTGCGGACTTGGCACAGTTGACCTTAAAATTTGATACTTCGCCATACAACCTTAGAGCTGACAAGATGTTGGGCAATGCGATCCGTGGATTGGAGACGAAAAAATTAAGATCGTCGGCAAATGCCGCGATTTTGTGATGTCCTGAGGGCTTCGTGATCCCGGTTATATTGGGATTCCCTCGAACGCTGCACAGGAATGGCTCAAGAGTCAAAATAAAAACTAGTGGAGACAGGGGGCACCCCTGTCTCCTCCTGTTAGAGATGTTAAAAAAGTCCGATCGCCACTCATTAACAAGCACCGCCACCGAGGGAGCCAAGTAGAGAGACGAAATCCAACCCCTCATGTTTGCGCCAATACCAATATGTTCCAGAGTGGCCCGCATAAAATGCCAGGCCACTCTGTCAAAAGCCTTCTCCGCGTCCGTAGAGAGCAGCAGAAAAGGCTTCTTGACAGACCGCGCTTCGTGTATAAGGTTGAGGACCCTAATGGTATTGTCTCTCGACTCTCTCAGCGGTACGAACCCTGCCTGGTCGAAGTGGATCAAATGTGGGATATGCGGCAGTATTCTGTTAGCGAGAATTTTGGAGAACAATTTAAGATCTACGTTTAGCAGCGCAATCGGGCGGTAATTGCTGCAGTGGTTAGAGTCTTTCCCTTCTTTTGGGATTAAGGATATAAATGCCCGTAGCGAGTCTGCCATGTTGATACTGCCCCCTTTTAACGCGTTGTAGGCTTTCAGAAAGTGTTGCGATAAATTAGTCCCAAAGGTCTGGTAGTAGGTCAGGGTAAAGCCATCAGGCCCTGGTGCCTTCCTCTGCTTCGTTTGTGCCAAGGCTAGCGAAAGTTCTTCAGGTGTGATGTCCGTCTCCAAAGAGTCTCCTACATCAGTTGGTAAAGTAGGCATACCTGAAGACCTGATGTATTCACCCGCTGCCACAGCCTTCTCAGTTAGAGACTCAACGGGTTCCCCCCTGTGTAAATTATATAGTTGCTGATAGTAAGCAGCACATTCGTTAGCTATATCCTTGGAGGTATGGACTTTAGACCCCTGTGAAGTCACTATAGAGGGAATGTAGGTGCGTTGTCTCGGGCCACGTAGTAGTCTGGCCAGCATGGTACCTGGCTTATTGGAAAATTCAAACAGGGACCTTCTAGCCCAGGCCAGACTTTGTACCGTTTTGTGGTACAAAAGGTCTTTCAATTCACCTCTGGCCTTTAGTAAGGCCTTGAGATGTGTTTCTGCTAAAGACTTCTTGTGTAGCAGCTCGAGAGACCGCACCTGGGAGATCAAGAGATCAATCTGTTTGTTTTTTTCCCTTTTTCTTGCAGCCCCAATCCTAATTAATTCCCCCCTTATCACACATTTATGGGCCTCCCATACCGTCATTGGAGACAGCGAGGGATCTATGTTTTCTAAGAAATAATTGGTAAGCGTCTTACTTATCTCCTCACGTACCTCTGGAATTTGTAGCAATGATTCGTTTAGTTTCCAGGTTGGGGGGGACTTGAGTTCCCGTATCCCAGCATAGGGTTACATGGGTGGGTGCATGGTCAGAGAGGGAAATATAATCAATCTGGGAGGCGGTGACATACGGGAGATCTTTATGCTGAATCTGAAAGAAGTCTATCCTGGAGTATGTACCATGCACCGAAGAGAAGTAGGTAAAGTCCCTCTCCTCAGGGTGCATGATCCTCCAGGGGTCAACTAACTGCAAGTTGGCCAGTTCTACCTTAAGTTTTTTCAGGTAGGAGAAAGATAAATGCGACGCCCATCTCGAAACGTTTAATAGTGGTTCTGGAGCAAAATTAAAATCCCCGCCCATCAGGAACAGACCCTCCCGAAAATCCAGGATTAAGGGAATGAGGGATCGCATAAAAGACAAGTGATCAGAGTTAGGGAAATAGACGTTAACCAGGGTCACTGTGGTATTTCTGATTTTGCCTTTTAAGAACAAGTATCGGCCAAGTGGGTCTGCTCTCTCCTCCAGCAGTGTCCACGGCAGTGATCTAGCTATCAATATGCTGACCCCTTTTGATTTTGACAGAAGGGAGGGAGCATGGTAGACATTAGGGAAGTCCCTATTACAAAGTCTGGGGACTGCCGACTGCTTGAAATGCGTTTCCTGAATGAGCGCCACCTGTGTGCGTGTTTTTTTGAGATCAGAAAGCAGTCTGGAGCATTTTTCCGGCGTAGCCAGGCCCCTAACGTTGAGGGAGGTAAATTTTATCTCCCCTCGGAGATGTGAACTCTGGACTACTCCCGGGGGGGCCATGTCGCGCACCAATATAGATTCAGGGCGGATAAGAATAGATCAGAAAAGTATAAGGAAAAGGGATAGGGGGAGGGGAATGAGGGGGAAAAAAAGGGGGGGGGGAAGGGGGGGGGGAGAAGGGAAAAAAGAAGGCTAGGTACAAAGGAAAGGACTGTAAGTAAGAAAAAAAGTGAAGCTGAAAAAAGATGAAGGCTAATACTAGGAAGGATAAATATATTATCCAACTGTTGCTATGCTAAGCCTTGCGCAAGTATGCGCTTCCTATTAGTGGGTGTGGAAGACTAGACTCTGTGACACAGCGGGAGACGTGTCGTCAGGAGAGATCCGGCATGATGAGAGACACCAGACTATTACCTCTATATACATCAAACAAAATTGAAGTCCAAAAACAACTTTAGTTCTATAATGCAAAACCTTCAGGCTGTGTGCATGCAACCGCTCACAGTTAAATGCATATGAACGTAGTGATCTATACTCACCACGCTCATAATACAATATAAGTATCACAAATATCTCTCTTGTCTAACAGCAAGAGGGTAATAAGCTATAAGCGACTCTGTGCCTTTTTAATTAGAGCTCTCCCAGCACCTCCACCTCACGTCCAAAAAAAAAGAAAGGAAAAACATAACGAAGGGTAACAAAAATGCCCTTAGTAAAACTGTAGAACAACGAGGGGGAGGAGCGGCGAGGCGACTCCAGCATCATTTAATTTCAAACATTAATTCTAGGCACTTCATCCCCTCACTGAGGGGTAAGATGTTCCTGCAATATACACACAGTATACCCCTTAAGCACTTTATGCCCCACTCACGGAACTGTGTGGACTTGTTGTGAGCTCAAAAAAGGATATCAGTGTGGTCTAGGACTCTGGGGCCCTCAAGAGTCCCCCTTGTTTCTCAGAAAGTGTTACTTTTTGCCAGTGAGTTCAATCAAGACTCTGGCGAGGTAGGATTGTCTCTCGGAGTTATCCTGGATCTTGAGCGCCATTGTCGTCTGCTGGCTCTTTGGGGTCTTGGTGATGCAGATCGCGAGCTGTTGAAGGTGATTGGGAAGTCCAGCCAGTTAGGTACAGAAAACCCGGGGATCGCCAGGAACCTGAACAGATCCAGCAGTTGGTCCGGCCATCTCAGCATAAAAGAGTTGTTACCTTTCAGCACAATCAGGTGGAAGGGATGACCCCATCTGTAAGTGGCTCCTGCTGTTCTGATTGCTTCAAGTAATGGTCGTAATTGACCTCTCATACGCAGGGTTAGCCGCGATAAATCAGGGAAAAGTTGCACCGATGCACCATCAAAGTCCAAAGGGCCCTGAGTCCATGCCCTTCTCAGTATTTCTTCCTTAATCGTGTAGTAATGAACTCTCGCCAATATGTCTCTCGTTGCGAGATCATCTCCTCCCCTGGGACCCTGCACACGGTGTACGCGGTCTAATTCCAATTCCGCCGTAGGGGATTTGTCCAGTAAATGTTTGAATATGGCCAAAATCGTAGCTCTAAGATCTCCTCCTGAAGTGGCTTCAGGCAGGCCGCGCACTCTGATGTTATTTCTCCTGCTGCGATTTTCGCCATCATCTATTGAAAGTTGCATGAGGATCAGGCGCCTTTTATAATCTACATGAGCCTTTTCCATGTCTGACATTCTTGATTCCAGCAAAGAAGTAGATGTTTCCACCTCAGTTACCCTAGAGTCCACAGTATCTATCCTTTGTTTGAGGTCATGAATTTCTTTAGATAGGGTATTCACAATAGAAGCTGCAGATTCAGTAATGTCCTTTTTAGTAGGGAGGAGGGCGATTATCTCTTTCCAGCATTCAGGGAATGATTGCTCCTGGGCATTAGCAGTCTGTAAGAATGAGCAACTATCCGTCCCTGGGATGTCTGGGGATATGATCGGGGAGTCCGGTCTGTTAGGGAGAGGCCCATTACCTTGAGAAGCATTAGGGAGCCCCTTGCCTGTCTTCTTGAGCGATGCTGTGCCTGCATTGTTAGTGCGCGGCAGCGCCATCTTGGACTCCGGGGCCTGTCCCTCATGGACATGTAGGTATTAACAAGGTATGTGCACTAGATCCGGTTCCCTGCCCGATCGAAGCATGTAGCTCCCAGAAGAAGCAGCCTCACAGCGCCATTGCCAAGCCACGCCCCCACGTTTTTTTTTTAACCTGGGAAATAACGCCAAACCTCATTCAGGATGGAACCTGAACTCAACTGACCTGAGGGAGAAATGACAGACAGAAAATAATGAGTGGCTCATATAAAAGTGCCACTGGAGACGAGTGGCCAATTAAGTGCCACTAAAATGAAGTGTGGCTGTGTGAGTGCAAATGGGTGTGCTTGCAGCAATTGCAAGGAGTTATGCTGTTATGTGTACTTACAGCGTTTGCAAGGGGTTTACGTATGATATGTGTGTTTGCAGCGATTGCAAGGAGTAATGCTGTGATGTGTGCTTGCAGCAAAAGCAAGGAGTTTACGTTTGAGATGAGTGTTTTCAGCGATTGCAAGGAGATCGTGCTGTGACGTGAGCATGCAGCGGTTGCAAGGAGTTTATACTGTGACGCGTGCTTGCAGTGACAGCAAGGGGATTTGTGTTGAGACGAGTGCTTTCAGCAACTGCAAGAAAACATGCTGTGACGTGTGCCTGCAGCGATTGCCAGAAATTTATGCTTGAGAGGCGTGCTTACCGTGATAGCAAGGAGCTTGCAGCGAGCTTGCAGCGACTGCAAGGAAATGTGGTGTGACGTGTGCTAGCAGCAATTGTGAGGAGTTTATCTTTGAGCCACCAGCTTGTGGCGAATGCACGGCATACGTACTGTGATGTGAGCTTGCAGCGATTGCAAGTGTTAGAGTTATGCTGAGCTGTGTGATTTCCAGCTATTGCAAGGTGTTATACTGAGATGCGTGTGTGCAGCGATTCCAAGAAAGGTAACCTACTGATAGGCGAAAATAAAGAGAAGGATAGCAGAATCATTTGTGTAGGAATGAACTGTGACCCTGTCCGGTTGCCGCTGTGTTTTGTGAGTGTAAGCAATGCCTTCGACATGAATGGTTGTGCTGCTTATGCAACTAGACCCAAACTGAGTGTGGTAGGTGTGCCACAAACCTGAGATGACTCAGGAGCAACGTCAGTGGCGTAAACCGATGAAACCGGTGCGAGACACGACTGATGCGAACTGTTGTGTCGCCGGTGCGACTAGGATCGAATCAGATTGTAGTAGGTATGCAATTAATCCAATGTAAATGTGACACAAATTGGTTAGTAGAAATTACATAAATAACAAATCGTAGGGTATGATAAGAACCAATACGAATCAGTGTGCGGGATACAAGTAATCCGAACTGTTGTGCCGCCGATGTGACTAGGTTCGAATCGGACTATGGTAGGTATGCAATTAATCTGATGCGAATCGGAGAAGAAACAGTAAACAGGCCTGTAACTGGCCTTGTGGTGCAGCGCTCTGTGTGTGACGCATTTAACAAATAACTCTGGGATTAGTATGTTGGTGGATTAACGACTGCGTACTGGAGAACTTCGAACGATTCGGAAGTTCCACAGCGGAAACCGAACAAACGGAATGGGGAAAATAACGAGAACTAAAAGGTGATTGAACATGAAAGATGAGGGGGTTAAGAATCCTACCTGCGACAGTGAGCAAGACTTGATCGACAAACAACGAATAAGCATGTACTGTATTTGGAACAACAGACTCACGAACACGCAGTGAGCTGAAGAGTCGGCTTCGACGTAACAAATCGCACTCCGGAACCGACAAAGAGCAAGGGCAAGTGGTTGGCTTAAATATCCTCTAGGCCCCTCCCATAAATTCAGGCCACTATACTGGCCTTCTAATATATATATATATATATATATATATATATATATATATATATATATATATATATATATAGACCCTGCAACTACAGAGTGATACCTGTTGATCAGAAATGCACTCGGCACAATGTTTTTGTTGACAGAGTGGTGTCAGTCCTGCCCAGTTTTCATTTGTTAAACTACTCCAACTCGCCCCATGCAATTCTTCCCAACATAGAGACTAATCATTTTGCAGGCCTAAGATACGAAACATAAAATGTGATATTCTCACCAGATTTTGAGGGATTTTGTGGAAAATCTCTGAAACAGTATAAATGTGCTTATGCCATGTTCCCAACAACTTACGAACCTGTCAAAAAACACTGGGTAAATGGCAACATATTACATTTTACAGGAAGACGTTAAACATGGGGTTCCAAATGGAATTAGTAACTAATGGTTCCATGAGTGTGATGACAGAAATAGGACAGAGTGCGAACTAATCTGAGTACAATACAGACACCCAGGAGAGAGGATACAGGGTCAAAGTGGTCAAACAGTATCACTTTGCCAACTGATGGTACGAACAGGGAGGCCGAGCAACTGCACTTTACCAGAGCTGTTGAAGCTTGTGGTGCAGGTCAACTTCCAGTATCCAACAATGGAATTGTCTAGATAGACAACCACAAACAGGAACGGCTAGTATAGCTCAACAAGACTGAAAACAATTACCAATAAAAGCCAGATTAGGAAATGCAAGACCGAAGGGCCTATCCCAACCACTGAAAAAGACAGAGGGCAGAGTGCAACAGATAGTGTCAACTAAATCAGCTAAATGTACCAGCACTGGCAGGGGAGGGCGGAGTACCTAGACAAATTTGCCAGCACAAGTATGATGGTATGGATCTGCGCTGTGACAATATATAGTGCCTTGAAAAAGTATTCACACCCCTCGAAATTTTCCACATTTTGTCATGTTACAACCAAAAATGTAAATTGTGGGGTGGAAGGCAAATGATAAATGGTTTTAAATATTTTTTTACAAATAAATATGTGAAAAGTGTGGCATGCATTTTGCCGCAATTACAACTGCAAGTCTTTTTGCGTATGTATCTACCAGCTTTGCACATTTAGAGAGTGAAATGACTGCCCATTGTTCTTTGCAGAATAGCTCAAGCTCTGTCAGATTGGATGGGGAGTATCTCTGAACAGCAATTTTCAAGCCTTGCCACGGATTCCACATTGGATTTAGGTCTGGACTTTGACTGGGCCAGTCTAACACATGAATATGCTTTGATCTAAACCATTCCATTGTAGCTGTGGCTGTATGTTTAGGGTTGTTGTCCTGCTGGAAGGTGAACCTCCACCCCAGTCTCAAGTCTTTTGCAGACTCTAACAGGTTTTCTTCTAAGATTGCCCTGTATTTGGCTCCATCCATCTTTCCATCAACTCTAATCAGCTTCCCTGCCCCTGCTGAAGAAAAGCATCCCCACACTGCCACCACATTTCACAGTAGGGATGGAGTGTTCAGGGTAATGTGCAATGTTAGTTTTCCGCCACACATAGTGTTTTGCTTTTAGGCCAAAAAGTTCAATTTTGGTCTCATCTGACCAGAGCACCTTCTTCCACATGTTTGCTGTGTCCCCCACATGGCTTCTCGCAAACTACAAACAGATTTTCTCATGGCTTTCTTTCAACAATGGCTTTCTTCTTGTCACTATTCCATAAAGGCCAGATTTGTGGAGTGCACAACTAATAATTGTCCTGTGGACAGATTCTCCCACCTGAGCTGTGGATTTCTGCAGCTTCTTCAGAGTTAACATCGGCCTCTTGGCTGCTTCTCTGATTAATGCTCTCCTTGCCGGCCTGTCAGTTTAGGTGGACGGCCATGTCTTGGTAGGTTTGTAGTTGTGCCATACTCTTCCCATTTTCAGATGATGGATTGAACAGTGCTCAAATGCTTGGGATACTTTTTTATAACCTAACCCTGCTTTAAACTTCTCCACTACTTTATCCCTGACCTGTCTGGTGTGTTCCTTGGCCTTCATGATGCTGTTTGTTCACTAAGGTTCTCTAACAAACCTACGGGGGCTTCACAGAACAGCAGTTTTAATACTGAGATTAAATTACACACAGGTGGACTCTATTTACTAATTAGGTGACTTCTGAAGGCAATTGGAGTCACAAGATTTTAGTTAGAGGCATGGGCATCTGCAGAACTTTTTGCAGGGGGGGGGGGCACTTCGGAAGCGGCGATACACAGTCGCATTTAACCCTTTGTTGACCTCTAGCGGGGGTTAAAAGCTCCTCGCTAGTGGGCGAATAGCGCCGCTTAAACGACAGTAAAGTGGCGCTAAAACTAGCGGCGCTTTACCGATACTGCGGCCAGATGGCAGTGTGAAATAGCTCTTGAGATAATTCAGCTTCACTCCATGCCCATATAAATATAGCCTAGAGAATGTACATCTTTCTATTTGCAATGTATTGCAATACATCTGTTGTGGCAAAATATAGCTCAGCTGTCCAACTTTCCAAGCAATATATATATATATATATATATATATATATATATATATATATATATATATATATATATATATATATATATATTCTCCTCCTAACTGGAAAAGTGGCACTGCAGTGCTGTTACCTGTGGTCAGGGGCAGACTGACCATTGAGCCACTCGGGCACTGCCTGAGGGCCCTGGGCCACTAGGGGGCCCCATCAGGGTTGCCAGCCTCAGTAAAACCAGGGACAGTATGGACCAGGGACAGCCAATAGACAGTATGGACCAGGGACAGCCAATAGAAACATGTGTATACTGTGTGTACATATATGTGTATACTGTGTGTGTGTGTATACTATGTGGCCCCATAATCTCTGATTGCCTGGGGGCCCCATAATCTCCTATTGCCCGGGGGCCCCATGAGTTGTCAGTCCACCCCTGCCTGTGGTTCTTCAGTGATCCAATAGCACTGGCAGCGTATTCTCTCTCGGCCACTGCACGCACCTGTGGGAGAAGCCGGGGCCGCGCCGGCCAGATCGGCATAGCGACGTTACACAGGCAGGCTGAGGCAGCTAATCACGTTCCGGAACAGCCAAGATGTTGAACAGAGGCCCGAGCGGCAGCCAGAGCCAATCCTATGATCAGGCCCGGGGGTGAGGGAGGGGCAGATGTCTGTATCAATCTGTGATAAGTCAGAACAAACTGAGAGCAGCCCCAGGCCAGCAGACGTAGAAAAAAAGTCCACGGCTGCCGTGGAGGCAGCCATTGCGTTACACGGGGCAACTGTCTTCACTCTTCAACAGCTTCTTATGATTCTGGGGGGGTGGGGAAATTGCCCCCCCTTGCCCTATGCTGCGGCCCATGATTAGGGGTATCAGAGTAAAGGGGGCTGAATACAAATGCACGCCACACTTTTCACATATTTATTTGTAAAAAAATTTTGAAAACCATTTATCATTTTCCTTATACTTCACAATTATGTGCCACTTTGTGTTGGTCTATGACATAAAATCCCAATAAAATACATTTACAGTTTTGGTTGTAACATGACAAAATGTGGAAAATTTCAAGGGGTATGAATACTTTTTCAAGGCACTGTATGTGGCTGCTTGCAACAAAGGTCCAATATACTCACACCAAAACAAATAAATACTGTATATAAAAATAATGTAGCGCCCGTGAATTAATAAATCTAAAGCAATATATTAAACAAAAACGTCAATAGTGAATGAAGCAGTCCATGTACAGTCGGGAAAGAAAGGAATCCTCCACTATCCTACAAGTCTTCTCTTAGTGCCAAAACACCACCACTTTTAGTGGTGGTATTTTAATGGTGATATTTTGGCACTTGGAGAGAACTTGCCAGATGGTGAAAGATTCTTTTCTTTTGCGAATGCACATGGACTGCTTCATTCACTAATAACTTTTTTGTTTACTATATTGCTTTTGATTTATTAATTCACTGTCTCTGCACCATATTTAAAATATTATCCACAAACACAAAACAGATGAAGCACAAATAGCAGAAACACAGAATGACAAAATAACTGTGAAATAAAATCCACTTTGAGACACGTAGTGCCGGTTCACACTACCGCGACTTGGGATCCGACTTGTCAGACCTCAAGTCGCCCCAAGTCGCTTGACATCTGAAAGTCCATGTAAGTGAATGAGAGCCGTCTATATGTACGCTACTGAAGTCGCTCCGACTTCAGAAAAGGTCCCTGTACTACTTCAAGGCGACTTGTAGGCGACTTGTACCCATTGATTTCAATGGAAGTCGCCTACAAGTCGGATCATGGTCTATAGTGAAGCGACTTCACAGGAAGAGAAGATGGTTTTTTCAAGCAAACCCCTCCCTCCCCCAGAGCTGATTGTTGTTTGATTGGCCACTGGAAAGTTGCCTGTACTGGAGGCGACTTGAAGTCGCCTTGTAAGTCGCCCCAAGTCGCCCCAAGTCGCGCTGTCGTGTCGCCCTCAGGTCGTGTCCAGGTCGCCTCGCAAAGTCGCGGCCAGAGTCGTGTTGCCCCTGTGTGAACCGGCGCGTAAGGTGGGAAAAGGTGAAAATACATCATGTTTGTGACAGAGAGTCTTTGTAGGGTGTGTTGACATTAAATTATATGTGAGCCTTTACCTTGTAAAACAATCCATTCAGTTTAAAATAGAAATGCAAGCCAAAAAGATTGTGTGTGTATGTATATATATTTATAAATACCTTTGTTTTTATATGTGATCACATGACCTTGGTGACTTGGAGAGATAGGGAGATGGGGGTGGAGACTGCAGGAAGCCGTGTCAGCAGGAGGCAGAGAAACAGCAATACACTGATCTTCCCGGTGAAGAGCTGTGCAAGGGGGCATATCAGCACAAGCCATTGAATTACGGTAAGGCTATGCTCAAAAGTAGAATGCAAAAAAGAAAACTGACCACATTTGGATGGGTGTGCTTCCATGCTCTGGTGTGGTCATTTTGAATAAGGAAGGCAGGGGGACTGGCAGGATCACCAAGTATTTCACACAAAGTGAGTAATGCAAGGAGAACAGGATACATTTTAATACAATTACATGGTAACATGGACACATTTCAGGAATGTGAAATGTTGGAGTTAGGCCCCTTTCATACTGGGGCGGTGGGGGTGTCGGCGGTAAAACAGCGATATTTTTAGCGCTGTTTACCGTCGTTTTTGCGGCTGTATTCAGCCGCTAGCGGTGCGGTTTTAACCCCCGCTGGCGGCCGAAAAAGGGTTAAAACCGCTCGCATAGTGCGGCTATAGCCGCGGCAGTGCCGCGGTATAGCCGCGCTGCCCCATTGATTTCAATGGGCAGGAGCGGTTTAGGAGCGGTGAATACACCGCTCCTTCACCGCTCCAAAGATGCGGCTTGCAGGAGTTTTTTTCTTCTCCTGCCAGCGCACCGCTTCAGTGTGAAAGCCCTCGGGCTTTCACACTGAACAAACAGCAGCGGCTGTTTTGGGTCGGGTGGCAGGCGGTATTTTTAGCGCAATAACGTCTGCAAACCGCCCCAGTGTGAAATAGGTCTAACATACACTTTCAGGGCTTTTAATTTTGGCTACTAACAAAAAGCCCTGAATGCCTACAAACTGATCCAGTATCAAAGGAGATTAAAATATGGCTGTCACACTTCAAAGGGAAAGTACACATCATCAGAAAATAAGTATACATTGTGGTAGAATGCTGACTCTACTAATGTCAGGATTATAGCTAGTCATTTACTGGCCACATAGCAATAACAAATAGCAGGGGTGACTTTGGGCACACAACAATCTAAAGTAGCACCTTAATGATTATTAAGTGCTCAAAGTAACATACCCTTCCGCTGCAGCTGCTACATGCCCATCTGTTCCAGTACATTTGTGAGTACAGTGGCTGCTTGTTTTCATTCATTTTAATAAATCATTAAAGTGCTGCACTAGACCGGAGCATCCTCTCTCTGTGATTTTGTTTAGCAGTTTCAAGCTTGTCCCTGAGCTTTACATTTGCTGCAAGATTGGGCACATGCCCGCATATATATTAACCCTATGTATAAACTGTCAAGGCTATCTATGTTATATGTTTTTAGGAACTTGCTATAACTGTTTTGATTATTATTTATTATTTTCTGTTAGTATTGATTATCATTGTTCTATCACACTTTGAAGTTTAGTTTATCATCTCTGTGAGCATTGAATGCTGCAGTATTTCAAAGAGCCTTGTGGGTATGTAAGCAGAAAATCAAAAACTTAAGTGCTGAATTTCTTTGTCTCTCCAAGTTGATATATTGAAGTCTTTTATTAATGTGTGAATTAAAACCCAGTCTAAACAACTGGTGATCATGTCAGTCCCCATCACAATCTATAGCTTCCACTATTCATGAAATCAGATATGTTGTAGAATACTTAGGTTGTGTACATTCTTTTTTCTTGGGACCTACAGAATGCAGTGCAAGGGATAATAGCTAATTTTCTCCAGGGGAGAGGAGAAACAGTTTATACCTTTCCTTGATCCTCTGCTCCACCGGCAGATGGCACTCCCCCAGGCTTCAGCAGTGGATTGTCCCTCGGCACCCTCAAGTCCAGAGCAAGGATCTGGTTTTGATGATGTCAAGACTCTAGACCACAAGAGCACGGTCTAGCTGCAGGAAGGAGTGGAGGATTGGATAGGTATATTTCCCTTTATTATTTTTAAATATTTTGTATGTATTCTATATACATCAGAAACAGAAAACAAGCACCCCTCCCAAGTATTGCCCCCTATAAACATAATTGTAATCAATGTGTGTAACTTTCTAAAAAGTAGAAAAAGAGGGGAGGATAGGTAGGGTGGGAGCTCTCGGTGAGTACATCATATATCACTCAGAATAAAAAACCTGTATGAGCTCTACCAACCCAATTGTGTACCTTTAAACACAGCTACTGTATATATTAGGATTGCAAAAATGTTTTATTGTATCGAATACATAGAAAAGCCAACATTAAAATCCAAATCATTCAATCTTGACATTCATACAGGTAAAACTCCACGTCCACCTCTCATACCCATATCCAATGACCATATATGTAACAATGAGATCTCTGGTATATGAAACACAGTTGTGTTGCTGACATCCTCAATTGTGCCAATGCAGAGGGATGGATATTGTGTAGATTCAAGAGTCAATGCATGGCTAAATTCCTGCAAGGGATGGATTCACAATAAGAATGGATGATGCGTGTAAACTACCAATCCTGATCCCTGGTGGACCATTTGTACTTCAAAGAATGAAGTCCCAAACAAAAAATGCAGTTCCAAGAATGTATTTGATAAGTGTACTTGTCGTGTTCTTTGGAGCGTCAGTGTAGTAGGCACAGATTGAATGCTCGTTCCTTGCAGGATCTGCCAAGCCATAGACAGTGAAGTGGTGTGCTTTGGTCACAAGGACAAGGGTGGACTGTGGGGTACCTTTTTTTGTTTTGGGACTTCATTCTTTGGAGTACAAATGGTCCATTAGGGACCGGGATTGGTAGTTTACACGCATCATCCATTCTCATTGTGAATCCCAGCACAGTGTGAGGGAGGGATTTCAGGACATGGTTCTACCTACAGACTCTACACAAGTGGTTCTCAACCCCTGTCCTCAGGACCCACTAACAGGCCAGGTTTGCAAAATAACTGAAATATATCACAGCTGATATCATTTGCTGCTCAGTGATTGCAGAATTCTAGTCTGCATCTCCCCAAGGTAATACTTAAAATCTGGACTGTTAGTGGGTCCTGAGGACAGGAGTTGAGAACCACTGCTCTACACCTACATGGCAAACTTTGTTATACAGACTGTGAATGTAATCCTGATTACTGCACCCCCTCTGGGCCACTATTGTTATTATGTGCTTCTATAGCTGCCTTTAACCACTTCAGCCCCAATAGAATTTATCCCCTTCCTGACCGGGCCATTTTTTGCGATACGACACTGCGTCGCTTTAACTGACAATTGCGCAGTTGTGCGATGCTGTACCCAAACAAACTTTTATGTCCTTTTTTTCCCACAAATAGAGCTTTCTTTTGGTGGTATTTGATGACCTCTGCGGTTTTTATTTTTTGTGCTATAAACAAAAAAATACCGACAATTTTGAAAAAAACAAAATATTTTTTACTTTTTGCTATAATAAATATTGTAAAGGATAAATCCACGCAGTGGTTAAACCTTTCTTAGAAAATAGAGCTGCTGCCCCTACAAATACAATTCACCTAAGTGGAGTGTATTGGAGTTGGTGTGGAAAGCAGAAGTAGGTATGGCGCTGCCCTTATGGGAAAAAAAGAAAAATGGAAAAAAAAATTTCTTTTGCTGGTAACACTTATATATTTTGTGAATCTTAAGTGATGTTTGTGCTGAAACTCTTGAAGAATAATAAAAATTTCTGTGTGCCTGAAATGAATGAATGTTGGTCTCTTTAATTATGTGTGTGATTTAGTCTCAGACTGTGATATTATCCCTTTGTGGTGTGGGAAAACCAAGATAAAGTGTTCCAGTCTTCACTTGATAATATAAAAAACCAATATAAAATATATGAAAATTATAAACAAATGACAACATGCAATTTAGTGCAACAAAAGTGCTAAATAAAGTGACTTGTGCTAGATTATACAGTAAAGTGACTTGTGTGTATAAAACCAGTATTTTTTGGATAAGAAAATTTCCATTGGTTATATACTGTAAAAAGTTCTTTTTGGAATGGCTCTGAGGGAAATCCCTCTCTGGGAAACGAATTAATATGGGAAGCTTCTTGTCCAGGTGTTGGCTGGTTAGTGGTGCCTCTGCGGTGTGCTCTTATTCTGCTTGCACTCACTGGATAAACTTCCCCCTGCAGGGGTGCAGGCAGTCACAGTATTTGCCAATGTGTAGCATTCCTGGATGTCCCCGGTCCGTGCTTTTATATGTTGTGCCGTTTACATGTGAAAGGAAGGAGGAATGCCCATAGTGTAAAACTACATAAAGAGCTTTATTATGTCTAGTAAATAATGGTACTCACATTTGCAAGGTAAAAATCAAGCATAAGAGTGAGCGTATTGACTGCTTGTCTAGAGGTGCTACAAGACCTTCGCAAAGTCCCGCCCTACGCGCGTTTCGTCATCAGACTTCTACTGGGGTGTCCCCAGGAGACATCCAGGAATGCTACACAGTGGCAAATACTGTGACTGCCTGCACCCCTGCAGGGGGAAGTTTATCCGGTAAGTGCAAGCAGAATAAGAGCACGCCGCAGAGGCGCCACTAACCAGCCAACACCTGGACAAGAAGCTTCCCATATTAATTCATTTCCCAGAGAGGGGTTTCCCTCAGAGCCATTCCAAAAAGAACTTTTTATATAACCAATGGAAATTTTCTTATCCAACAAATACTGGATTTATACACACAAGTCACCTTACTGTATAATCTAGCACAAGTCACTTTATTTAGCACTTTTGTTGCACTAAATTGCATGTTGTCATTTGTTTATAATTTTCATATATTTTATATTGGTTTTTTATATTATCAAGTGAAGACTGGAACACTTTATCTTGGTTTTCCCACACCACAAAGGGATAATATCAGAGTCTGAGACTAAATCACGCACATAATTAAAGAGACCAACATTCATTCATTTCAGGCACACGGAAATTTTTATTATTCTTCAAGAGTTTCAGCACAAACATCACTTAAGATTCACAAAATATATAAGTGTTACCAGCACTTACTTCTGCTTTCCACACCTATAATAAATATTCCATAATTAAAAAAAAATAATAATTTCTTCCTCATTTCAAGCCGATATATATTCTTCTACATATCATTGGTAAAACAGATCACAATAAGCGTATATTGACTGGTTTGCGCAAAAGTTATAGCATCTACAAAATAGGGGATAGATTTATAGCATTTTTATTATTATTTTTTTTTTTTACTAGTAATGGCGGCAATCTGCAATTTTTATTGGGACTGTGACATTGCGGCGGACAGATCGGACACTTTTGACACTTTTTTTGGGACCATTGACATTTATACAGCGATCAGAGATAAAAATAGCCACTGCTTACTGTATAAATGTCACTGGCAGGGAAGCGGTTAACACTAGGGGGCGATCAAGGGGTTAAATGTGTTCCCTCAGTGTGTTCTAACTGTAGGGGGGATAGGACTGCCTGGAGGAGGAGACCGATCATTGTTCTTATATACTAGGAACACACAATCTGTCTCCTCTCCCCTGCCAGAATGGGGATGTGTGTGTGTTTACAGCTATGGCGATTTGCGCAGGAGAGCCGACCTGCCGCAGGCAAGCGGTTACTAAAAGTATTGCACTTACATTTGTTCAGATAAAAACCAGCATTGTATACAACATAGGCAGCCGCCATAACACATCTAGATACTGTAAACAGGAACGCAATAGCAAGAAACAGCTCCTTTAGCCAGGGATAAAGGAGCTGTTTCTTGCTATCATGTTCCTGTTTACAGTTTTTGGATGTTTTATGGTGGCCGCCTATGTTGTATACAACGCTGGTTTTTATCTGAACAAATGTAAGTGCAATACTTTTATTAAATGACAAAGGACCGTGCTTAGGACTGGAGAAAAAAGATAAAGGTATGCAGCCTCCCCTATTAGACCCACGGGGGGGGGGGCTAAAGTGTATAAATATTTAAGGAATGGGGTGAATGGCGCTCCCTTTAGGGGGGTATGTAAACTATATGTAGGATACCAGTGCTAACAAAACCACTGGGGGCAGCGAGTACAAGGGAAACGAGAACCATTGCTACAGTGACTACAGGATACCATCTGTGAAGACTGCTTATCATATCCCATATTGCCTGTTACCCCTGCAGGGATATGAGGAGCCGGTGAGTGGGGAGCCATAGGGGGAGCACAGAAGTCACCGATCTTTCCCTGAACACAAGAGTCACCAGACTGTTTTGGAACTTTTCTGATAATAACATTTTCTTTTATAAAACCAATAATTTTTTGGAGCACTGTGAGCTCTTTATATATATTTTTCACACCAATATATATTTTTTTACACCGAAATATTTTTTGTGGCATGTTTGCACATATGCTCAGCACCATTGATTACTTCAGTTTACATGCGGATGTATGGTAATTTATATTGATGGTCCTATTTTTATTTACTGTTTGTTTTAATTGAATTTTGCACTGAATGACTAGTGTTTACATGTACATGTTTTCAGGGGGTTGGGTTAATTTTATCTATTATTATGAGCATAACATTACAGTGGTTTTGGCACTGGTATCCTACTGTACATATAGTTTACATACCCTCCTAAAGGGAGCACCATTCACCCCATTCCTTAAATATTTATACACTTTTATTAAATGATTCGTTTGGCATCTCCTTCATTTGCTTAGTTAAATCTGGTCGTGGGGTAAATGGAGCCTGGTTTGATTATCCAATGAAAGTTCTTAATTTGATCTGAGGACACATCTCCAGCTGATGACCCCTGCAAAGATTATTACATCAAGCCTGTTTGACCCTCTGTAATAAAGGGTCCAGGCTCTCTGGTAAGAGTCTATATTGCTTGTGGTGGCGGTATCTGCACAAAGTGGAGGGTCTTCTGGATTCATCTGCAATTTCACAGATTTTGTATTTTTTACATTTTTTCACAATTGGACTTTTCGTAACACTTTATGAGCAAAATGTATTTAGCACAACTCTGTTTTTTATATATGCTATGTAATGTGATTATATCTCACTTTAGTGGTGCTGCTGGATATTTACACTGTTTAATTGCATATGTATGATTTTTTTTTGCACAAGCGCAGTATTTCTTTTGTATGAATTCCCTTGTATATACACAATATCCATCCCTCTGCGTTGACACAATTGAGGGTGTCAGCAACACAATGGCCATTGGATATGGGTATGAGAGGTGGATGTGGAGTCTTACATGTATGAATGTCACGACTGAATGATTTGGATTTTAATGTTGGCTTTTCTATGTATTTGATACAATAAAACATTTTTTGCAATCCTAATATGTACAGTGGGCTGTGTTTAAAGGTACACAATTGGGTTGGTAGAGCTCATACAGGTTTTTTATTCTGAGTGATATATTTTATATAAATATTGGGGATTTACTGTCAAAATATGATCATTTGCAGTATTAAATGTGGAGACCAAGTATTGATTTATAAGATCACAAGACTTTTTTGGATATGCTGCAGGAAAGTAGTCTGGTCCTAACAGTTCTAATTACTTTCTAAACTTTGGCTAATGTGTCTTCTGCTTGCAGAGTCACTACACAATTAGCAGGGGAAGATGCCAAAAGATTCTAGGTAATATTGGATTAGCATCCCATCGAAAGTTCCTGATGAAGAATAAAGATTTCAGATGTGTTTCTTCATGGCAGATAGGTAAGCTTTTTGAGAGATTGCTAGTAAGAAACCTATCATCAGATATAATTTAAATAGGTTTATAAATATCAAATACCGTAATAAAACATGCACAACTAAATAGGGTTTCAGGTTTATTACCTTTCAGAAAATATTTGTTTGAACCAGTAAATCTGTTTTTCATTTGTGTGGATGAAATACAAGTTAAGTTCATATCTAATTGCTTCCCTGCAACCATATGTCAGGTTTTCAATGAACAAAGATTGGTATTCAGGTTTTAATTTGAATTGCTTAGCTTTTTTCCTTTTCTAGAGTAACAGAGGGGAAAAAAATGAGGTTTACTTGATTGATAAGTGGTTGACAATCATTTATGTAACTGCTTGATATATGGTTTAAAGCAAATTGAGCGCCATCTATCTTGTTTCTGGTGGTTGAGGAACTCAAAGAGAAACAGAAAACTAATTTTAGTTAGATCATAGCATTAAAAAACTCTCAGAATACTGGTGATTCCAATAAATGTTAATCAAAGTGAAGGATGAACTATGAGCTACCCTGACTGAAAAAAATGAATACATGAAGGGTAAGATTTTATTTTTATTTTTAATTCTGTATTGAAAGAAATACAGAGGATGCAGCTGATGACTTCTTTCTGAAAATGCTAATTGTCTGACTGTATAAACAAAGAAAAAATGGGGAAAGGGACTGGAATCATGTGTGTCGACACACTGGTGTGTCTTCAAAACAACGTGTTACCAAATAAAGGTAGCGTCACTCTAGTGAAGAATACTGCATATATATATATATATATATATATATATATATATATATATATATATATATATTTATTAAAAAAAAGCTGGTATGTCCCTGTCAAGGCTGACAGGGACCAGAAGACCAAATGAGTGTCACAGCGTACAATGTGAGGATAATTAGAAAAAGTATTAATTTATTTATGCGTAAAAAAATACTAATTACATTAAACTCCTCAATGGGAGATAAAAGTTTTGACACAAACAACTTAATAGTATCCAAAGGCTACTGCATCATGTAGTCTCCGGACGTGGCAACATATAGGCAAGAAACAAAAACACACTACAAAAAAAACATGTAAACAATCGTCCGGACGCCAAAGATCTATACACGGATATCCATGCCACGACTAATGCGTCATTTGTTAATTGATCTCATAAATATGGAAAATAGGGCATTGGTATCCATATGGAGGTCCCTAGAAGACTCGAGCCCATAAATTGATGTAGGGAGAGGGAGGGGAGGGAAAGAAAAAGACTGAGGAGCAGCTTAAGGGGTTAGCTGACGGTGATTAATTTCCCCTCAGAGTCAATTGAACTTGATAGCCGGCATGTGGTAGAAGATATCCGTGTATAGATCTTTGGTGTCCGGACGATTGTTTACATGTTTTATTTGTAGTGTGTTTTTGTTTCTTGTCTATATGTTGCCACGTCCGGAGACCACATGACGCAGTAGCCTTTGGATACTATCAAGTTGTTTGTGTCAAAACTTTTATCTCCCATTGAGGAGTTTTATGTAATTAGTAGTTTTTTACTCATTATTAAATTAACACTTTTTCTAATTATCCTGACATTGAACGCTGTGACACTCATTTGGTCTTCTGGTCCCTGTCAGCCTTGACAGGGACATACTAGTTTGTTTTTTTATATATAATTATCTGACTGTCTCTGGTACCAGTTCTTTGAGGGACTCTCACCCCAAGCATGGAGATTAGAATTGAAGTCAGAACTCCTGACCTGCATGCTTGTCCCAAGTCATTATTTAGAAAATGTACTTCACTGTACAGGTTTTCTTTTGAGAGAACAGTCAAGGAGGAGACCAAATAGGAGAGAAAATTACACAAACCATTGGGTCATGTTGGCATGAGGAAGGTCTACTATTTGTGAAAGGCCATCCATGAGCTGAACCAGCCAAAAGGTAACAAATAAGAATGATTCTAAGTGTCTTGGTTTGGTTTCTGAAGGATTCATCAACCCTAGCACAAAGGCCAAAAATTGCAAGCTTAAAACTAAACCCCACTGAAGCCATTGTACAGCCGCTGGAGCGAACAAAAGCAGTTTAATTAGGCCACAATATAAAAGTGGAAGATGAGGCAGGTTTTTTTCTGCAATAAACATTTGAGTGTAATGTTTCAAAGATAATAGCCACAGATATTGTACAGTCACCATATGTAGTCAGCTAAAGTAGCCCACAATATAAAAGCGAGAAATTATCTTGAAATAAATATTAGTGTATTATCTGAGAGACAATAGCCACAAATATATTTGAGTGCTGGAGCACTGGAACAGACCACAAACTTGCAGACACAAGGCATGTTTAACCCTGCAGCAAACCTTATACATTTTGCCACTGAGGCCTAGCTGTGTTAACATTATGTGTGGCACCTTTACAGTGTCTGAGCATCGAAAATAGCTGGAAACCAGAGTACTCTAGTTTCAGTGGGGTATGCCCACTGTGACCTTGGGCCAGGGATTCCTCCAGCTGTTGCCTATGTTACCAAAGGTCCTGTGGACTTCACAGGGAGGGATGCCTGTTTATGATGATAAGCACAAGTAGCTTTTCTAAACTGTTTTACTAAAGTGGTGATTCTCTGCTAGACTCTGATAGACTGCTGGACCATGTAACTAACTGTTGCAATAGAGTCCTATAAGGACAATGCTATGCAGCCACATGTTACCCTGAATGAGCCTCAGAAAATTACTGTGAAGAGTCCATGTTTGTGCAATTTTACTTTTCTGTTTTGTATTATTTTACAGTGTATTAAAACTCTTTGCCATTCTGACCCTGTCTTGCATTATTGGTTCTAACTTTGCACCTGTTAAAAAAATGCACATTACAATTACTCTCTGTGTGGCCCTTCAGCCAATTACCCATCCTGTTACAGTGGCAGTCCAGCAAAGGTGGCAGAATCTGGTAATGGTGGAGGGTATCACTTTTTTGAGTATGGATGACATAGACAAAACTAGTTGGTAGTATCAACTGTAGGGGTTTTGTAATCATTGTTAATCCAGAACTGATTCATTTTAATGAATGTACTGAAATATGTAAATATGTAAACATTTTATTATATCTTTTCATGTGGCAACACTGAAGAAATTACACTTTGCTACAATGTAAAGTAGTGAGTGTACAGCTTGTATAACTGTAAATTTGCTGTCCCCTCAATATAACTCAACACACAGCCATTGATGTCTAAACCACTGGCAACAGAAGTGAGTACACCCCTAAGTGAAAATGTCCAAATTGGGCCCAAAGTGTCAATATTTTGTGTGGCCACCATTATTTTCCAACACTTCCTTAACCCTCTTGGACGCGGAGTTCACCAGAGCTTCACAGGTTTCCACTGGAATCCTCTTTCCCTCCTCTATGACGACATCACGGAGCTGGTGGATGTTAGAGACCTTGCGCTCCCCCACCTTCCCTTTGAGGATGCCCTACAGATGCTCAATAGCGTTTAGGTCTGGAGACATGCTTGGCCAGTCCATCACCTTTAACCTCAGCTTCTTTAGCAAGGCAGTGGTCGTCTTGGAGGTGTGTTTGGGGTCCTTAACATGTTGAAATACTACCCTGCGGCCCAGTCTCCGAAGGGAGGGGAATCATGTTCTGCTTCAGTATTTCACAGTACATGTTGGCATTCATGGTTCCCTCAATGAACTGTAGCACCCCAGTGCCCGCAGCACTCATGCAGCCCCAATCCATGACACTCCCACCACCATGCTTGACTGTAGGGAAACAATGGACTGAGATATTGTTGCACTGCAGTGGACACCTATTCAGGACTTATGCTTGCTCATCCTTGCAAATGTGCAGATCAAGCCGCAATGCTTCAACTGCTCCAGAAACTTGTTGTTGCTTATGGTTGTCCCAAACTAGTCCAAAGTGATAACGGCTCACGCTTCACCGAATCAACAGGACAGCAGTGGGCCAAAGATTCTGAGGTGTACTGGTTGTGCCACATCCCATACCATCCACAGGCAGCTGGTTTGATTGAAAGATACAACGGGCTATTGAAGGACCAGATACGCAAACTTACACACTCACATACACTAGGGGGGTGGGATCGGGTCCTCACACAGGCAGTCATGTTGTTAAATTCTAGGCCAATAGCCAAAATCACACCATATGAGAGGATGGTAGGGGCTGGGGCACAGATTCCACAGCTGGAGTGCAGAGTTCAGTATTTATGTAAGGTTCCTGAAAGAACAGGGCTTAACAGATACCATGTTACTGCTTCACATGTCATAGAAACCAAGAGTGACGTATCTGAAGCTGAAGACTATCTAGGAATGAGAGGGAATCTGGCAGGAAGGTTTGAAGTTACATTTGCATTGACAGATGAGCTTCAAGACAGTGGCTGGGACTCTGACTGGTTAGTGGATACTTCTCAGCAAGAGTGGAAAGTGAGGCTACATAACAGCAAACCTTCCAAAATAAACAGCAGTGATCTTCTGGGAAATATCAGTATATTTCCTCTCCTCCCTATTGAAGTTCTTTGGGAGGGTCAGAAGTGGATACAGGCAGGGGGCAAAGTGTTAGTCAGATATCCAGGCAAGAAGCCATTTAGAGGAGAGATTTTAGCTGAAGGGCCTGGATCTACTGTTTATGTATTATTAGAAGGAACAGATAATTCGCTTTGTTTTCCACTCCACAGGCTGACTCTGATTTGATCTATAGGACATGATGGAAAGAATGACAGAAGATTGCAAGTGCTGTGGAGAGCAAGGCCTTTGATGTATTACAAGCCTGGACTTGTTTCTAAAGAACTTTAGAATGGACTTTCTAATGAACTTTTAAAGACTGAAACACCTTCTCGATTACAGAAATATGGGAGGTGCTGCATTCAAGGAAAATTTATGTTTAAAATTAGTTTTCATAGTAATGAAGTGATTTTCTGTATGGAGTCTGAAAGGAAAAAAAAATCTAGGGCGGAATGTGTTGCGTTTGTTATGATTTTATTAATCCGACTTATGATACATGGGACATAACATTACACAATAGTGGTTGGTCATAGAGACATTGTCAGTTTTTTGGCTTGAGTAGATTTCTCAAACAAATGCTGTTTTATACAATGGGGGTAAATATCACTGTTGTATTTAATTGACAGTTCAATTAACAGGTTATTGTCTCTATAGCTACAGTAAACAAGTAAGAAATGTACTTGTCTGAGGTTCTTTCAGCTCTCAAACTGAAAGAATGACTGTTAGATTACTGTCAGGTGTTGGCTTGATTAGACAATATTACATAGATACCATTTTTGTATTCAATTGACAGTTTGGAACAGTCCATTGTTTCTACGGTTACAGTAAACAGGTATGTTTTCTGTTGTTTGGTAACTATGGTACACAGCCTGACACATAAAAGGGGTGAGTAGGGACAGACACACACACACACACACACACCATCATGCTGTAACAACAGAAGCCACCCATGATAGAAGAACAGTGCCTGATGCTCCCAAAAAATCGTGGTCAATGGAGATCACGAACATACAGTAACAGAAGATAAGTAACCTTTAAGTGTATTTGTACTGTTAGACCATAGGCTGTTCATTTGCTAGGCATTTTGCTTGTTATAGATATCTGTCAGTCTTGTATTGTATTCCTAAGATTGTAATAGTTTTGTATGTACAGCATCTTTGTATAGTAAAGCACACTTACACACTGCAGAAATCTCAGCTTCCTTGCTTATACCACAGAGTAACCTTGCTAGATAGACGCAAGCAAAACACAGAAACAGCAATCTCTCTCCTCCTCCAGTCAGTTCCCTTCCCCCACAGTTAGAAACACCTCCCAGGGAACACATTTAACCCCTTGATCACCACTAGTGTTAACCCCTTCCCTGCCAGTGTCATTTATACAGTAATCAGTGCATTTTTATAGCACTGATCACTGTATAAATGTCACTGGTCCCAATAAAGTTTTAAAAGTGACTGATCTGTCTGCCGCAATGTCGCAGTCCTGCTAAAAATCGCTGATCACTACCATTACTAGTAAAAAAAAATAATAATAAAAATGCCATAAATCTATTCCCTAATTTGTAGACGCTATAACTTTTGTGCAAACCAATAAATATACGCTTATTGCGATTTTTTACCAAAAATATGTAGAAGAATACATATTGGCCTAAAATGATGAAGAAATTTGTTTTTTTACATTTGTTTGAGGGGGATATTTATTATCACAAAAAGTAAAAAATATTGTTTTTTTTTTTTCAAAATTGTCGCTCTTTTTTTGTTTATAGCGCAAACAATAAAAAACGCAGATATTTATTAAATACCACGATAAGAAAGCTCTATTTGTGGGTAAAAAAGTACAAAAATGTTGTTAGGCACGACCGCGCAATTGTCAGTTAAAGCGACGCAGTGCTATATCGCAAAAAATGGCCCGGTCATTAGGGGGTAAATCCTTCAGTTCCTTAACCACTTGACAACTGGTCACTTAAACCCCCTTCCTAACCAGACCAATTTTCAGCTTTCGGTGCTTTCACATTTTGAATGACAATTACTCAGTCATGCAACACTGTACCCATATGAAATTTTTGTCCTTTTTTCACACAAATAGAGCTTTCTTTTGGTGGTATTTAATCACCGTTGGGTTTTTTATTTTTTGCGCTATAAAAGGAAAAAAGACTGAAAATTCTGTAAAAAAATGAAATTTTCTTTGTTTCTGTTATAAAATTTAGCAAATTTAGTAATTTTTCTTTGTAAATTTTGGCCACAATTTATACGGCTACATATATTTTGTAAAAATAAGTACAAATCGGTGTAAATTATTTGGTCTTTGTGAAAGTTATAGAGTTCAAAAGCTATGGTGCCAATATCTGAAAATTGATCACACCTGAATTACTGACTGCCTATCTATATTCTTGAGACCCTAACATGCAAGAAAAGTACAAATACCCCCCAAATGACCCCTTTTTGGAAAGAAGACATTCCAAGGTATTTAGTAAGAGGCATGGTGAGTTTTTTGAAGTTGTCATTTTTTCCCACGATTCTTTGCAAAATCAAAATTTTTTTTTCTTTTTTTTTCCACAAAAATGTCATATTAGCAGGTTATTTCTCACACAGCACATATGCATACCACAAATTACACCCCAAAACACATTCTGCTATTACTCCTCAGTGGCGTCACTAGGGTTGGTGTCACCTGGCGCGATAAAACATGGTGTCACCCCCCTCATGTCTAGGCTGCCCAGCACCCTGCATGTAGCGCACGGTCATGGGATGCACCCCAAACCGGCCGCTGTAAATTATAGTGTAGGGTGATATAGTGGCAGGTTAGGGTAGTATAGGGTGGTATAGTGGCAGGTTGGGGTGGTATAGGGCAGGTTGTGGTGGTATATTTAAAGGTATGGGTGATATATTGGCAGATTGGGGTGGTACAGGGCAGGTTGGAGTGGTAAAAGGCAAGTTGGGGTGGTACAGGGCAGGTTGGGATGGCACAGGCCAAGTTGGAGTGGCATAGGGCAGGTTGGGGTGGCTCAGGGCAGGTTGGAGTGGCACAGGACAAGTTGGGGTGGTACAGGGCAGGTTAGGGTGGCACGGGGCAGGTTGGAGTGGTATAGGGAAGGTTAGGGTGGTATAGGGCAGGTTGGAGTGGTACAAGGCAGGTTGGGGTGGTATAGGGCAGGTTGGGGTGGCACAGGGCAGGTTGAAATGGTATAGGGCAGGTTGGGGTGGCACAGGGCAGGTTGAAATGGCACAGGACAAGTTGGGGTGGTACAGGGCAGGTTAGGGTGGCACAGGGCAGGTTAGGGTGGCACAGGGCAGGTTGGGGTGGTATAGGGCAGGTTGGGGTGGTACAAGGCAGGTTGGGGTGGTATAGGGGAGGTTGGAGTGGCACAGGACAAGTTGGGGTGGTACAGGGCAGGTTGGAGTGGTATAGGGCAGGTTGAAGTGGTACAGGGCAGGTTGAAGTTACACAGGGCAGGTTGGGGTGGTACAGGGCAGGTTGAAGTGGTATAGGTCAGGTTGGGGTGGCACAGGGCAGGTTGGGGTGGTACAGGGCAGGTTGAAGTGGTATAGGGCAGGTTGGGGTGGCACAGGGCAGGTTGGAGTGGTACAGAGCAGGTTGAAGTGGTATAGGGCAGATGGGGTGGCACAGGGCAGGTTGAAGTGGTATAGGGCAGGTTGGGGTGGCACAGGGCAGGTTGAAATGGCACAGGACAAGTTGGGGTGGTACAGGGCAGGTTAGGATGGCACATGGCAGGTTGGAGTGCTATAGGGCAGGTTGGGGTGGCACAGGGCAGGTTGGAGTAGCACAGGGCAGGTTGGGGTGGCACAGGGCATGTTGGGGTGGTATGGGGCAGGTGTGGGTAACACAGGTCAGGTTGGGGTGGTATAGAGCAGGTTTGGATGACTGGCGCAGGGCAGGTTGGGGTAGTATAGAGCAGGTTGGGGTGTCACAGGGCAGGTTAGGACTCTATGCAGTGAGAGTGTGCTGTGCAGTAACTTACAGCATGCCTCATTCCTGCAGATGAACTTGGGCGGGTCTGCTGTGTCCTGGCCTCTATCTCCTTCAGCTTCGGGATCAGCCAGTGTGAAGAGGTCTGTGGAAGGAGTGGAGGAGGCGGCGCGGCCACACCCACAGCTCCGCCCACTATCTCCTTCAGCTGCGGGATCAGCCAGTGTGAAGGGGTCTGTGGGAGGAGTGGAGGGAGTGGAGGAGGCGGCGCGGCCACACCCCCAGCTCCGCCCACTATCTTCTTCAGCTGCGGGATCAGCCAGTGTGAAGGAGTCTGTGGGAGGAGTGGAGGAGGCGGCGCGGCCACACCCCCAGCTCCGCCCACCAACTTCGGCTGCCTCGGAGATATTGGAGATCCTTGAGTGACAGCTTAACCTGAAGGGGGAGTGTTATAGGCAGCTTCCCCCGCACTGCTGGATGCCCTGCTCGCACCGCTCCGAGGCAATCTATAGTAGTGTTTAGCGGCGGCCCCGGTGTCACCCCTCTGGTGGGTGTCACCCGGTGCGGGCCGCACCCCCCGCACCCCCATAGCAACGCCTCTGTTACTCCTGAGTATGGCGATACCACATGTGTGAGACCTTTACACAGTATGGCCACAGACAGAGGCCCAACATGCAGGGAGCACCTCCGGGCGTTCTGGAGCACCCAGGCCAATTCTGACATTTCTCTCCTACATGTAAAAATCATCATTTATTTGCTAGAAAATTACATAGAACCCGAAAACATTATATATGTTTTTTTTAGCAAAGACCCTAGAGAATACAATGGCAGTTGTTGCAACTTTTTATCTTGCACGGTATTTGCGCAGCAATTTTTTGAACGCTTTTTTTGGGGAAGAAAAATAGTTTTGTGCTTTAAAAAAAAACAAAACAGTAAAGTTGGCCCAATGTTTTTGCATAATGTGAAAGATGAAGTTACACAGAGTAAATAGATACCTAACATGTCACCCTTCAAAATTGCACACGCTCGTGGAATGGCGCCAAACTTCGCTACTTAAAAATCCCCATAGGCGACGCTTTAACATTTTTTACTGGTTACATGTTTTGAGTTACAGAGGAGGTCTAGGGCCAAAATTATTGCTCTCACTCTAACGTCCGCACCTATACCTCACATGTGTGGTTTGAACACCGTTTTCATATGTGGGCGGGACTTACGTGTGCATTCGCTTCTGCATGCGAGCACACGGACAGGGGCGCTTTAAAAATTTTTTTTTTTTTTATTGTTCATTTTACTTTATTTATTTTAGTTTGACACTTTTTTCCAAAAAAACATTTTTTTGATCACTTTTATTCCTATTACAAGGAATGCAAACATTCCTTGTAATAGGAATATGGCATGACAGGTCCTCTTTACAGTGAGATATGGGGTCAATAAGACCCCACATCCCACCTCTAGGCTGGGAAGCCTGAAATAAAAAAAAAACGACCCTGGCTTCGATCGTAGCGGTGAGACGGTAGAAGCACCGGAGGGCGGCGGGAAGGGGGGAGGTACCCTCTCGCCTCCCATAAGAACGATCAAGCAGTGGAACAGCCGCTATGATCGTTCCTATGGTGTAGGGAATCGCCGGCTAAAAAAGCTGATATCTGAATGATGCCTGTAGCTGCAGGCATCATTTATATATCCCCGCACAAAGTCAAGGACGTCGTATGACGGCCAGCAGGCGGGAAGTGGTTCAAACACTTTTTTTTTTAACACAAAGTTGTCCATTTATACAATATTTCTAACACATAGCATGTACATACCAAAAATGACACCCCAAAATAGATTCTCCTACTCCTCCTGAGTACGGCGATACCCCATGTGTGAGACTTCCACAGCCTGGCCACATACAGAGGCCGAGTACAGCTAAATATGGCCGAGCATGGCTGAGCATGGCTGCGCATGGCTGGGTATGGCTGCGCATGGCTGGGTATGGCTGCGCATGGCTGGGTATGGCTGGGTATGGCTGCGCATGGCTTGGTATGGCTGGATATGGCTGCGCATGGCTGGGTATGGCTGCGCATGGCAGGATATTGCCGAGTATGACTGGGTATGACTGGGTATTGCAGAGTATGGCTGGTTATTGCAAGGTATGGCTGGGTATTGCAGGGTATGACTGGGTATTGCAGGGTAGTGCAGGGTATTGCGGGGTGTTGCAGAGTATTGCGGGGTGTTGCAGAGTAGTTCAGAGTATTGCAGGGTGTTGCAGGGTGTTGCAGAGTAGTACAGAGTGTTGCAGAGTATTGCGGGGTGTTGTGGAGTAGTGCAGAGTATTGCGGGGTGTTGCAGAGTAGTGCAGAGTATTGCGGGGTGTTGCGGAGTAGTGCAGAGTATTGCGGGGTGTTGCGGAGTAGTGCAGAGTATTGCGGGGTGTTGCGGAGTAGTGCAGAGTATTGCGGGGTGTTGCGGAGTAGTGCAGAGTATTGTGGGGTGTTGCAGAGTAGTGCAGAGTATTGCGGGGTATTGCAGGGTATTGAAGAGTATTGCTGGGTATTGCAGAGTACTGTGGGGTGTTGCGGAGTAGTGCAGAGTATTGCGGAGTATTGCAGAGTATTGTGGGGTATTGCAGAGTATTGCGGGGTATTGCAGAGTATTGTGGGGTATTGCAGGGTATTGAAGAGTATTGCTGGGTATTGCAGGGTATTGCAGAGTACTGTGGGGTGTTGCGGAGTAGTGCAGAGTATTGTGGAGTATTGCAGTGTATTGTGGGGTATTGCAGAGTATTGTGGGGTATTGCAGAGTATTGCGGGGTATTGCAGAGTATTGCGGGGTATTGCAGAGTATTGTGGGGTATTGCAGAGTATTGCAGAGTATTGTGGGGTGTTGCGGAGTAGTACAGAGTATTGCAGAGTATTGCGGGGTGTTGTGGAGTAGTGCAGAGTATTGCGGGGTGTTGCGGAGTAGTGCAGAGTATTGCGGGGTGTTGCGGAGTAGTGCAGAGTATTGCGGGGTGTTGCGGAGTAGTGCAGAGTATTGCGGGGTGTTGCGGAGTAGTGCAGAGTATTGCGGGGTGTTGCGGAGTAGTGCAGAGTATTGCGGGGTGTTGCGGAGTAGTGCAGAGTATTGCGGGGTGTTGCGGAGTAGTGCAGAGTATTGCGGGGTATTGCAGGGTATTGAAGAGTATTGCTGGGTATTGCAGGGTATTGCAGAGTACTGTGGGGTGTTGCGGAGTAGTGCAGAGTATTGCAGAGTATTGCAGAGTATTGTGGGGTATTGCAGAGTATTGTGGGGTATTGCAGAGTATTGTGGGGTATTGCAGAGTATTGCAGAGTATTGTGGGGTGTTGCGGAGTAGTGCAGAATATTGCAGAGCATTGTGGGGTATTGCAGAGTATTGTGGGGTATTGTGGAGTGTTGCGGAGTAGTGCAGAGTATTGCAGAGTATTGTGGGGTATTGCAGAGTATTGCAGAGTATTGCGTGGTATTGCAGAGTATTGCGGGGTGTTGCGGAGTAGTGCAGAGTATTGCGGGGTATTGCAGGGTATTGAAGAGTATTGCTGGGTATTGCAGGGTATTGCAGAGTACTGTGGGGTGTTGCGGAGTAGTGCAGAGTATTGCGGAGTATTGCAGAGTATTGTGGGGTATTGCAGAGTATTGTGGGGTATTGCAGAGTATTGTGGGGTATTGCAGAGTATTGCAGAGTATTGTGGGGTGTTGCGGAGTAGTGCAGAGTATTGCAGAGCATTGTGGGGTATTGCAGAGTATTGTGGGGTACTGTGGAGTGTTGCGGAGTAGTGCAGAGTATTGCAGAGTATTGTGGGGTATTGCAGAGTATTGCAGAGTATTGCGTGGTATTGCAGAGTATTGTGGGGTGTTGCGGAGTAGTGCAGAGTATTGCAGAGTATTGTGGGGTATTGCAGAGTATTGTGGGGTATTGCAGAGCATTGTGGGGTATTGCAGAGTATTGGGGGGTATTGCAGAGTATTGCAGAGTATTGTGGGGTGTTGCGGAGTAGTGCAGAGTATTGCAGAGTATTGTGGGGTATTGCAGAGTATTGTGGGGTATTGCAGAGCATTGTGGGGTATTGCAGAGTATTGCGGGGTTGTGCAGAGTATTGCGGGGTATTGCAGAGTATTGCAGAGTATTGTGGGGTGTTGCGGAGTAGTGCAGAGTATTGCAGAGTATTGTGGGGTATTGCAGAGCATTGTGGGGTATTGCAGAGTATTGTGCGGTATTGTGGGGTGTTGCGGGGTAGTGCAGAGTATTGCAGAGTATTGTGGGGTATTGCAGAGTATTGTGGGGTATTGCAGAGCATTGTGGGGTATTGCAGAGTATTGCGGGGTTGTGCAGAGTATTGCGGGGTATTGCAGAGTATTGCAGAGTATTGTGGGGTGTTGCGGAGTAGTGCAGAGTATTGCAGAGTATTGTGGGGTATTGCAGAGCATTGTGGGGTATTGCAGAGTATTGTGCGGTATTGTGGGGTGTTGCGGGGTAGTGCAGAGTATTGCAGAGTATTGTGGGGTATTGCAGAGTATTGCGGGGTATTGCAGAGTATTGCAGAGTATTGCGGGGTATTGCAGAGTATTGTGGGGTATTGCAGAGTATTGCAGGGTATTGTGGGGTATTGCAGAGTATTGCGGGGTATTGCAGAGTATTGCAGAGTATTGCGGGGTATTGCAGAGTATTGCGGGGTATTGCAGAGTATTGTGGGGTATTGCAGAGTATTGCGGGGTATTGCAGAGTATTGTGGGGTGTTGCGGAGTAGTGCAGAGTATTGCAGAGTATTGTGGGGTATTGCAGAGCATTGTGGGGTATTGCAGAGTATTGTGGGGTATTGTGGAGTGTTGCGGAGTAGTGCAGAGTATTGCAGAGTATTGTGGGGTATTGCAGAGTATTGCGGGGTATTGCAGAGTATTGCAGAGTATTGCGGGGTATTGCAGAGTATTGCGGGGTATTGCAGAGTATTGCAGAGTATTGTGGGTTGTTGCGGAGTAGTGCAGAGTATTGCAGAGTATTGTGGGGTATTGCAGAGCATTGTGGGGTATTGCAGAGTATTGCGGGGTATTGAAGAGTATTGCAGGGTTTTGCAGAGTATTGCAGAGTATTGCAGAGTATTGTGGGGTGTTGCGGAGTAGTGCAGAGTATTGCAGAGTATTGTGGGGTATTGCAGAGCATTGTGGGGTATTGCAGTATATTGTGCTGTATTGTGGGGTGTTGCGGAGTAGTGCAGAGTATTGCAGAGTATTGTGGGATCTTGCAGAGTATTGTGGGGTATTGCAGAGTATTGCGGGGTATTATAGTATGGAGGGATGGCTGAGCATGGAGGGATGGATGGATGTGACTGTATTTGTCACAGAGCAGCGTTGTGGGCACTACAGATGCAGCCCACAACGCTGCTACCATCCGATCCCTCCTCCGCTCCTCCCCCTCTGTACCGATCGGTACACAGAGGGGAGGGAGGAACCGGCGTCATGACAAGACGCCGGTTTGTTTACATGTGATCGCTCCGTCATTTGACGGAGCAATCACATGGTAAACGCCCGCAATCAGCGGCCATTCACCGTGATCCGTGATGCCCGGCGGTCACAGGAGTTCTCGAGTGCGCGCCCCAGGAGGCGCGTGAGAGCAGTATTCTGGGAGGCCCTCCCAGGATAAGCCGACCACGCTGTGGCCGTCTTTCGGCTATGGCCTGGTCGGCATGTGGTTAAATAGGGAAACAAGATATGGAAACACTATCAATACCCATAAGTAATTTCCCTGGTTTACCCTTACAAAAGTCAACACAGCATGACAAATTATCAGACCCTGATATTTACAGACAGTTGTAAAAGTAATTAATTTTTACAAACTGTCAGTAAATTTACTGACGATTGGCAACCCTAGCAGCTACAAGTGCATGCCAGAACAAAGTCCCTCTGTCCCTCTTTCCTCCTCATTTGTCCATCATTTTGATCTTTTCTATAGAGTTGTAGAGAAAATGCACTTTTTATCTTTCAAAAAGTGTTTTCCAGCGCTAACCCTTTCATCCAATTTCTAAATTGCTGTGTTTGTAAATTTCAAAAGCCAATATAAAGGAATAGTAGTGGTAAAAAAAGTACTTGTGCTTTTAACTAATCATTTTTGCAGATTTCTCCTTTAAGGGGGTGTGGCAGGGGGTGTCCTATGCCTACATACTTTTGCTAATAGGTGTCCCTCGTTCCCATTTCAAAAGATTGGGAGGTATGGGCACAGACAGTATGGTGACTGGTACAGTAACCTACTGGGATATGAGATGTGTATCCCAGGAGGCTGCAGACAGGGGCAGAGCTGTTAACCTCTTTCCGCCCGCCGTATGCAGAATGACGGCCGGGAAGTGGTTCTGTTATCCTGACTGGGCATCATATAACGTTCAGTAGGATAACATGCCGACGCGCCACATCTCCGATCGTGATAAGAAGCCTCTGTCAGAGGCTTCTTATCACGTGATCAGCTGTGACCAATCAATCACAGCTGATCATTGCATGAACCAGGAAGTGTTGGTAAACTGCATACCTTGGTTCGCGCTGACAAGGAGAGCCAATCCGAGGCTCTCCCTGTCAGAGGGGGGTCTGTGCTGATAATCAGCAAATTGATTATCAGCACAGCCCCCTTAAATGTACAAATCACCTGCCAACCAGTGCCCAGCAATGTAAAAACAATAAATTTTGCCAGTGCCCACCACAGTGCCGATCACTGCCCCCCACAGTGCCAATCACTGCCCACTACAGTGCCAATCACTGCCCAGAAGTAACACCTGTCAGTACTTATCAGTACCTCATCATCAGTGCTGCCCATCAGTGCCACATGTCAGTGCCACCTATCAGTGCCAATCAGTGCCGCCTGTCAGTGCCCATCACAGCCGCATGTCAGTGCCCATCACAGCAGCCCGTCAGTGCCCATCAGTGCCGCCTGTCAGTACCCATCAGTGCCGCCTATCAGAGCCCATCAGTGCTGCATATCAGTGCTGCCTTTTGTTGCCCATCAGTGCTGCATATCAGGAACGCCTATCAGTGCCCATCAATTCTACATATCAGTGCCTCCTCATCAGTGCCCATCAGTGCCAACTCATCAGTGCCGCCTCATCAGTGCCCATCAGTGCCGCCTCATCAATGTCTGTCAGTGAAGGGGAAAACAAAATTTTATGACAGAAACTAAAAAAAACTCATTTTTTTCAAAAATTTTGGTCTTTTTTAGTTTGTTTAGCAAAAAATAAAAACCGCAGAGGTGATCAAATGCCACCAAAAGAGAGCTCTATTTGTGGGTTGAAAATGATAAAAATTTATCAAAGTGCGACAGCGCTGAAAGCTGAAGATTGTCCTGGGCAGGAAGGGGCGTAAGTGCCTGGTATTGAAGTGGTTAATGTAATTTTAAAAGTTGTTTTTAATCATGTTTACATTTGCAGCATTCATTAAAAATAATACCAGGTGATCCTGCCATGGAAGTCCCTGTTCAGGTATTTTCTGTTATTGGGTGATATCATTCTGTCTCAAAATTCTGCATTGTCACCCTGTCACACAGGCTTCTTTTTAAAGAATTGTAAAGTGGCATTAAGTTAGGGTTTACTTGCAAAAATCAGTTTAAATAAAACTGACATAAAACTAGTGTAGATTTAAAACACTTATAGAGTCTATTTATTCATATTTTCACCCAAGATTTACACAACAGTTACCATAGATTCACACAGTTTTCCAATAGAATTCTATGTGGAAAACATTGATAAATTGACCCCTTAGAAAATATATAAAAGATTGAAAATGTAATGGCTAAACTATTAAACTAACAGCACTATACATCTCCTGCATCTCCCAGTATACTTTTATGTTCTAGGGACTCATTATACTTCAATAAAGACTTTTCAAAAGAGGAATAACTCAGGGCTTTGGTCAGGTTAACGCCCTCGCAAGTAATAGAGCAATTTGTAACAATTGCTTAGTTGTGTATTATAGTTAAAAATACATTACATTTATAGAAGACTAAAATCAGTATTCATTATTAGGACCTATATACAGTGCCTTGAAAAAGTATTCACACCCCTTGAAATTTTCCAAATTTTGTCATGTTACAACCAAAAACATATATTTATTTTATGGGATTTTATGCGATAGACCAACACAAAGTGGCACATAATTATGAAGTGTAAGGAAAATTATAAATGGTTTTCAACATTTTTTGAAAACCACCCTTTGCAGCAATTACAGCGGCAAGTCTTTTTGGGTAGGTCTCTATCAGCTTTGCACACCTAGAGAGTGAAATTTTTGCCCATTCTTCTTTGCAAAATAGGTAGCACAGAAAACACAGATGACTCTGGTAATTATGTCCTGTATCATTGTGTCAGGGCTATAGGTGTAATTTATAGTGTCTAGTTTATAAAACCAGTAGGTAAATATCATTTTTGGGCATTGATGATATAAAAATAAACAAAAGATTTTGCAACCTAACAGTTATAGGTAAAGACTGAAGTCACCAAAGGCTAGGATAATCTTAAAGCAGGCCCTGCCGAGGAGTGTCTTTGAGATAGGCAAAGTAGGTAACACTTGTTCTCTTTATAACAAAGCAGCAATGAAAAGACCAATTTCTATAGTGGGAAAAAGCTAATGACTTTGTAGTTAATGCCCTGGAGATACAAGCTAGCAGAACAGGGATGAAACGGATGCAATATACTGAACAAAGGAACTTTCTAAGTACTAGCATCTTGAGTTAGATATTTACAACTTAATAAGAATGTCACCAAATCCTTCTATTTAATGGAATAAATGATAGTCTCTTTCCAAAGATTAAGCAATGAAGCACAAAGAAAAGCACTACAAATATAGCAGATTCACAAACCAAGATAAGGCTCAGTGTCACATCCAAGATTGGATATATGGCTTAGATATTGATATTGGTAGTATCACTGAAGAATTACCCTAGAAAAGTAGATAAAATACATTTCAGCTGCTTAGAACAATTTAACTGAGACACATGTATATCATTTTCTAAGACATTGACACTTGCAGAAGACAGTAGTCTGTTGAAGCTTGATTTGTCCTCGGCTTTTTTGCAAAAGTAAATATTAGTCAGACAAATGCCCTCAAATGTGCAATGGCAGGCAAGCTATTTCTTTAAGACCCAAGTATAAAGACTGGTAGAAAAGTAGATCACACCAGGTGAGAATATTATATGCTTGTCCAAGCTGGACACATGCATGGTTGGTGGAGTCTATGCTCTTGGGGAGAAAGCTTAGAGTTAGTAACAAGGAGATCTATGGCTTGCCACATTGGCTAAGATAGTTAAGGAGCTAAGACGTCAACAAATTGTGGAAAATCCTTCAGGGCATGAGTGATTAATGTGGGTTCTGATTTGCAACCTAAATTATTTTTTAATCTTTTTTTTGTGAAGAATTTACATAAACAGAGCTATTTGCATGTTTACCATACATGATGTCAAGTTAGAGAATATGTGATAAGTATGACCTTGGCAATACAGGAATGTTTTTCTCTAACAGCTTGAGCTTGCTGCTTCTTGGCCAAGTAGTTCTCATGCAACTTAACCATTATTTATTTCAGAGGGCTTTCCTGTGGCTTCTTAATAAAGCCTTTAGTGATCACTTCAACCTCTAGTCTTTTTATAGGGTTTTCTGGTTCTAATTCCTAAAGGAGCGGTATAATTGTGCGCTGGAGATCCAACACTGTCTCAGGCAGATCTGAGATAAAAAGGTTAACAGCAACTGCTTTTTTGGTAGGGTGTAGAAGCAAGGATATATTACAACTGTCTACCAAAGCAATCCAAACAGACAAGCTTAGAGCATATACAAAATACCTACATGAACACATGTTATTGTTGAAAGGTATAGGCGAGTGAAGTGATGTGTTAGATTGGTTAGATTATTTACAGTATGAATAAAAAAAGGGATCATGTGTATCTAAAGCCAAAACCTTTTTTTAGTTTTATGTAGAATGGGGAGGCTTTAGAACCTTTGCTTTTTTATAATATCTGGCTACGGAGATTTGTGCTGTCTATTTGGACTTGTGACCATTGACACCGGGACCATTTGAGTACACTTGTTTCAGTGACAACTGTCTGAGAGCAGATTTTCCTCATTTTGGAGAGATTCAATCTCAATTCCTCACATGTCTGCAGGACATAAAGTGAAGGGACACACAGTAAAGAAAATGACAGGAGTTTTTAACATTCTCTACTCTATCGAAAATAAAAAAAAACTTCAGAAATATTTTTAGAAATATAAAAAACGGCACCTATGTAGTCCTCTATTGGTGCTGCAGGATGTTTTTACATAGAAAGGATTGCTGATTTTAATAAAATTGCAGTGAAATTTTCTTAAGGGGCCAATCTGCATATTTTAATATAAATAGCGCTTCCTGGAGTAGCAATAAATAGTACTGCATAGAAAATGCAGCATATATGCGTTTATTTGCAATCAAATTTATAAAGTTATCCAGAAGGTTTCCTCCCCCTGGAGAAAACATATAGAAAACACATAAAATGCCATAAAAAATGCATCATTCATTCTTACTACAGAACTCACGACAAAAAGTGTAATAGAAACACATGCATTTTAACTTCAAAAGTGCAAATAGCCCTTTCAATACAGTTGTCTTTCATATTCCCCCAACTCCACCCAGCAATGTTAAATACTTACCTACAGCCCTACTCTGGTGATCTTAATTGTGCAGCCTTGCCTATCATCTCACAGCCTTTAGTTTGTAAATAGTGCTGGCCAGGCCTTGCGTCTTTTGTGCATGCCTGCTGCCTCTCAGATGGGGAAGTACTCATATGCAGACACAGCCCTCCATAGAATATGCCCCCACTAAAAGTGAAGATGTTCTTTGAACCCACCAAAGACATCAGACAATGGTCAATATCTGACTGTCCTCTAGCTGCTAGGGCTATGGAGAGGGGTTGTGTAGGCATGTTGCAGATATCATAGCTAGATAACAAGGTTGAAAATAAAAATGGTCAAACTAGAATTTCTGATCGCTTCTTCCTTGGACAGCTTTGTCTGCGGTGTCCCTTAGATATTAAGCTGGAATGGTTTATCCAATGTCAACAGGCTGCTTTGTGCTCAGGGATTTCTGCTGAAAACGAAATTGCGCTTTTTAAGGTAAAGTAGCCATTCTTTAACATTCAAGCTCCGACGAGCTAGGTCTGCACCATTTTGTGAGACTTGACTCAGATTCAATGGGGTCAAATGTCAACTTAGGGTTTCTCCCTGATAGGTGGATGAAAGGAGGCAAAGCATTTATTTTAGTAGGCTGAGCAAGTGCATTAAATACTACAACTTCAATGAGTACAGGGTAAATGTCAGCTTCATTATCCTTACTGACATCAGCCAGCTGCCAGCCAGCAGTTTTGTCAATGTTATCACAATGCACAGGCTATGGCTCCACGGATTAGAAGAGCTGTTTCATAGTTCAGTCTGTTCATTGCTGGACAATACTGATTCCAGCTGTCATAATCAAGTGTGGCTTTGTCATCTGTGGGCTTGGAATCTTGATTCGGAAGCAGTTCCCTTCAAGATCAGCATGGATCAAAATGTCTCAATTTGGGAAATAGGAATGTTTGGAGTCCCAGATGCTGAAGTTATTGAATTAAAACACAATTGCAGTAAAAAGTCATTCATGGGTAATAACTATTTAAGCATTGTCCTTCCAGCAGATCTGTACATATAAATATACATTGTATCTAAATGAAACATTGTATATGTAATGTTTAAACTATAATTTGTGTGCTTTTCTAAAATTCTTCTTTACTTTAGAGTAGATCTAAATGTTAACTCTTTCACGACTGTGTAACACATATATGCAGCGTCTAGGAAGTCGGCTTTAAACCTGGGAGTAGCATATATGCGTTCTAGTGTTTGTGCTAAGAACGCGCTTGTTCATGCACTCCCAGCACAGAGACCGGGCCTCGTACTCACGATCGGGACCCTGGGGAACCAAATAAGATCACATGATTGCCGTGATAGATTCTGATTGGCTATCACAGTGATTATTCACTTTGTAGCCTGCCCTAATATTGTTCCTCCCCTGTAAATTATAGGCTTTAGAAGGCTAATAATTGGAAAAAAAAATTTTCTTTTAGCTAGTTTTCTTTTCATAATAAAATAGAATCAGCAGCTATCCAATAGCATTTCCCGCCAAATAAAAGCCCAATCTGTCCTGAAAAAAGTATAATCCACCTTGATACACTAAGTGGTTACAGTAATATGTACAGTTGTTCTACCACATGTCAAAGTTGCAAAATTGGGTTTGGGCATTGAGGATTGCTTTGACCCGTGAATGGGTTAATGGTATGACATTTTGTTTGCTAAATCACTGGGTAGCATACAACCTCTGCCATGTATATTTTTCATAAAAGACTTATCTTTTTCTTTTCATCCTACTTTGGTCTTGTTTCCCTGCAGCCTTTTTCAAGCACTTCCTGTCTACATGCACTTGTTCCACCATTGGCTGCACGTCAATGCACTGTACCAGCTTCCCGATAGTGACTGTGCCTGCGCAATGTGCATCGGAATCATTCAGCAAAAGGAATGCAATGCAGGAGCACAACTAAGAGACAGTGATCACACTGTAGTGTCAGGGCTGGGCTCAGCCCTTCCTTCTCTAAACTGGCCGCTCAGCTGTCGGCTATTTGCCAGCTCCTTTCTCTCCACAGTGACTCAGCTGTTGATGATCTGCTCGTCAGCCCTGCCTACTTAAAGCCGTCCAGCTCACTTCATCTCTGCCTTCGCCTTTGGTCACATCTCAGAGACTTTATCCTGCATCCCTGTTGAAGACTTGCTCAGCTGATGTCCCTTCTGGCTCCTGATGCTTGCTGTACTACTACGTTGATCTCTGGCTCTCTGACATTGGCATTGGCTGACTACCCGATCTGGTTACTGAACTCTGGCTATGTATTGACTACGCTTACTCTGTTTACCTTTTTATTATTATTAAACAAGTGTGATTAACTGTACTTCTGTCTCTGTCTGATAAATGGTTTCTGACAAGTAACAGGATTTGCCTGAACAAGAACCTTCATGCCAGGATCATAAGGTATTCTTTTGATAAAAGCTACATATTTAAATAGACTGAAAGCAACTTTTGAAGTTACAATAACATATTAATATTTAATTACATTTATTTATTGGGTTGAGATATGCTTTTAATTGATCGCAAACTATCACCTTTTAGAACAACCCATTCAGTTAAAAATAGAAATGAAAGGCAAAACATTTGTGTATAGATATAGAAAAACCAAAACAAATACCTTTTTCCCTTTTTTAGTAAATGGCCACATTCCATCTGTTCTCAGTTGCATAAGAGCTGGAGGAGGAGAAACAGCAACACACTGAGCTTCCCAGTGGAGAAGAGCAGGCTAAGTTCCCAACACAGTTAGAGAACTGACCACAGTATGTTCTCCTGCTTGATGTGGTCAGTTTTAATAGGAAAGCAGAGGGACTGGCAGGAACACTGGGGTTTTTACACAAAAAAGCAATACAAAGGGAACAGGATGCTTTTTTATTCAAGTAGCAACCACGTACTGTATCAGGATGTGAATTGTTGTGTTTACACATTCTTTTTTTTATAAATTCTTTATTTAGGAAAAAGATATACGTGGTACAGAGAAAAAAAAGAGAAAAAATACAACAATGTTTATACAGTAGTTCACAAGGAGTCATACCAATTGCTCATACATCATGGTGCAAGAGATAATAAATCATATAAAGTTAAACCTGGTGGTAGACTTCAGAGTCGGTAAATTAGCTGTATTTCGTATATTTGAGATGATACACACCCAATTATTAATAATGGAAAAGGGAGGTGAATGTGAAATATAGCTAGAAAGAGAGTATGAAAAGAGAAAAAAGGAAGAGAAAAAGGGGGAGAGGGTGGAGGCAGGGAAAAGGAAGAAGAAGGGAGAGAGAAGAGGGATGGCGGGGGGATGGGAGAGGAAAAAAAAGGGAGGGGTGGGGGATTAATATAATTTAGCTTTGGTAAGTGGTAAAAGAACCTTCCCCCTTGCCGTTCACCAATGTCCGGGTGTTTCTCTTAGGTGTATCTATTCACAGCAAAATTAGGTCATCAGCCCTGCATACCCCTCCGAGTAGACAAACTTGTGCCAAAAGAACCACTTCTGCTGGAACCGATCACCGAGTCCCCTCTCTGTGGCTACCAGATCCTCCATTTTTTTCCATTCACTTTTTTCAGCCAGACCGCCACCCCCGGGGGCTCCAGCCACTTCCAGAAGTTTACACGTTCTTTAAATGGTTCTGTTTTCTATTAATATATAATGAGATTTTAGTGATAGTGTTTAGATCTGCTTTAAATTCTCTGGTTTCCTAGTAATTCAGCTAAAATTTTATATCATGGTCATGCTGCTGAAATTCAAGCAGGAGAGCTGATGCCAGATAATCCTATGAACAAAGTTAAAAAATAATGGTCAGAAAGTATAGATGCCCATACACCCATGACCCTACATACAATATGACCAGTTTATTCCTGACAGCCTCTGGAAGATGTGGGCAATACATACGGGAGAAAGAAACCATGCTCCATATCTGGTAAAGTTTCTTACCTATTAAAACATTCTGGAACTAAATCTTTGCAATGTACTGTCACAGGCAACAGACTAGCTATGTCTCCACGAATAGCTCTCTTTTTGGTTATAGATTATAGACCTTGGATGCTTTTTATCTCTGCAGCTTATGCAGTGATACTCATTTATCTAAAAAACATAAAACCCGACATTAACAGAAAGCATAAAGGAAATGTGTCACATAATGAGAATTAAAACCCTAACAGCTGAACTGCATGGCAAATTATTATGATTATTTTATGCACATTTGGAGTACATAGATCCTATATGTGAATTCAGACATTAGTGTCATGAGAATACCCCTAAAGGCTATTAGGTCCTTTAAATACATTACGTTCCATTACTGAGAACAGACATGGAGTACTCTTGTGCGCTATGCATATACCACTAACCTACTCCTTTTTTTTTTACTTTGCCTCTTTTTTATTCTGATTCTTTCTACTTTTTTCCTTCTGTTCTTTTTGTATTACTATTCTTGCCACATATACTGTAAGCTTGACCTCTGTTCAAAATGGCCTTTCTTGACCTGTGCATTCTGCACATGAAGGAACCATCCCTGATAGTACCAAGCACAATGTATACAGAACATTCTCACTAAGCATCAGCTTACATACTTTCTATTCTGTATCTGACAAGGTTAGTGAAAGGACCTTAAATGTAGATTTCTACTGTTCTGTTATACTGTCATATCTTTTTCATTCCATATATTCCAAACTGTAAAAAATATTAATACAAAGATATAATGTATACAGCAGTGAGAATGGGTTGGCTGCCGCAAAACATTTTCTCATTTACAGTATTGTCATGTGGGGAAGGTAAGCAGTAAACAACATTCAAAGAAATATGGCAACCCGGAGGCCTATACGGATGTCCCCTAGAAATGTAATTTCCTGATTGTGTGATTGGCTTACTGATTTTCCCAGAAGTTTGAGATACAAGTCAGATTTTGGGCATCCTCTGCAACAAAATTTCAGTTTTGGTGAGATATTCCCAAAGGGAAATCACATCTAAAGGGATTCCGACCCTGCCAGTTTCCTCATTAGAACCCTGCTGGTGCAGCAGCTGATTAATTACTACTGCCTAAAGTTACTGCTGTTCACATTCACTTTGTACATAGACATAGACAAACAAGCAGCTAATGCTTCATAATAACAAAAGGTAGGAATATGCCACAGTTTATTAAAATCCCTGCATTGTACAATGATCCCCCAGAATTTTTTTTTTACTCAACAAACTTTCTCTTTAAGAGTTGGGGTTGAGAAACACAGTTCAAGATAAAGCTATGGTATTGTGTAGGGGACACCAACAGAGCGAATGAGTGCAGTGTTCTTTATATCTAGTGCTTATACACAATTTTTTAACAAGGGTATACATTATCAGGGAATGGATAATACACCCCACTTTGTGATCAGGAAAACCACAGTGGTCATTATGACTTTTAGAATTATTTTTTTTTCTCAGCTGGGTATAATCCTTAAACAGATATGAACAAAGAAATAAAGTTTGAAAACTCTTTTGCAACTTAGGAATTTATGATGTTACAGGCAGGCTTTTGTACAGAAGAAATGAAAGAATGTATAGTGCATTCATAGTTAGCTGATATAATGCAGTATTATTTCACTCTATTCTTTGAATTATTTTAAATGTGACTTTTACATTTGTACATTCTTGCTCAATCATATTCTTGTATTATGTGTGGTGTGGAGACTAGGGATGAGCTTCGTGTTCGAGTCGAACCCATGTTCGACTCGAACATCGGCTGTTCGACCGTCCGTCGAATTGCGAACGATATGGGCCGTTCGCGCCAAATTCGTGTGGCGCGTCACGGCCCATAATTCACTGCGGCATCGCAGTGCATTGCTGGCTGATGATTGGCCAAGCATGCACTATGACCCGCATGCTTGGCCAATCACAGCGCCGTCAGTAGAGAGAGCTGTAATTGGCCAAAGCCAGGGTGGCTTTGGCCAATTATGGCTCAGGGATTTAGTACACACCCCACACTATATAAGGCCGCCTGCACGGCGGCCCTGTGTAGTGTGTGTTCCGGTGTGCTGAGCGATAGAGAGAGAGAGAGACAGTGTCATTTGATTTGAGTTAGATAGATTAGGCAGAACAGTCAGTCAGTTAGCTGCACTTACAGTGTATTGTGTATATATATGCATCCCAGGTGTTGCATATATATATATACACTGTATTCAGTTTAGCTAGATCCGTTCCTGTTATCTTCTATCTAGACTATTTACATTCAGTGCAGTGTGTCCTGCTCACAGTGTTCAGCTAGATCCGTTCCTGCTATTTACATTCAGTACAGTGCTTCCTGCTCACAGTGTTCAGCTAGATCCGTTCCTGCTATTTACATTCAGTGCAGTGCGTGCTGCTCACAGTGTTCAGCTAGATCCGTTCCTGCTATTTACATTCAGTGCAGTGCGTCCTGCTCACAGTGTTCAGCTAGATCCGTTCCTGCTATTTACATTCAGTGCAGTGCGTCCTGCTCACAGTGTTCAGCTAGATCCGTTCCTGGTATTTACATTTAGTGCAGTGCGTCCTGCTCACAGTGTTCAGCTAGATCCGTTCCTGCTATTTACATTCAGTGCAGTGCGTCCTGCTCACAGTGTTCAGCTAGATCCGTTCCTGCTATTTACATTCAGTGCAGTGCGTGCTGCTCACAGTGTTCAGCTAGATCCGTTCCTGCTATTTACATTCAGTGCAGTGCGTCCTGCTCACAGTGTTCAGCTAGATCCGTTCCTGCTATTTACATTCAGTGCAGTGCGTCCTGCTCACAGTGTTTAGCTACATCCGTTCCTGCTGTTTACATTCAGTGCAGTGCGTCCTGCTCACAGTGTTCAGCTAGATCCGTTCCTGCTATTTACATTCAGTTCAGTGCGTCCTGCTCACAGTGTTCAGCTAGATCCGTTCCTGCTATTTACATTCAGTGCAGTGCGTCCTGCTCACAGTGTTCAGCTAGATCCGTTCCTGCTATATACATTTAGTGCAGTACGTCCTGCTCACAGTGTTCAGCTAGATCCGTTCCTGTTATCTTCCTACTGACAGGCAGGCTTGTCTGGTTACAGTATATAAAGCTACCTGAAGAAAATTACAGGTGTTCTTTTTGATCCTATTAGTACCACGGTCAGGCAGCTAGACTATTTACATTTAGTACAGTGTGTCCTGCTCACAGTGTTCAGCTAGATCCGTTCCTGTTATTTACATTCAGTGCAGTGCGTCCTGCTCACAGTGTTCAGCTAGATCCGTTCCTGCTATTTACATTCAGTGCAGTGCGTCCTGCTCACAGTGTTTAGCTACATCCGTTCCTGCTGTTTACATTCAGTGCAGTGCGTCCTGCTCACAGTGTTCAGCTAGATCCGTTCCTGCTATTTACATTCAGTGCAGTGCGTCCTGCTCACAGTGTTCAGCTAGATCCGTTCCTGCTATTTACATTCAGTGCAGTGCGTCCTGCTCACAGTGTTCAGCTAGATCCGTTCCTGCTATATACATTTAGTGCAGTACGTCCTGCTCACAGTGTTCAGCTAGATCCGTTCCTGTTATCTTCCTACTGACAGGCAGGCTTGTCTGGTTACAGTATATAAAGCTACCTGAAGAAAATTACAGGTGTTCTTTTTGATCCTATTAGTACCACGGTCAGGCAGCTAGACTATTTACATTTAGTACAGTGTGTCCTGCTCACAGTGTTCAGCTAGATCCGTTCCTGTTATTTACATTCAGTGCAGTGCGTCCTGCTCACAGTGTTCAGCTAGATCCGTTCCTGCTATTTACATTCAGTGCAGTGCGTCCTGCTCACAGTGTTCAGCTAGATCCGTTCCTGCTATTTACATTCAGTGCAGTGCGTCCTGCTCACAGTGTTCAGCTAGATCCGTTCCTGCTATATACATTTAGTGCAGTACGTCCTGCTCACAGTGTTCAGCTAGATCCGTTCCTGTTATCTTCCTACTGACAGGCAGGCTTGTCTGGTTACAGTATATAAAGCTACCTGAAGAAAATTACAGGTGTTCTTTTTGATCCTATTAGTACCACGGTCAGGCAGCTAGACTATTTACATTTAGTACAGTGTGTCCTGCTCACAGTGTTCAGCTAGATCCGTTCCTGTTATTTACATTCAGTGCAGTGCGTCCTGCTCACAGTGTTCAGCTAGATCCGTTCCTGCTATTTACATTCAGTGCAGTGCGTCCTGCTCACAGTGTTCAGCTAGATCCGTTCCTGCTATTTACATTCAGTGCAGTGCGTCCTGCTCACAGTGTTCAGCTAGATCCGTTCCTGCTATATACATTTAGTGCAGTACGTCCTGCTCACAGTGTTCAGCTAGATCCGTTCCTGTTATCTTCCTACTGACAGGCAGGCTTGTCTGGTTACAGTATATAAAGCTACCTGAAGAAAATTACAGGTGTTCTTTTTGATCCTATTAGTACCACGGTCAGGCAGCTAGACTATTTACATTTAGTACAGTGTGTCCTGCTCACAGTGTTCAGCTAGATCCGTTCCTGTTATTTACATTCAGTGCAGTGCGTCCTGCTCACAGTGTTCAGCTAGATCCGTTCCTGCTATTTACATTCAGTGCAGTGCGTCCTGCTCACAGTGTTTAGCTACATCCGTTCCTGCTGTTTACATTCAGTGCAGTGCGTCCTGCTCACAGTGTTCAGCTAGATCCGTTCCTGCTATTTACATTCAGTGCAGTGCGTCCTGCTCACAGTGTTCAGCTAGATCCGTTCCTGCTATTTACATTCAGTGCAGTGCGTCCTGCTCACAGTGTTCAGCTAGATCCGTTCCTGCTGTTTACATTCAGTGCAGTGCGTCCTGCTCACAGTGTTCAGCTAGATCCGTTCCTGCTATATACATTTAGTGCAGTACGTCCTGCTCACAGTGTTCAGCTAGATCCGTTCCTGTTATCTTCCTACTGACAGGCAGGCTTGTCTGGTTACAGTATATAAAGCTACCTGAAGAAAATTACAGGTGTTCTATCCCAGCTTAGTGCAGCTACAGGCCATTAGTATGTCTGGAAGGCCAAGAAGGAGAGGCAGACAGTCACAAGCCAATAAGAGAGGGCAAGCAGGCTCTGTGTCTAGTGCTGGTCGTGGAGACGGTGCATCCTCATCAGCACGTGGCCATGGGACACGCTTGGCCTTTTTTTCGGCAGCTGGCCGTGTTGAGCCGCAACATGCGGAAGACTTGGTCGAGTGGATGACCAAGCCGTCCTCATCCTCCTCATCCTCTCTCACCCATGCCCAGGGTGCTTTGTCTGGCAAAGCAGCGGCCTCTTCCCTCAGCTCAATGTCATCAGTGACTCCTTCCCTAGCCCCACCATGTCCTCCTGAGGATTCCCTCGAACTGTTTGACCACAGTGTTGGGTACATGCTCCAGGAGGATGCCCAGCGTTTGGAAGGCTCTGATGATGATACTGAGCTCAATGAAGGCAGTAACATGAGCACGGACAGAGGGGGTGCCCAAGAAGGACAGCAATCTGGCAGTCATGCTCCCCCTGCTGCAGCATACTGCCAGGTTTGCTCCAGTGATGAGGAGGGAGGGGATGATGAGGTCACTGACTCAACGTGGGTGCCTGATAGGAGAGAGGAGGAGGAGGAGGAGGAGGAGGAGGAGGAGGTGGCACATCACCAACTAGGCAGGATGCCCTCCAGGGGCCAGCCTAAGGGCAGCACATTGACTGCATCACACCCCAAAGCTCCACATGTGCAGGGCGCTGCAGTCTCTGCGCGTTATTCAAAAAGTTCTTTGGTGTGGGCCTTTTTTGAGACGAGTGCATCAGATCGCACCGCTGCTATTTGCAATATATGTCTCAAGCGTATCTCGCGTGGCCAAAACATCTCCCGCTTGGGTACCACATGCTTGACCAGACATATGTTGACCTGCCATGCAGTTCGTTGGCAAGCGTATCTAAAAGACCCACACCAAAGAACAAAGACGATCTCTCCTTGCTCCTCATCAGCTGAGATTTCCAACCCCACTAGACCTTCAGTCCTCTCTGCGACCTGCAGTGAGAGGAATGAAGGTGTAGAATTAGGTGTGTCACAGCCAAGTACTTATGGGCAATCTGCTTTTGGTACACCGACGTCAGATTGTACCAGGCAAATTTCCCTGCCCCAGCTGCTGCACCGCCGAAAGAAGTTTGCTCCCAGCCATCCACATGCCCAGCGGTTGAATGCTAGCTTGGCAAAATTGCTAGCACTTCAACTGCTGCCTTTTCAGTTGGTAGACTCTGCCCCCTTCCGTGAGTTTGTGGAATGTGCGGTTCCTCAGTGGCAGGTACCCAAACGCCACTTTTTCTCACGGAAGGCGATTCCGGCTCTCTACCGGCATGTGGAAGGCAATGTCCATGCCTCGCTGGACAGGGCGGTCAGCGGTAAGGTGCATATTACCGCTGACTCATGGTCCAGCAGGCATGGACAGGGACGTTACTTAAGTTTCACGGCGCATTGGGTGACTCTGCTGGCAGCTGGGAAGGATGCAGGACAAGGTGCAGTAGTGTTGGAGGTTGTTCCGCCACCACGCCTCCAAAATGCTGATTGTGACACACCTCTCTCCTCCACCCCCTCCTCTTCTTCTTCCTCCATGGCCTCTTCCTCGGAACCAGCGGTGCTCCGTAGGCGTTCAAGGGGCTACGCAAGTACGCAGGCCAAAAGATGCCATGCGGTGCTTGAGCTGGTGTGCTTGGGGGACAGGAGCCACACTGGGGCAGAGGTTCTGTCAGCTCTGCAGGGGCAGGTTCAGAGGTGGTTGACGCCACGCCAACTTAAGGCAGGAATGGTGGTTTGCGACAATGGCACCAACCTCCTCTCTGCCCTCCGACAGGGACAACTGACCCATGTGCCCTGTTTGGCTCACGTCCTTAACTTGGTGGTGCAGCGGTTCTTGGGCAGGTACCCGGGCTTACAGGATGTCCTGAGGCAGGCCAGGAAAGTCTGTGTGCATTTCCGCCGGTCATATAATGCCAGTGCTCGGCTGACGGACCTCCAAAAGGAGTTTAACCTGCCCAAGAACCGCCTAATCTGTGACATGCCCACCAGGTGGAACTCGACGTTGGCCATGCTGCAGCGGCTGCACACGCAGCAGAGGGCCATCAATGAGTACCTGTGCGACTATGGCACCAGGACAGGGTCAGGGGACCTTGGTTTTTTTTCCCCACGCCAGTGGGCCATGATCAGGGATGCATGCACTGTCCTGTCACCATTCGAGGAGGCCACGAGGATGGTGAGCACTGACAGTGCATGCATCAGTGACACTGTCCCCCTTGTCCACCTGTTGGAGCACACGCTGCGTGGAATAATGGACAGGGCACTTGAGGCAGAACAGAGGCAGGAAGAGGAGGACTTCCTTAGCTCTCAAGGCCCCCTTTATCCAGACAGTGTTCCTGCGTGCCCGCCGATCACACAGGAAGAGGACGAGGAGGAGGAGGAGGAGGAGGAGGAAGATTGTGTCAGTATGGAGGTGGAGCCTGGCACTCAGCATCAGCAGTCTTTAAGGGATCAGTCCCAAGGAACACATGGACTTGTACGTGGCTGGGAGGAGGTGGCTGCGGACGTTGTTGTCCTTAGTGACCCAGAGGACTCCGGACCGAATGCCTCAGCAAACCTACGCTGCATGGCCTCCCTGATCCTGCAAAGCCTGCGTAAGGATCCTCGTATTCGTGGTATCAAGGAGAAGGACCAATACTGGCTGGCAACCCTCCTTGATCCACGTTACAAGGGTAAGGTTGCGGACCTTATCTTGCCATCGCAGAGGGAGCAGAGGATGAAACATCTTCGGGAGGCCTTGCAGAAAGGTCTGTGCAACGCGTTCCCAGAGACTGGGAGGTTACAAACTCCTGTTTCTGGACAACGTGTTGCTGAGGCTTCGGTCAGTCAAAGAAGGAGCGGTGGAGAAGGTGGCCGTCTGACCGATGCGTTCAGACAATTTTTTGGTCCGCAGCCCCAAGGTATGATCGGTTCCAGCAACCATCGCCAGCGTCTGTTTTACATGGTGCAGGAATACCTAGGGGCAAGATCAGACTTGGACACCTTTCCCACCGAAAATCCTCTGGGTTACTGGGTCTTGAGGATGGATCACTGGCCAGAGCTTTCACAGTATGCAATTGAGCTACTGGCCTGTCCTGCATCCAGCGTTCTTTCGGAACGCACATTCAGTGCTGCTGGAGGCGTGGTAACCGATCACAGGGTGCGTCTGTCCACCGACTCGGTCGATCGGCTGACCTTCATAAAAATGAATCAGTCTTGGATCACCACCAGCTACCAAGCACCTGATGCAGATGTAACCGAATAATTTTTTTTGAAATCTCAGATCCCTTCAAAGACTGCCTATGCTGATGCTGAGTGACTATCCCTGAGTAATTATCCTCTTCCTCCTCAATCATCACGCTGATAGCTTGTAAGAACATTTTTGGTTCTGGGCGCCACCACCAGTGCCTAAGGCACAATTTTTCAGCCCCTGTTTAACAGGGGCGTGTAATTACAATTTTTGATGTAATACTTTGCAGCAGGGCTCGTTCCTGCATTCCAACTAGAGTGTCTGTGAGGGGTTGCAGTGTTGTGGCACCAGCACCAGTGCCTAAGACCCAATTTTTCAGCCCCTGTCTAACAGGGGCGTGTAATTACAATTTTTGATGCAATACTTTGCAGCAGGGCTTGTTCCTGCATTCCAACTAGAGTGTCTGTGAGGGGTTGCAGTGTTGTGGCACCAGCACCAGTGCCTAAGACCCAATTTTTCAGCCCCTGTCTAACAGGGGCGTGTAATTACAATTTTTGATGCAATACTTTGCAGCAGGGCTTGTTCCTGCGTTTCAACTAGAGTGTCTGTGAGGGGTTGCAGTGTTGTGGCACCAGCACCAGTGCCTAAGACCCAATTTTTCTGCCCCTGTCTAACAGGGGCGTGTAATTACAATTTTTGATGCAATACTTTGCAGCAGGGCTCGTTCCTGCGTTCCAACTAGAGTGTCTGTGAGGGGTTGCAGTGTTGTGGCACCAGCACCAGTGCCTAAGGCCTAATTTTTCAGCTCCTGTTCAACAGGGGCATGTAATTACAATTCTTGATCTAATATTTCACAGCAGGGCCCTGTGAGGGCTTACAGTGTTTTGGCCACAGCAACACCTAAGGCCCAAATTTCTGCTGAGTATATAGGGCAGGACCCTACTTTCAAACATCTAACTTACAAACGACTCCTACTTGCAAACGGAAGGAGACAACAGGAAGTGAGATGAAATCTACCCCTAAGGAAGGGAAATTCTCTCCTGTAAGAGTTAATATGGGAAAACAATTTTTCCTTTCCACTGATGCTTTCCAATCCTTGTTCCACAAAAAAACACAAATTTTCAAAAAACATTTTTCATTGGGACAAAAAAGTGAGGTGAAATCTTCTGAAGAGGAGGAAAGACGCAAAACAAATGTCACAGGGGTGATAACCCTTCCCTATGTTTTCCAAAAAGCTTAGAAAAGATTTTTTGGCTGGAGCTAAACACATTAAAAATGTTCAAAATTACAAACAGATTCTACTTAACAACAAACCTACAGTCCCTGTCTTGTTTGCACCGCCTGTATACTGCTGTTCAGAGTATATAGGGACCTTTCCTTATTTTAATTTGGGTGCGGGGTTCCCCTTAATATCCATACAAGACCCAAAGGGCCTGGTAATGGACTGGGGGGTACCCATGCCGTTTGTCTCACTGATTTTCATCCATATTGCCATGACCCGACATGACATTAAACCCGCAAGCAGTTTTAAATGAGATTTTTTCCTTTAAAAATGACATTTGGTGCAGGGACTGTTCTAAACATGGGAAACACGCGTCACTTTACAGGCATACTATAGACACCCCCCAGGTACGATATTTAAAGGAATATTTCACTTTTTTTTTTTTACTTTAAGCATCATTAAAATCACTGCTCCCGAAAAAACGGCCGTTTTTAAAAGTTTTTTTTGCATTGATACATGTCCCCTGGGGTAGGACCCGGGTCCCCAAACCCTTTTTAGGACAATACCATGCAAATTAGCCTTTAAAATGAGCACTTTTGATTTCGAACGTTCGAGTCCCATAGACGTCAATGGGGTTCTAACGTTCGTGCGAACTTGCGGTCCGTTCGCGGGTTCTGGTGCGAACCGAACCGGGGGGTGTTCGGCTCATCCCTAGTGGAGACCTATAGATCAGTCTCTAGAGAGCTGTTAGTAGCACAGTGTCATCACTTTGCTTGCTGCTTATCAACTGTTAAAGTAGAACTGAGAGCAAAACTTTTTTCAAAAATTTTAGATAAAATAAAGCCGGCCATAGGTGGTTCATTTTTTTTTGTTCAGCCAGCAGGGACAGCCACACATGGATTGATGGTCTATCAAAGTGCTTCTAAAGGCAAGACTTTTTTTTTTTTTAACCTTAAAGCGGTAGTAAAGTCTATATTTATAAAACAAAAAGTTTCACCCTGCAAGGCAATATCATAATGTGCTAGTATGCACAGCATACTAGCACATTATGAAAGACTTACCTTAAAACGAAGCTCTCCAGCAGCACGCTGTCACCGCTGCAGAGGCTTCCATCTTTATCGGGTCCTACTTTCGGGTTTGCGGACTCCGGCCTTCTGACTGGCCGAGCTGCGACGATGTCACTCCGGGAGTTGCGGCACACAGCTCTGAAGGAATGGCATGGGTATGCTGTTCCTTCAGAGTGCACGCGCTGATGACGCTCTCTAGAATATCTCCTAAACGGTGCACGTTGCATAGAAAAGTCATTGAGGGGAAATGGGGACACTAATTCTGGTGACCTGTGAGGCCCCAATTGATTCCCTTATTTTGTAGGGATTTCTGATCACTTCCTGTTTGGCTATGGGACAGGAAGTAAAGGTAAACCTCCACAATGGGCTGCAGATGATGAAAAAAAAAACCTGACAAAAGTTATAATCCTCCCTTCTATATCCACTATGCCTATAGTTCTAATTTAACAGAATATCAGACTGGTTTCACCGCACCTCGGACCAAAGAGTGACTCAATTAGAACAGGACCATAGTCCACTAAACCTCAGGGCCTAGCTTGGATACCTCCAGTGCAAAGTCTGCATCACGCACCCTTCCTTTTTATAGTACAGTCTCCTCTGTCAATCTGGAAGAAGTTTGTTGTTCCCAAAAAGTTCTCACATCACCCTGGACTTCTCAAATCCATCTATGACAAACCCGCCTTTGGCCCCAAAGTAAAATCCCATACAGTAGCTGGAGGCTCCAGCAGTTATTGGCCCTTAAAAAATTATACTTCAGGCTCGATGGTCCCTCACCTGGGATACAACAAGCTTCATTAGTACGCACTTTATGCTCTCACAACTGGTTGATATCTAACCAATTAACCTGTTTTCTACTTGAGATTAAAAAAGAGTTTCTAATACTTCCTCAAGGTAGCCTTAGAGACTACTGTGGCCTGGGATTTTACCTCACTACATCCAGTTTCTCAATTGTACTGCATGTTGAGATAGGGGACTTCCAGGGACAGGTTTTCTTTTGTCTTGAAATTAAACCAATATCTGAACAAATCCTTTATGCTGACAAATGGGAACAATGCTGTATCCTTACACATAGATTATCAATGTTTTCCTATTTTCAGGCAAAAAAAAAAAAAAAACTACAAGCTTCCTATGGTATAGGATCCCTGTTTAATTTGTTCATATCTATCCTTCCACCTTTATATATTTCTGGAGATGTTTGGAGGGTAAGGTAGTAATAATAATTTTTTGGCAGAATGTATTTACCACATACAACAAGATGTCTATTGCTATTTTTGCGGCCTCTCCTGAAGTGGTTTCTATTTCTTTCACTTAGATTTTATTGAAATCAGAGATGGCTGCTTACAGACCATAAATATGTTAAGCAATAACAATGATAAGAAGAACAACAACCAAAAGGCACATTAACTGCCAAAGAAAGAACAATTGAAAGGTTAGAAATAGATTCGGAGGTAGATTCTCTCCCTTAGCAAGGCAATAAAAATATTGAGCATTAAGCAGTAAACATGAATGGCTATTTCCCGGTCCAGTCTGCATTAACGCAATAAGCAATCAGAAAGCAGAGTGGTACTAGAAATTGCGGTGTACACTCTTCTCTCAGGAGATCCTGTCAGAAAATCCAGTGAACAGATTGAGGTATTTGTACGATAGTGTAGCTGGCCTTAGGACCAGTTATGGGTAGCGCCTAGTCATGCAGGCACAAAGATGGTCCCCAGGCAGCGAGAGCCATGAAAATAAGTAGAAAGGTAAGAAGAAAGGAGAGGGAGAAAGCTGGAAAAGAGAGGGACTCTTTGTGGATATATTAATACACCATATTAGGTTGCAATTTCAAAAAGCATACAGGTGGTTGCATAGATGGGAGATCTGGGTCAAAGTCTGGATAAGAGGGGGTAATTAGCAGCATACAAAGTCGAATACGTTGCTGATGGGGAGATTCCTAAATATGGATTGTAGGCAGACCATTGGAACGGAAATTGGTCCCGCACTACTCTAGAAAGTATCATCCGCCAAGGATATGTTTAGTGCACAGGATTTGGTCTGATTGACATGGAGACCAGAAAGATACGTGAAACCATTCAAGAGAGTATTAAATTGGAAAGCGTAACATGTGGAGATGTAATGTACATCAAAATATCATCTGCAAACAATGCTAACTTATGATTAACGTGTGGCCAGGGATTCAAGAGCAAAGCTAAATAGAAAAGGAGATAAAGGGCAACCTTGGCAGGTGCCACAAGCTATAGGAAAGGAAGAGGATTCGTGCCCCATATATTTCACGGTAGCCAAATGATCTTTATACATGGCAGGTGCCCTGGCAGGTGCCACGAGCTATTGGAAAGGAAGAGGATTCGTGCCCCATAAATTTGATGGTAGCCAAATTATCTTTATACATGGCATCAATTCATGTAAGGAACGAATCGCCCACTCCTCTGTGGATTAGAGAGGCTCTAAGATACACTATATTGTCAAAAATATTTGGACGCCTGCTTTTATACGCACATGAATTTTAATGGCATTCAAGTCTTAATCCGTAGGGTTCAATATTGAGTTGGCCCACCCTTTGCAGCTATAACAGCTTCAACTCTTCTGTGAAGGCTGTCCACAAGGTTTAGGAGTATGTCTATGGGAATGTTTGACCAGTCTTCCAGAAGCGCATTTGTGAGGTCAAGCACTGATGTTGGACGAGAAGGCTTGGCTCGCAGTCTCCGCTCTAATTTATCCCAAAGGTGTTCTATTGAGTTGAGGTCAGGACTCTGCGCAAGCCAGTCAAGTTCCTCCATTTAAAACTCACTCATCCATGTCTTTATGGACCTTTCTTTGTGCACTGGTGCGCAGTCATGTTGGAGCAGGAAGGGGCCATTCCCAAACTGTTCCCACAAAGTTGGGAGCATGAAATTGTCCAAAATATCTTGGTATGCTAAATCTTTAAGAGCTCCTTTCCCTGGAACTAAGGGGCCAAGCTAAACCCCTGAAAAACAACCACACACCATAATCCCCACTCCACCAAATGATTTGGACCAATGCACAAAGCAAGGTCCATTAAGACATGGATGAGCGAGTTTGGGGTGGAGGAACTTGACTGGCCTGCACAGAGTCCTAACCTCAACCCGATGAATGATCATGGCTGACAGTTTATTATAGAAGAGGACCGCAAACCCATCCGGGCCTTGGTGAAGTCCTTGATGACATGGCACACTTCCCTTTCTGTAATGTCAGCTCCTAGGGCATCCTGGTGAGCAGGCTTTAGAGATGGCAGAGCCATTTCATCAAGGAAAAAATTATGATCGAGGGAAAGTTGTTCCCTCGGAGAGTAGCAGAGTTTCACCAGATGATGTTGAAACTCATCTAGAATTTTGGCAGCGTTGGAGGTGCACACTTAAAATCTGGTTCTGAGAGAGATGGTGGATTGTCTGGGGCAAAGGACTTCAGCTTATTCACCAGCAGCGTGCCTACTTGTTACTGTTAACCTAACATTTTTTGCTTAGTCCACCACAAGTGGCATTCTGTCCTCTCAGTTAGCACAGCTCTAGATCCCATCTAAGGTGTTCCACTTTGGCTCTGTTACGCTTAGAGTGGTATTGTTTCATCAGGGTTGTGGCCGTTTCTATTTCGGATTCTAAACGAGAAATCTGAGCCTGTCCATCTTTCTTCTGTTTGGAAGCAGATTGAATCAAGTCGCCTCAGATTACCAACTTATAAGCCTCCTACAGAGTAACCAGTGATGAAACCGAACCCTTGATCAGCCAAAAGTATTCAGCCGATCGAAGCTGCAATACTTCCACTACAGAAGAGTGAGACACTAAGGAATTGTTCAGACACCACAAAGATGAAGGAGGCTTGAGCACGAGAGAATTACAGGTAACTAAAATCGGGTCATGGTCAAACCAAGGGACAGTTAAGATATTAGTGGACAACACCTGGTGGATATGCTGTCGCAGGACATATGCATGATCAATGCTGGAGTATCGAGTGTGTGTGGGTGTGCGTAATACATATTGTCCTTGGTCAGAGGGTGAAGATCCCTCCAAATATCCACCAGGCTGAAGCTGTTCAATAGGCCTCTATAGAATCTGGAGGGGGCCTCAGAACCATATTTGAGTCTCCGCACAGCAGAAGTGTATCCTTTGAGTGGGTACATAGAGGTTAAATTAGGTGTGACAGAAAGGGCAGCTGCCACTCAGCTCTGGATTTCTAAGACTAAAAAAGGTATTTTGACCCACTGCTTTATGGCAAAAAGGGTAGCTGGAAATCGACCAACCTCACTACACATTTTGGACATTTTCCCAGATCACTGACAACATTATGACATTTGAAAATCTAGTGGCAGCAGACAGCAATGATCCTAAAAAAACTCGAACTATCTGGACATGCTAGCGAGCTTACCAAGATTGATTGTTTCCATGCTCTTTCATTATTGTGAACTTTTCCTTCAATAGGCTGACCTATACAGCCAGATTGTTTCTTATGTGGTGTCCATATTTAAAGTGGTTCTAAAGCCTGAAGTTTTTTTACCCTAATGCAGCTTGAAAGTAAGGCCATATGAGTGCCCCCATAGAAAGGGTCTTTCTATGGGGGCTCGCTGCAGGGGGGAGGAGACGGGAGCACCAGCAGGGGACCCAAGAAGAGGAGCATTGGGGCTGCTCTGTGCAAAACCATTGCATAGAGCAGGTAAGTATAACATGGTTATTAATTTAATAAAAAAAACAGGAGGCTTTAATATCACTGTAAAAGTCTTCATTACCATTTCCCAAACCTCAGTAACTATAACTGGCCCGGGTTTCCCCTTACCCTCTCCTTCTCTCCTCCCATCTCTCTTTTATTATGCCTTCCTGCTTTGGAAAACATTTACATTATTTTCTCTCTAATTTGTCTTCTGTCCTTTGGATTGTAATTTATTTGGGAAATTTTGATGTGGGATGTCAATATTGATGACTTTCCACTACTTCTTGTGCTTTTTATAATCCTTGTATTCTGAAAAACTTGAATAAACATATTTTTTTAACTATATATTCAATGAAAAAATTATGCATTCATGTTAAACAAAAAAACACAGCTGAATTGCCAGTGTATATCGTTTCATGGTTCCAGAATCAATAAGGCTCTTAATTACCTTTTATGCTGACAAATCAATATAGCCTATACATCTTTATTAGCTGCAAATACACCAAAAGTCTGTGTTTTTGTTGTTTCAGCTCTTTTGTTTTAGTGAACTTTTAGGTGATTGCAGAAACAGCTACCGCAAAATCGTATCTGAATAACTTTTGTTGGGAAGCCGTAAATTACTTGAATGATTAGTATGTTTTAAATTGTACCATTTATTGTGCTCCTTTGTTTACTTGCACATAAACTCACTGTAATTAAGCCGCCAGCCACCTAGAATTGAAAATGCTTTCTTGGGAGGTTATAACCCAATGTTGTGACTGTGTGTGCCATTGACTTCAGCTAAACAAAGATTAATTTTATTGGAAATGTTCTATTTTGGGGTGTGTAAAATAGAACACTGACAACACTAGTCAAAATGATGGAGCACCACTATTGTTCAACTATAAAATGATACATGCTCACATATACTCTTAAAGAAAGGCAATGATTGTTTAACATGTTATTGGTTTGAAGCATGTGAAAGGATCCATATTAATAGAACCAAGACAGGAAAAGAAGCAGGGGGGTTGGTGGTGAACAGCAGGTAGATAAGCTGGAAGAGATGGCACGAGTATATAGAAATGATGAAGACAGGCAGAAATTGGCATGAAACTGTAAATAAATGAGAAGCACATACATGAAGAGATAGAGAGAAGGGAGCACAGCCTGACTGAGAGTGAGTGCTGCAGAAGGAGATATGATATGTTATACATCTGTCTATATCTCTCATCTGAACCAAGATCTCTCCCTTCCATATGGGCACATATTTACCTCATAGAAGAGCATGCCAGATCTCAAAAACATTAAACATGTTCTCAATCTTTATTAAACCTGAAACGCCCAGATCATTGTGTTCAATGTACTATTTTTACTTCCAGGTAGCAGTGGTTGTGTTACTTCACGTAGAGAGACAAATGAATCCATAAACTATAATTAGTGTCTTATTGAGCTCTTCATAGGCCCGGAGTTGTAAATAAAGATGGATTATTCTGTCATTCTGAATTTATAAGTGTATTTCTTTACACTTATGTACTTATTCACACCTAAGACTTCACTAGCTATCATTAGACTAGAACATTATGTACAGTATATAGCCATTCACTATATAGGCACAAGCAATCTGCGAGTTGTATGAGATACATATGTAATACACATATACTTCATAGTGAAGGTACTCACATAATCTATATGTTCAACATCTATACTCAGGCAAACATGGTTACCACACCTGTCCTTAGTTCTCCAGGCCTCTCACACACTTCAAATGCCTTCTATTGCATTCGCTCATGGCTCATGCCCTGTTTTCCTCAGGTGAGCTTCTTCTCCACCGGACCTGCTTACGTAGTGTTGTCTTTTAGTTTCTGGTAGCACTTGGTTGCAGGTTACATCTCTAACCTATCTTTGCTCCCACTTCTATATGTATATGCTGAACTCTCTCATTGACGTAGGCCTTTGAATGGGTGACAGGAATAACTCAAGATTTACACATGGGACTTGCCACAGAAATTGAATTTGCTTTCTTGTCGACTGCCTATTATATTGGCAGGGGAAAAGGGAAGACTGAGATGACTTTACATGCTGTCATCTCAGTAGCCTTTGTTCCTTACTTTGCACACACTGTTACCAAAATGCCCAGGGGACACTTGGTGTCTCCAGGGTTCTCCTGAGCTTGAGAGGACTTCCAGAAACAAAAGTGGTGGAAACAATCTTAAAGTGGATCTAAATTCTCTCAATCAACAGTAAAAGGAAGTAAATGCTACAAGATGGCCACGACTAAAAATGTTATGATGCTACTTTTTTAAAGTGATTTCTCAACAAAATAAAGCCTATGAGACATGGATGGGTAAGTTTGCTTTTTATTGTTAATATATTAAATAGCATTTTCAGTTTGTGGTGCTCAGATACAGTTTAGTTCCACTTTAAAGTGTAAGTCCAGTCATTACCCAAATTTACCCAAGCTTTTTTTACTCCCTGTGACATCATCACCAGGCTTGTAAAATTTCTGAAGGTCTGAAGGGGTGACTACTGGGATATCACTTCATATTGATGTAGGCACAGCCCCCAGAACTACCTCTGCGAAGAGCCATTTACCTACACACAATGTGCAAATTGTCTTTTGGGAGTCAAAGCAGCAGCATTGTTTTGGTGGGAAAAAATGTATATACTGTATGTATGTGAAGGGGGTCAGTAAGGGTGATAGGTGAGGTTCTGTAGTCCAGGAAGCAGGCCTGATGACACTTGTTTAAACCTCAGTTTTTTGAGGTACGTTAGATTTCTGGCAGATCATTAGGTATATTTCCAAGCTTGGGGAAATTTTAACTGGATAACATATGGAAGCACAAGAGAGCCATTAACTGACCAGTGCTATGGCAAGTGGTTCTGGAACACAACACTTAATACCGTTTTGTGATTTACTACTAGAGCAAACTGCCTGCTTGTTGCTACATAAGAGCAGCTCCCTTTACCACCTACTTTCCTCCTGCAAAATTTAGCTTAAAAAGGCTGCTAAAAGCAGAAATCACCTCTTATGTGAATCTACCAAGCAGCGGCGGAGCTAAAGGTTTTCAGAACTCTCACAAAACATTTTTCCTTTGAAAACAAAAGCAAGTTAACCCCCATCCCGAGAAAGCCTGCTAAGCGTACCAATGACTCACAAGACTTTCAGCACCACAGTTTATAATTCAATATTTTATTTATATTGTATTTGCTTTAAAAGTTCTGGTTTCTGCTTTTTTGTTACAAAGACAAATATTCACAATCTTCAGCTGTGTGTCAGTCCAAATTTGTTGAAGTAAAAAACCATTGCAGCAGATAATTTTGGAACAATGAAAGTTGAATGGGTGAGTTAAAGTGACCCTGACAGGGTCACCTTGTATGTAAAAGCATATACCTTTCCAGTGGCCTGTTTGTGATGTTTTCCACTCGCTTCTACGTCACTGCAGTACATTCAAGCAGGCATTAAGAACCACAGCTTGTAGTGGGGAAAACAGGTATTTAACCTTTCTGACCAGTCTAACACATGCAGCAACCAGAGAGTAGTGAAGAGGCAGCATTTCAGGTAGCCGGAAACATAAGTGTTTTCCCTCCTCTTTTATATGTGTGTATGTGTTTGTTACCTCCTGTGCAAATATAAGTGATCTCTGCCACGTCAATAGACAAATGGTTGTTTTTTTTATTGCAGGTAACTTACTATGAAAAGCTCAGCTAAAGCTGGTGTATTACCTTGCAACATTTAGTAATATGGCTTTCCTGTAGCCGGCTAAAATGTGATTTATCTTTTAGGTCTGCTCAGTTTCTTTCCTACACTTGGTGGTTGGATGTCCCTGTCTTCTGCTGCTGGAAGAATATTTCAGTAAATAGAGTGGGAGGACCAATCACTGGAGCTCTGAATGTTTGTTGGATCCTAGCCAATCCCTGGGAGGGTGACCCAGAAGGTGTGGCTGGGGAGAAGGTAATATTTGGGGGAATATGATCGGTTAGTCTCTCTCTCCTGGTGAAATAAATTTGGGGTGGTTTTGGATTTCCCCTATTTATTATAAATATGTATTATCTTGTCTTTTCCTATAGTTAGCTAGTCTATCAAAGCTCTGATAAGGCTAATGGTGATGATGCAATAACAATGTTAGCTATAAAAATAAACACACAGCTTAAATAAGCAAGGATCTCATTTATTTACAAAGAAAGCAGAAATGCTAACATAAAACACTAAAAGAAACAGAGCATATAAGACAAAAAGAACATAGATGATACTTTATGTATGGCCATCCTCAAGATGCTGTCTCCACTGAGCTCAATGGAAAAGAGGGAGAACTCTAGCTGACTATTACCTTTTAAAGTTCCCTCAGACACCCCCCCCCCTCCAAACACCCTCTGGTCACCTGTATACAGTCATGCTCATAGGTTTACATACCCTGGCAGAATTTATGATTTCTTGGCCATTTTTCAGAGAATATGAATGATAACACAAAAACTTTTCTTTCACTCGTGGGTAGTGTTTGGCTGAAGCCATGTATTATCAATCAACTGTGTTTACTCTTTTTAAATCATAATGACAGCAGAAACTACCCAAATGATCCCGATCAAAAGTTTACATACCTTGGTGATTTTGGCCTGATAACATGCACACAAGTTGACACAAAGGGGTTTGAATTGCTATTAAAAGGTAACCATCCTCACGTGTGATCTGGTTGCTTGTAATTAGTGTGTGTGTGTGTAAAAGGCCAATGAGTTTCTGGACTCCTGACAGACCCTTGCAATTTTTATCCAGTGCTGCACTGACGCTTCATGGGGAAAGCAAAAGAATTGTCAAAGGATGTGCGGGAAAAGGTAGTTGAACTGTATAAAACAGGAAAGAGATATTAAAAGATATCCAAGGAATTGAGAATGCCAATCAACAGTGTTCAAACTCTAATCAAGAAGTAGAAAATGTTGGGTTCTGTTGAAACCAAACCAGGTAGACCAACTAAAATTTCAGCCACAACTGCCAGGAAAATAGTTTGGGATGCAAAGAAAAACCCACAAATAACTTCAGGTGAAATACAGGACTCTCTGAAAACATGTGCTTTGGCTGTTTCAAGATGCACAATAAGGAGGCACTTGAAGAAAGATGGGCTGCATGGTCGAGTCGCCAGAAGAAAGCCATTACTATGCAAATGCCACAAAGTATCCCGCTTACAATATGCCAAAGAGCACAGAGACAAGCCTCAAACCTTCTGGCATTAAGTCATTTGGAGTGATAAGACCAAAAATTAGCTTTTTGGCCACAACCATATACGCTACATTTGGAGAAGAGTCAACAAGGCCTATGATGAAAAGTACACCATTCCTACTGTGAAACACGGAGGTGGATCGCTGATGTTTTGGGGATGTGTGAGCTACAAAGGCACAGGAAATTTGGTCAAAATTGATGGCAAGATAAATGCAGTATGTTATCAGAAAATACTGGAGGAACTTTTGAATTCATCAGCCAGGAAGCTGCTCATGGGACATTCCAACATGACAATGATCCAAAACACAAGGTCAAGTCGACCTGTCATTGGCTACAGCAGAATAAAGTGAAAGTTCTGGAGTGGCCATCTCAGTCTCCTGACCTCAATATCATTGAGCCACTCTGGGGAGATCTCAAACATGCAGTTCATGCAAGACAGCCCAAGAATTTACAGGAATTGGAGGCTTTTTGCCAAGAGGAATGGGCAGCTTTACCATCTGAGATAAAGAGCCTCATTCACAAATGCCACAAAAGACTTCAATCTGTCATTGATGTTAAGGGGGGAAATACACAGTATTAAGAACTGGGGTATGTAAACTTTTGATCAGGGTAATTTGGGTAGTTTCTGTTGTCATTATGATTTAAAAAGAGTAAACACAGTTGATTGATAATAAATGGCTTCAGCCAAACACTAACCATGAGTGAAATAAAAGTTTTTGTGTTACCATTCATATTCTCTGAAAAATAGCCAAGAAATCATAAATTCTGCCAGGGTATGTAAACTTATGAGCACAACTGTAGTCCTCTGGCCAATGAAACTCCACAAGAGGCTGTCCGTCCTAATCACCAGGAAGTATATGTTTCCCCCATCTATCTTCCAGGAAGCATGCTGTGGTCTCCACTAGCACTGTTATATCACCATCAAACTTCTTGACCCAGGTCCACACTCCAGCAACAGTTGGCCTGATGTTGCGGTAACTCAAGAAATCAGTAATTTAAATTTGCACCTTCCCAGGAGGTCTTGGCTGATACTCTTCTACCCCCATACATCACATCAGGAGGCCTATGCGAAAACATCCTGTTAGGAGATGAATTCCTATTTGTGACTCCTTGTTATGCACACCTTGCTGGGTAAAATTGCTGTACTGGCATTCCAAGACTAAGATTTCCAACATAGGCAAAAATGGCTTTATCAACCAGGCAATAAAAATCCAGAAACATAGTATATTAAAACATGTTGCCTTCCAACATATGCCGCTTTGTGCCGGAAGGGCACACATCACCCTTCATCAGAGGCAGCCTCTACGGAACAGTCCATAAATGTCTGACCTTAAGATATGTTGTGCTTCCCAACACCTGGGGCTTCACCTGGAAGGAACCAGGTGTGTGATCCAGAAAGTAAGACAACTACTAGGCCTTGTACTGAGGCCTGAGGAAACATACTTGTGGAAGTTGGGTTGGGGAGGAGGGACCTTTTGCCTAGATCTCCAGGTATGGAAGTACTCCTTGAGGGTAAGACATCAGTAGGTGCTACAGAAGGACTGTAACTGCTCTCATAGGGTCACAGATTTGCTTGGCTGTCCCCTCTCCATCAGCATTTTTTTTGAGGCTGCTACTAAAGGGCCTAATACTACTGGGATAAGATTTTTCGGGAATCTGTCCTCCAAATTTTCTTCATGTGCTTTGGGTATCCTACACCCTCAACCCTCCTCCCTGCATTTTTTGGCTGAGACCTGCAATAAACCTTAAAAATAACCTCTAGACTGGACCATGAGTTTGTTAGTGTTCTACTGGGACTGGAAACAGGATGGGCAGCTTATGAACAGGTAAATAACCAAGTAGTCATGTGTAGTTTCCATTAGTTAAGTTGTTCTCTCACCTGGATTTATTGACCCTACAATTAAAGTGGTTGTAAACCCTAAAAAAAATAAAAATACCCGCAAGACAAAGGCATAATGAGCTATGCATAGCATACTAGCTCATTATGAATTACTTACCCGAGATTGATGCCCCCGCAGCGGTCCTCGTTCACCGCTCCAACGGCCAACATCACTCCCGGGGGTTACTTCTGTGTATCGCGACTCTGGAGCTGTGATTGGTCAGAGCCGTGATGACGTTACTGCTGGTAATGGCACAGTCCAACTGAAGCAATGGCACGTACATGCTGTTTCTTTAGTTTGCTTAAGTGCGCATGTGCTAATGACATCAGCACATGCAAATACAGGGGTATCCCCTAAACCATGCAGGTTTAGGAGATATCCAGTGTAGCTACAGGTAAGCGTAATTATAGGCTTGTGTTGGAAGTCAACATGGTCTAATGTTATATTTCTAAAGTTTCTACACATCTGTTTTTACACCCAAGATCAGCCATGCTGACACTTGCAGTCCCACAGTTTTAAAAGGTACAGAGGAATGTGGCCCCAAACAGAATCTGCATAGCAAAAGGGCTTGTCTCCAGCCCACCTGGTGTGCTAGAAGCTTCAAATAGATTGATGACAAAGATGGCCCAGGGCGCATGGACTGCAATACTGCCCCCAGAGGCCAAGTATGGCAGGACAGTCAGTAATATAAGGAGGATTGTCATGTGAACACTGATTGGTCCAAAGCAAAGGGGACTGGTAATGGGGGGGAGTTTGAATGAGTGATGAGTGAGTTTTATAAAAAGGATTGTTGCAGAGAGCTTTTTCTCTTTTTCGCTGCAAAGCCTTGCCATGAGACTGTCTCTCTGCCATCTTGGGACTTTGCTCTGAATGCTGGTTTGGGCTTAAGCTAGGCGGCACAGAGCTCTCTCTTTCTTTCAACATTGTGAGATCAGCTGACGAGTCTAGCTAGAGGATATGATAAGTATATTCTTGTGTTGTGTTCTGATTGTAAGCTTTGTAACATTACAATTTCTTTTATTACCTTTATGTTAGTTTTTCCTAATTCTGCTGTGTGTTATATTCCTATTTTCTTAGGTAATAAATGTAGCATTGTTTACTAAGCAGATGTATTTGTTAAATCATTGTGCTTATCAGACTCTAAGGCTCGGTTCACACAGGGGCAACCCGACTTACAGCGCGACTTGGAAGCGACTTCAACGCGACTTCATCGTGACTTTGCGCAACTTACAATGCGACTTCAAGTTGCCTCCAGGACAGGCGACTTAGGCTATGGCCAATCACAGAATAATGAACTCTGTGGGAGGGAGGGGGTTGCCTGGGTAAACGTTTGAAGTACCTGGGTAAATTATTTTCTTTTTCCTGTAAAGTTGCTTCAATATAGATGAAGATCCGACTTGGAGGCAACTTCCATTAAAATCTATGGGTACAAGTTGCCTAGAAGTCACCTTGAAGTAGTGTAGGAACCTTTTCTGAAGTCAAAGCAACTTCAGTAGTGTACATTAAGATGGCTCTCATTCACTTCAATGGAATTTCTTATGTCCAGCAACTTGGGGCAACTTGAGGTCTGATAAGTCGGATCCCAAGTTGCTGTAGTGTGAACCGGCACTTATAGACTAGCTAATTTATAGGGATAGGCAAGTTAATACATGTATGCAATAGTTATATAGTGCGGTATTTGTACATCAATATCATATCCTCTCTCCCCAGAGAGGGGGTTCAATGTTTGTAGTCTTTCCCCATAGCTGAGCTCCGCTAGTCCCTTTATTAGCTTTGTTGCCCTTCTCTGGACTCTCAGTTCCAGCACATCTTTCCTGAGGACTGGTGCTCAGAACTGAAAGGCATACTCAAGATGCGGCCCAACCAGAGTCTTGTGGAGTGGGAAAATTATCGTTTTATCTCCGGAGTGAATCCCCTTTTTAATGCATGCCAATATTCTGTTGGCTTTGCTTGCAGCATCTTGACATTGCATGCCATTGCTGAGCCTATCATCTACTAGGACCCCCAGGACCTTTTCCATACTAGATTCCCTCAGAGGTTCTCCCCCTAGCGAGTAACCTGCATTCGTATTTTTAGCATCCAAATGCATTGCTTTACATTTTTCAAGATTAAACCTCATTTGCCATGTAGTTGCTCACGCCATTATTTTATTTAGGTCTTCTTGTAAGGTTTATCGCCCTGCTTAACTTTATATCATCCACAAATATTGAGATTGAGCTGTTTATCTCTTCCTCTATATCGTTCATGAATAAATTAAACAGAATTTGGTCCCAGGACAGATCCTTGGGGGACCCCATTTACCACACTGCCACACCGTACCATTCTGAGTAATCGCTGTTTATCATCACCCTTTGGACCCGCCCCTGTAGCCAGATTTTAATCCAGGTACTCACCATATGGCCCATGCTGACCGACCTCAGTTTGTAAAGTAAACGTTTGTGGGGAATTGTATCAAATGCCTTTGCAAAATCCAGATACACCGCACCCACAGGCCTTCCCTTATCTAGAAGGCAGCTCACTTCTTCATAGAATGGTATTAGATTGGTCTGGCAAGAACGATTGATCATGAATCCGTGCTGATTACCACTAATGATATCATTTTTATTACTAAAATCTTGGATCTAGTCCCTTATTATCCCTTCCATTAGCTTACTTACTATCAATGTTAGGCTGACTGGTCTGTAGTTTCCAGGGATATATCTTGGCCCTTTTTTAAATATTGGTATGAAATTGGCTTTTCTACAATCAGCTGGTATTATTTCAGTCAGTAAACTGTCCATAAAAATTATGAACAATGGTCTAGCTATCACCTGGCTGAGTTTCTTAAGGAAGGTGTAAGCCATCTGGTCCTGGTAACTACTGAGTAATAAAAACTGTGTTACAAACTTCTAAACAAAAAAAGTATGAAAACATGACAGAGAAGAGGGACCTGCACAAACAGACAAAAGTGTTGGAACATAGGACACAATAGGTAAAGGAAGGACTTTTTTTCTACACTAATTTTGTGGTATGCAGGGAAGCATCCCAAAGTGTATCTCAGGACCCCCATACAGTAGCTGCCATACAGCTTCCTATATCCTATCAAGATTATTTAGACCAGTGGTTCTCAACCTTACTAGTGCCGTGACCCCTTGATAAAATTTCCCAAGTTGTGGGGACCCCTAACAGTAAAATTATTTTCGTTGGTCGCATTTGCTGGCACAGTGGCGGCATTTGCTGGCACAGTGGGCACAGTGCTGACAATTGATGGGCACAGTGGCTGCACAGTGGGACGTTTGCTGGCACAGTGGCGACAATTGATGGGCACAGTGGCTGCGTTTGGCACAGTGGCAACAATTAAAGGGCACAGTGGCTGCGTTTGATGGCACAGGTGGCGACGTTTGCTGGCACAGTGGCGACAATTTATGGGCACAGTGGTTGCGTTTGGCACAGTGGCAACAATTAAGGGCACAGTGGCTGCATTTGATGGCACAGTGGCTGCGTTTAATGGCACAGTGGCGACAATTGACGAGCACAGTGGCTGCATTTGATGGCACAGTGGCGGCGTTTGCTGGCACAGTGGTGACAATTGATGGGCACAATGGCTGCATTTGATGGCACAGTGGCGGTGTTGCTGGCAGTGGTGACAATTGATGGGCACAATGGCTGCATTTGATGGCACAGTGGCGGTGTTGCTGGCAGTGGTGACAATTGATGGGCACAGTGGCTGTGTTTGATGGCACAGTGGCGACAATTGATGGGCACAGTGGCTGCACAGTGGCAACGTTTGCTGGCACAGTGGCGACAATTGATGGGCACAGTGGCTGCGTTTGGCACAGTGGCAACAATTAAAGGGCACAGTTCCTGCGTTTAATGGCACAGTGGCACAGTGGCGACAATTGACGAGCACAGTGGCTGCATTTGATGGCACAGTGGCGGCGTTTGCTGGCACAGTGGTGACAATTGATGGGCACAATGGCTGCATTTGATGGCACAGTGGCGGTGTTGCTGGCAGTGGTGACAATTGATGGGCACAATGGCTGCATTTGATGGCACAGTGGCGGTGTTGCTGGCAGTGGTGACAATTGATGGGCACAGTGGCTGTGTTTGATGGCACAGTGGCGACAATTGATGGGCACAGTGGCTGCACAGTGGCAACGTTTGCTGGCACAGTGGCAACAATTGATGGGCACAGTGGCTGCGTTTGGCACAGTGGCAACAATTAAAGGGCACAGTTCCTGCATTTAATGGCACAGTGGCGACAATTGATGAGCACAGTGGCTGCATTTGATGGCACAGTGGTGGCGTTTGCTGGCAGAGTGGTGACAATTGATGGGCCCAGTGGCGACAATTGATGGGCACAGTGGCTGCACAGTGGCGACGTTTGCTGGCACAGTGGCGACAATTGATGGGCACAGTGGCTGCATTTGATGGCACAGTGGCGGCGTTTGCTGGCACAGTGGCGACAATTGATGGGCACAGTGGCGACAATTGATGGGCACAGTGGCTGGCACAGTGGCGACAATTGATGGGCACAGTGGCTGCGTTTGCTGGCACAGTGGCAACAATTGATGAGCACAGTGGCTGCATTTGATGGCACAGTGGTGGCGTTTGCTGGCACAGTGGCGACAATTGATGGGCACAGTGGCGACAATTGATGGGCACAGTGGCTGCACAGTGGCGATGTTTGCTGGCACAGTGGCGACAATTGATGGGCACAGTGGCTGTGTTTGGCACAGTGGCAACAATTAAAGGGCACAGTGGCTGCGTTTGATGGTACAGTGGCAACAATTGATGGGCACAGTGGCTGCACTTAAAGGCACAGTTGCAGCGTTTTAATGGGGGTTTTTATTTTCAGTTTTTTTCAGTTTGTTTGCGCCCCCACCACTTATTTATATATAAACGTTTGGTTCCTCAAAAGTGGTTATTCCGTGCCAGTGCTAGATACACAAAGTGTATAGCACCCAAACATGTATCTAGCACTGGCACGGAATAAACACTTTTGAGGAACCAACTGGGACATTTATATATATATACGTTTATATATATATAAATGTTAAGTAACATAATGAAAAAAATGTTATCTTGTCAGCTTCTCCTGTGTGTCTGACTTACCAGATGTCACAGTGACACAGGTGTTCTTCTTCAGGTGTGTCGTTGCCTCCCTCTTGGTACACTCATCCACAGCAAGCGGACATCGGTGGGTGTAACAAGATGTCCGCTTGCCGACTTCTAAGTCTAAGCATTACTGTGGACGAGAGTACCAAGATGGCGGCGACGGAACGTCACTTCCGTGCAGTCTCTCCTCTGCAGGAAGTGACATCTCCCTGGCCGAGACGGACGGACTCCGGCAGTAACTTCGGGTCCGTCTCGGCCAGCATCTCAGGCAGCATCTCGGCCAGCATCCGCGACCCCCTGGAGAATCGGCAATCGACCCCCCAGGGGGTCGCGACCCCCAGGTTGAGAACCGCTGATTTAGACACTATTAATTAATTCCTAGCTGGCACAAGGAGGTTGTCGACATAAGAAGACGCCAAGTAGTGGGACTACCTAGGTGCAGTTGGATGGCACATTTATCTTGGCCGCATTTGCTGACACTTATTTTATAGTTCCAGGTCAGCTCAGTTAGCCCCCAGCAGCATATCACTCTCCCTGCAAAATAGGATACTGTGCTATCCTGACTCCTGTCTGTGTCCCTCTCTGTAGCCTGCTGCATTAAAAAATTGTTGACATTTATTCACTACAGCTACCCATACTGACAGATTGGTGGGCTATATTGTTGCTGGAAGAAGGGGGGCTATTGTTGCTGGCTGCTGGTGGATCCAGTGTTGCTGGGGAAGTCTGTTGTTGCTGGAGAGGATCTACTGTTTCGGGGGTGTGGGGGTCTTTTGTTGCTAGCTGCTGGAAGGTCTATCAATTCTGGCTGCAGGAGGATCTGTTGTTGCTGGTGGGGATATGTTGTTGCTTAAGTCAATCTATTGTTGCCGGTGAGGATCTCTTGTTGCCAGGGGCGGGCCGTCCATTGAGGGCGCACGAGCGCCGCCCCCTCTGTCACGCTGTCCCCTATATGAAAAATGGATAGATTCATGCATTGCATTGCATTGCATTGCATAAATCTATCCATGTCTGCCGCTGCCACCCCCTTATCAGGCGTAGGTCCCTTTTAGGACACCAGGCGCCTGAATTCCAGTGGGGGGGGGTGTTTTTTGAAGCACCTGATTAGAGCCATAAGCTCTAATAGGCTTCAAAATAGGTGGACTTCGAGCACAGAGCATTGCACTCGCAGTCTACCCAGGCGTGTTAGAAAAGCAAATGAATATTTGCTTTTCTAACACTGAACTGGCTCTCCGCCAATCAGAAGGCGCGGGTCTAATACCGGTCACCTGATTGGCTGAAGGCACAGGCGATCCCATTGGCCAGCTAGCAGAAGTGAAGAAGAGGCGCACAGAGGACACAGGAGCCATCGCCTGACCCATGCTACCCATCCCACAGCTCGCCGCCGTCCCCCACTGCCTGACCCGCCATCAAGATGGGGTAAGTGCCAGTCAGACAGCAAGTGGGCCAGGGGGCGGACGGGGGGTTTACAGTGGCTGTATATGATGGGCACAGAGGCTGCAATTGATGGGCACAGAGGCTGCATATGATGGGCATAGTGGCTGCATTTCATGGGCACAGTGGTTGCATATGATGGGCACAGAGGCTGCATTTCATGGGCACAGAGGCTGCATATGATGGGCACAGTGGCTGCATTTCATGGGCACAGTGATTGCATTTGATGGGGCACAGTGGCTGCATTTAATGGGGCACAGTGGCTGCATTTTCAGTTTGTTTGAGCCCCCCCCAAAAACAAATTTTGAGCACCAGCCACCACTGCTTGTTCTGGGGGGGGGGGGTTTACTGGAGGGGATCTTTTATAACTGAAGGGAATCTATTGCTGCTGGTGGGGATCTACTGTTGCTGGGGGGTCTATTGTTATTGTTACTGGCTGCAGGGGATCTGATTTTACTGCCTTTCTTGTTATCATTTCCAAATTTCATAGAAATTACTTAGCACAACAAAATTATATTTGGTCTAAAAGGGGCAATACTGAGAGCTGGGTAAGGGGCAGAGACATGGGGTGGTGCTCAGAGGCGGGTGGTGGGAAGAGGCAGAGATGAGAGTTACGCAGGGTGGGGGGGGGGATTTCCTGCACTTATTCTCTGAGAAAAATAGGCATGGGTAAAGGAAGTAGGCTGGAGGTGATTGGAATTGGTTAAAGAATGATTTGGTATACTACAGGATACAGCTCTTCCATAATATATCCAGGTGCTTGACTAAGAGTGGAAAGTGAGAAAATCACTGGCCGCAGCTGCTCTCTGTGGCTGCTGTGTTGCAGTGGGGAACTGGTTAACAGCTATATCAGCAAGAGGAGGGAGCTGCTAAGCAGGAGGAGTTCAATAGACTGAGTCAGGCAGCACTCCACTGTGGGAACTGTAGTCCAGAGGAGAGAGACTCTTGTAACCAAGAGCTTTTGGACTGCATTTCCCAGAGATAGATTGCCAGAAGTAAGGGAAAAAGCTGCATTTTCTCAGGCTGTACAGGACACAGTTTCCTCTTGCCATGAGGGAGCCTGGAGAATAAACATAGTTGTCCAGTGTGTACTATCACTGCTGCATGTCAGCAGCAGGATGCAGAGTGCCGAGTTTGAGAGTGCCGACCTGGGTGCAGAGCAGAGAGTGGACTAATTGTTGTGTGTGACCGGATGGTAAGCTGTAATATCTCTGGGACTGGTGAGCTGCTGCTAGGAGGATATACTATCTGCTGCAGGAGAGACTGAGCCCTTTAGCTACTGACCATACAGCCATCTAGTAGCCTTATTGCTAAAAGTAAAAGCAGCTCAACGCTCAAACCCAGAGTAAGTGTGAATCAGCTAAAAACTATTTTAAAAAACTGTCTCTTGACATGTGAAGGACTTACTTACCAGTCCTAGCATACCCCCTTTACCCTGTTCTCCACCCTCCATACCTTCCCACAAATGACTCAACAAGGTATTGGAGTAAAATGGCCTTAACGGCCTTTTATTATAATAACCATAACTAAATAAATAACATTTTAATAATTTTAAATAACTTTAAATAACCGTTCGTATTCACTTGGGGTCTTAAAGGGGAACACAACCACTGGTCACTGCGATAAACTTCAATAAACTTTTATAGGCCTCGAGTCGCAACTCCCGGACAGCGAGACAGTACCCAACCTTCGCAGTGACCTAACTTTACCCCTTCCTGTTTACCCACGGGTAACCGGAAGGTACCAGATAACTCCCATATTACATATGGGTACAACCCATGCTATATCTCAAATATAGCACACAACTCCTCCTCCACACAGACCCAAACCACTGCCACCGCCCGCAAGGGGTAAAACCTTACCCTTGCGAGCACCTCCACACCTTCAAAGCCCGCTCTATCCCCTCCTGCAGGCCCAGAGCCCAAAGGTCTGTGCCAACTTCGTTAAGGTGCACCCCATCACTCCTAAGGTACCTCCATGTGTCCACCTCTAGCTCTCTATGCCTTATTGTCACCCCCCCATTACGTATGATGAACCTGCTGACTTCTTTGTTTACTTTTACCCTGGCCCTATCCACCTTTTTAGCTGACCAAGCCCATCGCCACGATGTCCTACCAACCATGTCTGACCACACAATCACCATACCTGGGAATGTTGCCTGTAGCCGTAGAACATCGCATTTTATGTCCCGTATCAACTCCCTCATGGACCTGGACCCCATGTCGTTCCCACCAACATGTAGCACCAAGACATTTGGTGCCCTGTCCCAACGGGCGAACCTGTGAACTTCAGACCTTACCCTACTCCAAAGCATGCCCGGTACCCCGATCCATCTGACCTGCGCTTCCTGCCTTGGAATGCCCAATTGCCTCCCGTTGGGCCGCACATCGGCTCTTTTGGCCCCCCAGAAGATGAAGGAGTGTCCCAGGATCCACACCAAGCCCACCTCTCCACCTGTGAAACAAAGTTGACAAACAAAACAGTAAGCGCCCTACCTGCAACCAACACTAAAACCCCAAAATCAATCTCCCAACCACAGAAATTAACTTTCTTTTTTTTTTTTTTTTTTTTTTTTTTTATAGTAAATGAGGGCGTATATAAAGCCTGAACCTGTCCGAATCCCATCTACCTATACGCTTCACCGCCTCCGCATTAAGCCCGGCTTTTGCTGCCTCTGTAGCAGCGCCAATGCGGAAAGAATGTGAGGAATAACTATTGGGGTCGTACCCAGCCGCCACTAAACACTTCTTGAACACCGCTATAAATTGGAACTTGGACAAGGCCAACCCATCTGCATGCATCAAAAAAGGGCCCGATAACCTGGGCCGTAAGTCCCGGAATGATTGTATCGCCCTAACCGGGCAAATGGAGGATTCCAAAATGCGAAAAACTTCCAACTGAACCCCTTTTCCCAACTGATCCGTTTTTGACCGCGTTATCCAGATCCTAACCGAATCCTTCAAGCACTCCAAGTCCGCCCACTGCAGCCCCCCTTGAGCCCGCTTGGACGGGCTAACTAGTTCGCTAACCCTTAACGCTCCGTAGAACGCTAGCGCGAAAGCCGCTCGGAATAAGGCACTTTCGTACTCCGACACACAAATGGACGAAATGTGAGAGAACAAGCCCTGTAACATAGTAAAAGACACCGGGCGCCGACCATCCCTCCTCCTGTGCTCTTTCCTGTACCCTTTCACCGCTTGCCTCACCCAAAATTCTTTCGTATAATCCCGTTGCCCTTGCAATTTGAAAAGAAAGGCAAGACCTGCCAACTTCTTATCAATGGCCGATGCCGAAACCTCACCCTCAAAACCCAGATTAATGAAATAAAGAACCGCCTGTGTGACCTCCGGGCCCTCAGGATCGATGTCCAACTTGTGCAAACATGTTAACCACTCCTGCCATACCTTAGAGTAGGCGTCCCACGTGGCCTTACTCACAGAGCGCTGAATCCACCCTGCCACGTTCCCAAGGCAACGTTCCACATCCAGTCCGGGCAGGTAACCCCCTGCTGCTCCGCGTCTGGTGCCAATTCCCGAAACCTGTCCCACTGGAAACGAGACAGAGAATCAGCCAAGGTGTTCTCAACCCCCGGTAAGTGCACAGCGTAGATGAAAGCATTCAATTTCAAACAGCGCAACACTAAATATCTCAACAACCTGACCACCGGCTCTGACTTGGCCGATAGTCGGTTGATAACCTGAACCACCCCCAGGTTGTCGCAGTGGAGCCGTACCTTCATGTTACGAAATGCTTCCCCCCATATTTCCATTGCTACCACAATTGGAAACAGTTCCAGGAGGACAAGGTTTTTTAAAAACCCAGCTTCCCCCCAGGCCTGGGGCCATCGCGCGGCACTCCATTGTCTTTGAAATACCGCACCGTACCCTGTCGAACCTGCCGCGTCCGTGAATAATTCGAGGTCCCAATTACTAATGGGACCCGACATCCACAGGGAACGACCATTAAATGATTGCAGAAAGTCATGCCAAATACACAAATCGTCCCTGTGCTCCTTCTTTAAACTAACAAAGTGAGTGGGGGCGTGAACCCCGGCTGTGGCAGCCGACAACCGTCGGCAAAACACCCTTCCCATGGGAATTATTCTGCAAGCAAAATTTAGCTTCCCCAATAATGATTGTAGCTGCCGCAACTGCACCTTGCGCCTACCGGCAATCTCCCGTACTTCCGCCTTGAGACTTTCCAATTTGTCTACTGGCAAGCGGCATTCCATTCCCAAAGAATCTACCTCAATTCCCAAGAATACAATGCTGGACTTAGGACCTTCAGTTTTTTCCGGTGCTAGTGGAACCCCGAAACGCTCCGCTATATGCTGCAAAGTTCCCAATAAGACCGCACAAATGTTGGAACCCGGTGGGCCAACGCACAAGAAGTCGTCAAGATAGTGCACCATCGAGTTGATACCCGATACGTCGCGGACCACCCATTCCAAGAATGAGCTGAAAGCTTCAAACAATGCACAAGAAATGGAACATCCCATCGGAAGGCACCGATCCACGTAGTACGCCCCATTCCATGCACAGCCCAGCAGTCGAAAGCTGTCCGGGTGAACCGGCAAAAGCCGGAATGCGGACTCAATGTCCGCTTTCGCCATCAGCGACCCCTGTCCGTAACGACGCACCCAAGATATCGCGGCGTCAAAGGAAGTGTACGTCACCGCACACTCCTCTGGCGCAATCGAATCATTGACCGAACCACCCTTCGGGAAGGAAAGGTGGTGAATCAACCTGAACTTGTTTGGCTCTTTCTTGGGAACTACCCCCAATGGTGATACCACTAAACCCTGAAGGGGAACGGAAGTAAAAGGACCGGACATGCGGCCTAAACTTACCTCTTTCTCAATTTTTTCCGAAACCACCGTTGGATGCAACAGGGCTGAACGTAAATTTGTCGCCATAGGAGGGGCAGCCGTTAATGAGCACGGAATTTTAAAACCAAACGCGAATCCTGCCTCTAACAATTGGGCCGCTTTGCGGTCGGGGTATCTACTGAGGAAAGGACGCATCCTTTCCACCCGCACCGGCGTCCTCCCTTTTACTCGCAGGCTCTCCGCCACGCCCCTTCCCTCTTCTAAAGCACTTGGACAATGCATGCGAACCCCCGCAGCCGGAGCACGTGTGCTTAAATCGGCAGTTTGCCCCATACTTACATGAGCCCTCGTTGAACTGCCAACAGAAGCCCCATTTTTTGTCGGTCGGTTGTCCTGGAGCTGTGTTACCTCCGACCCCTGCCTGAAAAAACTGTGAGGGAGCCCTCGTCGCCGTCATAAGCTTCATCCATAGGCTGATATCCTTATGATCCCAGCGTAGCGACGGTCGAACCGCCATCCGTTGTCTAAACTGTTCATCATACCGTAGCCACGCTATCCCGCCATACGTCCGGTGTGCCTCGCTAATGGCCTCCAGGTATACGAACAAAGCCGAGCAGTGTTCCGGGTGCTTTTCCCCAACCACACTAGCCAAAATGGCAAATGCCTGCAGCCAGTTGGAAAAGGTACGCGGGATCAACCTATATCTGCGTTTTTCTTCATCCTCTTTCTTAGCCAACTCCGGCTTCAGTCTATCCAGATTGAACTTTTCTAATGGCAACAATGTGAATATCTCCACATATTCGCCTTTCCAAATTTTGTCCTTTACCTCTGTCTTGAGATGCGCTCCCAGCGGGCCCTCAAAACAGACGTAAACCTCGCTTCTCGCGGAATCCGCCAACCTAACTGAATCCGCCTTTTTCTCCACCGATTTTTCTTGACCGTCCGGGGTTGGCCCGCCCGCCGATGCAGTAGGGGAGTCGACCGCTGCCGGCCCCGTGCCCGCCACAGAAGTAACCGTGGTCCCGGCCAACCCGGTCGCCGTTAGAGTGGCCACAGCCGTACCTGAGGTCCCCTGTGTCGTAGCCCACGCCTGAACCGGGGACGGGCTAACCCCCGCCGCTGGTTCAAAGCGTTGTACCAATGCCCGCAAACCCCCCAGCAAATCCTGTAGTCCTGCTTCCCTGGGCTGCTCTGTAGGGGGCCTAACCCCTCTCGCCCCCGCTGAACCACTCCCCCCTGGGGACCCCCTGTGTTTTTCCTGTTCTAACAACTTTCCTAATAAATCAGAAACAGATAAAGAGGAAACGTACTCACCAGGCTGCCCAGGACTGGGCCTATCAGCCGCCATTCCCGAATCCACCGCTGGGGTCGTCCCCTGTTCTTCGTCCCTCTCCGACCCGGACAGCTCACCCTCCGATCTGTCGCTGACCTCCGCTCGCTGAACAGCCGCTGTCTGCACCCCAGAAGGACCTGCTCTGGGTGCCGTGGGTCTGCGTTGTCTCTCTCTTCCCGACCTCTCAGGTGTACCGCCAGACCCGTGCGATGCCCGCCTTGATGGACTTCTCCGCCTCTGACTGGTCTGGGCTGCTGTCGCGCTTTCTCCACCTCCGCTCACCCGCGTCACTGTGCTCCTCATCCTCCCTCTGGGAATTGCTGGGCTGCTGGCCGCTTCGGATACCTGGTCAGCCCCCCGAGTCTCGCTCCTCTCACGCTGGGCCGTCTGGTGGCTTGTACCTTCCATCGCATCTCCTGCAGCCTGCTCTTGGCATCTGCGATGAGCCGGGGGGGGGGGGGGCAGAACCGTGTGCTCCACTGGGCTCCCCCTTTCCTCCACTCCTGCCTCTGCGCTGTGTCTTCTTTGCATTACAAGCCCTGCTGTCATGTGTCTGTCTCTCACTGGGGGGTGGATGGGCCGCTCTTCTTCCTTCAGCCATACGCCTCTGACCACCAGGTGCAGTGTCAGGGCTGAAGCGCTCCGGCGGCCGGGACCGCCGTGCACGTGGTGTCTCAGGGCCCCCCCCGTTCGCCGCCGCTCCGTTCTCCTGGATCACCGCCGCTACCTGAGCCTGCAGCCAATCGCCCCCTCGCTCTGCAGCCGCCTCCCTCAGTCGCAACATCAGCTCCTCCATCACTGAGATCTCCATAATAGGTAACGAGCAGAGCGGTGGGAGCGTGTGTAATCTTCTTCCCCGCCGCTCGACACTGACGTCACTTCCCCCTGTACTCCTGGCTAATTCCCACTGAGCGCCTCCCCTGTCCGGACCACTCCCCTTTTCTTAAAGAGACCTCACAGCGTGACTGTGCAGTCCGCACATGTCATGCTGTCCCTCCGCTGATCTCTTCGTTCCCCTGCTGCAGGACTCACTTTACAGCTGCTACACAGAGACCTTTACATATTGCCATTCTCCTAGCGTCTGCTGTCTAGACTAGTTATAGTATTATTATTCACAATGTAGTTAATGCGTATTTATACTTGTGTTCTTATAAGCACTTGCAGTATCATTTAACCAGGTGTGTCAGAGGGGCTGAGAGTTCTTGGAGTTAAGGTGCAGAATAGAGAACCCAATTTACCAAGCGGGGTAGCGCTACATTATAGTCATATTAACTCCCTATTTTCTAAGCACTTTCAGCTGCTGACTTGATAACTTATTGAGTATGCAGCTTCTTCATCATATTTCTTGCCCACGTTCCAGTTTAAGCTGAAGCTATGACTGCTGCCCCAGGGTGGCTTCTTTTTCTTGCAGTGTCCTTTGGAGCAACCCTTGTAGGGACTAGAGTTGTGTCTTTCTTACCTGTGTGCATCAAGTAAAAGGCACAGCCCAGCAACCAAGGATGGCAAAGCACTCACCTCCCCCTCCCTCCTTTTCCCCCTTCTCCATGCTAACAGACTGACTGCAGATTGCACTGTCCACTGTTAACTCTTTCCTGTGAAAACTGGGAGTTCAGGCTTGAAAGTTATAAACTGCAAATGCTAGGTAAGAATTTTAACAAATATTTAACTGAGGAAATACATATATACATATGCATACCTGAGGGGCCACTGTTGAAGTAAAGAATCACTGCAGTAATTGCCATTACTACAGTGATCGTGACTGTCTTCCAGGTCCTGTGCTGAGCGGCTGCCCTGCTGCATAGTAACCACAGGGAGTCACTCGTTCAGCAAGGGCAGCATTCACAGAGTGCATTTTTTCTCGATGAATGCAAAGTGTTCTCTGGACGAAGTAAGGATTGTGACTGCAATTCCCTGCCTTTCCAATTCCAATCAGAGAATGCCTTGCATTCGTTGAGAAAAATACAAGGTCTACTGTGAATGGCATCTGTGCCGAATGAGCAACCCCCTGTGTTTACTATGCAGCAGAGCAGCTGCTCAGAAAGGGATCTGGAAGACAGCGGCAATGACTGTGGTAGTGGAGACTACTACAGTAATTCCACTGCGGTATGCCATATACATACTTATGTGGGGATTTATACCTGGAGAAAATTTACACTCACCTGCCACTTTATTGGGTACACCTGTTTAATTGCTTGGTAACACAAATTGCTAATCAGCCAATCGCTTGGCAGCAACTCAATGCTTTTAGGCTCCCCTAAAATTGGACAATAGAAGGCTGGAAAAACGTTGTCTGGTCTCAATTTCAGCTGCGACATTCAGATGGTAGGGTCAGAATTTGGCATAAACCTGTCTTGTATCAACGGTTCAGGCTGGTGGTGGTGGTGTAATGGTGTGGGGGATATTTTCTTGGCACACTTTGGGTCCCTTAGTACCAATTGAGCATTGTTTAAATGCTACGGCCTACCTAAATATTGTTGCCGACCATGTCCATCACTTTTTGACTACAGTGTACCCATCTTCTGATGGCTATTTCCAGCAGGATAATGCACTGTCTCAAAGGTCAGATAATCTCAAACTGGTTTCTTGAACATGACTAGGGATGGGCCAAACGGACCCATGATCGGTTCGCACCAGAACTAATGAACACAGCGAAAGTTTGGAACCGAATAACAAACCCCATTAAAGTCAATGGGACCCGAACGGCAAAAATCAAAAGTGGCCATTTTGAAGGGTTATATGCAAGTATTTGGGCATACAATGGTTATAGGGGTCCGGCTCCTGCACTGGGGGACATGTATCAATAAAAAAAAAAAGTTTGTGAAAAACTTAATTTTTAAATGAGCAGTGATTTTTTGATTTTTTAAGTGAAAGCCTAAAAATGAAAAAAATCCTTCCAATATAGTGCCTGGGGGTCCCATCTGTACCATGTCTAGAATCTGCTGCAGCAATAATTGCATTTATAAACCCCCCAAAAAATGAAATTTTCCTTGCAAGCAGCCTTTATTTTGCTCAGCAACAGCTAGGAAACCAGTGTGTATGATGAGGCCACAATGTAGTGCACTGGGAACAAGATTAGAGATTTTTTGGATGCATTCTGATGTCACTTTGACTTTGTATAGAAGTAACGGGTGCGTGAAAATTGGTCTTTGAGTGTCGGTGGCGCCTTCCCACCATAACCCTATAGAGGTAATCTAGATGAAAGCAAGAATTGGCCTTGCTGAAAAAAATTGCAATGATATGCACCTGTCAAACAGGTGCAGAAAAATTGGTCTTTGGGTGTTGTGGCACCTTCCCACTGTAACACTATAGAGGTACTCTTGATGAAAGCAAGAATTGGCCTTGATGTAAAAAATTGCAATGATATGCACCTGTCAAACAGGTGCAGAAAAATTATTCTTTGGGTGTCGGTGGCGCTTTCCCACTGCAACCCTTTTGAGGTAATCTAGATGAAAGCAAGAATTGGCCTTGCTGTAAAAAATTGCAATGATATGCACCCGTCAAACAGGTGCAGAAAAATTATTCTTTGGGTGTTGGGGGCCTTCCCACCGTAACCCTATAGAGGTGCTCTTGATGAAGGAAAAAAAAAATTGTAATGATATGCACCTTTCAAACAGGTGCTGAAAAATTGGTCTTGGGGTGTTAATTGTGCCCATGCAAGCTATACCAAAAACATGCTTCCATATGAAATGATTGAACACCCTTAAAGCTAGACAGCCTCAAAGTCCTAGAGAGATTCCACATCCCAAAAAAACTTGATCAGTGACATCGGCATCAGGGGCTTCATAGCTGGTAATCCAGGACCGATTCATTTTTATAAAAGTCAAACGGAGTCTGTAACAAAACCTCCTGCAGCACTGAATGCCGTTCTGAAAGCACGCTGGATGCAGGGCAGCCCAACAACTCAATAGCATACTGGGCAAGTTCTGGCCAGTGGTCTATTCTCTTGACCCAGTAAGTCAGTGGATCGTCAGCTGGAAAGCTCTCCATCTCCGTTTTGGCCCCAAGGTAATCGTCCACCATGTGATGCAGATGCTGCCGATTGGATGTGGAAGCTGACAGCCCTGGGCGGCGAGGACTAAATAAATTCCAAAATGCCTCACTTAGGTGGACGCCTTCTCCAAAGCTCCTCTCTTGACCAACAGAAGACTCAAAACGGCGTTTTCCACGACACTGTAACCTACTGGAGTCAGGAAAGACGTTCAATAAAATCCTCTTTAACGTGTACTCAAGAGATTTTATCTTCTGCACTCTCTGTGGGGACGGGATGAGTTCTGAGACCTTCCCCTTACAACGGTGGTCAAGGAGGGTTGCCAATCAGTAGTCATCCTTCTCCTTTATGCCACGTATTCTTAGGTCCTTTTGCAGGCTTTGAAGCATGAGGTTGCCCATATGCCTCAAATTTGCCAAGGCTTGAGAAGCAGACTCCACGGGGTCACTCAGGATGACAGGATCTGGAATTTCCTCCTCCCAGCTACGTACTACTCCCAAGGGTCCTGGGGTTGGAAAGCCATCGCTTACAGATTGACGCATGTCTTCCTCTTCTTCGAAGCCTATGAAAGTGCCAGAATCCTCCTCCTCATCCTCCTCCCCTCTCTCCTCCTGTGTGTTCTGTGACATAGGAATGATGGTGTCTGGATAAAGTGGGCCTTGAGAGGAAAGGAAGTCCTACTCTTCTTCTTGCTGCTCTGCCTCCAGTGCCCTGTCCATAATGCCACGCAGAGTCTACTCCAGCAGGAACACAACAGGGATTGTATCACTGATGCATGCATTGTCGTGGCTCACCAACTTTGTGGCCTCCTCAAATGGTGACAATACAGCGCATGCATCCATAATGATCAGCCTTTGGCTTGGGGAAAAAAGCCAAAGCGGCCTGAACCTGTCGTTGTGCCGTATTCACATAGGTACTTGTTGACGGCCCTCTGCTGCATGTATAGCCGCTGCAGCATTGACAAAGTCGAGTTCCACCTGGTGGGCATGTCACAAATCAGGCGGTTTTCCCGGTGAATTTCAGCCAACCGAGTACTGGCTGTGTATGACCACCTGAAATGGCTACAGACTCTTCTGGCCAGCTTTAGCACATCTTGCAACCCTGGGTATGTATTTAGGAAATGCTGCACCACCAAATTGAGGACATGTGCCAGGCATGGCACATGTGTCAACTTTCCCTGTCTAAGGGCGGACAGGAGGTTTAAGCCATTATCGTACACCACCATTCCTGGCTCCAGCTGGCGTGGTGTGAACCAGCTCTGGGCCTGTCCCTGCAGAGCTGCAAGAATCTCTGCTCCGGTGTGGTTTCTGTCCCCTAAACACACCATCTGAAGCTCTGCATGGCACCTTTTAGCTTGACTCTGGGAATAGCCCTTTGAATGCTTAGGGGGTACCTGGTGTTCATAGGACAATTCTGCAGAGGAGGGCATGGCGGAGGAGGAGGAGGGGGTAGAGCTCACAGGTCTGGCATCATCAGCACCAGCTGTATGGAGATGTGAGGGCACAACAAGCTGCAGCACCAAGCCGTCCTGCATCCTTTCCAGTTGCAAGCAACGTTACCTAGTGTGTTGTGAACAAAATATATCGTCCCTGTTTATGCTTGCTGGACCGCGTGTCAGCAGTAAGGTGGATTTTAGGGAAGACTGCCTTGCCCAATAATGCCAGAACATTCCCTTCTACATGATGGTAGAGAGATGGAACAGCCTTACGTGAAAAGTAGTAGCGACTGGGAACCTGCCATTGTGGTACAGCACATTGTGCGAATTCACGGAAGGGGGCAGAATCCACCAGGCTGAAAGGCAGAAGTTTGAGAGCCAACAGCTTTGACAAGCTTGCATTTAGATGCTGGGCATGTGGGTGGCAGGGACTGTATTTTTTTTTCCACTGCAGAAGATGGGGCAGAGAAATTTGCCAGCTACAGTCTACAGCTGGTGGTGTGCTGCTGGCAGATGTGCTGCTAGGACCTGGGACACCCTGTGCTATACCATCATCCCTATCAGTGGAGGCTGCTCAAAGGTAATGACTCGGTATAGGAGGAGGAGGAGGGACAGATTTGCGCCCCTTTTATGTGGATTTCAGGTGCTCTTGCCAACGGGCTGAGTGGTTGGATGTTAAATGCCTTGTTAAGAATGTGGTACCCAAATGGTTGGTGTTTTTGCCACATTTGATGTGCCCGAGACACAGTTTGCAGATAGCAACAGTGCGATCCAGATGTGCTGAAAAAGGCCCAAACAGCTGAGCTTTGGGGAGTGGGCCGGGAAATAACAGCTGCAGAATGTGATGGAATAGGGTGGCTGCTCTCTACTCTTTCTTGATGTCGGCCTCCTTGGAGTTGTGCCACCTCACCTTCAGTTTCCTCCTCTGCTCTATCTGGCACCCAAGTTGCATGAGTGACCTCATCATCATCATCTCCATCTCCTCCATCTTCATCATTACCACTGGAGACAACTTGGCAATACGCTGTGGCCTGGGGAACATGAATGCCAATTTGTCTACCAGTGTTCCTCCCTCTCTCTAGGCTCACGTTCCTGTCATCCTCAACCTCAGAACCAACATCTGAATCCAGTAATGGCTGAGCATCATCAAGCAGCAAGTGGCTGACTCTGTGGTCAAATAACTCAGCTGACTCCTCAATGGCTGATGTTGGGGCTATGACAGGAATAGATGTGGACAAGGAGGCAGGTTTATCCACTCTGGCAACTGAAGGTGACTGCACACTTGTCTCTGCTTGCATGACAAAGGATGAGGAGGATGAGAAGGTTTAGTAAGCCAGTCCACCACCTCCTCTGCATGCTGTTGCTGAATAGCAGGGGCAAACTCATTAAACAGAGGAAATGCTCTGCCTGAGGACTGACCACCACATCCACCTTTGCCTGTGGACACATTTATTGCTGGCCCCCTTACAGTGCTAAGGGAACGTCTGCCTCTCCTTGTTGTCCTCCCAGACATTATTGGGAGGGAGAGGGCGGTGCTTATAAGCAAATGTAAAGAAGAAGTTGAAATCTGTACATAGATGCACTTTAATTTGAGTATTCACACTACACAGACACACTCCACGGATACACTATAATATACTGCAATATAATGCACCAAAAATACAGTGACGCACAGAACTCTATGTCATTAAACTGGCAGTAACGCACACATAACTATATGGTGTTAAACTAGCAGTAATGCACACAGAAGTTAATGACATTAAACTGGCATTAATGCACAAAACTATATGGTGTTAAACTGGCAGTAACGCACACAGAACTATATGGCGTTAAACTGGCAGTAACGCACACAAAACTATATGGCGGTAAACTGGCAGTAACGCACACAGAAGTAAATGGCGTTAAACTGGCAGTAACGCACACAGAAGTAAATGGCGTTAAACTGGCAGTAACACACACAGAAGTAAATTGCGTTAAATTGGCAGTAACGCACACAGAACTATATGGCGTTAAACTGCCAGTAACACATACAGAAGTAAATGGCGTTAAACTGGCAGTAACACACAAAACTATATGGCATTAAACTGGTAGTGATGCACACAGAACTATATGGTGTTAAACTGGCAGTAATGCACACAGAACTATATGATGTTTAACTGGCAGTAACTCACACAAAACTATATGGCGTTAAACTGGCAGTAACGCACATGGAACTATATGGTGTTAAACTAGCAGTAACGCACACAGAAGTAAATGACATTAAAATGCCAGTAACGCACAAAACTATATGGCGTTAAACTAGCAGTAACGCACACAGAACTATATGGCGTTAAACTGGCAGTAACGTCCACACAGAAGTAAATGGCGTTAAACTGGAAGTATCGCACAGAACTATATGGCATTAAACTGGCAGTAATGCACAAAACTATATGGCGTTAAACTGTCAGTAATGCACACAGAACTATATGGCGTTAAACTGGCAGTAACACACACAGAAGTAAATGGCGTTAAACTGGCAGTAACGCACAAAACTATATGGCATTAAACTGGTAGTGATGCACACAGAACTATATGTCGTTAAACTGGCAGTAACACACACAAAACTATATGGCGTTAAACTGGCAGTAACGCACACAGAACTATATGGTGTTAAACTAGCAGTAATGCACACATAAGTAAATGACATTAAACTGGCATTAACGCACAAAACTATATGGCGTTAAACTGGCAGTAATGCACACAGAACTATATGGCGTTAAACTGGCAGTAACGCATGCAAAACTATATGGCAATAAACTGGTAGTAACGCACACAGAACTTTATGGCGGCAAACTGGCAGTAACGCACACAGAAGTAAATGGCGTTAAACTGGCAGTAACACACACAGAAGTAAATGGCGTTAAATTGGCAATAACGCACAAAACTATATGGCGTTAAACTGGCAGTAACGCACACAGAACTATATGGCGTCAAACTGGCAGTAACGCACACAAAACTATATGGCATTAAACTGGCAGTAACGCACACAGAAGTAAATGGTGTTAAACTGGCAGTAATGCACACAGAACTATATGATGTTAAACTGGCAGTAACTCACACAAAACTATATGGCGTTAAACTGGCAGTAACGCACATGGAACTATATGGTGTTAAACTAGCAGCAACGCACACAGAAGTAAATGACATTAAAATGCCAGTAACGCACAAAACTATATGGCGTTAAACTGGCAGTAACGCACACAGAACTATATGGCGTTAAACTGGCAGTAACGTCCACACAGAAGTAAATGGCGTTAAACTGGAAGTATCGCACAGAACTATATGGCATTAAACTGGCAGTAATGCACAAAACTATATGGCGTTAAACTGTCAGTAATGCACACAGAACTATATGGCGTTAAACTGGCAGTAACACATACAGAAGTAAATGGCGTTAAACTGGCAGTAACGCACAAAACTATATGGCATTAAACTGGTAGTGATGCACACAGAACTATATGTCGTTAAACTGGCAGTAACACACACAAAACTATATGGCGTTAAACTGGCAGTAACGCATACAGAACTATATGGTGTTAAACTAGCAGTAATGCACACATAAGTAAATGACATTAAACTGGCATTAACGCACAAAACTATATGGCGTTAAACTGGCAGTAATGCACACAGAACTATATGGCGTTAAACTGGCAGTAACGCATACAAAACTACATGGCAATAAACTGGTAGTAACGCACACAGAACTTTATGGCGGTAAACTGGCAGTAACGCACACAGAAGTAAATGGCATTAAACTGGCAGTAACACACACAGAAGTAAATGGCGTTAAATTGGCAATAACGCACAAAACTATATGGCGTTAAACTGGCAGTAACGCACACAGAACTATATGGCGTCAAACTGGCAGTGACGCACACAAAACTATATGGCATTAAACTGGCAGTAACGCACACAGAAGTAAATGGCGTTAAACTGGCAGTAACGCACACACAACTATATGGCGTTAAACTGGCAGTGACGCACACAGAACTTCATGGCGTTAAACTGGCAGTAAGGCACACAAAACTACATGGCGTTAAACTGGCAGTAACGCATACAAAACTATATGGCATTAAATTGGCCGTAACGCACACAGAACTTCATGGCGTTAAACTGGCAGTAACGCACACAGAAGTAAATGGCATTAAACTGGCAGTAATGCACAAAACTATATGGCGTTAAACTGGCAGTAAGGCATACAAAACTACATGGCGTTAAACTGGCAGTAACGCATACAAAACTATATGGCATTAAACTGGCCGTAACGCACACAGAACTTCATAGCGTTAAACTGGCAGTAATGCACACAGAAGTAAATGGCATTAAACTGGCAGTAATGCACAAAACTATATGGCGTTAAACTGGTAGTAATGCACACAGAACTATATGTCGTTAAACTGGCAGTAATGCACACAAAACTATATGGAGTTAAACTGGCAGTAACGCACACAGAACTTTATGGCATTAAACTGGCAGTAACGCACACAGAAGTAAATGACGTTAAACTGGCAGTAATGCACAAAAATATATGCCGTTAAACTGGTAGTAACGCACACAGAACTATATGTCGTTAAACTGGCAGTAACTCACACAACTCTATATGGCGTTAAACTGGCAGTAACGCACACAGAACTATATGGTGTTAAACTAGTAGTAACGCACACAAAACTATATGGTGTTAAACTGGCAGTAACGCACACAGAACTTTATGGCGTTAAACTGGCAGTAACGCACACAGAACTATATGGTGTTAAACTGGCAGTAACGTCCAAACAGACGTAAATGGCGTTAAACTGGAAGTAACGCACACAAAACTATATGGCGTTAAACTGGCAGTAACGCACACAGAACTTCATGGCGTTAAACTGGCAGTAACGCACACAAAACTTCATGGCGTTAAACTGGCAGTAACGCACACAAAACTTCATGGCGTTAAACTGGCAGTAACGCACACAAAACTATATGGCGTTAAACTGGCAGTAATGCACACAGAACTTCATGGCGTTAAACTGGCTGTAACGCACACAGAGGTAAATGGCGTTAAACTGGCAGTAATGCACAAAACTATATGTCGTTAAACTGGCAGTAATGCACACAGAACTATATGTCGTTAAACTGGCAGTAACGCACACAAAACTATATGGCGTTAAACTGGCAGTGACGCACACAGAAGTAAATGGCGTTAAACTGGCAGTAATACACAAAACTATATGCCATTAAACTGGTAGTAACACACACAGAACTATATGTCATTAAACTGGCAGTTACTCACACAACTCTATATGGCGTTAAACTGGCAGTAACAAACACAGAACTATATGGTGTTAAACTAGCAGTAACGCACACAAAACTATATGGTGTTAAACTGGCAGTAACGCACACAGAACTTTATGGCGTTAAACTGGCAGTAACGCACACAGAACTATATGGCATTAAACTGGCAGTAACGTCCGCACAGAAGAAAATGGCGTTAAACTGGCAGTATCGCACAGAACTATATGGCGTTAAACTAGTAGTAACGCACACAGAACTATATGTCGTTAAACTGGCAGTAACGCACACAGAACTATATGTCGTTAAACTGGCAGTAACTCACACAACTCTATATGGCGTTAAACTGGCAGCAATGCACACAGAACTATATGGTGTTAAACTAGCAGTGACGCACACAAAACTATATGGTGTTAAACTGGCAGTAACGTACACAGAACTACATGGTGTTAAACTGGCAGTAGCATCCACACAGAAGTAAATGGCGTTAAACTGGCAGTATTGCACAGAACTATATGGCGTTAAACTGGCAATAACGCACAGAGAACTTTATGTCGTTAAACTGGCAGTAACGCACACAAAACTATATGGCGTTAAACTGGCAGTAACGCACACAGAACTATATGGTGTTAAACTAGCAGTAACGCACACAGAAGTAAATGACATTAAACTGGCAGTAACGCACAAAACTATATGGCGTTAAACTGGCAGTAACGCACACAGAACTTTATGGCGTTAAACTGGCAGTAACGCACACAGAACTATATGGTCTTAAACTGGCAGTAGCGTCCACACAGAAGTAAATGGCGTTAAACTGGCAGTATTGCACAGAACTATATGGCGTTAAACTGGCAATAATGCACACAGAACTATATGTCGTTAAACTGGCAGTAACGCACACAAAACCATATGGCGTTAAACTGGCAGTAACGCACACAGAACTATATGGTGTTAAACTAGCAGTAACGCACACAGAAGTAAATGACATTAAACTGGCAGTAACGCACAAAACTATATGGCGTTAAACTGGCAGTAATGCACACAGAACTATAAGGCGTTAAATTGGCAGTAACGCACACAGAACTATAAGGCGTTAAATTGGCAGTAACGCACACAGAACTATATGGCGTTAAACTGGCAGTAACACACACAGAAGTAAATGGCGTTAAACTGGCAATAATGCACACAGAACTATATGTCGTTAAACTGGCAGTAACGCACACAAAACTATATGGCGTTAAACTGGCAGTAACGCACACAGAACTATATGGTGTTAAACTAGCAGTAACGCACACAGAAGTAAATGACATTAAACTGGCAGTATCGCACAGAACTATATGGCATTAAACTGGCAGTAATGCACAAAACTATATGGCGTTAAACTGTCAATAATGCACACAGAACTATAAGGCGTTAAATTGGCAGTAACGCACATAGAACTTTATGGCGTTAAACTGGCAGTAACGCACACAGAAGTAAATGGCCTTAAATTGGCAGTAACACAAAAACTATATGGCGTTAAACTGGCAGTAACGCACACAAAACTATATGGCGTTAAACTGGTAGTAACACACACAGAACTATATGTCGTTAAACTGGCAGTAACTCACACAACTCTATATGGCGTTAAACTGGCAGCAATGCACACAGAAGTAAATGGCGTTAAACTGGCAGTAACACACAAAACTATATGGCATTAAACTGGTAGTGATGCACACAGAACTATATGATGTTAAACTGGCAGTAACTCACACAAAACTATATGGCGTTAAACTGGCAGTAACGCACATGGAACTATATGGTGTTAAACTAGCAGTAACGCACACAGAAGTAAATAACATTAAAATGCCAGTAACGCACAAAACTATATGGCGATAAACTGGCAGTATCGCACAGAACTATATGGCATTAAACTGGCAGTAATGCACAAAACTATATGGCGTTAAACTGTCAGTAATGCACACAGAACTATATGGCATTAAACTGGCAGTAACACACACAGAAGTAAATGGCGTTAAACTGGCAGTATCGCACAAAACTATATGGCATTAAACTGGTAGTGATGCACACAGAACTATGTGTCGCTAAACTGGCAGTAACACACACAAAACTATATGGCGTTAAACTGGCAGTAATGCACACAGAACTATATGATGTTAAACTAGCAGTAACGCACACAGAACTAAATGACATTAAACTGGCATTAACGCACAAAACTATATGGCGTTAAACTGGCAATAACGCACACAGAACTTTATGGCGTTAAACTGGCAGTAACGCACACAGAAGTAAATGGCGTTAAACTGGCAGTAACACACAAAACTATATGGCATTAAACTGGTAGTGATGCACACAGAACTATATGGTGTTAAACTGGAAGTAATGCACACAGAACTATATGATCTTAAACTGGCAGTAACTCACACAAAACTATATGGCATTAAACTGGCAGTAACGCACATGGAACTATATGGTGTTAACCTAGCAGTAACGCACAGAGAAGTAAATGACATTAAAATGCCAGTAACGCACAAAACTATATGGCATTAAACTGGCAGTAACGCACACAGAATTATATAGTGTTAAACTGGCAGTAACGTCCACACAGAAGCGAATGACGTTAAACTGGCAGTATCGCACAGAACTATATGGCATTAAACTGGCAGTAATGCACAAAACTATATGCCGTTAAACTGTCAGTAATGCACACAGAACTATATGGCGTTAAACTGGCAGTAATGCGCACAGAACTATATGGCATGAAATTGGCAGTAACATCCATAGAAGTAAATGGCGTTAAACTGGCAGTAACGCACAAAACTATATGGCATTAAACTGGTAGTGATGCACACAGAACTATATGTCATTAAACTGGCAGTAACACACACAGATCTATAAGGCATTAAATTGGCAGTAACGCACACAGAACTTTATGGCGTTAAACTGGCAGTAACGCACACAGAAGTAAATGGCGTTAAACTGGCAGTAACGCACACAGAAGTAAATGGCGTTAAACTGGCAGTAATGCACAAAACTATATGGCGTTAAACTGGTAGCAACGCACACAGAACTATATGTCATTAAACTGGCAGTAACTCACACAAAACTATATGGCGTTAAACTGGCAGTAACGCACACGGAACTATATGGTGTTAAACTAGCAGTAACTCACACAGAAGTAAATGACATTAAAATGCCAGTAAAGCACAAAACTATATGGCGTTAAACTGGCAGTAACGCACACAGAACTATTTGGCGTTAAACTGGCAGTAACGTCCACACAGAAGCGAATGACGTTAAACTGGCAGTATCGCACAGAACTATATGGCATTAAACTGGCAGTAATGCACAAAACTATATGCCGTTAAACTGTCAGTAATGCACACAGAACTATATGGCGTTAAACTGGCAGTAACGCGCACAGAACTATATGGCATTAAACTGGCAGTAACGCACACAGAAGTAAATGGCGTTAAACTGGCAGTTATGCACAAAACTATATGGCGTTAAACTGGTAGTAATGCACACAGAACTATATGTCATTAAACTGGCAGTAACTCACACAAAACTATATGGCGTTAAACTGGCAGTAACGCACACGGAACTATATGGTGTTAAACTAGCAGTAAATGACATTAAAATGCCAGTAACGCACAAAACTATATGGCGTTAAACTGGCAGTAACGCACACAGAACTATATGAGGTTAAACTGGCAGTAACGTCCACACAGAAGTAAATGACGTTAAACTGGCAGTAACGCACAAAACTATATGGCATTAAACTGGTAGTGATGCACACAGAACTATATGGCGTTAAACTGGCAGTAATGCACACAGAACTATATGATATTAAACTGGCAGTAATGCACACAGAACTATATGGCATTAAACTGGCAGTAACGTACACAGAAGTAAATGGCGTTAAACTGGCAGTAACGCAATCAAATAGACGGTGTTCAACCGTCACTACACTGACTCTATCTGAACTGTCCCTACTCTAACTATTCACTAATGTGAAGATTACTGACACGGTCTCACTACACTACACTGAAAATTTCTGAGCTGTCCCTACTCTACACTAATGTATGTATGAATGACACGGCCTCACTATGCTACAGTGAAACTATCTGAGCTGTCCCTACTCTAGCTGCACACTATGCAAAGCTGAATGATGGTCTTCCTCACTACACTCACACTATCCCTAGACTGACACTAAACTAATATTCTACACTGACAATTGAAGCAGCACAGTATAGCATACTAACTAATAGCACTGAACAGAGCCCTCTTCTATCTCTCTCCATGCCAAAATCACACTGAAAATGGCTGCCATTGAAAGAATACTTTTATACTGTGGGGCGGGAATGAGCCATGATTGGATAAAGTCACGATGACAGTGTCCAATCATGACTCTTACAGTGCTCTGTGCCCTGATTGGCTGAAGCTTCCACTGCTTCAGCCAATCAGGGCTTGCAATGCACTGTTCAGCGCCACAATGCATTGTGGTCGGTTCGGGGGGGCCGAACAAACAAACGAACAACCTGTTTGTTTGAAAAAGTCACGTGACTGTGATGTAACGCGTGGGAGGAGCCAAGGAAGCTCTGTGCAGATCAGCAGTTTCACACAGTGTACTGCACTGAATCTGCTCCTGTCTAAGGCGGCTGACTGCTATAGTAAAACCTGCATATGCCTTATCATTATAAGGCACACGTGAGTGGATTGAAGTTTGCCTGTGTACCTTGGTATCCTAACTATTGCACAATGATTGTTTTTTTTCTCTTATCTGCCTGTTTATGATTCCCACATTGGTTGTGAATAGAAGCAAAAAACACATTGGTACTATCAATGAGCACCTTAATTAAGCAAGTGTTTTTAAACAGCTTTGCTAGTGATGAAAAGCTCTATACCAATCAGGATTCTACACCTGTATAATTGAACCTTCTGAATACATCCCTATATATTTATTTTTATGTGGATTTTTTATGTGAATTTTTGTACACATTTGGTGTCACTAATTTTTTATAATTTTACACTATTTTGATTGCTGGATTTTATAGGAATTTTTACTCACCGCTGGATTTATTTGACTATTTATATTTATTCTTATATATTCATTTTCATGCACATTGTGAAGCGCTTCAAATATCATTATTTATTCTTTTTAAGTGACTCTGAAAACACTCTTTTGATAGCAGCCTCACTTGGTTTCATGTGTAATTATCAGCTATTTAGCATCACAGCGCTTTGTGTTTTATATATATTTTAACCTGTTTGGTTGGCTGTTCATGGAACATCCGAACAGCGAAAGTTCGGCCCGAAATTATGCTCGGGCCGAACCGTTCGCTCATCCCTAAACATGACAATAAGTTCACTGTACTCCAATGGCCATAACTGGGAAATATTCAACTCACTGAGCTAAATGGAAAACGTTTATTGATTACAAAAACATATACTATATATAAAAAACCATTGGTATCACAAACGCACTTAAACGACTAAAACCCAAACATCCACCTCACTCATAATCTAGCAATATGAGCCAATAACCATAAGTCCCAACAATTGAAATGCATAGCTCTTAAGGATGAAGTAACCTAATGATCTCAAAGGATCCAATGGACATAGAATGCTCCAGCTCATAAATTGAATTATCACATATGTGGGTGATCATGTATCATGAGTCCGCCATTTTGAATTTGAAGATTATAGGATAGTTCAAAATCCAAACTTGTGTGTTATTAAGTGGGATTGACTCCATGATAGATGCCGGTATAATTAGAATGCATAAACAGTTGCAGTGGTCTAGAGGGGGCCCCTGGTTAAAGCTTAGTGTAGTATGATCCAACTGGCTATGCCAGGACAACAGTGTTAATGCTTGTATAGTTCTGCCAGAGATTGTTCAGTAATGCTTTGACCGCCCCCCCTAACACTGTGGAAAAGAGCAACGCAATGCTCCCAAACTGCACTTATATGGACTCAGCTTGATGTCCCCAATGATGTATAAAGCAGTCCATATATGTTCTACAACCAGAACTTGATCAATATTTTTTTTTAAAGTGTACAGAAGTGAGTACACCCCTCACATTTTGTAAATATTTTAATATATGTTTACATTGTAGCAAAGTGTCATTTCTTCAGTGTTGTTACATGAAAAGTTGTGAGTGTACAGCTTGTATAACAGTGTAAATTTGCTGTCCCCTGAAAAAAATTCAACACGCAGCCATTAATGTCTAAACCACTGGCAAGAAAAGTGAGTACACCCCTAAGTGAAAATGTCAAAATTGGGCCCAAAGTGTCAATATTTTGTGTGGCCACCATTATTTTCCAGCACTGCCTTAACCCTCTTGGGCGTGGAGTTCACCAGAGCTTCACAGGTTGCCACTGGAGTCCTCTTCCACTCCTCCATGATGACATCACGGAGCTGGTGGATGTTAGAGACCTTGCACTCCTCCACCTTCTGTTTGAGGGTGCCACACAGATGTTCATGAGGGTTTAGGTCTGGAGACATGCTTGGCCAGTCCATCACTTTTACCCTCAGCTTCTTTAGCAAAGCAGTGCTCGTTTTGGAGGTGTGTTTGGGGTCCTTATCATGTTGGAATACTGCCCTGCGACCCAGTCTCTAAAGGGAAGGGATTATGCTCTGCATCAGTATGTCACAGTACATGTTGGCATTCATGGTTCCCTCAATGAACTGTAGCTCCCCAGTGCCGGCAGAACTCATGCAGCCCCAGACCATGACACTCCCACCACCATGCTTGACTGTAGGCAAGACACACTTGTCTTTGTACTCCTCACCTGGTTGCCGCCACATATGCTTGACACCATCTGAACCAAATAAGTTTATCTTGGTCTCATCAGACCACAGGACATGGTTCCAGTAATCCATGTTCTTAGTTTACTTGTCTTCAGCAAACTCGTTGCGGGCTTTCTTGAGCATCATCTTTAGAAGAGGCTTCCTTCTGGGACGACAGCCATGCAGACCAGTTTGATGTAGTGTGCGACGTATGGTCTGAGCACTGACAGGCTGACCCCCCACCCCTTCAACCTCTGCAGCAATGCTTTCAGCACTCATATGTCTATTTCCCAAAGACAACCCTTGGATATGATGCTGAGCCTATGCACTTAAGTTCTTTGGTCGACCATGGGGAGGCCTGTTGTGAGTGGAACCTGTCCTGGTAAACCGCTGTATGGTCTTGACCACCATGCTGCAGCTCAGTTTCAGGGTCTTGGCTACCTTCTTTTAGCCTAGGCCATCTTTATGTAGAGCAACCTTTTTTTTTTTCTCAGATCGTCAGAGAGTTCTTTGCCATGAGGTGAGAACACCAAATTTAACATACCTGCTCCCTATTCACACCTGAGACCTTGTTACACTAACGAGTCATATTACACCGGGGACGGAAAATGGCTAATTGGCCCAATTTGTACATTTTCACTTAGGGGTGTACTGATGTTTGTTGCCAGCAGTTTAGATATTAATGGCTGTGTGTTGAGTTTTTTCGAGGGAACAGAAAATTTACACTGTTATCCCCTTCCCGCCAAGCGTACACAGATGTGCGGCCTCGGCTTTTGGGGGTTATACGGGAATGATGCCCGCAGCTACAGGCATCATCCCGGTACTGTTTTTTAGAGCCAGCGATCGGCTTTCAAGGTATAACAACCGATGCGGCTAAAAGCCACTCGGCTGTTATACCGGAGGAGCGGGAAGGGACATCGCCCCTTCCCGCCGCTCTTACCGGGCCCGATCTGTGATACATCACTTCCGGCGCCATAAGAGGGTATTTGTGGGCAATGTCAAATCATGTAATAGTGTGAGCAAATGTGATGTATCTCTTACATAAGAGAATTGGTTTCAGACAAATGGCTACAATATTTTGACAATGTACTAGCTAATTTTCTCAGTGAGTGACCCTACACCAAAAATGTTTGGATGCCCATGTCCATCCCTTTATGACTACAGTGTACCCATCTTCTGATGACTACTTCCAGCAGGATAATGCACCATGTCACAAAGCTCAAATCATCTCACCACTTGTTTCTTGAACATGACAATGAGTTTACTGTGCTCCAATGGCCTCCGCAGTCACCAGATCTCAATCCAATAGAGCACCTTTGGGACGTGGTGGAACAGGTGATTTGCATCATGGATGTGCAGCCGACAAATCTGCAGCAATTGCATGATGCTATCAAAATCTCTGAGAAATGTTTCCAACATCTTGTTGAATCTATGCCACGAAGAATTAAGTCAGTTTTGAAGGCAAAAGGGGGTCCAACCCAACCCAAATAGCAAGGTGTACCCAATAAAGTGGCCTGTGAACGTATCTGAAGCCAGATCCTTTTCAAGCTGCTAGTCTCCTATGTATACCCTATATCCCTGGATGGTAGCTTTCTCATTAAACTGCACACATACTACATTTCATGACCATACACCTATTTGTTCACTCACCTATATATAGCGCCTGCATAGTATACTTCCCTACTTTGTACTGTATTCCTCATTTGTACAAAAACTGTTAACCTGTTCTATATATAATATTCGTACTGAAACTTTGTGCTTTGTCCTATGCCTGCACACATCTCTCTGTGCTCCTAGCCTAGATCTGTCGTTTAAACACTGATTTTTGTAAACTCACTGTATTTAATCTATACGGTGTTCCCTTCTGTGCAAGTACATACAAGTCTTGTAACAGTGCTACTCCTGATTTAATAGCAGAGCAATGAATCCCCAGCACAGCTGTCAAAGTGTCAGATGCTGCAGAAAAGCCTGGCTCTGTTCACCTCGCAGAATCCCTTATGCTGGAAGGAGAGATGGACACATTCCCCTGATCCAGTGCATCTATCGCTGTGCAATCTTGTCTAATGAGGAGAGGGGGCGGAGGAGGAATTCCCTTGCTTTCCTAAAATACCTAATCCACAAGATGTCTGACTTCAAACTGACATCCCTGGGTCACTGCAAACATATTCTGACAGTCTTGCACCACAGCCAACTGGCAGATTTTAAAATAAGTTATTGTGTTCTGTGTTTTTGTAACCTCCTGCTTAACAATACTGTATATGAATTGGACTACACTGTATATGTGAATACACGGACACAATGGTTGCTAGGCAATTGTTTTGATGTATGTTTTAGGCAACCACCAATATGATGTGACAAGGGAAAATTATTAGTCCTAATAGCGAATACTTGTCATATAATCCAATTTGTGTTTAAATAAATAAGTGAGTAGGTCAATGAAAATGTAATGAATTCAATCTGCTCGTTGTCACACTACGATGCATAAAAAATGCATTTGGTAGACTGAATTAAATAAATAAAAAATGGCAGTTAGCAGTACCTTCTTTTGCAGTGTTTGAAGTGACTTTAAATGCTAACTTCACCTTTTCTAGAACATAGCCGATACAGTTGAGGGGCCGCATTAGGTATTAAAAACCATGCATCTTAGTAAAATATGCATTCATTATATTGTCATACCTGTAGGCCATTTGACCTCCCCTGGAAGCCTTGCCAAAAAGCTCCCAGTTAGCAAACTCCACATCCTGCATTGATGCTAGGACATGAAAACCATTGGATACTTACTCTCAGCATTACAGGATGAAAACCAACTGTTTTCATGTCGTAGCAACAAGGCAGGATATGGAGATTGCTAACTGGGAGTTTTTTCAGCCAGGCGTCCAGGGAAGCTGAAATACCCTACAGGTATAGCAATCTAATGAATGCATATTTTACAAAAATGCACAGTTTTTATTATCTACTGGGGTCCCTTGACTGCCTGCCTCATGCCTCTTTTAGCCAAGGTTCACACTGGATGTGGTGTGATGCAGTGCGATTTTCATGCTGTTTGGAGTACAAATTGTGCTTGACAACTGCAATTGTAATGCAATTTTAATAGTCAATGGGGCTTAAATTTGCACAGTCTTTTAGACTGAACTAGGGTGACCACGCACCAAGGCCACTGGTATTAAAACTTAACCTTTATTCAAATCATATAAAATGTATTGACTGTGTGTTTCAGGGTTGCAAAGCGCACGCGTTTTTTCGTGCCTGTAAATGCCCGTAAGGAGAAAAGCTTGCCAGTAAAAAACATGCTCTCGGCCAGTGACGCTCTCGACATGCGCATTTCCGGACTGGAGCTGGCCAAAAGTCTCCAATGATCTTTCCGACTCTGTGATCTGCTATTTATACCTTCCCCCTTCCCCAGCGTGCCTTATTTGACTTCAGCACAGGAGATGCCGGGATGGGGAGGAGTGGACACAGCCTGCAGTGGAGGACGGACTTCAGCCTAAAAGAAGGTAAGCTGGCTAAGCTGAGCAAAATGTAGTCATGTCAGTGGCTTGTCTTAGTGGGCAGGAGGAGGGAGGAGAGGATGGGTTCCTTGTAGCAGGCTCCTGTCTGATGCTGTTAGATTGTTTTTTTGTGTGTGAGAACTGCACTGCTTCTGAAGGAAGGATGTTTTCTGAGATCCCCCCAATCTCTATTACACCTCCCTAGAGTTCCTACCCATTACCTGCTCACCAGTCCAGTACACAGGCACAGCCTCCTCTCCTCCATTACTACCTCATGTGTCTGTGGCTGTGGCACTACAAATCAAAACATGCCAGGAGAGGGGAGGCAGCAGAAATATCATAGATCAGGTTGATTTTTAGATGAAAAGTGCTGTTGTATAGTGTGTCTGTACAGTGTGTCTGTAAACTGTATGATCATTATATATTTGATTATTTATTGTGTTTGATGGTCTTGAGGTGTTTATTATGTATATATGTTTTATCTGAGTAAGTAGTGAGCACATTTGGTGTGGAAGCACTCTAGAGTATTTTTATTTGTTTATAATGAGTGGTGGATTGATAGGGGAGGTAGGTGGACAGAGAGATGGAAAGAATGAGGAGTAAGTAAGGGAAGGAGGTATAGATTGGGTGACAGATGGATAGATGAAGTGATGGAGCAAAGCATAGAGGAATGGTGGGAGAGATAGAGAAATGGAGTGATGGAGAAAAGGATGGGGGGGGGGGTGGAGGGATAGAGTTCTGGAAAGATGGAGGGAGAGACAGAATAATAGAGTGATGGAGGATAGAAAGGGTGAAGGGATATAGGGCACAAGGATTGTTGAATGGACAGTATAATGTAGGGATGTAGGGAGGGATGTAGATATAGGGCACAAGGATTGTTGGATAGACAGTATGATGGAGGGATAGAGGGAGGGATGTGGATATAGGGCACAAGGATTGTTGGATAGACAGTATGATGGAGGGATGGAGCAAGAGATAAAAGGATGGTGTGATGGTGTTATGGAAAGATGAAAGGAGGGATGGAGGGAGGGATATAGTAACAGAGGGATGAAAGTGATGGAGGGTGAAGAGGTTGGAGGGACCTGCAACAGAGGGATAGAGGGATGGAGACAGGAGGTTATGGAGGGATGGAGACAGGAGGTGATGGAGGGGTGGAGACAGGAGGTGATGGAGGGGTGGAGACAGGAGGTGAATAAGGGATAGAGACAGGAGGGATGGAGACAGGGGGTAAAGGAGGGATAGAGACAGGAGGAATGGAGAGAGCAGGTGAAGGAGGGATGGAGACAGGAGGTGAAGGAGGGATGGAGACAGGTGGGATTCAGTCAGGAGGTGAAGGATGGATGGAGACAAGGGGTGAAGGAGAGTTATAGACAGGAGGTAAAAGAGGGATAGAGACAGGAGGTAAAAGAGGAATGGAGTGATGAAGGCAGGAGGTGAAGGAGTGATGGAGACAGGAGGTGATGGAGGGATGGAGACAGGAGGTAAAAGAGGGATGGAGGAATGGAGACAGGAGGTGATGGAGGGATGGAGACAGGAGGTGATGGAGACAGGAGGTAAAAGAGGGATGGAGTGATGGAGACAGGAGGTGATAGAGAGATGGAGACAGGAGGTAAAAGAGGGGTAGAGGGATGGAGGGATGGAGACAGGAGGTGATGGAGGGATGAAGACAGGAGGTGATGGAGGGATGGAGACAGGAGGTGATGGAGGGATGGAGACAGGAGGTGATGGAGGGATGGAGACAGGAGGGGATGGAGGGATGGAGGGATGGAGACAGGAGGGGATGGAGGGATGGAGACAGGAGGTGATGGAGGGAGGGAATGATGGAGACAGAAGATGATGGCGGGATGGAGGGATGGAGTGATGGAAACAGGAGGCGATGGAGGGATAGAGTGACGGAAACAGGAGGTGATGGAGGGATGGAGTGACGAAGACAGGGGGTGAAGGCAGGAGGTCTTTAGAATCTTTAGAATTGGGGACATAAATTCTGGTAACCTGGGATTTCCCCTCACTTTCTGTGGTGGCTACGGAACAGAAATTAAGGGGAAAGCTCTCCAGTTGGACATAGATGACAAAATCTGATGGGTTATAAAAACCAACTCTTATGCCCCGTACACACGGTCGGATTTTCGGATGGAAAATATCCGATCGGAGCGTGTTGTCGGAAATTCCGACCCTGTGTGGGCTCCATCGGACATTTTCCATCGGATTTTCCGCCACACAAAGTTGGAGAGCAGGAGATAAAATTTTCCGACAACAAAATCCGTTGTCGGAAATTCCGATCCTGTGTACACAAATCCGACGGACAAAGTGCCACGCATGCTCAGAATAAATAAAGAGATGAAAGCTATTGGCCACTGCCCCGTTTATAGTCCCGACGTACGTGTTTTACGTCACCGCGTGTAGAACGATCGGATTTTCCGACAACTTTGTGTGACCATGTGTATGCAAGACAAGTTTGAGCCAACATCCGTCGGAAAAAATCCTAGGATTTTGTTGTCGGAATGTCCGAACAAAGTCCGACCGTGTGTATGCCCTATTACTATATCAAAAATAACATAAGAAATGTTTTTTTTTTTACCTTAATATCTATCTTAAACCACATTGCTAATTGCATATTGTACTTGATTGTAGCTTAAGTACTGAAGTTTGCATGAAAAACTGTAATTTTATAACTTTTGGAAAATGCCAGTAAAAACTTGGCTGTGCCAGTAAATTTTGAGTGTCTTTTCAGTGAATCTCAGTCTGGTAGGTTGGCAACACTGGTGTGTATGTATTTACTTCAAGGGAGGATTAGTGTTTATTGATTGGCAGAAGGCATAAGCAATTATTTTTGTAGATACGGCCACCAGAAGAAAATAATGAAAAATAATCCCTCGTTTACTAAATATTCATAGCTTGAAAAACTACCAGCCTCATTAGCTAGGGATTCTGGCTAGTCTGGCTATCTGCTGAAGGTACTGAATCAGTCTGACCCTAAACTATTCAGAAAGAGTTCCAATCACAGGAGTCACAGTAAATGCATCTCAAGACCAGTTCGAATTCCTAGTGGATAGCCTAGTTTGATTTAGGGTCAGACTGATTCAGTACCTTCAGTGGACAGCCAGACTAGCCAGAATCCCTAGCTATTGAGGCTGGTAGTTTTTCAAGGTATGGATATTTAGTAAAGGAGGGATTCTTTTCTTCTGGTGGCTGTATCTACAAAAGTCATTGCAAATGCCTTTTGCCAATAAATAAACACTAATACTCCCTTGAAGTAAATACATGCACACAGTCAATACATTTAATATAATTTGAATAGAGTTTAAGTTTTAATACCAGTGGCCTTGGTGTGTGGGGTTACGCATCCTTGTTCAGTCTAAAAGTATTTGATTGCTAGTATAGGTGTTATTTTTTGTTATTCAAGGCATTAGTAAGTAGAATTAAAATCACACAGCACTGCACTAAACACACACAGGACTTTTTTTTTAACCGCATCAGAATCGCACTGCATAGATGCGAATGGCCTTCATAGAAAACAACGTTATTTCACTTGACATGCAAATCTATGTGTCTATGCTGAAAACCACTGTGCAATAGACTTAGAGAAGGTTGGGTAGCCAATCAGGTTTACTGCATGAAAATGTGATTACAATGAACAAGCTGGAAGGTTGACTTCACTGTCCAATCACAGGCTGCAGAGAGATAACCATGTTGTATCCTTCTAATTGCAGTACAGAAAAGTCAGGCTGGGTGAATCCCAGGACTGGATAGAAATGTAAATCCTTTGGCAGATAATATACCTCTTATTTATGTATTTCAACTGTGTATTTAGGTGTTTGTCTGGAATTTTAAAAGAAGTCAGCTTTCAGATAGGGGCTTCTGCCTGCTCATCATCTGTCACTTGGACCCAGTTCATGCTCCCTCCTTTTAAAATTACTGCAATAATTTTGCTCTCCTCTGTGTACATTTAATGTTCTAAATTGCTAATTGTCTTTTCTCTGTATTAAAGTTCCTGTTTTATGTCTGCAGCTAAGCAGCAAAGCCCATGTGGACTGTGCATTGTCTGTGTTCTGTAGGGCCAAATGCAGATTTTCTAACAACTTCACAACATTTGGAAGGGTGAGCACCATTAAAGCTTGCCTACAGCATAATGGTGGAGCTGGAGAAGAAAGACAGGGGTCATCACTAGTAATATGCCCATAATTAGAATATTTATGCTTTAAATGATTCAAATTAGGTGCGTTGAGGTATGCAAACTATGGAAGGGAAAAGGAACTATGTCAAACTAGCCAACTGTGTTCATTGGGAGTGTACTGCAAGCCAAATGCTTGGGTCATGATTGCGGTGCAATTTCTTTACTACAAAACCCCCCTTGGTCTGCCAACCGCTGCTATATTGCCCTCTGGAAAGAAATCTGCTGCAGATCACTTTTTAGAGGGCAGTAATAATTGCTCCCTGTCTGAAAGAAGCCAAACAGCTAGATACACATTTGTAATACATATGTAGTGATAGGTTCACCTGCATAGTGATTTATAATTTACATAGACAGCTTTATGATCCAGACACTTTGACAAACAGCACAGTCTCACCCTCCACTGCAGCAGCAGCACAGCTTGAGCTTGGTCACAAACACCTCCAAGCCTGCTGATTGCGGGATAAAGAAGCAGTAGTACTTGTTTCTGTTCACTCTCTTTTTGTTGGCATGTTCAGTGTCAGTAAATGTGCACTGTAGCACAGTCTTATTAGCAACTTGGACTGGCCCTCCCAGTGCTTTTGTATAGAGGATTACAAATTATTGATAGCATAACTGTGAGGTACCTGGTAGTTGAGCCTGACTGGTAGAAGGAGACCTCTCTTAAGCGCTGGTTCAGGAGCCGCTGGAAGTGGGAACAGTGGTCTCCTGAGCACAGTGGGTAGGAGGGCCTGATGCAGGTTCCAGCAGAAGCAGACACCGGAACTGGGAGGATGTCCCTCAGGGATGGCTGAGCTGTGCATGCAGGTAACTGGTGCAGGCCGGTAGGTAGGCTGGTAGCCGGATGCGAAGACAGCAGCTGGATGCAAACAGGCAGGCTGGAAGCAGCGTTACAGGACACAGGCAAGCAAGGTCAGACAGTCCGTATTTGGCAGGAGATCAGGCAGGGTATAAACAGGAGGGATGATCCAAGGGTAGTCAGACAGGCAGGAGTTCGGCAACGGGTAGCAGAGTAAACAGGGTCAGACAAGCCGGGTCGGATAGGAGACTGGAGAATGGTCAGACGTAGCCGGGTCAATAGCAAACAACAAGCAGGCAGATACAGGAACTTTCAGGTGCAGAGCTGCAGACGAACAGCAGCTAACATGAGCACCTGTCACCCTTTTAAAGGCCCCTTGGCGCCAAACGGCGCTAGCGCGAACGGGCGCGCGCACCCGCGAACGCGCGTACGGGCATCCGCGGGAGCGCGCCAGCGCCCCCTGGTGGGGATTTTGGCTGAATACGCTTAGAAATACTCCTTGTGGACCTACGTGCACGCAGATTCACCCGACGACTGCTGACATGCCCCTGACATTGCCCCCCCCCCCAACGGGCAGCCTCCGGATGCCCAGATACGCCTTTTTTTCAGGATGGGTAGAGAAGTATGCATGGATTAAACGTTTGGCATGAATATTACAGTCAGGTTCCCATGAGTTGTTTTCCGGACCATACCCTTTCCACTTAATTAAAAACTGTACTTGCCCAGACCTCTTTCTGCAGTCAAGGATGGATTCCACTTCATACTCTTCATTGCCGTCCACCAGAACTGGTTCAGGGACCCTGGTGCCCCTATCAGGAAAAGGATCATCTACAGCAGGCTTTAAGAGTGATACGTGAAATACAGGGTGTATCTTAAGTGAATCAGGTAAGCATAATTCATACGATACTTCGTTAATTTTCCTTTTCTCAGGGAAAGGTCCAATAAATTTTGGGGCAAGCTTCTTGGAAGGACATGACAATCTGATATTATTAGTGGACAGCCATACCTTGTCGCCAAGCTGAAGGTTTAGATCTCCCCTTCTTTTCTCATCAAAGAACCTCTTATTATCCGCTTGCGCTTTGGATACCGCCTCCTGCAAGATCCGGTTATTATGACTGAAGAACTGCACTGTGTCCTGGACCGCTGGAACTGAAGATTCTGAAAGAAAATCTGGTAAAAAAGATGCATGAAACCCATAATTAGCAAAGAAAGGAGATTGACCTGTGGCAGAGTGACTGGCATTATTGTACGCGAATTCTGCAAGTGGCAGCAAGGATACCCAATCATCTTGCACAAAAGATGTAAAACACCTAATGTATTGCTCCAGAGTTTGATTTGTCCTTTCAGTTTGCCCATTAGTTTGGGGGTGGTATGCTGAGGACAGGGCTAGTTCAATCTTCAAATTTTCACAAAGGGCTCTCCAAAAGCGTGAAGTAAACTGCACCCCCCTATCAGACACTATATTTGCGGGAATCCCGTGTAACCTAACGATTTCCTTAATGAACACACGAGCCGTCTCTACAGCAGAAGGTGTTCCTTTTAGGGGCACAAAGTGGGCCATTTTGGATAGCCGGTCGACGACCACAAAGATCGCCGAACACCCCTCAGAATATGGCAGTTCAAATATAAAGTCCATTGCTATCATCCTCCAGGGCCTATCTGGTATAGGCAATGGTCTTAGTAGTCCCCACGCTCTGTTCCTGGGGGTTTTGTTCTGGATGCAGACAGAGCAGGAGTTGACATATTTCTTGCAAAATTCCTTTAAGTTAGGCCACCAAAAAGTGCGCTGCACCAGCTCAAGGGTCTTACGGACCCCAAAATGTCCTGCAAGTGGGTGGTCATGCAAAAGTGTCAGCACCTTGACTCTAACGTTTTCTGGTACGAAGATTTGACTTCCCCTCCATAATAGTCCATCTCGAGGTGTTAAGGAAGACTCCTGAAGACTTGAAGGTTCTGGGGATGCTTCTCTAATCATGGATAGCAAATCTGTCTGAAGGAGAAGAAAACTGTTTGCCGGCAAAATAGTGTCAGGGACAGAAGAGTCCTTAGGATTATCAAACATGCGTGACAGTGCGTCTGGTTTTATATTCTTGGATCCCGGCCGGTAGGTGATGTGGAAGCAAAACCGTGTGAAGAATAGAGCCCAACGGGCTTGTCTGGGTTTCAGTCTTTTAGCAGATCTTAGATACTCCAGATTTTTGTGATCTGTATAAATCAGTACTGGATGGACTGCACCTTCAAGCAAGTATCTCCATTCCTCCAAGGCAGTCTTGATGGCAAGTAACTCCCGATCCCCCACATCGTAGTTCCGCTCAGCCGGCGAAAGTTTTCTAGAGAAGAACCCAACAGGATGCATCAGGTCTTTGTTGCCCTGACGTTGGGAAATAATAGCACCCACAGCTACTTCGGAGGCATCAACCTCTAGAATAAAGGGCAAAGATGGGTCTGGATGGCTAAGAATCAGAGCTGACGTGAAACGCCTCTTTAATTCTTCAAAGGCCTCCTGGGCTTCCTGGTTCCAGTGGAAACGAAGATTCTGCTTGGTTAGCTGTGTAATGGGGGAGATGATGGCAGAGAACCCCCTGATAAACTTCCTGTAAAAGTTCGCAAACCCAACGAAGCGTTGTACGCCTTTCTTGTCCATGGGTGCTGGCCATTCTAACACAGCAGACACTTTCTGAGGATCCATTTTAATACCGGTTGGGGAGATGACCAACCCCAGAAACTGAATCTCTTTTTGTTCAAATTCGCACTTCTCCGCTTTGGCGTACAATCTGTGCAAGCGGAGTCGCGCTAGGACTTTACGGACATGTTCCCTGTGTTGTTCAAGTGAACTGGAGAAGATAAGGATATCGTCCAAGTAGACAATTAAGAAGATGTCCAGGAAATCTTTAAACACATCGTTGACCAGATGCTGAAATGTAGCAGGAGCATTGCAAAGGCCGAAGGGCATGACCAAATATTCGTAGTGCCCGAAACGGGTCCGGAAAGCCGTCTTCCATTCATCCCCGTCCCGAATGCGGACCAGATTGTAGGCCCCTCTCAGATCTAATTTGGTGAAGATAATGGCGGTCCGTAATTTTTGAAACAGTTCTGGTATTAGGGGCAACGGATAACGGTTCTTGACCGTAACCTTGTTTAATTCCCGATAATCCACGCAAGGGTGGAGCGTAAGATCTTTCTTAGAGACAAAAAATATTCCCGCTCCAGCTGGTGAAGTGGACTGTCGAATGAAGCCTTTCTCTAGATTTTCATTGATGTAAACCTTAAGCGCCTCTTGTTCCTTTTCGGACAGCGGAAAGATGCGCCCAAAAGGGATCTCAGCTCCAGGAAGCAATTCAATTGGACAGTCATAGGGGCGATGGGGTGGCAGAGAATCTGCTCCCTTCTTGCTGAATACATCTGCAAAGTCCTGATAGACCTCTGGTACGTTTTGAAGCAGATCTGGGTCAGTGTCCATACATAGTAGGGTAGTAGCAGGATTAACAGGTTCAGGTAGGCAATGTCTTTGACAATAGGGTGACTGAAACTTGATCTCGCCCGTGGCCCAATTGACAAGAGGATTGTGGGCTTGAAGCCAGGGCATACCCAAAATGATTGGGAAAAGAGGTGATGAGATAACGTCCAGGATTAAGATCTCTCGATGCTGGGATGAACAGATAGCAGACAGAGGAAGGGTTTCTTGAGAGACCTGCCCGGATTTTATACGGGACCCATCGGCCAGAAAAATTGAAAGTCTATGTGTTTTGTCTTTTAGAGGAAGTTCTTGCTGGGTAGCAAAAGTGGAGTCAACGAAACAGCTACATGCCCCGGAATCAACAATGGCGTTGACTTGAATTGTTCTTCCCTGGAGCTGTAATGAGAGAGGGAGAACAAGTTGAGTGGCATTGGCTGTTAAAGCAGACAAACTGGTTGGAGCTGAAGAAAAACACTTACGGATCTTCACTGGGCAGTTGTTCACGTAGTGGCCCGTTCCGCCACAATAGAGACAAAGGTTCAGTTGGCGCCTGCGTGCCCGTTCTTCAGGGGTCAGAGTAGCACGCATAAGTCCAAGTTGCATGGGTTCAGAGGCATCAGTTGCTTGGTTGACTGGGCTTGGCCCGGCAGAAGGTAGATACTGAGAGGCAGGCAGCGGGGCTCTGGCAGTCATCCACATAGGCCGAGTTTGTTGGGCAGATCGTTCAGACCGGCGCTCACGAAGGCGTCGGTCAATTTGGATAGTGATGGCAATGAGCTCTTCTAAGGTGTCAGGCATTCCTACTCGGGCAAGCTCATCCTTAAGACCCTCAGATAACCCCATGCGGAACTGGTGGCGTAGGGCTGCGTTATTCCATTGAGTATCCGCGCTCCAGCGTCGAAAGTCCATGACATAGTCCTCGGCCGGTCTACGGCCTTGCTGGAGCGCGATCAAAGCTGCCTCAGCGGTGGCAGCCTGCTGAGGGTCCTCATAAAGCTGGGCCATGGCTTCAAAAAAGGCAGGTAGGGTCTGGATCTGTATGGCATTGGATTCAAGCAAGCGATGGGCCCAGGTCTGGGGTTCCCCCTGCAGGAGGGATACAACAAACCCCACTTTGGTGGCTTCCAAAGAAAAAGTCCGTGGCTGTAATCCAAAGTAAAGTTGACAAGCGCTGCGGAAGGCCACAAACTTAGTTCGGTCACCGGAAAACTTGTCAGGAACAGGTACTCTTGGTTCTGGTGGGAGCATGACCACTGAGGGTGGTGCAGCAGCCTGTACTGGAGCAGCTGCGGGTGCAGCGGCCACACCACCGGAACCACTGAGGTTTAACACTTGCCCTTCCAGCCTGTTATAACTGTCTTGTAGAGTCTTTACTGCTTGGGTGAGGGCCGCCAAGTGTGTACAGATCTCCTGAATAGGAGAGGTCTCTCCTGCAGGCTCAGTCATGGCTGTTTCTTACTGTGAGGTACCTGGTAGTTGAGCCTGACTGGTAGAAGGAGACCTCTCTTAAGCGCTGGTTCAGGAGCCGCTGGAAGTGGGAACAGTGGTCTCCTGAGCACAGTGGGTAGGAGGGCCTGATGCAGGTTCCAGCAGAAGCAGACACCGGAACTGGGAGGATGTCCCCCAGGGATGGCTGAGCTGTGGATGCAGGTAACTGGTGCAGGCCGGTAGGTAGGCTGGTAGCCGGATGCGAAGACAGCAGCTGGATGCAAACAGGCAGGCTGGAAGCAGCGTTACAGGACACAGGCAAGCAAGGTCAGACAGTCCGTATTTGGCAGGAGATCAGGCAGGGTATAAACAGGAGGGATGATCCAAGGGTAGTCAGACAGGCAGGAGTTCGGCAACGGGTAGCAGAGTAAACAGGGTCAGACAAGCCGGGTCGGATAGGAGACTGGAGAATGGTCAGACGTAGCCGGGTCAATAGCAAACAACAAGCAGGCAGATACAGGAACTTTCAGGTGCAGAGCTGCAGACGAACAGCAGCTAACATGAGCACCTGTCACCCTTTTAAAGGCCCCTTGGCGCCAAACGGCGCTAGCGCGAACGGGCGCGCGCACCCACGAACGCGCGTACGGGCATCCGCGGGAGCGCGCCGGCGCCCCCTGGTGGGGATTTTGGCTGAATACGCTTAGAAATACTCCTTGTGGACCTACGTGCACGCAGATTCACCCGACGACTGCTGACATGCCCCTGACAATAACAAATTCAGTTAATACACATTTTAAGATTTGGAATGAATACATAACTGCATTAATTAGTGAGTTTTAATATCTGCCTAGAGTTCAGCCTTAATAATGGTGCAGTTAGACATGATGCAAAGTAACCCACAGAGCAAATCATAAATGAAAAATGCTTAATATTCAATGCACATTGTAGATTTACTCTTGTAATAGATTGTTTGAGAGGGAAAAAAAGATATGACACTTTTTTTTCCAGTTGAATAGGTTTACACTGCTTAAAATGTTATCCCTAAATCCCCTACTACAGGAGGAGGTGGTAAGATGTAACGTTGGCTGTATTAGAGTATGATAATATGAAACTCTCTCCACAAAAGAGATGCATAAACAAACAGGGAAGGCGCAATGGATTTCGCTACTGAAAGAACAAAAGGGGAACAAGTATTTTTTTTTTAACTAAGTCATGTAGCTCTTAAAAGGAAGATGTAGACCTTGCTGACAATGCAAGCAGGTTAAATAGATGATATCTAATTTAAAAGTTTCACAGTCTGAAATTCTTAAACATTTTATATCTTTAGATTTTTCACTTTGTTGTGAAAGTATGCATAGTGGCATTTGCAATATGATTTCACAGCTTATAGAGGGAAATCATGTTGATATGTTAAACTCCATTTTAGGCACTAAAGGATAAACATAGTCACTGCCAGCTTTAAAAATATAAAAATGCAGCAAATAATCAGTATCTATATATAACTTTATAATCTTGAAAGATGTGGTCATCCTTGTAAGCAGGTGCATTAAACTAGTCTGCCACTAGGTGGCTGTGTCCTAAAATAGTGTGCGGTAACAGAGAATAGTGTAATCAGGTGCCAGGTCCCTTTTAGCTAGAGCAGCCTTTTTCAACCAGATTGCCAAGGCACCCTGGAGTGCCTTGAGGTTTATACAGGGGTGCCTCAGCAAAATGCCTAAAATTTGCCCAAAAATTGCATACAAGGCGGCGGATTGATGAAGTCTGCCTTTTAGTTACACAAAGCCACAGGTTTTCATTGTGCACCATTACAACTTTCTAGCTGCTGACCTTCTAACGACCAATGACATCATCAGTTGATAAGGAGGATGCCAGTCGCATGCATAGCATGCTTGTTTGACCCTCCCCGGTCTCTCTCCATCAGTTTTGGGGTCACATTAGTTGTGTGATGGAGAAAAGCTGAGGAAGAAGAGAAACATTGGAAAACTAGTCAGTACCAACTTGCACCTTTAACGTTGGGTGTCCTACATGTGTGGATATTGTTGCATTATGTAAAACTATTAGAATCGTTTCAAAATTTTAAGATGGGGTGCCTCAAGACTGTCCATAATTTGGGAGGGTGCCTTGAAATTGTTCATAATTTCAAAGGGTGCCTTGACTGAAAAAAGGTTGAGAAACATTAAGCTAGAGCACTCCTATAGTGATGTTATGGGTAAGTCAATGCCCATATTTAAGCCAGGTTGGGGGGAACCTTAGGGCAGTTGGGGCATGGGACCCAGAGACCCCACCAGAATGTAGATGTAGTCAGCTATGTGGAGGCCCTGGATAGGGCTGGAGGACAGGGAGAGGTATTCCTGCACTCAGAAGATCTGTCTGTAGTCATCCTGTCTTTTATGGTGGTGGGGCTAGAGCAGGTTACAAAAGTTCTTTTAGGCTAGCCCAAGTGTTCCCTGAAGTGAGGCTATCCTCCTGGAGGACCTTGGAGAAGTGTACCCAAGCCAGAGGTGACCATAGTGATCCTATCTCAGGAGACTACCTGTAAGGAGCAGTGAGCCAGATAGAAACAGCCTAAGGAAAGTCAGAGCCCACTTAGTGAGTACTAATGACCCCCAGGAAGGAGAGAGAATAAATTAGAGAGGATGGTTTACTAAAAATTTCACATGTGACTCCTGCGGATTGTCTATTATTTGTTATTGACAAAATGCTCAAAAGTGACCCCACATAGTGTGTCTGTGTGATGTGACTGTAAATGCCATTTTAAAGTGTTCAGTAAAGTGTGCAATTCTATCTTTTTGTGTGCCTATCTTTTTGTGTTCCTTGGGATATAAAGGTAAATACCTGGGAATGTTGTGAGAAGGCCTCTGGCAAGGAGATGGGAACAAGATGGTGGAAGGTTAAAGCCTCAAGCAGGAGGTTTGTTGTTCTGGTAAGAAAGAAGCGGGGCAGGGACTTGTGCTCTTGGTGCCAATACACAGCCAGTCACAAGCCCCCTTACACAGTACCTAATTTTCTCCAAAATTCACAAGTTGGTAACAAAAATAGTCAGATTTAAATCTCGTGTCTATGCTAGACATTTACGGAAAGTGATAAACCTCCACTAGGTCTTCAAAAGACTTCTAAAAGGGCCCTGTCATAAATGACCCTGTCGCAAACAGCCTGCAGAACAAATTCAGCAATGCATATCTGTGAGTCTGTTATTTTTTTTTTTTTTTTTCAGAAGCGGGGGAGAAATGGCAATCAATGTTTAAAGCAGATTGCAGAGAGACAAGCACTGTCTACCCAAATTTTTTTTTTTTTCACTGATATTCTGTTGCCACTTTAATGGCTGAAAAACACTTGTTCTTTATATATATAAATGTGTGTGAAATAGAAGTAAAATCGATAGCGAAATTAATGTTTGCAGTGTGTCATCTTTCAACCCTTTGTAGCAGTGTTTTGAATTTGTTGGCAGTGAACAGATGCACATCCTTGAATGTTCCTAGAAAGAATCAAACTGAATCATTTTATACAATATCAACAGAAAGTGTTCATAAAAAAACACTTCTTACTGCAAAAGTGCCTGGCTTAATTGGATTAGAAGATATAAATAAAAACGTATCCAAAACCATGGTGCTAGAACCAACAGAGTCATTAAAACCGTGCCTACTTATTTGCCTACTTATTTGCAAGCAGTTTTTGGCTGAACTAAAAGGTCAACTTGTGCCTCTCTAAACAGCACTTTTTATTCAGGTGCTTCTGTTTTTTAATGTAAATATAAAGCCAAAACCTCATCTATTGTGAATAGGGTAGTTGCAAAGGGATATCATATCTGTCAGTTTTTTATACCATCTGTGTCTCATTGGGTAGATTTCACTTTTTCCTGGAAATGAAAGGATATTCTTCCAATGTGAGGGAACACAGAAAAAAGTTTACCAATACTTATCATAATTTTCCTGTCCTGACCTATTTCCATGACATTACACATTGGTTAACCCTGCCCTATGCTCAACCCCCAAAAAGTTTATCTATAAAGTCCCACCCTAACAGGGACATTCTGTAAATAAATACTCCTACTCAGGGTGGGCTCGTGTGATGCTATGGGAATAGGTCAGGAAAGGAAATTTACGGTAAGTATTGGTAATCAATTTTCTGTTGCTCACCTCCTTGGCAGCACATGTGTGAAATAACTAACACAGTTAAAGATATAAAAATTTTGAATCTTTCCTAAAAACAGCAGACAATACTTTGTTCAAATTCAACAGTAGTGAGTGTTGCAAAATCTACCCAGTAGTGAGCCAGGAATGTGTTTGGCGACAACCATGTTGCCAATTTGCAGATCGTCTCAATGGACACCGGATGACATGGACATGCTTTGTGTCAAATGTGCTGTCATACTTTTGCCCCCTGACATGGACATTCACTGTACTGTTCATTTAAGCACAAGAGACTCCATTTTGCTCTCACTGTTGAAATGTGTTCTGTGACCTTCACCTAACACACAGACACTTCTCCTACTAAACGCTCTCTACTCCCCCCTCCCTTCCCAATGTTTTATTTTTGCAATTGTTCTATTCGCTAGCTTTTAATAATATATTTCTATTTGTTAGTTTTTTATAACATCTCACACTACCCCTTTCTTATCTATGTATAAAATAACATGTAATAATACATTTTGACTGAACGGACATTTTAAGCACAGTGATTGAGTCCTGTGAATCTGTTCCTGCAGCTGCAGTATTAACTTTGTTTTAGAGACCCAATCAGAAATTTGTCATGGAACAATCTTGGCGAGTCAAATACCAGGAGATTGGCAGAGATTCCAGAAGGAACCGCGCTTCGATCGGGGTCATCGGGAAGCGCAGACCTCAAATGCCGGCTAGGTAAGCTGCCCTTAAGCTTGCTATATTTCTGCCTTTTCCTATGTATCCTATCTGTCGGTTCTCAAGGAAACCAGACCACTCTCAGACCTTTCTGGTTGGGTAACGTGTGTGTGTGAATGTGTATGTGTCCCCCTTCACGGGTTGGACTGTGTGTGGATAGGGAAAATCCTCTGCAGTTCCCTGCGTTGACTCCTTGTGGGCGACCTGGGTCAGAGGCGCATGGTAGGGTCAGATAAAACTCACAGAGAAGAGAAGAGACGAGGTGGGTCTCTTAATGAGTGTTTTGTCTATTGTCATAAACCCCTTATATCCACGTAGATAAGTGGAGACTATTCTTGTAAATCTGCAGATTTGCTGTACTATTTGTTTTAGAGGCAAGAGGGTATAGGCACAAGTAGAGAAGACTGGCCAGTCATTATGGGCATTAAATTAATTAAGGGAATGAAGGGAGAGAGGCCTTCAGAAAATGCCCAGCGCAAGATGAGCGCTAGAGAATATATGAACCGAAGGTACAGTTCCGCCTATACTGAGCCCCTAGATAAATGGGTAGAATGGACAAAGGGAACAGCTAAACTTTTAAAACCTGAAGGGACTTTTGATTTAAAAGTATGGCAAACTTTTCTGCACGATTATGGCCCACTACTGTGCAGTGAAGGAACGTGGAGAATAGCTTGCACATGGGAGACAGAAGCTAAAGTAGCAAATCAAACTGGCTTGACGGAGATGTTTAAGAAAAGCACTGCCCAAATTTACTACATTTGGCCAGAAGACTCTGTAGAGGAAGACACCCCCACCTTATGTGGCTGCCAGTTTGGCTTTAAGGGGTCCACGCACAAAAGCAAAAGAATTAGATTACATGGAACACACAAAAGATGAGCTATGCAATATAGTAGAGAGCAGAGGTTTAACAGCCCCATATCAACCTACATAGAGGGATTTGGCTCGTATCCTAGAAACAGATGATTGGCATAAATCAAAAGGCACATATGCAAAACTAGATCTCTCTGAACTTAAGGCTTTGGCCAGAGAAAGAGAGATAGAGTCTGAACTTCCAGAGCAAACCATAATTTCCAAATTGTGGCAGCAAAATGAAGAGAGAAGGAAGGGAGAGGCCACCCCTTCTGCCCCTGGCACAGAGCAATCTGTTGCAGTTTATCCTGTCAGAACCCAATTAGTTTTTGAAGGTAATGCTATTGACAGTAAGTCTCAAATTAAATGGCATGTACCTTTTAGACCCCAAGATATGAGAGCCATTTTAGAGGGATTGGGAGATCCTAGAAAGTATCCAATTGGGTTTTCAAACAAACTTAGTGCTGCACAGGAAGCATATGAGGCTTCTGCTACTGACATGCATCAGCTTCTTATTAAAGCAGTGGGAAGCAACATGTCTGGCTATATACTTAAAGAATGTGGTGTAGATGTCAAAAATCTAGGTAAGATGGTTAGTGGATGGGAGGTTTGTGAGAAATTGAAGGAAAAATTGCCCCAAATATATGGACAAACCAGACATGCTGAATTTATGAATGCTAAGCGAGGGAAAGAGGAAGCAGCAGGGGCTTATTGGAGGCGGTTAAGCGATATGGCTGAGGAAGCAGGCATTAAAATAGAGGAAGAGAAGGCGGGAGAAACTGCAAGTCCATCTACACAACTGGTGAAACAAAGGTTTCTTGATGGTTTAATACCCCAGTTGAAAGAAAAGTTGTTCACAACAAGGCCTGAGGCAGGCAATATGTCTATTTGAGACATCCTGCCTATCCTGTTATCCATAGAAAACAGGATTAACCAAAAAGACAGCAAACCCTAGAACAGTGTTTCTCAACTCCAGTCCTCAAGGCGCCCCAACAGGTCATGTTTTCAGGCTTTCCATTATTTTGCACAGGTGATTTGAGCAATTTCACTGCCTTAGTAATTACCACAGCCATTTCATCTGAGGGAAATCCTGAAAACATGACCTGTTGGGGCGCCTTGAGGACTGGAGTTGAGAAACACTGCCCTAGAATATGTACATGGGGAAGCAGAGAGGAAGAGGAAGAGGCAAAGGCAATTTCAGAAATCATGGTAATCGGGGACCAATTATATGCTACAATTGAGATGGGGAAGGACACATAGCCAAATTCTGCCATCTTCCTGACTGTAGACTGGAAAAGAGCTTAGAGGCACCTCATGCTGATCCCAGTTCTCTGCCAAAAGCAGTGGATCAGGCATAGGAAAATGGCATGCTTAAACTCAGGTTAGGACAGCAAACAGAAATTGTCACTAAAGTGTTAGTTTCAGACACAGTTCCTACCAATCTTTTGAGAGCTGACATTTTGAACCAAATTTTAGCAAACACAGACTACACTCCTACAGGTGTCCAAGTGGTCAGTAGTCTGTCAGGAGAAGTTTTAAATTCTGCCTGTGGAGTATTTTTAATCCAAGACTCCCCTCCGCCATTTACACCAGAATTGAAAGTGATTCCTGCTGAATTATGGGCCACCAGCAAATATGATGTAGGTCTGCTGGATTGCACCCCAGTCATGATAAAAATTAAACCAGAAGCCCATCTCCCACAGATTAAACAGTACCCACTGAGTATTGCTCAGACTGAGGGGATAAAGGATCAAATCACTCAACTGAAAGCAGCATGGGTTGTTGTACCAATTAAGTCCCAAGTCAATACACCCCTGTTCCTAATTGCAAAGAAGCCAGACAAGAAGGGTGGGCAGGTGACATACCGCATGGTGCATGATTTGAGAGCCATTGACAATATAATTGAGGCAGATACCCTGAACGTGCCCAATCCCCGCACTTTACTAAGTGGAATATCTGCCTCCAGCACCTGCTTTACAGTGATTGATCTTGCAAATGCTTTCTTTTCGGTGCCCTTGCACCCAGATTGCTGGCACCTTTTTTCATTTACCCATGATGCCCAAAACTTAGCATGGACAAGATTGCCCCAAGGCTGTGTGAGTAGCCCCTCTGAATATAATACTGCGTTAAAGCAAGTATTGGACCAATGGTCCCCCTCACCCCCAAACACAGTTTTGTTTCAGTACATAGACGATTTGCTTATTTGTTCTGATACAAAGGACATTTGTAGCAGAGAAGCAGTAAGCCTTCTCATGTAACAGTAACAACAAAGTTAGCAAAGATAAGCTACAATACTGCCAAGAGAAAGTGATCTTCCTGGGTCACTGCATTTCACATGGAATACGTCACCTAACCCCAGATCGAGTTAAAACTCTACTAAACTTTGAAAAGCCAAGGAGTGTACGGCAACTACGTGCCTTCCTGGGGTTATTGGGATATTGTAGGGACTAGATTACAAATGCATCAGAACTTATGGCTCCTCTATATGAGGCTACCACTAGAAACCCTTTCAAACTCACATGGGACAATGAATTGCAGATGAAGGAGCTTATTAAAATTTTGTCTGAAGCTCCCGCCATTGGACTTTCTCGTTGTTCTGTCATGAAGTCAATGGATTTGCTGCAGGTGTACTCACCCAGCTACATGGAGACAAACAGAGGCCTGTGATGTATGTATCAGCATCATTAGACCCTGTCAATAAAGGCTCCCCCAGTTGTATGCGAGCCAGAGCAGCCTGCATTTTGCTGCTAGACAAAGTAACTGAGCTTGTAGTAGATTCTGCTCTGATCCTGTATGTGCCACATGCAGTACAGGAAATCATGAATCAAGTAAATACCAGACATGTGTCTGCCAGTAGATTTGACAAGTACCAGTCTGCTCTTTTTGCTCCATCGACTTTAACAATCAAACGATGTGTTACTTTAAATCCGGCTACTCTTCTTTTTTTTTAAGCTCCGCTAGTTGGTTGTTCGCCCATAATGGAGTGTGGGAATGAATGCACCCTATTTTAAGTTTTTTCAGGGCTAATCCCCATATTCGTTGGTGATGGTTGAGTACCCCATCATTAAGGTTTGGACTTTTCCTATTAAATTGGCCCCCTCGTAGTATAAGTTGAAGTGGGGTAGATAAAGGACTGTCTGGACTACTGGATACTAGTGTACTATAGCGTTGTCTTTCGTTATTGTGGTAGTGATGCATGTGCGACATCTGTGCCGCTATGTAATATTCCTGCAGATCTGGCAGAGCTGTTCCTCCCATATCTGTAGGGTTTTTAAGGACATGCCAAGCTACCTTGTGTCTTTGATGTCCCCAGACAAAGGTGTTCAAAATAGATTCCATTTTCTTGAAGATCCCAATAGGTATATATAGTGGGGCGTGCCATACCATATATAGGATCTTGGGTAAAATAATCATTTTTATGATATTTATCCTCCCCATTACTCCCAGTGGTAGTTTGGACCAGGCTTGTGTTTTGGTTTTTATCATGGCAAACAATGGTTCTATATTGTTGGTTGTGTATTCGCGTAGGTCTCTTGTAACCAGTACCCCTAAATATTTAATGGTGTTTACCCTGACTAATGGTAGTTCTGGATGTATATTGGTTGGGGGGAATTGGTCTATGGGGAGTATCTGTGATTTTTCCCAGTTTATCCGTAGGCCTGAGAGTTTTCCCATTTTATCTATAGTGTCCAAAGCTGCTTGAAGTGATGGGCCCTGATCGGCTAGATAGAGTATTGTGTCGTCTGCGTATAGTCCGATCTTCTCTATATAGTTGCCTATTTTAAGTCCCACTATGCCCATGTCAGCTCTTATAGCTATGGCCAATGGCTCAGCTGCCAGGGCATATAGCAGTGGAGAAAGGGGACATCCCTGGCGTGTGCCTCTCTCTAGGGGAAATTGTCCCGATATACAACCGTTAACGAGGACCCGTGCTTTTGGTGACTGATAGAGTATTTGTACCCACTGTATGAAATTGGGACCAAATCCATGTTCTCGTAGACACTCCCAAAGAAAAGACCACTCCACTGAGTCAAAGGCCTTTGCTGTGTCCAGGGCCACCACTACTCTGGTACCCTGATTATCGTGCTGTGCTTGAATATTTAGAAACAGTCTTCTTATATTCATGGCCGTATTTTTCCCGGGCATAAAGCCGGTCTGGTCTGGGTGAATTAATGATAGAATAACTTTATTTAGACGGGATGCTAGGATTTTGGCCAGTATCTTGATGTCTACTTGTAATAGTGAGATTGGACGGTAGGACTCGGGATATCTAGGGTCTTTTCCTGGTTTAGGTATAACTATTATTTGTGCTTCTTGCATTGATGGAGGGAGTGATTTATATTTAAATATTTGTTGGTATAATTTTTGCAAATTCGGGACTAGTATATCAGGGAATGCAGTGTAAAATTCTAGTGGCAGGCCGTCCAGTCCGGGGGCCTTGGATTTAGCTAGTTGGGACAGTGCTTCAGATGTGTCCTCCTGGCTAATGGGGGCGTCTAGTAGCTTAACCTGTTCTAATGTGAGTTTAGGGAACTGAATTCTGTGTAAGTAGTTTTTAATTTCGTGTGTGGATTGTGTTGTCTGAGTTTTATATAAATTCCTATAGAAGTTTAGGAAAATGTCTGCTACCTGTTGTGGGTCGGTCACCTCGTCTCCCTGTGGGGTAGCTAGGGTCACCACTACTGGAGGTTTTTCATTTAAATGGGCTAAATATGCCAGTAATTTACCTGCTTGCTCCCCGTGTTCGAAGATTCTTTGTTTTTTGAAAAAAACCTGTTGTTTGGCCTTCTCTATGTGCATTTGGGTTACTGTTCTGGATTGCATTTGTAGTTTATGGAGATTATCAGTACTGGGTTCTTGTGCGTATACCTGTTCCAATTCCTGTAGTTTGTCAGTGGTCATCTGTAATAGCAGTTTGGTGGAATTTTTAAATCTATTTATTCTTAGTGAGAGTAGTCTACTAGCTTGATTTTTAAAGGTGTCCCAGACTGCAGTGTCTGAATCTGTAAATCTTAAGTTGTTTAGGATATATTGTAATTCTTGCCCTATGCTCTCGAAATCAGGCAGGACAGACAGCCAGAATGGATTCAACCTCCAATTAGAAGTGGGCATTGCCTTTAATAGAGATATTGTTATCCAACAGGGTGAATGGTCCGATAGTGCTCGTGGAGCCATACCCGACCCTGTTTTTTTAGGCAGTAATGCGTTTGAGACCAGTATAAAATCAATCCTGGACATCGTGTCACAGCCTGCGGAGTGACATGTGTATGCTTTTTTAGTCGGGTTTTGCCATCTCCATACGTCTGTTAGCGCAAATTCTGTAAATAGTCTGCATAGTCTGGTTTGGTGAGGCACAGTCCTGGATGTATCTCCCAGGCCTGGTCTGTCCAAGTTTGGATTCATGGTTTGGTTAAAGTCGCCCATCCATATAGCAGGAACTGATGGGTGTTGTGCCATGAATGCCAGTCCCTTGAGTACTACCTCGATCGAAAAAGGGGGGGGGATATAACACGCCAGAATCAATAAAGAGTTGCCTCCTATGATGGCGTGCAGGAAGATATATCTTCCTAATCTATCTGACTCTAGAGTAATTAGTTCAAAGGGCATTCTTTTGGCGACCAGTATCGATACCCCTTGATTGGTGTGTGTGCTGTGGTATAACCATCCTATCCACGGTTTTTTTAAGGCTACCTGCATCTGGCCTGTGATGTGTGTTTCTATTAAAGCTATTATATCTGCTTTCTGTGATTTTAGAAATGTTAAGGCTGCGGTTCGTTTTACCTTATTCCGCATACCGCGTACGTTCCACGTCAAAAACTTTACATCGGCCATAATGGTTTCTGATTATAATAGTGTGGCTGCCATCTAGTGAGATTCCAAGACAGTGGTGCCTCCTTAGTCTGCCCTTTCCACTGTGCCAGTCTGCTAATACCTATCTTAACGTTGAATGCATATTTTCTGTCTAGCCGTATCAAGGTCACATCAATACTTATATTCCCAAAGTAAAACACAAAACTTATCCTTTTAACTGTTCCCATCCCTCCCAGCTGCACATCTCCCCAACCTGATGTGAGCATATTTACCCAAACTGTCAGCATATAACATATCATCCAGCGGATATACTCCGCTGGAGGCACATTTCTTAATAGCAATAGATGTGTTGTCCTTTTATGCTGAAACAACTTTGTTAAGGGGGCGACTGTTTTCCTGTCGCTCGTGGAGTAGTTATAATCAGGACTACCACACATTTCAGTCAGTGAGCTCCCCTTGCATTTTTCTTCCTTGCAACTGGTCAAATTATGACTCATATTCCAGAATGTTGTAGTACAGTTCATCCCTGTCATTTAGGAGTCTTGCAGAGCATATCACTGTAGACTGTCCCCACTCTTCTCAATATGTAAGGGCGCAACCGGTAACCCGCGCAACTTTATTGTATGATCCCGCTTGTTCCATGTCAGAATTATACAGGAGTTAGCTCTCTTATCCTCATCCACTGCTCTTGTGTACAAGCTGTGTGTGTCCCCGTTCTTTATATCCCTAAACTGGATTCTGGTTCCCTTCTAAAAAGTCTCTATGACATTTGTATTGTAGGATTTTGTGCGAGGTCAGAAAGTACTCACTGTGGTTGTATGAACTTAGACAGATTAAGCCGGCCTGTCTCTACGATCCAGCCATGCTGTCGCTGCCGCCGGGTCGTCAAAGAACTGTACTTTTCCGTCCTCCTCCACCCGGAGGCGGGCAGGGAATAACATCGCATACTTGAGATGGAGGGTCCTCAATCGGCGCTTCACCTCTTGATATTGTGCTCTCTTCCTTTGCACCTCGCTGGAAAAATCCGGAAATACTGCTATCTGGCTGTTCCCGATCTGTATGTTTCCTCTCTCCCGGGTGAGTTTAAGGATTTTGTCTCGGTCCCGGAAATTTAGAAATTTGGCGATGAATTGCGGGGAGGCGCTCCAGGTGGTGGTGGCCGCGCAGGTATGCGGTGCGCCCTCTCCACCGCAAACATTACTGAAAAGGCTTCCCGGCCATACGTTTTGAGCAGGAGCGTTTCTAGATAGGTTGCCGGGTCTGCGCCTTCCTCTTTCTCCGGCAGTCCTATGAAGCGGAGGTTACAGCGTCTAAGGCGGTTCTCCATGTCATCTTGATGGGCATTAAGTTGCTGTATTTGTCTCTGCATCTCTTCTGTAGTATGTCTCATGGGGTGCAGGGCATCTTCCGCGTTGCTGATTCTGGTTTCTGCCTCCGTAACCCTGTCCTTCAGTTTTGAGAAGTCCTGTCTGATCAGGGATATATCGATTTTTACTTCGTCTATCTTCGCAGTCAGCGTGCCCTGCAAGGCGGCTATAGCGTCCAGCACTTTGTCGGTGTCTGACGTCTGAGGAGCGGGGCCCGTACACGTGTCTGCGCTGCCCTCCTGCTGCATGTCTTTCTCCAGGCGGCGAAATTGCTTGTCTGACGTCCCAGTGTTCCGCTTTGTTGGTGACATAGTCCTCAGCGGTCCCAGGACAGAAGGGGAACCCTTGTGATGAATTACTTTGGTGTATCGTTCCTCAGGACCCCTATCAGGAGTTTGTGTGCTGGAAGTTTGCTCTGTCTGTATCTCACTCCCTCACCTTTCAGGCCTCTCCTCAGGTACTGTGTCCCCAGAGGAGATCTGGGGGCCCATGCACGCAGAAAATAGTCCTTTGGGGGGCTCAGCAAGTCAGGAGAATCTGCAGGGCTGTTGCTGGGTGCAGCAAGATGGCCGCCGTTCCGAGGACCAGGCCGGAGCCCCGGGCCGTCCCAGGAGCCGCCTCAGGGTGCAGAGGTTCAGCGCTGGGGGCCACAGGCAGTCCGGGGGCTGAGGCAGGCAAAGATCTGTCTCTGGGGAGCCTTGTATGTCCGGGGGATAAGCAGGAGCCGCCGCCGGGTGTAGCAAAATGGCCGCCGATCCGAGGACCAGGCCGGATCCTCGGGCCGTCCCAGGAGCTGTTTCAGGGTGCAGAGGTTCAGCGCTGGGGGCCACAGGCAGTCCGGGGGCCGATGCAGGCGAAGATCCGTCTCTGGGGAGCCTTGTATAGCCAGGGGATGATTAGGAGCCGCCGCCGGGTGGAGCAATATGGCCGCCGCTCCAAGCACTAGGCCGAAGCCGGGGACTTTCCTACAGGCCGGGCCCGGGGCGGGACGATCCGGTCTCCGCGGCCTCGAGCAGCGCTCCAGACGGCCAGGCAGCACCCAGGGCCACACAGATGATGGGACAAGCCTATCAAGGTGTCTTATCCTGTCAGGATTGCTAGGATTGGAGCAGGATGTCGGTTACAGGATTTTGGGCAAAGGGAGCTCTCTTTCCAAACGTCCTACTCCATAGCTCCTCAGGCCACGCCCCTTGTCCGGCTACTCTTCTTCCTATAATTGATTAGGAAGATGCAACAAATGGTACCGATGTAGAATCTGAGAGTTTTTCTCATGATTGTATGGCTCTGATGGAGGTAGAAAGGGCCTCTGTCACACCAGCAAAGGATGAGACTTTATCAGATTGTGACACACACTTATTCGTAGATGGTTCCAGATTTTACACTGATGATGGTCAGCCACACACAGGGTTTGCTGTAACCACTACAGACACCATTTTACATCAGGAAGTATTGACGCCCCAGATTTACACATTTACACTGACAGCAGATATGCGTTTGGAATAGCTCACGATTTTGGGCCTATCTTGAAAGCACGGAACTTTCTGACTAGTGCAGGGAAGCCAGTGAGACATGCAAAACTCATAGAGTGGCTATTTGAGGCCTTTCAGAAACCAGCAGAAGTTGCCATCTTGAAGGTAAAAGGACATGCAAGGGGAAATGACATGACAGCCAGAGGAAATGCTTTAGCAGACCAAGCGGCAAAGGATGCTGCCCTTATGGCATTTGGAGTCACACCCACTGTAGGGGTCACCCAGGTAGCGGGGACAGATTCCCCTCATCAAGAGCAGTGGGATGTAGAAACTCTAATTCAGTTGCAGAACCAGACCCCTGATGAAGAGAAGGATAAGTGGATCAAACATAATGCTACCCAAAATCAGCAGGGCCTGTGGAGCGCTGATAACAGGTGGTGTCTACCCAGTAGTTTGTACCCAGTTTTAGCACAACTGGCACATGGCGTCAGTCATCTTACTAAGGGCGCGATGGTGGCACTTACTGACTGCTATTGGATAGCACCTGGATTTAGTGCATTTGCAGCCAGGTTTTGTGCTTCATGTCTCCCTTGTGCTCTGTACAATGCAGGGAGGCCTGTCCATGATCCCCAAAAGCATTCTCCTAAGCCAGATTTCCCTTTCCAAAGAATACAAATAGACTACATTCAGATACCCAGAATAGGCACCTATGAGTACGCTTTAGTTTGTGTTGACATGTTCTCAGGTTGGCCCGAGAGCTGGCCAGTAGCTAAAGAAATGCAACAGAATCCAACCAGGTGACTGGGTAGTGGTCAAGCGACACGTCAGAAAGCCACTAGAACCAAAATTTGATGGACCACATTTGGTGCTTTTGACAACCGGTGCCGCTGTCAAGTTTGAAGGAAAGCCCACCTGGATTCACGCCAGTCACTGCAAGATATCCTTTGAAAAAATGATAATGATATTTCTTTTCTTTTTGTTGTTTGTGAGAACTGAGACATGGAAAAATAACCCTTTCATCCAAATGTTAAAATTGTATGCAACCCATAGCAACGCTAGTAACTGCTGGGTGTGTTCTCACTTACATCCCCAAACAGGAGCAATACCCATGATAGCAATGCCTCTCAAATTCACTGATCTAAACAGGGCCAGAATAAATGGCTCATACATAGTCTCCACAGCTAATGAGCACAGATCAGTAACTTTGATGGTTTCAAAACAGATAAACACTCCACAGATTTGTTTAAACATCACATGCCCGTTTAACACTAAATGTACATGGTTGGGCAATTCTGATTGCACCGGAGCAAAAATTACAGTTTATGGAGGAAACTATGGTCAATATTAATATATCCCAGATCCAGAACTAAATAGAACCCTTTATAGTACAAATTGCTCACAGTTCCCAATATGTGAAAATATCAGTTACCTGAGATTCCATGTTATTGCTTCCAGATTTTTAGGAGCAGGCATACCATCCATACGTAGAGAGTTATATTATATATGTGGAAATAAAGCTTACACCTGGCTTCCTACTAATGTTACAGGTACATGTTATATTGGGAAGTTAGCACCTGCTTTGGCTGTTCGCAAAGATACAGTGCGACCAGATCAAAGTTCAGAATACCCTTTAGTGTTCAAAAGAGAGCTGTTCACTGAAGGTGACATGGCATGGTCATGGTTCCCTTCCTGGATAGGATGGGAAATCGAAGCAATGAAAAGAATAAATAATTGCACTAGAATTGTAGATGAGATTAACCTTACTACCACTGATATAGGTTTATTAAATGAAGAAATGGCTCAGCTTAAAAAAGCAGTATTAGAGCATAGATTAACGCTAAATTATCTCACTGCAGCTCAAGGTGGGATGTGGAAGGTATTTCGCACTGACTGTTGTATATACATTTCTGATAATGAGGATATTATTAAAGGGCATCTTGCTAAGATAAGAGAACTACAGAATAAGGCCAGAGATATTGCTAAAGATGGATGGAACCCCTTTCAGGGTTTAGGAGGTTTTGGTGACTTTTTATATGGCATAGAAACATGGTTACAGAAACTAGGCGCTTATATTGTGATGTTCCTATTTCTCATATTTGTTATTTACTTCCTCATCAGGCTATGCCTCTGTGTGACTACCCGCTGTACCAACAAATGTACTAGCCTTGATGAACCCATTATTGTGAGAAAGCTAGGAGAGAGCTGAACAGGACGCCGTCTCTCTGCGCCAATGTAACAGGAGTTACCAGCATTCGGCTGAATGTAACGCTGAGAAGAATGGTGTCAAATAAACAAAAGGGGGGAAATGACATGGACATTCACTGTACTGTTCATTTAAGCACAAGAGACAATTTTGTTCTCACTGTTAAAATGTGTTCTATAACCCTCACCTAACACACAGACACTTCTCCTACTAAATGCTCTCTACTCCCCCCTCCCTTCTCAATGTTTTATTTTTGCAATTGTTCCGTTTGCTAGCTTTTAATAATATATTTCTATGTGTTAGTTTTTAAGAACATCTCACACCACCCCTTTTTTATCTATGTATAAAATAACATGTAATAATAAATTTTGACTGAACAGACATTTTAAGCACAGTGATTGAGTCCTGTGAATCTGTTCCTGCAGCTGCAGTATTAACTTTGTTTTAGAGTCCCAATCAGAAATTTGTCATAACACACCCAAGGAGAGTTAGCCCTATAGTTCTGGCTAATGAGCTTGGTGACAGAAGACAGCATCCTCAGGGGAGCTTTTTTGTCCTTGTTGCTCCCTCCTTGTTAACTCCTCTGTTGCCTGAAGGTAGGCTTTCAGGACATTGCCCACATCAATCAGACAAACTTCGATGTCCTCTGACATGGTGAAGTTTGGTAAGACTAGTTCCTGGTTGACATATAACCTGGATGATACTTTGGGTAAAAAGTGTAACTTTAGAATGAGGAATACTCAGTTGAACAGAAACTGAAGAAAGAACTCAGCACACCCAAGTGCACTTATGAAACCCACTTTCCAAAGATAAATACAACCAGAAAGGCTGTCTTCAGTGTGATATTTTTGATGCTGCAGGATTCCAAGGGCTTGAACGGTGGGCCAGCTAGACAGACGAGCAGCACTGTCAAATTGCTTTTAGAATAAAAAGGTTCTCATGGTGGTATTAAGCCTGTAACACATTTGGGTTTTTTTGTTCAACCCATCAGGCTGAATTAAAAGAAACTGACATATCGCTGGAATAACACAAGCGATGTGCTGATATAGTCCAATAGATAATCATGCAGGATAATACTTAAAGTGCAATGTGTAATTCGTACACAAAGAAAAAAAATAGCATTAAGACTAAAAATAAAATAAAAAGTCCAACAAATTGTTCAACAAATTCTGTGATGATAAATTTCACCAGGAAAATCTCGTAAAGTGTCCCGTTACTTGTTGAGGCATTGCTTACAACACTTGCAACAATCTCACATCAAGGATCCACCTCTGGTAGCCACTAGCTGGTTTGATATGATGGCTCCAGCAACTTCGCAAACACTCAATTGGACCACCAACAAAATCACCATGCTGGTATACGTCACAAGAAACACATAAAAACTCCATGGCCCAGTATCACAGATTACTGTACATAGATTTTTAATCAGTGATTATACTCACAAAGGGAGACATAGACAGGCATTACACCAAAAACATGGAGCTGCTGCTGAGCATCCAGCGTACACAACGTCACAGGTAAACTCTGCCCAACCGGTTTTGCATCAATACGTCTCTTTAGGGATCACAGTTATCAGTACAGTCTGGTAATGAGTGCCTCTACAGGTGGTGGGACACGTGACTTCACAAGATTTTCCTGGTGGAATTTATCATCATAGAATTTGTTGAATAAGTTGATGAACTTTGGACTTTTTATTTTTTATTTTATTTTTATTCCTAATCCTATTTTTTGTGTGTGTGTGTATCTATTGCACTATATGCGCACAATAAGATCATTAATGTATAAGAATTTTGGTGATGAATTAGGTAAATACTGTATGCATTTTTGCATTTAAAGAAACAATACACTGTTTGCCCCTTAGCACTTTCTCAGTTTGGAAATTGCACCTATCTGATGAATTGATCATATATTTATTGATTTATTTTTACATATTATATATTTATCCACGTTATAATTTAAAGAGACAGCACACTCACTTCCAGACTATTGAGTATTCCAATATTGAGTTGCGGCAGGTTCTTTTTTCTTGTCTTTTTACTCCTTTTTGATCATGTAGGCACTAAGCGCAGATAGTAAAGTTTTTTATTTATGAAAATATAAAATTATATGACATGTATTTTGGGATGGGAAACCTGGAGAGATCTGTAGTGAGTGGTGTTCTGTCTTTTGCTCTCATATCCTCAGTTTTTCGACCAGCTTTAATTACATGGTTAAATAGATACTTTATCTAATACAATAAATAGACCGCAAAGCCACATGTGGGGTTTTTTAATGTGAGGGAGTATATAAACCCCACGTGCGGCTTTGCGGTCTATCTATTGTATTACGAAAAGTAACTAACTTATATAGTAATGTTTTCTTGTAAGCTTGTTTGTATAGTTTGGGCTATTGCAGATTTTATTTATTCACCATTACAGTGTGTTGCAGCTATGCTTTGAAATATTGTAGAGGCCCCCACTCAGATTCATGCATTGATTGCCATGGTATGTTAAGTACAGCTTTTTGCTCCATTGATTATCCTAGCTAGCTTAGTTTCTTGGCTTATTACCACTACCAATCTCTTTAATCTGCATTTTGACTAGATATCAGATTTGTGTCTCCTGCGTGTGGGGCTCTCATGACCGCCGGGATACTCTGATGATTGTATGATTTGATGACTAATGTGTTTTTTCTTTTTATTTGTAGTTTGACATTGGTAATCACTCTATAACATTATATGTATATATATGTACAAAAATCTCCTGAAGAAGCTGTAACTCTTTCCGCGAAACATGTCGAGCAAACAATATACAGATGGCATAATCCTTTCAGTGTCACAATACTTGTGACCATACAGAGCCATTGTTTTGTCTCATTCTTTTTAAATGTATGCATTTAAATTGTTATTGTAATAAAATGTAAAACTTTATACCAAGTTTGTGTATCCCAAGGTACCATAAAAGTCCATTTCAGCCTCCCAAAAAAACTCTTTTCTATTTTGTCGGGACAAAGGTATACCTTTTCTATACATCATTATTAATGCTGGCACACCTATAAACATCAGTTATTATTGACAATCCAATACAAGCTTAGATGAAAAATCTCCTTTGATGTTGTGAGTGCTGGTTATCTCTTTCATCAACTTCCTGGGTTCCCAGAAAGTTTTGCAGCTTCTCCTCTGCTGTATGCTTTTGATTTCTAAGGACTACATATCCCATGGTACCTTGCTACCTGCAAGCTGTGATTCCTGTACTTACTCTACCCCCCCCACCAAAACTCCTCCTCTCATTACCTCTGTAGTTCAGTAGGCAGGCTCTGTGAATTCTGTGACACACCAGTGCATATTCACAGAGCATAGTAATCATAGTAAATCCAGTTTAATGTGTGGGATTATCCATAAAGTACGTTTACAAACTTTTTTTTTGAAAATTACTTTTATTGTCGTTTACAAACTTTACGATCATTTAGGCTAGAAATATTTGAAATTCAATGTAAAAATAAATATAATGATTTTAAATGTTGACCATAGATACACTTTAACATCCACAACCTTGATTCATTATTGAGGAAGAAAAATAAAATAATTAAAATAAATGTTTAGCTGCAGTCTACTTGCTCTCTCCCTCAGAAAAAGCCATTTTCCTAGAAAAAAAAGGATTCCAGACCTAACTGAAAATCTGTCAATTTTCTTTATTCAGTCTGTGAAAAAGGAAGCCTCTTTCCTTCAGAAATTGTGACCTGTTCTATTGAAGGCTTGAAAAACATGCTGCACTTCTGTCCAATGTTTGTATTTTTAATTGTACACAAAAATAACCTACTTGTTTTGTTCCAGATGCAATAAGCAAGCTCAGTCATTTAGAAATTGCAGCTTTCCCATACAGGCTTGATACCTGTGGTGCACATTTCTAATCTTTCTTCAGTCTCCAAAACAAAGCACAATTTTTTTTTAATTTAAAATGCAATTTGCTTGCTCTTTCCTTCAGAAATTGTGGCCTATCCAAAAAAACTTCAAATGTGTGGTTCAAATTGGTTCTTGTTTTTTGTTTTAAATTTAATACAAAAAGACATTCATTTTTGTAATTTTCAAATGCAATATGCCTACTCAGTTATTCAGAAATTACAGCCAGACCATACAGGCTTACTATTTATAGCATTTTTCCATATTTTTCCACTTTTATTCTCCTTTAAAAGGCATTACCGTATATACTCGAGTATAGGTTGATCCGAGTATCCAAGTCAAGGCCCTAATTTACCACAAAAAACTGGGAAAAACTTATTGACCCGAGTATAAGACGAGGGAAAATGCAGCAGCTACTGTAAGTGGAAAAAGAGGGTCAACAATGCCCATCTGCAGCTGTATACCTCCCTGTGTCCTGTGCATGTGTCCCTGTGTATGTGTGCATATGTCCCTGTGTACTTGTCACCTACCTGTGTCCTGTGCATGTGTCCCTGTGTATGTGTCACCTACCTGTGTCCTGTGCATGTGTCCCTGTGTGTGTGTGTCACCTACCTGTGTCCTGTGCATGTGTCCCTGTGTATGTGTCACCTACCTGTGTCCTATGCATGTGTCCCTGTGTATGTGTGCATGTGTCACCTACCTGTGTCCTGTGCATGTGTCCCTGTGGCGATCTGCATCCTCCGTGTGCTGCTCTGCACCGATCAGCCTGTGATATTACCATTCGGCGGCCATTCTACTGTTCAAAAGCCGCACCTCCTCCTCGTTCGTGATAGGCAGAACTCTCTATTTCCCAGCAGTCAGCGGTCAGCCTATCACGGACATTCTCTCATCCTCATACCAGAGACGAGGATGAGAGAATGTCTGTGATAGGCTGTACACTGACTGCAGGGCAATGGAGTTTTCTGCCTATCACAGACGAGGAGGAGGCGTGGCTTTTGAACAGTGAATGGCTGCCGAATAGTAATATCACACGCTGGCCGCCGTCTGTCTGCATGGCATGCTGATCATGCAGACAGACGGCGGTGACTCGAGTATAAGTCGAGGGGGGCACTTTCAGCCCAAAGAAAAGGGCTGAAAATCTCGACTTATACTCGAGTATATACGGTACATTTCGTTCAGATGCAATGTGCTTGCTCTCTCCTTCAGAAATTGTGGCCTATCCATGAAGGTTAGCAGTTTAAAAGGTGAAAAGGTCTGTGTAATTTTTTTCTTTTAAATTTGAAACACATTTCTATCTTTAGTCTCTGAAAGGAGTAACACATTTTAAATTCTACATGCAATGTGCTTGCTCTCTAACTCAGAAATTGTGGTCCAATAAAGTCTTCAAAGGTGTGCTGCAAATGTGTGCAATTTTTTCCTTTTAAATTTGAAACAAATCGACACTAATTATTTTGACTCCATATTCAATATGCCTGCTCAATACCTAAGAAATTGCAACTTGTCTAGAAAGGTTTAATAACTGTGCTGCAGGATCAGGCCCTTTTGGCCACAAGTTTTTGCAGACTTCAACAAGATTTACATTGTGTCCTTGACCCTCACCCCAGAGATAGTGCTCCTTTCCTTGCTTCTAGGCTCGGGAGCCTCTCAGAAACCTTACTACGCTTTTTCCTTTCAGCAGCTCGACAACTCATAACACTATATTGGAAGATGGATGTTACCCCCTCCTTATCCTTGTGGGTCTCCATGGTGAATGATATCATGCGCATGGAGGAAATGCTAGTGTTAGATAATGATACATTTGAGAAAAATAAAGTATTGTGGTATGTTTGGCTTTATTTCTCTACTTCTGATACCCTCAAGGGGATGCTACCATCCAACAGTAATCTTGTATCAGCGCTGTTGTCTTAGCCCCCTTAATGGATAGCGATGAGGTCTCTCTGGTGAAGTAAAAAATGTCACTAAAACATCAAAGGATCTACAGAGTGTGTCCAAAGTTTTATTCAGCGATAACATCGTTACAGCAGAGCCTCACAGGAGTCTGCTCCCTCTGTGGGGACGGGATGAGTTCTGAGACTTTTCCCTTGTAACGGTGGTCAAGGAGGGTTGCCAACCAATAGTGATCCTTGTCCTTGATGCCACGTATTCTCAGGTCCTTTCACAGGCTTTGAAGAATGAGTGAGCCTATGCAACGCAAGTTTGCGAAGGCATGAGAAGACTCCTCAGAGTCACTGAGGATTACAGTACCTGGAACTGCTTCCTCGCAGCCACGTACTACTCCCCATCTGTTAAGGGTTGGCGTATGTCTTCCCCTGCTTCAATGCCTCCAAAACTGCCAGAATCCTCCTCCTTCTCCCTCTCCTCTTGTGTGTTGTATGGCGTTGCAAGAATGGTGTCTGCATAAAGCGGGCCTTGAGAGGAAATTAAGTCCTCCTCTTCCTCCCGCTGCTCTGCCTCAAGTGACCTGTCCATATTGCCATGCAGATTCTGCTCCAGCAGGAACACAACAGGGATTGTGTCACTGATGCATGCATTGTCACAGCTCACCATCCTTGTGGCCTCCTCAAATGGTGACAGTACAGTGCATGCAACCTCTATCAGCAGCCATTGGCATGTAAAAAAAGGAAAGCCGGCCTGAGCCTGTCTTTGTGCTATACTCACACAGGTACTCATTGATGATGCTCTGCTGCATTTGCAGCCGCTGCAGCATTGCCAAAGTCAAGTTTAACCTTGTGGGTATGTCCCAAATGAGGCGGTTTATGGGCAGGTGGAATTCCCACTGAATTTCAGCCAACTGAGCACTGGCTGTGTATGACCGCCTGAAATGGCTACAGACTCTTCCAGGCTGCTTTAGCAGATCTCTCAACCCTGGGTACCTGCTTAAATAATGCTGCATCACCAAATTGAGGCATGTCACCTGTCATCTTTCCCTGTCTAAGGGCGGACAGGAGGTTTGTGCCATTATCGCACACCACCATTCCTGGCTCCAGCTGGAGTGGCGTGAACCACCTCTGGGCCTACCCTTGCAGAGCTGCAAGAATCTCTGATGCGGTGTGGCTCCTGTCCCCTACACAATCCAGCTGAAGCACTGCATGGCACCTGACTCATGGAATAGTCCCTTGAATGCTTAGGGGGTACTAATGATTCATAGGACGATTCAGCAGAGGAGGGTATGGAGGAGGAGGAGGGGGTACAGCTGACAAATCTTGCATCATTACCACTAGCTGTATGGAGACATGAGGGCACAGCAAGCTGCAGCACTTAGCCCTGTTCTGCATCCTTTCCGAGTTGCAAGCAGAGTTACCCAGTGTGCTGTGAACGAAATATAGCATCCCTGACCATGCTTGCTGGACCACATGTCAGCAGTGACGTGGACCTTGCAGCTAACTGCCTTGCCCAACTATGCCACAACATTGCCTTCCAAGTCATGGTACGGGGCTCGAATGGCCTTATGTGAAAAGAAATAGCGACTGGGAACCTGCCATTGTGGTACAACACATTCTGCAAAATCATGGAAGGCGGCAGAATCCACCAGACGGAAAGGCAGGATTTGTAAAGCCATCGGCTTTGACAAGCTTGAATTTAGACACTGGGCATGTGGGTGGCAGTGACTGTAGGTTTTTTATCTCACTGCAACAGATGGGGCAGAGAAATTTGTCTGCTATAGTGTACAGCTGGTGGTGTGCTACTGTCAGACGTGCTAAAAGGACCTGTGACACCCTTCGCTATACCATCATCCCTGTCAATGGAGGTTGCTGAGAGGTCATGAGGTATAGCGGGTATAGACCAGAAAGTTGAGGAGTGAGGGGAGCAGAAAATGCATTCCTTTTGTGTGGCTTTCAGGTGCTCTTGTCAACGGGAGGTTAAATGCCTTGTCAAGCATGTGGTACCCAAATGGCTGGTGTTTTTGCTACGTTTGATCTGCTTGAGGCAAAGTTTGCAAATTGCAAGAGTGCATTCAGTTGCATGTGTTCTAAAAAAAGGCCCAGACAGCTGAGCTGTGGAAAGTGGGCCAGGAGATAACATTTTAACATTCTGCTGGAATAGGGTGGCTTCTCTCTACTCTTCCATGATGATTGCCTCGTTGGGGTTGTGCCTCATCCTCGCTTTCCTCCTTTGTTCTATCAGGCACCCAGGTCATGTTAGTGACTTCATCATAATCCCCTCCATCCTCATCATCACTGGAGCCAACTTGGCAATACACTGTGGCTGGGGAAACATGACTGCCAATTTGTTGTTTACCAGTGTTTTCCCCTCTCTGTAGGCTCATGTTCCTATCTTCCTCAACCTCAGAACCAGGATCTGAATCAAGTAATGGCAGGAGTATCTGTGGACAAAGAGGCAGAATAAGCCACTCTGGCAGCTGCGGTGGACTGCGCACTAATTTCTCCTTGGGTGATGGAGGATGAGGAGGATGAGGATGGTTTATTAAGCCAGTCCACCACCTCCTCTGCATGCTGTGATAGCACAGGCAACATCACTAAACAGAGCAAATGATGCCCTGCCTGAGGACGGACCATGTCCACCTTTGCCTGTGGACACAGATGCTGCTGGCCCCCTTACAGTGCCTTGGGAATATCCGCCTCTCCTTGTTGGCCTCCCAGGCATGATGGGGGGCTTATTACCAAAATGTAATACAGATGGGGAAATGTGTACGTAGATGCACATTAATCAATGGAAAGTGGTGTTTGGTACACTTTAAATTGAGTACTCACTACACAGACAAACTACAATATACTGCAGTAAAACTGCACCGACGCGTTGCAATATAATGTGGTAAATGTGCACTAATGCACTGAAATATACGGCACTTAATTATACTGCATTAATTGTGCAATATTTCACTGAAATATACTTCGGTAAACGTGCAGTAATGCATGAAAATATACTGCGTTAAATTGCACTAATGCACTGCAATAAACCTGCAATAACGCACTGAAAAATACAGCATTACCCGTGCACTAACGCACTGCAATATACGGCAGTAACCCTTCAATAACGCACTGAAATATACTGCGTTAAATATGCAGTAACACACTGCAATATACTGTGGTAAACGTGCAATAACGCACTGAAATATGCTGCATTAAATGTGCTCTAATGCACTGCAATATACTGCAGTAAACCTGCAATAACGCACTAAAAATATACTGCGTTAACCATGCACTAACGCACTGCAATATACTGTGGTAAACCTGCAATAACGCACTGAAATATACTGCGTTAAATGTGTACGAACGCACTGAAATATACTGCGTTAAACGTGCGGTAACACACTGCAATATACTGCGTGAAACGTGCAATAATGCACTGAAATATGCTCCACCTGCTCTAACGCACTACAATATACTGCAGTAAACCTGCAATAACGCACCAAAAATATACTGCATTAAGCGTGCACTAACGCTCTGCAATATACTGTGGTAAACCTGCAATAACACACTGAAATATACTGCGTTAAATATGCAGTAACACACTGCAATATACTGCGGTAAACGTGTACTAACACACTGAAATATACTGCCTTAAACGTGCACTAACACACTGCAATATACTGTGGTAAATCTGCAATATTACAATGAAATATACTGTGTTAAATGTGCACTAACGCACTGCAATATACTGCGGTAAACCTGCAATAACACACTGACATATACTGCATTAAACATGCAGTAACGCACTGCAATATACTGCGTTAAACGTGCAATACTGCACTGCAATATACTGTGGTAAACGTGCACCAACGCGCTGAAATATACTGCATTAAACGTGCACTAACGCACTGCAATATACTGCGGTAAACGTGCAATAACACACTGAAATATACTGCATTCAATGTGCACTAATGCACTACAATATACTGCAGTAAACCTGCAATAACGCATTGAAATATACTGCATTAAACATGCACTAACACACTGCAATATACAACGGTAAACCTGCAATAACGCACTAAAATATACTGCGTTAAACGTGCACTAACGCACTGCAATATGCTGTTGGTAAACCTACAATAACGCACTGAAAAATACTGCGTTAACCGTGCATTATTGCACTGCAATATACTGCATGGAATGTGCACTCAATTAAATATGAGATTAGACTGGTATGTGTGTATGTAGGGTGGTTCCAATATTAAAATATTAATAATGTAGCTTTTATGTTTTTAATTTATTTTGTGGGTTTTATATAATGATAAGGAGTGGGGTTGCTAAAGGGAATGGTAATTTTTATGCTGTTTATTAATTGGCCATCATAAACAGGCAATCAAAGCCGCGGCGTCCCCTTCTTGCCTGTATATAAGATGGTGTCTTGGCGTCCAGCATGAGCCTCAGTTAACCGGGCGATGCTTCTTACGGACAAACGCATTGGGAGGGGGCTCACACATGACGTCAATCCACATGCCAGATGGAAACACGGATGTTATACGATGTTTGATATCATGCATCCTGTAAATGTATTTTTACTGTTCAAATAAATTGGCTGGTTAAAATATAACACTATGTCTTAGAAACGAGGAGAGCGTTCTTTTTCCCAGGAATTTTTAATTTGGGTTTAGTGTGACTAAAAAATAAAATGTATCTGCACTTACAGTTATCTATATGTCCTGCACAGGGCCATAAATATTTTTTCTCCTGGAGGTGAATTGTTGGTGTGCTAAAAATTATGCTAACAGTGGGAGGGGCTTAAAACATGAGCCTACTCACTGTGTACACAATACAAGGCACAGTCCTTGTACCCCAAAAATATTCTTTAACCACTTCCCATCAGGGCCAATTATGGCACTTTACTCCTACATGTAAAAATCATCATTTTTTTTCCTAGAAAATTACTCAAAGCCCCAAAACATTATATATGTTATTTGTTTTTTTTTTAGCAGAGACCCTAGGGAATAAAATGCTGAGTAAATAGATACCTAACATGTCACCCCTTAAAATTGTGCACACTTGTGGAATGGCGCCTAACTTCGGTACTTAAAAATCTCCATTCTGTCAAATAAAAATTGGTATCGGAAAATCACTAGGGACATCGTGAATAGATTCAATCAAGAGTACTATACGCTGATTGATTCGGCATATGCCAACAAGGTCATCAACAAAACTATTTGGGAGTATATCAGAACTAAATTTCCAGTGATTCCAACCTTCTACACCCTACCAAAAGTCCACAAGGACAAATTCAATCAGACAGGCAGACCCATTATATCGGGGAGGGGCTCCATTAGCGAAAATGCTAGTAGACTAATTGATGAATATTTGAAACCTCACGTCACCTGCTTACGATCCTACGTTAAGGATACGATTCATTTTCTGAAGATCATCGAAAATTTAACCATACCAACCAATGCTTATTTAGTCACCATAGACGTAGAAGCCCTTTACAGCTCCATCCCCCATACCAAGGGATTGGCAGCTATAAAACATGCCATTTATCAGAGAGGGGATGCTGACTGAATTCATTCTGTCATTATTGGAGTATATTTTATACCACAATATTTTCACATTTGATGGTTCCCACTTACTCCAGGTACAGGGGGTGGCAATGGGGGCATGCTGTGCCCCATCATACGCCAACCTGTACCTGGGGGGGTGGGAAAACATGCTTTTCAGTGATGAGGCCTTATCGATTTACACAGACCATTTCCTAGTATGATTCCGGTGTATCGATGATATCTATTTGGGACGGCCCCTTCTACATGAATGTCTCGCTAATATTAATAAAAACCAATTCAATCTCACTTTCACCATGGCCTTTGATCTAAATGAGATCTCTTTTTTGGATGTGTTGGTGTCGAGGGGTGGGGATGGTGCCCTCTGCAGTGGCCTTTTTCGCAAGGCCACTGTGGGGAACACCATATTGCACGCCTCGAGTTTCCACCCACAGAGTCTGATTAGATCTATACCGTACAGTCAGTACCTGAGGGTACAAAGAAACTGTACTAATCATGAGATTTTCAAGATTACAGCCAACAATGTACGTGAGAGACTCCTTCTTAGTGGATACTCGCGCACATCTCTGAAAAAAGCTTTCAAACGGGCTACATCATTTACCCGTCACAAGCCTATTTATTCACAAAAACCGCCCAGTCAACAAAACCCTCTTCGGATTGTTACTAAATATTGTAATAAACATGCAGAGTTAAGGCAAATTGTTTCAAAATTCTGGCATGTATTAACTATGGACCCCAATTTAGGCAGACTCCTTCCTGAGAGTCCTCTCTTCACCTTCAAAAAGAGCACGTTTATCTCCTCTAGATTAGTAAGGAGTGAATTTAAGGGGGACAAAGACACGGAACATTGCAAATACAAAAGTGCCTACATGTGTGGAGCATGTGGATACTGCAAGTTCATGCACACTGACAGAAACCCTACTTTGCCAGATGGTAGTGTCATTAAGGCCAAGCACTTTGCTAATTGTAAAACCCTGGGGGTGGTATACATGCTCCTATGTGATTGTGGGTGCTTCTATGTCGGGAAGATGAAGCTTGAATTCTGGCATAGAGCATACCGACACATTCGGAGTATGAAGACATGTGATCCTGATCTGCCCCTGGGGAGACACACTGCCTGGGTACACCATGGGATCTTTCCAAGGATCAAATTTTTGATCCTTGATCGGGTACACCCTAGTTCGGGGGGGGGGGGGGACTGGAACAAAAGTCTCCTCCAGCTCGAACTACGCTGGATCTACAATTTAAAAGCTACCAAATTCCCCGGGATGAACGATGCAGTCTGCTTTAAGCCATTTTTGGAGGGCTTCAATTCAGGAGGCACAGGAGGCATGGAGAAATAGATTTATCCCTTCTGCTTCCTTCTTTTGGGGTACAGATAGTGCTAGATCCCCATTATCACTCATACCATCTTTGATCTATCCATATTATTTTGTTTTTTCTCTATTTAATTTTGTCCTTTCTACCTCCCCTAGATTTTTATCCCAACAGGAGGCAGTATGATTTGTATATATGTATATGTAGGCTTCATTGCTCGGTGTATCTACTTGTTATATACTCGTTGCCATGCCTTGCTCCTGTACATGCCTCCTCGCATTTGGTCTTCACACGTACTGCCCAGTTTTGGAAAAACTATTTTTGAAACCTATGGTTTGGGGTGTTGCTAGATACATTTAGCAGGGGGCTCTTAGTAGTGGGGGGTTTCATTAATTGTTTTATCCCCCCCTTCTTTTCTGTGGGCATTTGTATTAGATCTATGCCATTGATGTTTTCACCAATAATTCTTCCCCCTCTTCTTTTTCCCCCCTGCTTTTTCTAGACATGCTGAAGGAGCATCCATTTATGTCTGTGCGCCCGGCACGGCAAGAACATCCTTTTTAGGATGGTTGGTGAGAGGCTGCCTTTTCCTTCTGGCATCCACTACCCCCTAGCCATGGAGCAGTCTTTTTTGACTGTCTCCAGGGCAGGTACTCGTCCGTGGCGCGCCTCTCCGCAGCGGATGACGTTCCTCCCCTGTGTGTTCCAGCTTGGTTTTTGCGCATGCGCAGGACGTCGCCGGCTTCTGCGCTATGTGGAGGCAGGGCGCGGCCGAGGCTCAGGGGGCCCGTCACGAACCGCTGATCCAGGCACTCTCTCCAGCCGATTTCAATTTGAAATCAGCCAGGGCTGAATGAGCAGGGCTTTAACCTCCCTGGCGGTATGATTCTATCTGGAATTTTGTGCTGAAAGCGGTACAATTATTTTGCATGGAAATTTGATGCTATGTATTATAGGCCTGCAATTCTTAGTAATTACTTACTTAAACCTGACCAAGCAAGATTCTAGTGGACATCCCAGATGTGATAAAGTTTGAAACACAAAATCATGATTTTAAATTTTTAAATAATATAATTTTATTCAATAATGTAATACAAACTATAGAAATTTGTCAGACAAAGAAAATTCAATAAACATTCTGAGTGTGATAAATTTTGAAGCAAGGTACAGCACACAGTCCCACGTCACAATCCGGACAATAGAACCTGCTTTCTTTTCGGATTTTTTTTCCCTTGTCATCTCTGTTTGAACAGCAAACCATGCACATCCTGGTAGGTGCTGCCTTTTTTGCGGTTGGCGGTATATAGTCCATAAAGTGCCGACTTGTTAGGCGTTCTGGGTTGGCAACACCAACAGCACGTCATCCAGGTCTGTTCACATCTACTGATGGCTTCTGGTGTTTGACAAAAATCTGCTCAGCCACCTTCCAGATAAAATCTGAATGAACAAGAGGTCTGTCACTCCCTGCTCGGTACAAGATGTACGCATTTCAAAGGCATTGTTCCAGAAGATGCCTGAAAATCTTTTTGTAATATTTTTTCTGCTGTTTCCGCATAGTCGGATAAAAGGTCATTGTCTAATCGGCTCGGTCGACACCTCCCATAGTGCAATTATAGTCTATCACAACTTGCGGCTTCAGCACATCTTTCCCACCTTTTGTGTGGACCGTGGCAGTGGAGGTATTGTGCACAGTGCTCATGAGACACAAGTCCTTCTTGTCTCGCCAACGTATTGCCATCATCTTACCCTTCTGCCAGGCAACCATTTCTCCGGTTTTTAGTTTTTTCTTGCCAAACATAGATGGCATGTCACGTCTGTTAGGCCTAACTGTACCATAGGCATCAGTATTGTTTTGGATCAAAACCTCAAACAGTTCCGGCGACGTATAGAAATTGTCCATGGTCACACAATATCCCTGGTTCAGTAATGGCTCCAGCAGTGTAAGGACAGATGATGTGGCCATCCCATAGTTGCTGTACCTGGGGTTGAACTTCGTGCCTTTACCGGTGTAAATGACCGAGTTCCATATGTACCCAGTGGATGACTCGCAGAGCATGTATGATTTGATGCCAAACCGCGCTCTTTTGGATGCAATATACTGGATCCAGCTTAGACGTCCTTTGTAGGCCATCAAACTCTCATCCGCGCTGACGTCCCTTTCTGGCATGTAGGCCCGCTGGAAATTGTTCCCAATAATTTGGCATACCTCCCAGATTTTTTTTAGCTTGGGCGCAGGATGCGTGGCCTCATCAAACTCTTCATTGTTAGGGAAGTGGAAATATTTCATGATGAGGGAAAAACGGTATTCGGACATCACAGTACCAAAAAACGGAGTTGCCAGTAACTTGTTGGTGGTCCAGTACCATTTCTGGTGTGGTTTCCCCACCACCCCCTGAAGAATAATGAGTCAGAGAAACAGCCAGATGTCCTCTTTAGTCACCGGTTCCCACCTTCTGCTTCAGGAAAACCTGGCATGCAGCTTTGCGGATTGCTGCTCTTGGTAGCGATTTGTCTCTGTGACAATTTTTTCAATTACCTCCTCTGTGAGAAATAATTGCAGGTATGCCAGAGGGTTGTCACGCTCAACTTCGATCTTCATCCCAGATGATCCAGTGAAGGGAAATCTTGGGGGCGCTACCTGGTCCGTATCACACTCAATAGGGCACCAAGTGCGCACATCGCTGATGTCAGGTGCAGGATCATCACCGCTGTCACTTGTCAGATCAGTGTCAGACGACAAATCTCCCCACGACTCACTATCGCTGGGTTCTGGGAGCAACTCCGTGTCGCTGTCATTCAACTGCTCCAAAGGCGATTTTATAGCGAAATGGCGCTTTTTGGATTCCATCTTCTCAATATTTTATTGGAGGCAAGGGGCACTGGGACAAGGGGCACTGTATCAGTGAGATCTGAGATGATACAATGTAATCCTCTCAGATTACACGGTATCACCCCTTTTTATATGTCTGTTTTGTGTTTGAACTTTTGAACTTTTTGAATTTCCCGCCCAGTTCCGCTCCCGTGCGCCGCTGCTGCTCGCAGGGAATGGAACTAGGAAGTGAGATGCGGTGATCGCGCTGGCGATCACAGCGGAGCACAGCCGAGGACAGTGGAGGGCATCGCTGGAACCCAGGAGAAGGTAAGGGCTCCGCTGGATGCTCTGCAATGTTACCCCGAGCGTGACTCGGGGTTACTGCTCCTGACAGAAAAAGTCAGACCCGAGTCATGCTCGGGATTACCGCCAGGGAGGTTAAATAGCCTTGCTCTCTGATTATCTACTATGGCTTTGGTGAGGATGGTCTGAGGAAATCTTGGCTGGAGTTTACATCAGAGTAAGTCAAAGATATTTTTCTTTACCTTTGTGTATTTAAACAGTGATGGGCACTTCTCTGACCAATGTATTAATACACTGGTCTTGGTTTTGTGTTCTCTCCCTTTTTTTACATATACATCCCTGTGACTTCTCTGTTTGACCATGTGAACATCTCAGTGTTGTCTAGGAGGTCTTCTACACATTATCCATGCTATTGATTCTGACCATCCCACCTCCCGGTTTATGTGGATTTTTTTACTTATAGGTAGGTTTCTTTTTTCTACCCAGTTCCTCACATCCAATATAGATTGTCTTTTTCTTGTGTCAAGCCCTATGATTCTTTATGTCTTTACTCTCAGGTTTGCACCTTGGACCCCAGCTCACATACAGGAGCTGCGCCCAGGCCAGGACGCGGCGTCTTTTGGATGCTATTGGGGATTTTTCCCAGTCCCCCCTTGGCATATCTTGTCTGTTATTCATACGTATTATGGGCTAACCATTGGGGCATTGCGTCTGAGGAGCAGGATGCGAGGTTGCATATTTCCTATTTTTAATTTTGTGGATGCTTAGTTGTTCTATCAAGTAATACAATGTAAGTGATTCTTCTTGATGTAATTGATCTGGGATAGAAATTGTTTGTATTTATATTGATTATTAATTATTGATACTTTATGAACCCCCAGATATCAATTTCTCCATAAAGAACCCTGACGAAGGAATTGTTTTCTCTGAAACGCGTCGGTTCAGGGAGATATGTTCATTTAACATCTGACTGGTTTTCACTTTGTATCCATGTTCAAATGCATCCATATACTTTTATATATGTTTTTCTATTTTTGATGTTATTGTTTGTTTAATAAAACGATTTATACTTTTTTTTGCATTGTGGTAGTGCCTCCAAAAGTCCCATACCTAGGGGTATTCTTCTTTGTTTCTTAAAAATCTCCATAGGCGACAATTTTTTACAGGTTATATGTTTATAGTTACAGAGGAGAATTGTTGCTTTTACTCTAACGCACGCGGCGATACCTCACATGTTTCGCTTCTGTACGCGAGCACGCTGGAAAGGGGGCGCTTTGAATTTTTAAATTTTTTTTTAGTCTTTATTTTACTTTCTTTTTACACTTTCTCTTAAAACAAAAAAATTTGACAACTTTTATTCCTATTACAAGAAATTTAAACATTCCTTGTAATAGGAATAGTGCGTGACAGGTCCTCTTTATGGAAGGATGTGGAGTCAATAAGACCCCACATCTCTCCTCCAGGCTGGAAACTCTCTCAACCTTTCCAGCTGTGTCTTCGGCTTTGTTTACTTCCACTGGCCCGGACGTGACATCATAACGTTGCACCCGGGCCTCCGTGGGTCATAGAGAAGACTGGGGACCATCTGGTCACCAGAAATCTCTATAATAAACTTCCAGCATCGACCGATTTGCTCTCCAGCTCACCGATCACACGGGTGAGCTGGGAGAAGCAGCGGAGGGTGCTGAACTATGATTGTTCTTACGGTGCACAGAATCGCCGACTGAAAAACATGATATCTGGATGATGCCTGTAGCTACAGGCATCATTCAGATATCCCCACTCAAAGTTCATGACGTCATATGACGTACCTTGGGCGGGAAGTGGTTAATTACTGTGCCATAAGCAAGAGTCTAATAGGGGGTCACAGATGTCTAATGCACAGAGTGCAGTGTGTAACACATAAGTCAGTAGACACAGTAAAACAAAAATTACCTCCTTCCTGAAACCAAAATCTTCCCTATTTTAGTGCTAGCTGCGGCACCATGGTTGCTCTGGGGAATGGCCCCCATCTCCCTACCCCCTTATCTATGCTTTTGCCCCTGCAAAGTCCTACAAAAACCTTTTGGCCCTGCCAGTGAAGTTCACTTAATGCAGCTTTCTGTGATGGTGTGGCAATGATGTTGCACTGCCAATGCATTTAAAGCAAATTTTTCACTCTCATGTAGGTTGTACTTGCTTGCACTAGTGTTGTAGGCGGTGTACCTTACAGCATTGTCACTGCTAATTCACATAGCTTGTCAATCAGCAATTGGCTACACCTAGCCCTGCCCAATACTTTCTGGATTGACAGCACTGCCCATGTTGCTGAATCTCTCCCATGTAGGGTGTAGTATCTTGGAGGGGGAGCATGTGAGGCACAAATAAAGATAGGGAAGTAAAGGAAGTTTCTTATTTACTTTAAAAGACCTGCACATCCCATAGCAACTGGATTTTGAACTTGCTTAGCCTGTCATAAAAGACCCTTTAGTTTTAATTAAATTTTTAAGGTACAAAAGTACTAAAATTTTAAAACACTTTATTGTGGAAAAGTGCATGCTGCAACCTGCTACATGGACATTAATGATATGAACTTCCCCTCCTATTACACAGAGACTGTCCAGAGTTTCAGGGTATGCTTGGGTATGGATGAAATTTCCTATGAGGGACCGCAGACTCCTGATTGATAACATGATGTCAAAATCAAATACATCACTTTAAGGATGGAGCTTTTAAAATGTCTCAAGAGCGTATGAGTTTTTCTATTCACTATAATGTACGTGTCATCTCAGGGTTAGTCCTTCATGGGTCACATGCCAGATCCTTGACATAACAAATATGTGCTATGAATTATATATGCCATTTCTGGAAATTCACAAATGTAGAGTTAGCTCTGGATTAACTTCAGTGGAATTAAAAAGTGCAGATAAGATAAATCATCAACAAACATTTTACAGGCTTGTTGTACAGCTTGTTATACACAAGGGTCTTGGAGTTTTCATTGGTCAACAATCATTTTTTTTCAACCAGTACCCACATACACAAATCAGTTTATGTCCTTCCCTTTTGATATGTTCTGCATACAACCTGTGAAAACTTAAGTTATACATATTTAAACAATTTTTTAAAGCTGAAGTCTAGGAAAGAAGCAACGTACATGCTATATCAGGCATCAGAGGGAGGCATTGTAGATTAATACTACTCACGATGCACAGCAGCTACATACTTCTCAACAGTGCAGGCCTTGGTAAAGTGAAGTCCAATTTTTCTTCTCCTGGTCATGTGACCTCTCACATTATTGAAGAGAAGATGAATGGTAAGTCTTAAGCTGCGTACACACGGGCGGACTTTTCGACCGGACTGGTCCGAAAGACTTTCCGACGGACTTTCAACGGACTTTTGACAGACTTCCGACTGACTTTTTAACGAACGGATTTGCCTACACACGATCACACCAAAGTCTGACGGATTTGTACGTGATGACATACACCGGACTAAAATAAGAAGTTGATAGCCAGTAGCCAATAGCTGCCCTAGCGTTGTTTTTTGTCCGTCGAACTAGCACACAGACGAGCGGATTTCTGGGTCCGGCGGAGTTACAACGTAAAGATTGGAAGCATGTTCCAAATCTAAAGTCCTTCAGATTTTCGACTGGAAAAGTCCGCTGAAGGTCCGATGAAGCCCACACATGATCGGATTGTCCCCTGGACTCGGTCCGTCGGACCAGTCCGGTCGAAAAGTCCGACCGTGTGTACGCTGCATTACTTTCACTTCTCATGAGGTGCAAGTACTAAGGAAGAGGGGGAGCAGTCTGTGTTCGCACTGTCCTCTGCAAATTCCACTTACCCTACCCCTCATAGTGTCCTTAGCTCTCACAGTGCCCCCCAAAGTCCCCAAGTCCCCACAGTGCCCCTCAATCCCCTGAAGAATCCCTAATATTTTCCCTTACACTGACACCAATGTCAGGGCATTTCTTACTTCTTTTCTGGTGTGTTTTGTCCACCTAATGATCATTGCTTTTTTGCCTTCCCTCTTGGTTTAGAAATGTAAAGTAGGACTGCTAAGTTCTACACAATGAAAACATGCTGCTGGGGTACTCAATAAAAATGTTGCTATGGGGCAAGTGATTTTTATTTATGCCCCTGGTCACACCCTTCTCTGTGAGGTTGATTCTTTGTTTTACCTCTCTATCTTAAGGACAGTAGGCCACAGATCCTCACTGCCCCATTCGTGCCTCTCCTTTATGAATAGCACATCACCCAACCCTCTTTAACTGTGTAGGCTTCTTGACCACTGCTGTTTCTTCACCTCACCTCTGACACTAAATTACAGCAAAATTGCCAAAAACGTGCAGAAAAGGGTTTCTTTTAAGGCTGCTTATACATTAGTCAATTCTTTTTGTTTAAACCAGATTTTCCCATCCCCACGTTCTATGTGGATGGGAAATCCTGCCCACTGAGCTTTTGTATTGTGGCATTGGGGAAACGTCCCCATCTTCAGAATATGCTGATCAGCATTGCAGGCTATAGCCTGCAGTGCTGATCGAGCGGCTAAAATCCGACAGTGTTGTAGAACTGGTAGATCAACTTCTGTTCAACTAAAGTATTCATACATAGATTGAAACTCAGCCAGTCCCTGTGCAACCGGTCGAGTTTTGATCCATGTATGACCAGCTAGTGTTGTTTTGGATTGAATAGGGAAGGCTTAGAACTGTTGGGTTTTTACTGCTAGCTGGGGCTCCAGTAGAGAGACTTCTCCTCACTCCCTGTCCTGGTGACAATGCTCTCCCTGACAGAAAGTGAAAGAAATTCTTCAACAGTAACCTAGAAATAAACTTTTTATATTAATGTAGGAGAAGGATAGAATTTCTATCAGAATTCTAATGTTCTTCATTCCTGTTGCAGAGATGGACTGAATATAGTTTTTTTTTTTTTTATCTTGCCCAGACATACACTTTAAAGAGATCTGTGGCTGTTTAGCCACTACCTAACTGAATAGGATGAGAGAATTACGGGAATCAATTCTGCAGTTGAATATAACTTCCTGGGGTCGGATGTAATTTAGAACGGGATGATTCTGAATAAAATCCTGCCCTATGTCTCCTAGGGAGTATATATATCTATGTATATTTTATGCATATTATTTGTGAAATATGATTGCTACCTGGTTATTCCCATATGCAGCCAAACTGAAAGCTTGTGAGGGATGTTTTTCACTGTGCATTAAGTAGCTTGGTCTGCTAGTCCCCGTATCAGCCACATGATATACTATGGCTATATATACACACCTTTTCACAGTATAGAGGTTGATTTACCTGTTATAATTTCAATAACAGTTTTGGAAGAGAAGAAAAACTAGGAAACAAATGAACTTCCTTGTGGAAACCTTTCTGCAGAAGAATACAGATGTACGGGAAGGAAAGTATACTAATAAAACAACTAATGAATCATATAAACTTTGGTATCTGTTTGCTACTTCAGACTGACTCTCTAAGCTAGCCTTTCTTAAACAGGGTTTTGTAGAACCCCAAGGTCCCTACTGAAATTGCTGTGGTTTCTTTGAGCAATTGTGAACTGATCTCCCACACTAGCCACTGATGCAAGGTGACAATTTTCCACTGACCATAATACTAAGAGGTCACTTCCATGGTGACCACTAATATTATGGGACAATTATTACTGTTACAATTATTTCTTTTCATTTCAAGATTATCTAAAATAATTTTATCCTATACAGCAGGTGGTTTGTAAAAATCTGCAGTGGGTGTCAGGTACACCTCATTCTCTATTCTCTCATCTAAAAGTTTCTTTAATTTACTGATGCAAATGTACCACGAGCTGTAGGTATAATCATTTTAGCAGAGGTTTTCCACAGACCTGAAAATTGTTTCAAGGGTTAAAAAAAATGAGAAAGACCGCTCTAGATTATTTCGACCAGAGAGTACTCTTTCATCTGACATTATTTTTTCTTATTAAATACTATCCAGTCTGTACCTGTTGCTTGAATGAGTAATTTGGAATGGTGCACTGTGATAAACCTTCTGGGTTTCAGCTTTTCAATGAAAAAAGATTAAGGGAATCTATAAGGTAAAGCACAGTTAGGAGGCTGTATAAAGCACAGTATCATTTTCTACCTGAACTATTTTATTTATGACTAACTAAAAGTATCTTGTAAATAATAAGTAAATAAGTACATCACTGCATTAAAAAAAATGAAAATAAATTTTATATATATATATATATATATATATATATATATACACATATAATTGACATAATTGTTCCCACATCTCATTTATTCCTCTATCATATGATCTTTCTCGGAGGATCATACATCACTTTCAGAGTGTTTCACGGATCAGCGTCCACTTCATCAGGATAGGTGATGAAAAATGAGACATTCGTAATTTGTATTACTCGATATTTGTATAGCTTGTGTTATCTGATGACAGTAAGCTGAAAGGTTCGCATTAGTCACAGTTGAAAATGAAGCCTTGAGATTCATACAAGCAACACAGAGTAGGTTATCAGTGCCTAAAGTAGTAATAAAAGCTTAGAAATAAAATAAGGTATGTACGTCCATATATATCAATTACCTCTAATAATGGGGCACCCATGATTAGAGTGTAGCACCCTTCTAGATAGATGCTAGGATTAGGTAAATTTTGTTCTGGCTCACTGTATCCAGTGAAGCTGTTGCTTTGTGTAGCTGTGTTGGCTATTCTGGCCTGTTCAGTGTTTCGCCTAATGCAGGTTTGATTGTTTTCCCTGCTTTCTAGAAAACTGTGGATCTCTCTGGAACATAATGTAGGTGTGGAGCAAAGCAAATAGGGAGCATGAATATTTATACAGCCCTGTCCAATTCCTGGCAGGGTGGCCCAGATGGCTGCTGGGAGTCTGTAAAAATACTCTGAGACACAGCGCTTGTAGGAAAATACTTAGGCTATCCTGCCATGTGCTTGCGAGGTGTTGAGTCCTCAAGTGAGTGACCTAAGGGCCTGATTTGCTGAAGTTGCAAGAAAGCTTACTGATGGGCTGTCGTTTGAAGATCTAGTCTGGTATCACAGGAAAAAGTTGTTGCATAGATGTTGGAACCAGGGAACCACCTTTCCAGGAACATTTTGTGAGTACAGACTGCTGTGAGAGATCTTAGAGGCTGTGAGCTGCTGCCACCCCACCCCCCGCCCCCTGGTGTTAGAGAGTTGTATGTGTGTGTGTGTGTGTGTGTGTGTGTGTGTAAAGGGGACATCCACTGGTGTCCTGAAGAGCTCAGTTAATCTAATTCTCTGTGAAGGGACTCTGCTCTAATTGCTTAAAGAAGGAGGCTTTTGTGCCTTTAACTACTACTACTTCAAAGCCAAGTCCATGGTCTGCTTTTGCAAGGATATTCAAAAGAAGGAGGTTTACTGGCCTCATCTTGTACATAGTTCTTTTTGGAGTATCCCATTAAATTCCCCAAACCTATCCAAGTTACCTCAAAAATAAAAACATCCAGAAGAACACCCCTGGACTTGTTGTTGCGCAAAAGAGTGACTGTGATTGTGGGCCTGGCTGTGGGGCAGTTACTGGGAAAAAGAACCCAGGCATATTTCCAGCGGATCCTATGTGGGTAGTGCTACATTAGGTCATTTATTTTTACATAACAAACATCAAAAACATTTTTTTTTTTTTTTGCCAGAGTTCAGCTTTAGAGCGGTAGTAAATCGCTGAGCTTTTTTCTTTTTTTTTTTCAACCTGAAAGGTAAAGCCATAATGTGCTAGTACGCATCACATACTAGCACACTATGTGAAACTTACCTTAGAACGAAGCCTCCAAGCGGCACGCTATCACCGTTGACAGGGTTTTTATCTTCACCTGGTCTTCCTTCCTGGTTCGTGGACTCCAGCTGTGTGACGTCATCGGCTGCATCTACAGTAAATATGTATATGTATGTAAAGCGCTGCGCAAACTGTCGGCTCTATATAAATCCTGTATTTTAATAATAATAATAATAATAATATCTCCTAAATGGTACACAAGATATTTACAATACCTATAGGTAAGCCTTATTATAGGCTTACTATAGATAAAATTATGCATTGGAGTTTACTCCAACTTTAAAGATTTTAATTTTGATGTTGCTGCAGTGCACCAGCTCCACTTTAATGCCTTTTGTTTGTAGTCCAGTGACCTTGAAACATTCCCGCTTCTGATGCTTGAAAAACCCTATAGGCTCTTTGCACTGTTTTCTATGTTGCTGTTTTCTACGTCAAGATTTCTTTTTCTAGTGTCATTTGAATTTTATGATGCATGTAAACTAATGTATAACTCCAGGCAAACAGCCAAATACACAGCTGAAATACAGGTATATTTATTGTTTACCTGGCCAAAGTCTGTGCAGCCAATCTATTGATTACACATATTTTTCACACTGACAGATGATACATGTAGTTTATGCTTAAAAAGACCCTGTCCCCAAACCATTTATTTCAACAAAATTCTTCCCTTCGATTTGCATTTAACATTTTGTGCATTTTTTTTGTAAAAACCTCCCTTGTGTTTACATCCAAAAGCCCTGAGACTGCTGCTGGGTGCTGCCATCTTGGATGAGATGTCAACAGTACTCTATAGCAATCACAAGGCCTGCAGGCCGAATCCGGCCCTCCAGGCCATTTCATGTGGCCCTTGCACCCAAGACTTTTGAACTCAACTCTGGACTCTGTACGTAGCATACTCCTGAACACTGCATTCTGTGCCTTGCACACTCCTGAACCATGCACACTCCTGAACCCTGCACTCTGTATGTAGCGTACTACTGAACCCTGCACTATGTACATAGCGCACCCCTGAATTCTGCACTTTGTGGATAGGGCACTCCTGAAACTGCTGGTATTTATTTCCCCTTTAAGATCCTACCACTGTTGGTGCAATTTAGCCACACCCATCATTCGATGCAGTTCGGGGGGCATGGTTGAGTTCTTGCATCCTGCACCCTGGATAATTCATATAGTTGTAGATACAACCAGCCCTTTGAGGGCAACCATAATGCCGATGCCACCTGTGATGAAATTGAGTTTGACACCCATGCTCTATAGTATTCCCCCTTTCCTGCTCTGCCATCAAGTACATAAAAGGTTATGTAGGGAGGTGAAGGATAGAGATACTGGGTCAGCAAAGAGCGTAATTACGCACTTTCAAAAGAGGAAAGGGCTATGATGCGCAAGGAGGGATAGGGCTGAGCTAGGTATTTCGACTCTCTTTGAAAAGTCAGATTGTCTAGCAAGTGCAAAGGCATCAGCAATAGCAGAGTTATTGTACTGACTAGTAGAGGTTTGTATACCACAGAAAGGTCTGGCCATAATTACAAATCCTTCATATAGACAAATACTTTAAAAAGGATCATTATCATTCACATAATTGGGGAATCATTATAATTTTGAGGTCAGCTATTTATTTTTCAAAAGGGAATAATTATATTTAAAACATGACATAATTTTAAATAAAAATACTATGGAATTACACTGGGTTACTATCAGTACCAAATATTGAAAATTATGATTATAGTTATAAATTAATATTATTGCTATAACTGTTAATATTATTTCTAATAATATCATCACATTAAACATATTTTAAATATGCACATATTTTACTTCTAAAAACATATTTCCCCCTAATGATATAAAATACTATATTTATTTATATTTCATTTGATACCATTATTTGTATAAAAAAAAAAAAAAAACACCAAAAAAAAAAAAAACAGGTATTCAGTCAGCGAACATATATGCTTTTGCTGTTCTCAGCAACTCACTTTATTTTATTTGACTGACATTCAGACTGTGTTAACGGATGTTAAGGATTCTGGGAGATAACACAAGAGGTCCAAAATCTATGCTGACAGAAACATTTTTTTCACTCCTTGATACATCAATAGAAAGTACTAAGAGTATCCTGTAAGGAAAAAGCTATAAGCACTTTCATGTTAAGGAAATAATAAAAATCTATGTGCATTTAAAATAAAATAAAAATCAGCAAAATTCAACTAATGTCTATTCCGTTAGAAGAATGAACAAATATCTTTATAAAAAGGGACCCATTCCACATATTCCACATAGGCATTGCCTTGGGGGATATGTACCAAAGAAAACCTATATATTTTTAAAATACTGCTCAGTGGGAAGCAGGTCGTAGGCAGGCTGCATTCATGTAATGCTGAGCCTCTGTGATTGAAAAAAATGAAAACTAAAAGGGGTGGGCCAGGGATAGTAGGGCTGGGGAGGAAAGGATTACATAGTTACATAGTTACATAGTAGGTGAGGTTGAAAAAAGACACAAGTCCATCAAGGCCAACCTATGTGTGTGATTTTATGCCAGTATTACATTGTATATCCCTGTATGTTGTGTTCATTCAAGTGCTTATCTAAAAGTCTTTTGAAATTATCGATGCTCCCCGCTGAAACCACTGCCTGTGGAAGAGAATTCCATATCCTAATGGCTCTTGCAGTAAAGAACCCTCTACGCAGTTTAAGGTTAAACTGCTTTTCTTCAAATTTTAGTGAATGGCCTTGTGTCTTATTAAATTCCCTTTTGCGGGAAAAGTTTTATCCCTATTGTGGGGTCACCAGTACGGTATTTGTACATTGAAATCATATCCCCTCTCAAGCGCCTCCTTTCCAGAGAGAACACGTTCGGTGCTCGTAATCTTTCCTCATAACTAAGGTCCTCCAGTCTCTTTATTAGTTTTGTTGCCCTTCTCTGGACTCTGTCCAGTTACAGCACATCCTTCCTGAGGACTGGTGCCCAGAACTGGACAGCGTACTCCAGGTGCAGCCAGACCAGAGTCTTGTAGAGTGGGAGAATTATCGTTTTATCTCTGGAGTTAGTCCCCTTTTTAATGCATGCCAATATTCTGTTTGCTTTGCATGCAACAGCTTGGCATTGCATGCCATTGCTGAGCCTGTCATCTACTAGGACCCCCAGGTCCTTTTCCATCCTAGATTCCCCCAGAGGTTCTCCCCCTAGTGAGTAGATTGCATTCATATTTTTGCCACTCAAATGCATTATTTTACATTTTTCTATATTAAACCTCATTTGCCATGTAGTCCCCCACCCCTGCCAATGCCAACGGACCTTACTTTGTACAGTAAACGTGCTTTTGCAAAATCCAGATACACCACATCTACGGGCCTTCCTTTATCTAGATGGCAGCTCCTCATAGAAGGTTAAGAGATTGGTTCAGCAAGAATGATTCTTCATGAATCCATTCTGATTACTGCTAATGATACCGTTATAATTACTAAAATCCATCCCTAGTAAACAGATTCCCCTCATCATTCTTTATGGGACCAATATGATCTGACCTCCCTTTCTTACTATTTATGTACCTAAAGAATATCTTTGGATTTTTTTTTACTCTCCTCCACTATGTGCCTTTCATGTTGCACCCTTATATTTCTTGTTGCATTCTTTGTAAAGTTGGAATGCTGATGATGATCCCCCAGCCTTGTAGTTTTTGATGGCCTTCTCCTTTGCTTTTATATGCATTTTTACATTGGAGTTAAGCCACCCAGGACTTTTATTAGCTCCCTTATTTAATATGCTCTTAAAGCATACCCAATTTTCCTCCGTGTTCTTTGTTCCTAAGATTTTATCCCAATTATTATTTTCTATATTTTCTAGCAAGGATCGTACTTTAGTGATTTTGGCTATTTTGAAATTCGGTGTCTTTGAATTCCCTTTATGTTACCTATTTGTGTGATTTATACTAAAACTAATTGACCTGTGATCGCTGTTTCCTAAATTGCCCCATATTTCCACATCCGTGATCAGGTCTGTATTGTTGGCAATCAGTAGGTCTAGTAACGCTTTGTTTCTAGTTGGTGCATTTACCAACTGACCCATGAAATTGCCCTGCAAGACATTTAGGAACTGGCGAGCTTTAGATGAATGCGCGGTTCCTTCCACCCAGTCTATGTCTGGATATTTAAAATCCCCCATTATAATGACACTTCCCATTTTGGCTGTTAATCCAAATTGTGATAGGAGGTCCACCTCTGCCTCCTCCCTCTAGTTAGGGGGCCTATAGCATACTCCCAGTACTACTTTCCCCTTAGTTTCCTCCCTTTGTAGCTCTACTCATAAGGATTCCACCTCCTCCCTTGCTCCCTTAGTAAAGTAATCTCTCACATTCATTTGTACATCATTTTTGATATACAGGCATACCCCTCCCCTTTTTTACCCTCTCTATCCCTGCAATATAGGGAATACCCTTGAATGGTTTCCAGCCAATCATGAGAGCTGCCGAACCAAGTGTAACGGAGCGTCCCCACTCTGCTTGAGTGCTTTCGTCATATACCGCTTCCTACCAGTCTGAAAAAAGATATCAGATATTCCAACCACTCACAAGCACAAAACAAGACGATACTTGTTTAGCTGCTGAACATGGGCTCTTTTATTAGAACCAAAATATAAGTCTTTATATACAGTTAAAGAGGAGGTCCCCCCCCCTGCTCATATTACTCTAACAATACAACTGTAACCAGAAACAGAATTAACATGAGCTAATTAACGAATCCGTTAAAGCAGCCAATGTGACTCCGTGCCCTCCTGGGCATTGTTATGATTAATCAGGATTTCACTACAGGTCAGACATGTTGTCACCAAGCTTCACACAGTAGATTATAAGTATAAACACAGAACTCCTTCATACAATTGCAGGGTTAATTAGAAACAATGGGTGAAAGACTCTTAGAAGTTGTGGCAAGCTAGACTAGACTCATTTACATTATAGAAGACAACAGACAGGTGGCTGAAATTGATGACATTAGCATCTAACAGTATGTGTCCCAACAGTATGAATCAGTCATTATTTCTAATATGGCATATAAAGAGGCTGTCTCTTTGTGACTGGTTTTTGCCTCTAATGGAAGAAGGAACAGAAGCCTGTACAGTTAAGCAAGGCATCGCATACTAGCACATTATGAAAGACTTACCTTGAAACTAAGCCCTCCAGGAGTGAGCTGTCACCACTGCAGAAGCTTTCATCTTAAACCAGTCTTCCTTCCAGGTTTGTACATTGCGGTCACCTAAATGGCTGAGCTGCGATGATGTCACTCAGGGAGGTACCACGATCCCGAACCTCCAAAATTACTTTTGTGGCCACCTCATGGCTCAAAATTAACCACTCTAAATCTCAGACTCTCAGTGGTTATCTTGATACCAAAGTCTCACAGCTATTCAGGCCACTTTTGAATTTAACTGGCAATTTAAGGCACTCCTTATCATACTCCTAAATGCCATGAAGCATTGGGAATGCCAGATCTCATAAAATGCTTTTGAGTATAATTATAGGGGTTCAATAATGTTAAGATGTATATAAAGAGAGACTATCACTTTAGGAATTTAAAATATGCTTGGTTTGTTTCTTTCTTTCTTAGATGCCATGTGTTTTTCTTTCCTGAGATTCGAAGCTGAAGAATGCCTGTGATGACATGAACTGCTGATAAGAACCCAAAAGATGGCTCAAAATTGGTCTTATCAAACTATTTTTATCCAGAACTGTCACGGCTGTGTCCATGTCCAGTTTCAGTTTCTATCAGTCACATGATGTATACCCTGTTTGTTTGCTATTAAGAAGATATGAATACTGATTGGACTAAATATATGGTCACACCTAGATTACAGCCTAAAACACGCCTAGATCTTATGCATATTCATAAGTATAAATTGTTTAACTTGATGATTGTAAGACAGAGTTACTTCCTTCTTCATTCGGCTCAGCAGTGTTGTGTCTCTCCACTGCAGTGTATGAATAAAAATTGTACCCTTCTCTTGATTTACTATCTCATCTGAACGGTCTTGTTTTAAGACTCCCTAACCTGACTTAACACTTTCATGTGGCACAATTTGATCAACCACTAACTTTTCACTCTCAGAACCTTCGTCCCACAGGGATCATATTCAAATCACAATTGGCCAGTCCCAATTGAGCACCTAATGTGGCTCCCATTAAAGAGCATATTGACTATCGACTATTATGTGTCCATCACTTTCATTCTCCCTCAGTCTCAGGGGCTGTCTATGCAACAGACTGTCAGGGCTGGGCTCAGCCCTTCCTTCTCAAAGCAGGCCACTCAGCTGTCGGCTAATTACCAGCTCCTTTCTCTACACAGTGACTCACCTGTTGACGATATCCTGCTCGTCAGTCCTGCCTACTTAAGCCGTCCAGCCCAGATGATCTTTGCCTTCGCCTTGGTAACATCTCTAGAGATGTTCTCCTGTGTTCCTGATAACGACTTACTTGGCTGACATTCCTTCTGGCTCCAGATCCTGCTTGCTGTTCTACTACGCTCATCTCTGGCTCCCTGACGTTTTGGCTTGTCTGACTATCCGTTCCGGTTCCTGAACTCTGGCTATGTCTTGAGAGCCACCACACAGATGTCTGTCATGTGCTTCAGAAACTAAGAGATAACAATCTCTATTGTAAATTGGAGAAGTGCAAATTCCATTGTGAACAGGTTACATTCCTGGGTTATGTAATTTCCACTGCTGGTTTTTCAATGGACCCAGAGAAACTTTCAGCAGTCCTACAGTGGCACCAACCCGTAGGTTTACGTCCTCTGTAGTGTTTTCTTGGCTTTTCCAACTATTATCGGAAGTTTATTCATAACTTCTCATCTCTGGTCAAGCCCCTGACTGATATGACCAAAAAGGACGGTAACACACAAAGTTGCCCCCCGGAGTCCATTAAGGTCTTTGAGAGTCTCAAGGCTGCCTTTGTTTCTGCTCCTGTTTTGGCACATCCTGATCCTATGTTACCTTTTATCCTTGAGGTTGATGCTTCAGAGACTGGAGTTGGCACCCTTCTGTCTCAACGTCCTACCTCTGAGAGCACTATTCATCCTTGTGGCTACTTTTCCAAGAAATTGTCATCAATCTCAATTATGAGATTGCATAGACAGCCCCTGAGACTGAGGCAGAATGAAAGTGATGGACACATAATAGTCAATAGTCAATATGCTCTTTAATGGGAGCCACATTAGGTGCTCAATTGGGACTGTTCAGTGTGTGCTCAGAGTAAGACTTCACGACACCTTTCAGTGGGCCTCCTACAACCCATACCCAATGGAGAGAGGCCCTGGACCCACCTGTCGATGGATTTCATTGTGGAGTTACCCAACTCCCAGGGCAACACAGTTATCCTTATGGTGGTTGACCAGTTCTCGAAAATGTCCCATTGTATTCCACTTAAGAAGTTACCCACTTCTAAGGAACTGGCTTCAATTTTTGCTCGGGAGATCTTTTGCTTACATGGGCTACCCAAGGCAATTGTCTCAGACAGGGGTAGTCAGTTTGTGTCCCGGTTCTGGTGAGCCTTTTGTGCACAGTTGGGAATTCAGCTTGCTTTCTCCTCTGCGTATCACCTGCAGTCTAATGGGGCCGCAGAACGAGCCAATCAATTCCTATGTGGCTATATTTCTGACCATCTTAACTGGTCAGACTGGTCAGACCTCTTACCGTGGGCGGAATTTGCTTACAATAGTGCCATGAATTTTGCTTGCTTGCATTTATGAAGAATTATGGTTTCCAACCTTTCATGTTGCCTGGCTCGTTTGTTCCGCAGAGTATTCCTGCAATAGAGGAGCATCTCCGTGGTCTTCGTTCCACTTGGGCACAAGTCCAGGAGGCTTTGCGACATGCTAATGATAGGTACAAACTCCATGCTGATCGCAGACACCTTATGTGGGGATCTTGCGAGCCACAAGTGGACCAATGCCTCTATAGCGTAAGTCAACTATTTATGAGCAGCAAACACTTCACCACGTTTCATTCCGTGTATTTGAAATATATAACCAATTGTGCCTGCGCTAAAAAGTATATAAACTAAGAAGGAAAATAATACAAAAAATATTACTAATATACTAAAAACGTAATTGTGCCAATAAAGACATAAACATAAGAATATACATATAAAAAGTGCAATCCTCAAATATAAAAAAATCTCAAAAGTGCATCATGCAAAAAGAGAAAGATGTAAAAATATAGTTATAAATGTAAAATCTAAGTGCTGTTCTTGTGACAATCAAGTGTCCAATCAAAATATAATCGGCTGATTCAAACCGAAACAAAAAAGTGCAAATATTTAGTGTCCATAAATTAAGTGTCCATCATGCTTCTCCTGAATGGTGTTCAAATCACAACATGCTTAATGTGGTCTCCTGTGGTCACCCAATCGTGCTTGCACTCACCTCTAATCGTGTGACACGGTAGTTAAACAGTGTCTAACACGCATTGGAGCCACTCCTGGGCTCACTCAGGGTACGTTGGTATGTGTTCCAATCCTCTCAGGTAAAGCCAAATGACATTCAGATTGAAATAGGGTACACCTCAGAATCCACTTGGATCAAGGTCTGCGTCTCAAGGGGCAACCATCAAAAGGTCAGTCACGGGGAGGAGCTCTCCGTAGTGAGTGGAGAGAACATATGCAGTGATCTCTGGCTAGATAATAGCAAGTTTCTTCACCAAAAGAGGTAGTTGCAAGGGAAGGGGTAGGGGAAAGCAAGAAAGTCTCTCTGCCAAAAGGGGGGACGCTGTCTGGCAACTGAGTCCACGAGGATCGTTGTTGAGCCACAGTGAAACCCCTGTGTGAGGACACCTGCCTGCGCCTTCCTACCAGGTTGGGGACAGGGACTGGCTGTCATCTCGCAATCTACGACTTCGTATTCCCTCTCTGAAGTTCGCACCTTGGTTCATTGGGCCTTTCCATATTCTTTGCAGGATTAACCCAGTGGCTTACGCATTAGACATTAGATTAGATTTCATGTCTCCTTATTAAAACCTTTGGTCTGCAACTGCTTTACCACCTCAGTGCCTCGTCCTCACCCTGTACAACCATGAGGAGTATGAAATACAGTCCATTGTTAACTCCCGTAGGTTCCGTGGGCGCATACAGTACCTGGTGCATTGGATAGGGTACGGTCCAGAGGAACGCTCTTGGGTCTCTTACCTTTTGATGATATCCTGCTTGTCAGTCCTGCCTACTTAAGCCATCCAGCTCAGATGATCTCTGCCTTCGCATTGGTCAAATCTCTAGAGACACTCTCCTGTGTTCCTGTTAAAGACTTGCTTGGCTGACATTGCATCTGGCTCCAGATCCTGCTTGCTGTTCTACCCCGCTCATCTCTGGCTCCCTGGCGTTTTGGCTTGACTGACTATCCGTTCCAGTTCCTGAACTCTGGCCATGTTTTGACTACGTTTACTCTGATTCATGGTTTCTGACACAGACACAAACTCAAAGCCCATCATAATCCAACAGACCCTATCCTCTCCAAACCTAATTTCAGGCTTTGCATGATTCAACAAAGACCTCTTGAGAAAAGCTGTACAACAACCAGGTAATCCCACTGAGATCATTCCTGCAAAAAAATGTAATATGCCCAACTCAGAATTATTTTAATACAACCAAGTTTATCACTGAAATAGTTTGGCTCTCAGATTTGACTACAATGATGTAATTTGAATATCTTTGCAGGAATCTGAACAAGGTGACAAGCCATTTTTCCACAATTACTTCCATGTTATCCTTAATTTTCTAAAAAATATCCTATATGGAAAAATGGGAACAGGACCTGGGGAGGAGCTGGAATTAGCAGAATGGCATAAATTAGTATCTAGGGCATCTAAGATATTTATAAATACCTAAATAATTGAAGCAAATTACAGGGCATTGCTAAGATGGTAAATGTTTCCATCCTGAGGATGCTGACAGGAAAGCACCATACAATGTTCTTTCATTTAAATAAATCTCAGCAAGTTGATAAACAGGTTTGGTGGGGATAGAGGAGATTCACAATGATCCAGTAGGTTGACATTTTTCATTTTTATAGCAGCTAGAATTTCTATAGCTAGATCATGGAAGATATAATCTATCCATTTTGATTGGTAAAAGCAAACTTCTCCCTGACAATAATCAAATAAAGTTATCTGCAGTACCAAATGACAGAATCAAGGCCTTCAGGAGAGTCTGAGACCCATGGTTGCAACACCAATCAGGGACACAAGGAGGCGAGTCTGTGAGATAGAAATCCCCTCTTTGACCCTAATCTAATTTCTCCCTGTTCTATAACCACCCCTTTTTTTAATCCCATTCTCTTTTTTTAAACCTAGAGGGTTCAATACCTTGTAATTCCCTTTGTTACTCTTACATTACTCATAAGTGCTGTAGTACTACTGTATGTAACCTGTGTAGTCCATTGATGACTGACTGGCTTAACTACATCATGACTGTGGAGACAAACTGGCTATGTTAATTTCTTGTGAGCAGATTTACTGTACATTTCCTTATTGTTACCAATCATAATGGGAATGTTGGAGAATGTAACCACACTGGATTACCATATTGACATTGCAATTTACTCAATACAAATTATTGGAAGTCATAAATTAAAATACATTGATTAAAAAATTATAACTAAAAAATATTTTTAAAAAATCCTTATCTCAAAAGCCTCCATGTCCCAACAAATATGTTGGATACTCTGGACGAAATTCAGACTTTTTTGAGAATCGCAGTTGTTCCTACATCAGACCACAAATTATTGATCTTTTCCTAAAGAAGAACTAAAGTCTTAAATAGGAGAAAAAAATTAGAGCAAGAAGGCATTTAAATAAATAAACCTACACTGACTTTTTGCAGTTATCTGTAAAATGTACTCTGAGCTCTGCATGCACAGCTCAGTTTACATTCTGACACAATGCCTGTGTACTGGAAATGAAAAAGGTTGAAGACTGACACCCGGAAGAAGCCAAAGAGAAGATGCCATCACCAGTTAGAAATATCACACCGGTAAAGCAGAGGTAAGTATAATGGACTTTAGTTCTACTTTAAAGCGGCAGTAAAGTCCACTTTGTGATTTCTACCTACAGGTAAGCCAGTTTAGATTTTCACACTGGATGCAGTCAGTGACGTCACCGGCGCATGCGCTCTGAAGGTCCACCATACCCATGTGCGGTAGTGACGTCATTGCGGCTCCGGCCACTCATACAGCCAGAGCCTGTGAACCTGGAAAGAAGACCAGGGAAAGAAGGTAGCGCTGTCAGCGGTGACAGTGCACTGTTGGAGGGCTACATGCTAAGGTAAGTATTTCATAATGTGCTAGTATGCGATGCATACTAGCACATTATGTGATTGTCTTACAGCGGAAAGTTGTTGTTTTTTCACTGCAGTTGTTTACAACCACTTTAATCTTCCATTAAAAGTTTACATAAAGAGGCACATTTTGCTTTGTGTGTCACAAGGTTTTTTTTAACACTTCAAAACCCTTAGCGTATAATCTTCAGATTAATACTACACAAATCCTTGAGCTAAAGTGTCCCTTTTCTTTCCAAAAAAACTCAGCTTTAACTTTTAAATAATTGTATCAAATTTCCAGCACTATGTATGTCTCCACAGCATGGTCTTAAAGAGAAAGTAAACCCTTATGGATTTTACTTCCTCTTTATTCCCCTGCAAAGTAAAAGCATAATGGGCTAGTATGCATCGCCTATGTCCCCGCTGGTGTCCGCGATATCCCCGCTGGTGGCCGCGTCTATCTTCACCCCTCTTTCTTCCGGGGCTGTGGACTATGGCTCTCTGACTGGCGGAAGTCGCGTGACGTCGCTGACGTGAATGCGCGCGGGAGCCGGCGGTCACGGCACGGGCCCTATAGAAACATCACGATCATGCCCTTTTAGTGTGCATGCGCCGATGACATTGGCGCAAGCGTATATGGTAAGTATTTCCTAAACCATGCAGGTTTAGGAGATATTTCCAGTACCTACAGGTAAGCTTTATTATAGGCTTACCTGTAGGTAAAAGTGGTCTGTAAGGGTTTACAACCACTTTAACAACTTCTTGTGTCAGTGAATAGTGATGAGTCATGTGATGGGCAGTTCAGTGATATACTCAAGTTCAGCTGATGCTGGACATTTGGGAAAACTGTGCTTTAACATGTTTACTTGGATTTCTCTGTGGGGAGTGTGTATAGAATGGCAACTTTGTTGCTCTATACCAGGGATATGCAATTAGCGGACCTCCAGCTGTTGTAGAACTACAAGTCCCATGAGGCATAGCAAGACTTTGACAGCCATAAGCATGACACCCAGAGGCAGAGGCATGATGGGACTTGTAGTTTTGCAACAGCTGGAGGTCCACCAATTGCATATCCCTGCTCTATACAGTGCATGTAAAGGCAGTGTTGTCACCCTACTAACTTAACCTACCTGACGGTATTCCCGAGTGTGGCTCGGGGTTAAATTTCAGTACCATTAGCGGTAACCCCGAGCTACACTCAGGATTGCATTGCAGGATCCTGGAGCGGTATACTTACCTTGTCCCCAGGATCCTGCGATGTCCGTCTGCGGGCTCTGCGGGCTCTGTCCTCCCGAAGCCTCTCTGTGCTGGGCTCCGTTCTCTGCGAGCGTCCCGACCCACAGGGGCGGAGCCTGGCGGCAAATTCAAAAAAATTGTAAAAATCATAACACATACAGTACTGTAATCTTACAGATTACAGTACTGTATGAAATCATTTCACATCCCTTTTGTCCCCAATGCTTTGTCCAATGCCCTGCATGCAATTTTATATTATATATACTGCCTGGAAACTTGAGATTGTGCATAGCAACCAAAAAGTGTCCCTTTACGTCAAAAGTGGCTTTAGACCAGCTAGAAAACAGCAATAGTAAATTAGAACACTTGCAGAATTGAGCAATAGTGAATCGTGGGGAAATTAATTTTATTATTATTATATTATTATTTCTTTTAATTATTTATATTTATTTATTATATTATAATTTATGATTTTGTGTTTTAAACTTCATCATACCCGGGATATCTACTAGACTCTTAGTGGACAGATTTAAGTGTGTTATTGCTAAGAATTACAGGCCTACAATATAAAACGCCAAATTTCTATGCAAAATAATTGTACCGCTTTGAAAGGCAAAAATCTAAAATAATCATACTGCCAGGGAGGTTAAAGTGGCTGTAAACCTTCACATATACCCAGTGAAGTGAACAGCCTCAAACAATACACAGAGGTGAAACAAATTCTCCTAGAAAGGTTTTACTTGTTAATCTGCAGTCTTCTCCTGTCCACACTCCTTCAAAAGGGCAGATCATGTTAAAAATGTTTCTTAATCTGTCAGGAGCACAGAGTAGGGGGCGGATGGACTTCAGTTACAGTGTGTAAGAGCTGATTGGAGAAAAGGAACACGCCGCCCTCCACACAGCAGGAGAACTGAGCTCCCTCCCCGACACAAATTTTTATCTCATGTGTCTGGAAAACTTATCAGAAGTGACTCATGCTGATAACAAAGGAACGAAGCACCAGAGAGAAACAACACTTAGAGCTTTGGAGAGATATAAGTACATACTGCAGATATATGTGCTTTGCTCAGATTCCATGACTGAGATTTACAACCACTTTAAACACAAGAGCTGAGACTTTTTATTGCAGTTTTTACAGACATACAAGTCCAAAGAACATAAAGAGTAACTGAAAGGTGTGGGAATAGGGAAAAGGAATAACACCCTAATAATTCTGTTGAAGGTCTCCTCCCCCCAGTCTTCTTTACATCGTTAGGTAATATTACAGCATGATAATTCCATAGTGCCTTGAATACATTACATTGCCCCTGTTTGTTTCATGGTTTGCTTCACTTAAAACTACTTTATACATCATTTCCAGCTAATGAGCTGCTTACATAAATGTGCAGCTGAGTCAAATATCTGATCTATCTGTTTTTTTTTCTGCAATATTTGCTTATACAAGCGGCAGATAAAGATTTTATTACTGATACACACAGTAAGAGAGCAGAAAAAACTATGCATCTTGTATGAAATAAAATTAAATAACCTAACCTAGTTTCACATGTCCCCACAGGGAGGATTATATTTCTAATCAAATTCTTTACATCTTAATAATCTATTCATTGCTCACACTAACTTCTCTCATGTTTCCAAAGCCAGTTTATTTAATCATATATACAATCTTTATATTGACCACAGTTTCCGGTTTCATTGAATTTACTTTCCATGAGTTATCTCCTGCGTTGTCACCAGCGTCTGCTCCAAAGAGGTGTTCCCAAAAGAATGGTTAATATAGCTTGAGTTTATTTCAACTGTCCTGTAGCGAAAAGGTCTTTCAAAAAATCTATGCTTTTGAAAGGGAATATAACATATTTTATTTGTAGTCACGATTTACTGGAGTCATAGTATTGAAAGATGAATTCTGTTCAAGAAGGCTAAAATAGTTTACAAGACAAAAGGTGCCCTTTAGGACCAATTGCCAATGTTAAAGCATATCAAAAGCAAAGAACAGATATTTAATATATTGCAGCTTACTTGGCCTTAGATGTGGTGGCTGCATTCATTTTTTCAGGCTTTTTTTCTTTATTTTAACCTTGTGATCAGGAAAACAGTTGAGTACTGTTCCTTATTATTCATTTTGTTTGAACAGTTGCATTTTCCTGTCCTGAAAATCTAACAGTTAATGCAAATTAAAATGAACACAAACACTACTCAACTGTGTTGTTACAAATGCACTAATACTGCTAAAGTTAGAAAAATATATGCAACAAAGTGCATGTGGGGGACGCCCCTTTGGATTTTAAAGGCAGAAAAAAAAAGATAGTAAGAGGAGTAAATAGGGATAAAAGGCAAAACAGTGCCAAATTTATTATTATACACAAATGGATACAATGTCTATAAGACAAGGAAAACATGTACAATAAGCAAAATCAATATCTTTAGAAATAATTAGAAATAAGACATACAGAGCATGAATGGATAATGTCACCCAATGCCATCAACCCCAGAAAACCAACCCAATCAAAATGGGTGTAGTGGGGGTAGGTGGCTAATATGTGTATTCCGACATGTTTCGGAGAAGACCGTAGTCAAACTTGACCTCTGCAGCCAGCATGTGACCCCCTTATCTGTATGTTTTTATTTATGACATGAGCTTGACTATTGACAAGAAATATTTTCACCCGTCTGTGTAAAACATTCCCCTGAAGAAGGAATATACAAGTTTGACTACGGTCTTCTCCGAAACATGTCGGGATACACATATTAGCCACCTACCCCCACTACACCCATTTTGATTGGGTTGGTTTTCTGGGGTTGATGGCATTGGGTGACATTATCCATTCATGCTCTGTATGTCTTATATCTAATTATTTCTAAAGATATTGATTTTGCTTATTGTACATATTTTCCTTGTCTTATAGACATTTTATCCATTTGTGTATAATAATAAAGTTGTCACTGTTTTGCCTTTTATCCCCATTTACTCCTCTTACTATCTTTTTTTTTCTGCCTTTAAAATCCAAAGGGGCGTCCCCCACATGCACTTTGTTGCATATATTTTTCTAGTATTAGTTAGGATGATGGCAGGCCCTACACACCAGTATATTCTCATATAACTTGATTCTTTCATAATACATAATAGTCACCTTAACGTTGTGATGCTGCTAAAAACATACTTCTGGTCCTAGGCTGACAACACTTACTCACTGTACTATGCAGGGCTTTTTTTCTCAAACAATAGGTGCTGGAACTCAATCACGACCCCCCAAAACCCCTCCCCCACACACACCCTCCAAATCACATCAAATAGTGGGTGTGGTCATATTTCACAAACAGTAGAAGGGTCTTAAAGGGGCATTAAATATCAGGATTGCATTACATACAGAGTGAGGAGTTCATAGGGGTTACACAGAGTGCAGAGCTGTCACTTGTAAACACAGAAACCAGACTTCTGTGTTTACAAGTGATTGTGGTGAGCAGGCACCAAAGGGTCTAAGCCAGAGGTGGTGGAACCGAGTTCCACCAAGTTCCCCCTGAAAAAAAGCCCTGGTACTATGTCTATGGAGGAGCAGCATTGTCACTCTAGGACAGAAAGTGTGTTAGGACTACAGAACACATTACCTATCCTTAACTCTATAGCAAAGGTGTTGTTCTGTAGTCCATAGAAAGAACACAGGCAAGCATAGGTGTGCGCAGCCCATTGCATTAGGGTGGGCACCCCAAAGCTCAAACACACATGACTTTCTCTGCAGTCTCAGCTGCACAGGGCAGCAAATGAATGGGAAATGCTGTGTGCTGAGCGGCTTCCCATTCATTCACAAACTGAAGCATAGTAAACACAGTTTACTATTTCTCAGTCATGAATGGACACAGTGAGCGAGTGCGTTCAGTGTATTCATTTAGAAAAGGAAGCTTCTAGGTAAATTACATATTTACTAGCCCCTTCCTCTACTCTCCATCCTGAAACATTCCCCACAGCAGCCAGGGGGAAAAAGCAGGAGGGAAGCAGTACTGCGGGGGGGGGGGGGGGGGCGGGCGGAGGCAACACAGGGGAAGTAGGGAAAACGGCACTGCATGTAGTGATTAGGGTGTGCCCAGGCACACCTGGCACACCCCCTGCGCACACCTATGCAGGCAAGACATTGCAGCAATGTAACCTCACTAAAGGAAATTAGAAACGCACTGGATTTTTGGTAGATCAATATATTTACAGTATTTTAGTACTTCTTGGACAAATATAACAAAACGCTTTCAATTATATATTTACCATACAAAAAGGGAGAATAAGAGAAGTCTATTGTTAAGAATTACATACACTTGCATACACTTGTATGTTGTACAGTGCCTTGAAAAAGTATTCATACCCCTTGGAATTTTTAACATTTTGGCATGTTACAACCAAAAATGTAAATATATTTTATTGGGATTTTATGTGATAGACCAACACAAAGTGGCACATAATTGTGAAGTGGAAGGAAAATGATAAATGGTTTACAAAATTTCGGACAAATAAATATGTGAAAAGTGTGGCGTGCATTTGTAATTTCAATTTCAGCTGCAAGTCTTTTGGGTATTTCTCTACCAGTTTGGCACATCTAGAGAGTGACATTTTTGCCCATTCTTCTTTGCAAAGTAGCTCAAGCTCTGTCAGATTGGATGGAGAGTGTCTGTGAACAGCAATTTTCAAGTCTTGCCACAGATTCTCAATTGGATTTAGGTCTGGACTTTGACTGGGCCATTCTAACACATGAATATGCTTTGATCTAAACCATTCCATTGTAGCTCTGGCTGTATCTTTAGGGTCGTTGTCCTACTAGAAGGTGAACCTTTGCCCCAGTCTCAAGTCTTTTGCAGACTCTAACAGGTTTTCCTCTAAGATTGCCCTGTATTTGCCTCCATCCATCTTCCCATCAGCTCTAGCCAGCTTCCCTGTCCCTGCTGAAGAAAAGCATCCCCACAACATGACCCTGCCACCGCGTTTCACGGCGGGGATGGTATGTTCAGGGTAATGTGCAGTGTTAATTTTCCACCACACATAGCGTTTTGCTTTTAGACCAAAAAGGTAAATTTTGGTCTCATCTGACCAGATCACCTTCCTCCACATTTGCTGTGTCCCCCACATGGCTTTTCGCAAACTGCAAACCGGACTTCTTATGGCTTTCTTTCAACAATGGTTTTGTTCTTGCCACTTTTCCATAAAGGCCAGATTTGTGGAGTGCACGATTAATAGGTGTCCTATGGACAGATTCTCCCACCTGAGCTGTGGATCTATGCAGCTCCTCCAAAGTTACTGTGGGCCTCTTGTCTGTTCTCTGATTAATGCTCTCCTTGCCCGACCTCTCAGTTTAGGTGGACGGCCATGTCTTGGTAGGTTTGCAGTTGTGCCATGCTCTTTCCATTTTCAGATGATGGATTGAACAGTGCTCCGTGAGATTTTCAAAGCTTTGGATATTTTTTTATAAAAACCCTGCTTTAAACTTTTCCACAACTTTATCCCTGACCTGTCTGATGTGTTCCTTGGCCTTCATGATGCTGTTTATTCACCAAGGTTCTCTGACAAACCTTTGAGGGCTTCACAGAACAGTTGTATTTATACGGAGATTAAATTACACACAGGTGGACTCTATTTACTAGGGGACTTCTGAAGGCAGTTGGTTCCACTAGATTTTAGTAAGAGGTATCAGAGTAAAGGGGGCTAAATGCAAATGCACGCCCCACTTTTCACATATTTATTTATAAAAAAAAGTTTTATCATTTTCCTTCCACTTCACAATTATGTGCAACTTGGTGTTGGTCTATCACATAAAATTCAATTACAATACATTTACGTGAAAATGTCCAAATTGGGCCCAAAGTGTCAATATTTTGTTTTCCAGCACTGCCTTAACCCTATTGGGCATGGAGTTCACCAGAGCTTCACAAGTTGCCACTGGAGTCCTCTTCCACTCCTCCATGACGACATCACAGAGCTGGTGGATGTTAGAGACCTTACGCTCCTCCTCCTTCCATGTGAGGATGCCCCACAGATACTCAATAGGGTTTAGGGCTGGAGACATGCTTGGCTAGTCCATCACCTTTACCCTCAGTTTCTTTAGCAAGGTAGTTGTCGCCTTAAAGGTGTGTTTGGGGTCGGTATCATGTCGGAATACCGCCCTGCGTCTCAGTCTCTGAAGGGAGGAAATCATGCTCGGCATCAGTATGTCACAGTACATGTTGGCATTCATGTTTCCCTCAATTAACTGTAGCTCCCCAGTGTCGGCAGCACTAATGCAGCCCCAGACCATGACACTCCCACCACCATGCTTGACTGTAGACAAGACACACTTGGCTTTGTACTCCTCACATGGTTGCCGCCACACACGCTTGACACCATCTGAATCAAATAATTTTATCTTGGTCTCATCAGACCACAGGAGATGTTTCCATTAATCCATGTCCTTAGTATGCTTGTCTTCAGCAAACTGTTTGCGGGCTTTCTTGTGCATCATCTTTAGAAGAGGGACGATAGACCAATTTGATGCACTGTGTGGTGTATGGTATGAGCACTGACAGGCTGACCCCCCACCCCTTCAACTTCTACAGCAATGCTGGCAGCACTCATATGTCTATTTCCCAAAGACAACCTCTGGATATGACACTGAGCACGTGCACTCAACCTCTTTGGTCGACCATGACGAGGGCTGTTCTGAGTAGAACCTGTCCAGTTAAACTGCTGCATGGTCATGGTTGCAGCTCACTTTCAGGGTCTTGGCAATCTTCTGATAGCCTAGGCCATTTTTATGCAGAGCAACAATTCTTTTTTTCAGATCTTCAGATCCATGAGGTGCCATGTTGATCTTCCAGTGACCATCATGAAAGAGTGAGATCAATAACACCAAATTTAACACACCTGCTCCCCATTCACACCTGAGACCTTATAACACTAAGGAGTCACATGACACAGAGGCGGGAAAATGGCTAATTGGGCCCAATTTGGACATTTTCACTTAGGAATGTACTTACTTTTTTTGTCAGCGATTTAGACATAATAATGGCTGTGTAGTGAGTTATTTTGAGGGGACAGGAAATTTACACTGTTATACAAGCTATACACTCACTACTTTACATTGTAGCAAAGTGTAATTTCTTCAGTGTTGTCACATGAAAAGACATAATAAAATATTTACAAAAAAATGTGAGGGGTGTACTCACTTTTGTGAGATACTGTAAATGTGATGATGATGCAGTAGGAATGTTCTCTATGAAATTGCAAAAGCATTGGAATTGATGAACAAGGATCAATATGTATCTATTTTGTTTATACATGGAACTGCTATCAGTGTCTTTGCATAGAACTACTCTTATGCCGCGTACACACGGTCGGACTTTCTAGAAAGCTAGGTCCGACGTACTTGCCGCCAGACTTCCGGCGGACTACCGCCGGACTTTCTGAACGGCCGGACTTGCCTACACACGGCCGGACTTTCCGGAATCCGGTCTTCCCGACGGACTTCCGCCGGACTTTCAGAACGAACGGACTTTCCCACACACGGACAAGTCCGTTCATTTTGAACCTAACTTTGGTACGACGGGACTAGAAAAGGAATTCAATCTCGCCGCTTTTTTTGGCGAGATTGAAACCTTGCGAGCCCCGTCGCAGGCCCTTAGGTCTGGTATGGATTATAAAGGGGAACCCCTACGCCGAAAAAACGGCGTGGGGTCCCCCTAAAATCCATACCAGACCCCGATCCGAGCACGCAGCCTGGCCGGTCAGGAAAGGGGGTGGGGACGAGCGAGCGCCCCCCCCCCCCTGAACCGTACCAGGCCGCATGCCCTCAACATGGGGGGTGGGTGCTTTGGGGGAGGGGGGCGCCCTGCGCCGCCCCCCCCCCCAAAGCACCTTGTCCCCATGTTGATGAGGACAAGGGCCTCTTCCCGACAACCCTGGCCGTTGGTTGTCGGGGTCTGCGGGCGGGGGCTTATCGGAATCTGGGAGCCCCCTTTAATAAGGGGGCCCCCCACCCTATGTAAATGAGTATGGGGTACATGGTACCCCTACCCATTTACCTAGGAAAAAAGTGTAAGTAATAAAACACACTACACAGGTTTTTAAAATATTTTATTAAACAGCTCCGGGGGGGGGGATCTTGGACCACGCCCCCTAAAACGTCACAGTCCCAGCATGCCCAGGGACTGTGACATCATATGGGGGCGGGGTCTCCGCCTATATAAGTCACAACGCAGCCCTCAGAGACCAGTCCAGCCGGAGAGAGCGTCGTGTCAACATCTGGGGGAAGAGAAGAGAACACAAGAAGCCAAGAAGCCAAGAAGCCAAGAAGCCCAGAAGTCCGGACCTCCGCTAGCAATAGAGCTACCTGAAGATAGCGGAGGGGCCGGCCGAAGACCTGGGACACCGGGAGAAGAGGCCGGAGAGCGGAGAAGAACCAACCGGACGCCGGGAGAAGATGAACCGGAGGGACCCCCGAAGACGGAAGAAGACCCCCCCGGAGCTGTTTAATAAATTATTTTAAAAACCTGTGTTGTGTTTTATTACTGACACTTTTTACCTAGGTAAATGGGTAGGGGTACCATGTACCCCATACTCATTTACATAGGGTGGGGGGCCGGGATCTGGGGGCCCCCTTATTAAAGGGGGCTCCCAGATTCCGATAAGCCCCCGCCCGCAGACCCCGACAACCAACGGCCAGGGTTGTCGGGAAGAGGCCCTTGTCCTCATCAACATGGGGACAAGGTGCTTTGGGGGGGGGAGCGCAGGGCACCCCCCTCCCCCAAAGCACCCACCCCCCATGTTGAGGGCATGCGGCCTGGTACGGTTCAGGAGGGGGGGGGGCGCTCGCTCGTCCCCACCCCCTTTCCTGACCGGCCAGGCTGCGTGCTCGGATCGGGGTCTGGTATGGATTTTAGGGGGACCCCACGCCGTTTTTTTGGCGTAGGGGTTCCCCTTTATAATCCATACCAGACCTAAGGGCCTGGTATGCCCCGCGCTCGCCGCAATAGGAAGATTTGTTTTTCCTATTGCAGCGAGCGCGAGATGCAGCAACCTGCTCCTCCGTCGTATCTGGTCCTTCGGACTAGCATACAGACGAACGGGCTTTCCGTCAGGAACTGAGTCCGGCGGAGGTACGACGTAAAGATTTGAAGCAGGCTTCAAATCTAAAGTACGTCGGATTTCCGCAAAAATCCGACCGAAACGGTCCGTCGGAAGTCCGATGGAGACCACACACGGTCGGACTTTCCGCCGGACTTTGTCCGGCGGCGTCCGTCGGACTTTTGCAGGTGAAAAGTCCGACCGTGTGTACGCGGCATTAGGAATCCATAGCAGACTCAATAAGATTATGTGGCTGCCTATCTTAAACAGCTATTTTATAACCCCAAAAGGACAGGTGATGCAGATTGCACATGTACCTGGTAAGAGAAGCACTGGGAGCCAGTTCAGCAATGAAAGGGTGAAATTTGCTTTCACAAACCTTGGGGAAGCCTGAGCACCTGACTGTATGACATACTGTGTGGCAACAACTTTTGGAACATAAGATCTTCTGTGTTTGAGAATCTGACCACCATGTTAATTTTCTTGCTAAAAAAAATTGACTTTAAAGTGATCCTGTCACTAGGATAAGAAAATGTAACCAACAGCCCTTTGTAAAAAAAAAAAAAAAAAAGTATGTGAATACTTACCATTTTGGTGGGTGGAGTCTATTCTTTTACAGCAATTTGAACACCACTGCTATCTCACACTTCCAGGTGTGTCAGATATCTCTTCTCTGGTTTCCACCAGCTGATACCTCACTGCGGGACAGTGATGAATGGACTGGTCTCCTGCCAGAAAGGTAAGTATCCAGTATGTTCTTTTACAGGGGGCTGCTGGTTGCATTTTGTGATCATAGTTACAGGATACACTCCAAGGTCACAATAGTACTGGCCCTAAAGGAGACTGAATTAGAAGTGTGTCTGTTGTAGGTTCTATGAAAACTGTGATGCTGTAACATTTCCCCATTAAGGCTGCTTCTGAAAAACAAGTTTGCAGTGTACAGCAGATAAATACAGTTTCTGTGCCTGATTCCAGAAAATCCCTTCTGGGATTAGATCACACAGTTTATCTACTTCCTCTTGGGGTATTCCTGTCTGTTTTGCTTGTACTTTAAAGATTGTGAAAAACTAGAGACGTTTTCCAAGCTGCTAGGGTAATTTGTAAAACACTTGACTTAACAAGAGAAAATGCCATTTAAAGCAGAACTCCAGTGAACAAAATAACTTAAGCTTTTTGATGCTTTCATCCAAATGTTATTAAAGGAAACCTGTACTGGTAGAAACTTTTAGGAATAAGCATGCTGCAAGCGAAGTTACAACCCCTGGATTGATCTTGCCTAAGCCTGGCATTGCCTAATATATTTGTTATACTGACAGGGAATCGTCATCCTCGGAGATGACTTAAGATGTGCTAGCTTTGATATGATTGTAACCAACCACGAATGTTATCCTGATAAACTGTCCCGATGTGTGAGGAGTGACATTCCCCTGAGATGTATCACCTCTTGGCGTTAATCCTTAATGGTGGGAATCTGAGCAGAGTGTATCAAACGTTGTAATAGATAGCTGTGTAATGTTAGTTTGGTACTTGTTTCATGTACTTGTTAGCCGGGGAATGCCCCAAAGGCTATGTTTTGTACTGCACTTAAATTCTTTAATAAAAAGAAATTTACAAAAAAAAAAAGTAGAACTCTTGATCTAATGACGAGATGGTACAGGGTGCCTGTGGTTTTACACTGCATGTTTTCCCAGGTATCTAGTACCTGCTGGTGTTGTTCAGTAGCTGAGGGGACCCTACTCCACATTTTTGGGAACGTCCCAAACTGAGAGATTTCTGAACCATGGTTACACAAACAGTTAAGACAATCACTGGTGTGTCTCTTGAGGGATATCTGGGAGCATTTCTTTACATGATACACCTCTATCTAACAAAAAGTATAAGGACTCACCCCTGAAACATCTCCTCACTACAGCAAAGACATGCATTCCAGCACTCTGGAAAAGTCCAGTCTAAATCACACTGGCTCACCAGAATCAGTGTCATTCAACAAATGGAGAATCTCACCATGACAATGAAAGACAAAGGTGAGAAGTAAGGGAAGATTTGGATGCCTTATTTCTTTAAAGATCAGTTCCCACTAGTTTCTCAACATTAAAGTTGTTGTAGACTCTGACATATACCCAGTGAAATGAACAGCCTCAGATGATACACAGAGATTAAACAAATCCTCCTACATAGGTTTTACTTGTTTATTTGCAGTTCTTCTGTTCTCTACACCCGTTCATAGGTGCATATTGTGTTAAAAATCTTTCTTCATCTGTCAGCAGCACAGAGGAGAGGGCTGCAGTTACACTGTGTGAGAGCTAACTGGAGAAAAGGAACACACCGCCCTCCACACAGCAGAAGAACTGTGTTGTGAATAGACAAGCTCCGTTATGAGCTCCCTCTCTTCCTCCTTCCCAAAAAAAATGTATCTTGTGTGTCGGGAAAACTTGTCAGGAGTGACTCATGCTGATAACAGAAGAACGAAGCACCAGGGAGAAACGACACTTAGAGCTTTGGAGTGAGATAAGTAAACACTACAGATATATGTGATTGGCTCAAATTTTATGACTGAGGTTTACAACCACTTTAAACTCCTTACCTTTTATGCCTTTAGATCTACCATGGCGGATGGTGGTGGCTGGGAGGGATGAGAGACTCCCCCTCCCTTCTTTCATGCTTTTTTTGCTTTTATTCTTTCCCTATTCCCTGCTGTCTATTTTTTGGTCTATATGTTCCTCACATTTCACCCAAAAATATAACAATCTGAGAAGCAGCAATTGCTCGTATTGAGCAAAGTTTGGTTACCACGACATGTGATTTACAGCGGGTAAAATAAGTACTGAACACGTCACCATTTTTCTAGGAAAATATATTTCTAAAGGTGCTGTTGACATGAAATTTTCAACACATGTCGATAACAACCCATGCAATCCAAACATACAAAGAAACCAAAACAAATAAGTTCAGAAATTAAGTTATATGTAATAAAATGGAATGACAGAGAGAAAAAGTATTTAACACATGAAGAAATGGCATGGAAAGCCAATACACCAGCAGAAATCTATCGGTAATTACAAAGCAATCCTGCCCCTCATCAGTGCAAATAATATCAGCTGGTTCAGTCTCAACTGATGGCCTATAAAAAGGTTTCTCATTACCAAAGTGTCACACAAGAAACATCTCATGATGGGTAAAAGCAAAGAGCTCTCTCAAGACATTTGCAACCTTATTGTTGCAAAACATACTGATGGCATTGGTTACAGAAGTATTTCTAAACTTCTGAATGTTCCAGTGAGCACTGCTGGGGTCATAATCTGGAAGTGGAAAGAACATCATTTCACCATAAACCAGCCACGACCAGGTGCTCCTTGCAAGATTTCTGACAGGGGAGAATTATCAGAAGAGTTGTTCAAGAGCCAAGGACCACTTGTGGAGAGTGTATTACTTTCCTTTGAAACAATTGTACCTGCTAATTCCAGGTCTCTCTGAACCTGGAATTAGCAGGTACAATTGTTTCAAAGAAAAAAATAAGTAATACACTTAACTGCCATGGCGTGTATGCACTCTCATCATGCAAGACTCCATAGCTGTAGAAAAAACATGTTGAAAGTTTGCTGCACAACATTTAGACAAGCCTGTGAAATACTGGGAGAATATAGTCTGGTCAGATGAGACCAAAATTGAACTCTTTGGATGCCATTATACACACCATGTTTGCAGGTCAAATGGCACTGCGCATCACCTTAAAAACACCATACCAACAGTGAAGTTTGGAGGTGGGAACATCCTGGTGTGGGGCTGTTTTTCAGCATACGGTACTGGCAAACGTCATACCGTTGAAGGAAGGATGAATGGCAAAATGTATCAAGATATTCTTGATAAAAATTTGCTGCGATCTACCAGAATGATAAAGATAAAAAGAGGGTGGACATTTCAGCAAGACAATAATCCACAAACACAAAGCCAAGTAAACTCTCAAATGAAGCTGCTAGAATGGCCCAGCCAATCACCGGACTTAAATTCGATAGAAAATCTATGGAAAGAACTAAAGATCAGAGTTCATAGAAAAGGCCCACGGAACCTTCAAGATTTAAAGACTGTTTGTATGTAAGAATCGGCCAAAATCACACCTGAGCAATGCATGCAACTAGTTTCTTCATACAGGAGGCGTCTTGAAGCTGTCATTACCAACAAAAGATTTTGTACGAAGTAATAATTACATTTCAGTTAGCGTGTTCAATACTTTTTCCCTGTGTCATTCCATTTTATTACACAAAACTGAATTTATTTGTTTTGGTTTCTTTGTATGTATGGATTGCATGGGTTGTTACCGACATGTGGTGAAAATTTCATGTCAATAGCACAACTAATAGAACAACTGGACCACATTGTTTATTTATTGTTTGGAACTGCAATGGCAATTCTTATAAATAAAGAATATATATATATATATATATATATATATATATATATTAAAAAAAGCATTATCATACAAATAGTTAAAGTGTATCTAAACCTAAGAACATAAATGTTGCATATTGCAGCTCACCAGTCTTTGGATGTGATGTCTGCAATCATTTTCTTTTTTCATCTGGTGATCCGGCCAGTAACACACTTCCTGACACTAAGTGTATTGTATCCATGGAGGAGCAGGGCTGTCAACATATGACAGGGCTATAGGACACCACCCCCTCTCCTTTTCTCCATTAAATAGGGGAGGGGGGTGTAGGGGAATGGGTGTTCTGTAGTTGAGAGAGGACAATGATAAAAGTAGGCAGAGACTGAGAACATAGGAAGTTATATGCTCACAATATTTCTGGCAGGATGAACAGGTATTCTTGTACTTTTTTTTTTATCAAACAGGTTTTTTATTGAACTTGAAACAAAAAGGAACATATGCATATACATGTTAGTTACAATCACCCACAGTCTACACATCGAGCACAAATATAGTGGTTCACTTGTACTCTCACAAACTTAGAGCACATATATACACATCCCAAAAGTTTACATGCACCACATGTCACCTAGAGCCAAGGAAAATATACAGAGCCTCCAGTGCGTTATGCGATATACCTAGCCTAAACAAAACTAGTCTGTCTGGACATTGTACAAGCCACATCTGAACAAGTTCCTGCGGGCTAAGCCCAGGGGTGTCCAGCCATGACCCCCATAACTTTTCAAACATTCCCAAGCATCCCCACATATTTTTCAAAATTTTTTCAAAAACAAGGGTATGTCCCATGTGTGATACCCACATTTGGTATGCAGGAAGATCAGGTGATTTCCAAAGCAGAAGTAGTATTTTTCAGGATTGGAAGAGGGCGCAATTAACCGCTACTCTTGCGGGCTCCACCGGTATAAGATCATCTACGCTCCTCTTCCTTCCAGAGCCACGGACACCAGCTCTGTGACTGGCCGGAGCCGCGTGACATCACTCCTGCGAATACGCGCGGGAGCCGTCAGTCACGGCACTTGTGAGTGAAGAAACGGCACGTAGGTCTGTTTCTTCATGGCGCACTACAAGGTAAATATCTCCTAAACAGCACATGTTTAGGAAATATTTCCACTACCTATAGTTAAGCCTTATTCTAGGCTTACCTATCGGTAAAAATGGCAATTACAGGTTTACAACCACTTTAACATTCCCAACAGGCAATATTTAGGGTATCAATTAATACTTCTAGGTATAATAACCACCCTATACTTAGTTGACCACCACTGCGCCTCGGAAAATCAACCTAGATGATGACTATCTTCAGTTGGTATAACCTAACTACAGCTGCCACTTAGTGAATGTAAACTATATAACAAATATTTTCAAATCTTGTGACGTGCCATTGGTGTACTACACCCCACGTGAAGAATTAAAAACTGTGGCGCTATCCTAGACACACTTGTATTAACACTATATCCAGTGCAAAAAGTCCTAATCTAGTGAACACATTATTTCAAGTGTAAATAACAGTGAATCAAAATAAATACACCAAATAAATACAATACCTAAAGTGACTCAGTGCTGATAATAACAAATTATATGTGTCACTCCTTCTCCAATTAATAAATATACATAAAAGTAAATAGCACCATGTACGTATTGCACATTAACAAAGTGACTAATATGTAAAAAATAAAGTCTGTGAAAAATGCACACATATTTGTGAAAAAAGTCCGTGATAGTGGTTCAATAAAAAACAACAACTGTGCCACAGCAAGTCCTTAGTGTTTCTTGAAGTTAAATGGAACCTTCCACCACACCTATGTGTTCAGTGCTCCCTCTCCCAATAGACAGTCTCTCACCAGCTCTCACTGCCTCCACTTTCGTATGAGGCTATCAAGCATAGGAGTATCCAGGCTACCAGCAGGGGTTAGGTCTATTCCATCCAGAGATTTGCTCCATATAAGAATGAAAAAAAACTCCCAATAGTGTGATAACGTAAAAACTTTAATATCGCACACTTCAAATAACACTTCAAAAGATGCAAAAAAGGGAATCCCATGATTAAGCTACAGACGTAGCGAAACATGTCGGGGGCGTGGCCGAGCGGAGATTAAACACCACATACTAGGTGACAGGAGGAAGCGATCTTTGAGGTTTGCCTAACAGGGGAGACGGTGGGTCCGGTGGACGAGCGAGCGAGGAGAGGGTGAGAGAGTCTTCTGATATGCCAGCTGTGGCAGGGTCCGCCGTGACCGCATACCCCCCAGGAAGGCTTGTCCAGGTTGCTGTGTTGATATTGCAGTGTGCAGATTGCCGTGGATTTGTGCTGTGCTTTTATAGTGTTTTACACAATGTGAGTGCATCTTTTGAAGTGTTATTTGAAGTGTGCGATATTAAAAGTTTTTACGTTATCACACTATTGGGAGTTTTTTTTCATTCTTATATGGAGCAAATCTCTGGATGGAATAGACCTAACCCCTGCTGGTAGCCTGGATACTCCTATGCTTGATAGCCTCATGCGAAAGTGGAGGCAGTGAGAGCTGGTGAGAGACTGTCTATTGGGTGTGGTGGAAGGTTCCATTTAACTTCAAGAAACACTAAGGACTTGCTGTGGCACAGTTGTTGTTTTTTATTGAACCACTATCACGGACTTTTTTCACAAATATGTGTGCATTTTTCACAGACTTTATTTTTTACATATTAGTCACTTTGTTAATGTGCAATACGTACATGGTGCTATTTACTTTTATGTATATTTATTAATTGGAGAAGGAGTGACACATATAATTTGTTATTATCAGCACTGAGTCACTTTAGGTATTGTATTTATTTGGTGTATTTATTTTGATTCACTGTTATTTACACTTGAAATAATGTGTTCACTAGATTAGGATTTTTTGCACTGGATATGGTGTTAATACAAGTGTGTCTAGGATAGCGCCACAGTTTTTAATTCTTCACGTGGGGTGTAGTACACCAATGGCACGTCACAAGATTTGAAAATATTTGTTATAATATTTAGAGTATGGCAGGACAGAAGATTGGAATACCCTATTAAGGGTACTCAAGATAGCCGTCCAATAGCGGCGTAATTTAGGGCACCTGCAGAGAAGGTGAATGAGGTCACCCCTGTCCAGCTTACATCTATAGCACAGGGGGTCATCAAGTATTCCCATTTTATGCAGTTTAGCAGGTGTGAGATGGGATCTCAGTACATGTAAAACTGGGATAGCTTTTGTGACAAGATTAGGGAGCTAGTCGCCACCGCCTGCAACACATCTCCCAACTGATCTCCAGACAGGGATCCCACATCCACCTCCCAGTTCTCTCTAACCTTGGTGGGATAGCTAACTAAATAGTCACACAGTAACATATTGTAGCACTGAGAGATAAGACCTTTAGCATGTTCAACCGAGGAGATCAGTGTAAAAATAGGATTTGGCGATAAGGTCCACTGAGTCACATCACCCTGAGCCCCAACCGCATGCTGCAATTGAATGTAATAAAATTGCATAGGGGGGGGATTAAATCTCTCCCGGGAAGAGTTGAAAAGGGAGTAGGTTCCCATTGTGAAAGACATGTTTCAGATAGGTCACACCAAATTTCTTCTATCTGAGACCCTGTTGCAGTTTTAACAGATGCCCGTATGATTTATTTCCCCAAATTGGACTATAGGCTGTAAATCCCTCATCCTCCTGCAGCTGCTTAGCCTTAAGCCAAACGTTATCCAAAAGGTTGTAAGTGGGAAAGGTTTTATGTGATTTGGCAAACAAGCCAGCTTCTAAACCAATAGGGAGGGAATCAGCTTTAGTACATCGTAGCATAATGTGGGTAGCAGATATTAGTGGGCTGGAGGAGCTACCTGGTGTGGCCCGTAAGATGTTGCAACTGGGCCACAATGTAATACATCCAAGGATTGGGGAGTGCCAAACCACCCCCATCCTTGGGGTTTTGAAGTTGTTCCAGTCTTATACGGGGGGGGGGGGGTAATTATAAATTAGGGACCTGAATATAGATTGAACTATTCTAAAGGTTTTTAGGGGGACTACCACTGGTTATGCAGGGGATATAGCAGTTGGGGCATTAAGATCATCTTAATTAGATTGATCCTGCCTGCTTCCAACAGTCACAGCTTGCTCCAGGTGTTCACCCTATCTCTAAACCTGGACAATAAAGTATGGATATTAAGACGACAATAGTCCATTACGTTAGAGGTAACATGAATCCCCAGATATTTAAAATATAAGATGGTAGGCCGAGGGCAGGCCGACGTGACCGACTGCCCGATCTGCCATCCAACAGTAATAAAGCTGACTTTGACCAGTTAAATAGTCCAATTACGTTAGAGGTAACACGAATCCCCAGATATTTAAAATATAAGATGGTAGGCATAGGGCAGGCCGACGTAACCGACTGCCCGATCTGACATCCAACAGTAATAAAGCTGACTTTGACCAGTTAATGGTGAGCCCAGAAAAGTGTCCAAACCGAGAAATCATGGCCATGACAGCTTCTAGGGAGAAGTTGGTGTCCCCCAAGAAGAGCAGCATGTCATCTACATATAACATGAGTTTCTCATGTAAGTCGCCATATCTAAACCCTGTAATCAATGGATTGGCACGGATCAAGGCAGCCAGTGGTTCAATGGCAACCGCAAACAACAATGGGGACAGGGGGCACCCCTGTTTAGTCCCACGTCTCAATATAAAAGCAGGGGAAACCCTATCCGCACACCTGATAGCAGCCTTAGGGGCATGATAAAAAAGTTGGACCCATTTATGGAACCTTTTGCCAAAGCCAAATTTGGTCAACACTGCCCACAGCTATTGCCACTCCACACTGTCAAATGCTTTATTAGTGTCCAGGGACAGGTTGACCCATATTATCTACGTGTGTCTGCATGTTAAGGAATAACCTCCGTAGATTCAAGGCAGTGGATTTGTGGGGCATAAACCCCGCCTGATCAGTGTGTACAATAGACAGAATAACACATGGCAAGCACCTTGGCCAGGAATTTAACATTGCCCTGCAGCAATGAAATCGGTCTGTAGGACCTCGGATCCAATGGGTCCTTACCCAGCTTCAGGAGCAGAACGATGTTAGCCCTTGACTCAGGTAAACATTGAGCATCATAAGCAGCAATAAAGACCTGACGTAATTTCGGCAGAATAGATTCCCCATATCTCGTGCACACCTCAACGGGGATACCACCGTCCTCAGGGGCCTTGGACGCAGGGAATGAGGCAGCCGCACTTTGCACCTCGTCCAAGGTCAACGGGGAGTCCAGCTTAGACTGCTGACTTTTTGTCAATGTGGGTAGCTCCAGAGTACTCAGATATACTGGTATAAGGTATCATAAAATTGGGTCAGTTCCTGTGTGATAAGTTCAGGGCGACCATCCAAGGTGCATATGGCACCTATGGCAGGGGAGGACTGGTGAGACCTAGCTATTCTAGCAAGAAAACGCCTTGTATTCTCTCCCTCTTCGTAGAACACCATTTTAGAGAAAAAAACTTTACGTTCCGCAGAGGAGATTTTCAACCGATCCAGAGAATCCTGGGCTAATTTCTACGGCTCCCTTGCGGAATCAAGTGAGGTAGAAATATATTGCAGTTCCAACTGTCACACCCGGCTTTCAACCTGTAGAACAAACTCGGAGGATGATTTTTTGATTTCTACTATAAACATTCCCCTAAATGCGCCTTAAAAGCCTCCAAGCATAGTAATTATTTTCCTTTAACTCGGATGGTGACAAAAAATTCCCGTATCTGGGCATCTATACGTTTATACGTCCACCCTGGAACTCAATTCCCGAAAGGCCAGGGCCCTGTGAATTAGGACACTAGCTATTTATGCATGAATAGCTAGTATGCGTGGAGTGATAACTGCCCAATAACCATGAATAATTAAGGCATGACACTGAGGCCGAAGTAAGGTGAGTTTCCTGGAAACAGGCTGGAATTGGCTTATACATGCGAATATCATTGTCCTCTTCAAGGGATTATGAACATCCCTAATGTTCCATGACACCAGGGTAATGTCAGCCATGGTACAGCAATGGTACAATCATATGTAGGGAAGAACTAACTTGAGCACATCGGACTTTGCTTTGATTCCTGACCTGATTCGGAATAGTAGAGTCATGGTTGTAATAAGATTCCCAAACATTCGCCTGGTGGTTTACCATCAACATTGGAAATCCAGAAGAACTTAAAGAGAGGCTGTGAGGTAGAGACCACCGGATACAAGGCAAGAGTAAGTAGCTACGTAGTGCGCTTGGAGGTGTAGGTACAACTCCGTATCTAACACTGGAAGTCATATAAACATATGTAGAATTGAACCGTACCGACCCAACCGAGGTTGTCAAAACTAGTTTCGTCAACAGGACGAGTCCAATGGCAGAGAGGCAGCCGCCCTTATCTAATCTAATCTAATATCATGCTGTAGAAAGCTTTTTCATAGATCTAGATCACATTTTTAGGGCTAAGGAAATGGCCCTCCAAATAAAGATAGCTGTAAAAGGTAGGTATCCAAAAAAAAAAGGAAGATGCAGCCACGGATCACACATTGTGGTTAACGTTAAGGCAGGTCAGCCCTCATCCACAGCTTCATGTCGATGTCGCAGGCTTTGCTCATTGTGATCCAGCCAGGATGCCGCTTTAGGAGCAGATTAGAAGAAGTGAGTTTGGCTTCTTGCAGTAACCCTCAGTTGGGCAGGGTACAGCATGGCGTAAGGTAGTTGGAGGCACAACAGGCCCCTTTTCACATCCTGAAACTTTGCCCTCTTGCTCTGAACCTCCTCAGAAAAATCTGGATAGAAGGAGACTTTCACGCCGTTATACTGTATGTTTGCTTTTTCTCTGGACAGGCACAGGATGAGCTTGCGGTCCTTGTAGTTCAGCATATGAGCTAGCATGGACCTTGGACAGCTACCGGGGGCAAAGGTCTGGGTGGGGTACGATGAGTTCCCTTTACTGCGAATAGAGGGGTAAAGGCCACCTTGCCAAACAACTAAGACAACCATCTCTCAATGAATGCGGTGGGGTCCTGACCCTCCACTTTCTCCGGCAACCCCACAATGCGCACATTATTGCAGCGGAGACGGTTCTCCATGTCATCCGCCTTTTCGTTAGCAACTACCACCTGTTGTGCTGCCATTTTGGCATCACGGGCAATGGGAGAAGCTGGTCTTCCAGATCATTTAATTTTGCCCTCTGCCGCAATCATGCGCTCCCTTATTTTTTTGCAGGTTTTGACGGAGAAGAGACACCTCCTCCCTCAGTCCATCAGTCCTCCAAATCGTTCCTTTAAGTCATCCACAGATGCAGTGCATTTCTGCACAGCCTGCAGTATATCCCTTAGGGTCGGTTGGAAAGAATCATCGTTGCCCCCCTCTTCAGGGTTCCCAGTCAGGCCATGCATGTCTCCTCATACAACTGCAGCTTCCAGTATATCAGCCCTATCAGTGCTCTCAATGTCCTGGTCAGAGGGAGACACATAGTCCTCCACAGCAGACAGACCAGCCACAGCTAAGCATAGAACATTATATCCCGTCCCTCCCCAGTTGCTTGGGGAGAGAACAGGATATAATATACTATGCACAGAGACTGTCAGCTGTGGCTGACACTCTCTCGGGTTTAAACAAAAGGATGTGCCTTAGGTACTTGTTGTAGAAGTCCCAATACAGCAAAGTCACTTGAGCTTGTGTATCCAGCAAAGCTTGAGTATAGATACTTTCCACTTGTATCGAGACTATTGGAGAAGGCCTGAGTAAGTTCTTTGGCAGATTTCTGGCTAGTGACTCTATAGTCTGGGGCCTAATCGGCTTCCTTGAGCCCCCGTTCACACCTATGCGAATTAGATGCGGCTAACACTGCATCCAATTAGCAGGACATTTTAAAATACAATCATTTGAATGTATCTGGTTCACATATGTACGTTACATTCGCACTGCGCATTGCACAAAAGACGTGTGCGTTTTTTGGGCATTGCGGTGCAAATTACAAGCCCATTATCTCCTATGGGAACACATCTGATTCGCAGATGCATTGTGTTCTGAACATGGATTTTCTCCTTCTTCTCACTACACCTCCCCCTCTCCCCCCCTCCCTGCTCACTGATCCGCAGCTACAACGCAGAAAAACCTTTGAACAACTGATTTTTATCTTCCCAGTGAAACCTGAGCTTCAATTTGCACTGCACATGTGTGAACCCCGGCTCAGTGTGGTGGAGTCGGTTTAGTGATTCGGTCAGGCAAGGGGGAAGGGTAAGTAGACAAATTCTGTTTTTTTCTTCTTAGCTTTGGAGCGCAGATTTCCCTTGGGACTCTCAACTAGCTCCTTCACTGAGGTCCCTTGGAGTTTCCCACTGGCTTTTGGAAGAGCAGCTTCTATAAGGCTTTTAGAACTTCAGTGAGTAGTCAGGGACTGATTCCAGCCTTGAGGCATTCAGCCCAGAAGTGTTCAATTTCCCCACAACTATAACATTTCTTCTCGGAATTGGGAAAGCTTCAATCTCCCTTGATGAAATCCCTGTTCTTGGGCCTTTGCTTGGGTTTCCAATACTTCGCATTAAAGCTAGACATGTGCATTCATTTTCGTCCGAATTTCAGGGATTTTCGTGTTCGTTTTAACAAACGATAACGAACTAGCAGAATCTGAAATCCGAAATGACCAAAATAAAAAAATGCTTTATTTTCGTATCCATTATATTTTCGTATCGTTGCCACAACAGTTTGATATAGATAGAAGATTCGACATGACGGTGACAATAGCCATTTGTGTCTATCGAACCTGTGGTTGAATGTGCCAAACCTAACTCTATTAGTCCAAGATTATTCGACAGAGAGAAAAGATTCGACATTATAGAGACATGAAGATTCGACAAAAAAAAAAATATGATCGCTGCAAGCGGACATTTACGGTCAAATGCTCCGCGCATAGGCTATAGAAGAATTATAATGTTGTTTGACTAGTAATAATAATTAATAATTATAATTATTACTAGTCAAACAACATTAGAATTCTACTATAGCTTGTGGGCAAAGCATTCGAATGAAAATGTATGATCACGGCATCCTACAGTTTAGCTGCATCGTCGAATCTTCTTAGAACATCTGACAGACACCATAAGCCTTCAATTGACAGATTCGACCTTGATTAATTCGGATTTTCGGACGAATGCATTTTTTAACAAAACAAAATAAATAAAAACGAATTTCGGGAGTAACTAAATAAATTTATTTTTCGGACGAAACTGAAATTCCGAAATGAAATATTTCAGTGTGCACATGTCTAATTAAAGCATGATACATCTGAGTTTGGGCTTGGGCTACCTGGGTCATCAAATTAGCCGGTCCAAGTTCAGCAACCGGCTTGTTAGTATCCGGGACTGCCAGCCCAGCCTGCTCTGACTCGTTTTCACTGTCCTCATCCGAAAAGCTTGCTTCAACATGGACAGTTTGGGCATCTACTTTCTTCCTCTTAGTAGCAATGGAGCTCCATTCTCTTGTTCCTTGACTCTTTTCTTCTAGTAGAGCTTCTTCTTCCCGTACTTCTCTTAGCAACTCCAGATACATGGGTTCCACCTTGGTACTCTTCAGGAGTAACTTTAAGACAATAGGATGGTTTGGTCAAGCCCCTTGCAGGACTCGATCTATACGAGCTTGGTCAGCATCCTTGGGATCGATGCCGTTTTTAAGAATAATCTGATGTAACATTCTGTCTACTCGGGAGATGTATCCAGAGAGGCTCTCTCCTTTCTGTTGGTGGGTGTGATTGAACTTGTACATCAGATCAACAGTTGTTTCTACTGTTCCAAATACAGCATACAAAGCATCTATGTAGTCCATAGCAATACAGGTTCAATTTCCCATTCTCAAGTTACTGATTACTTTGGCAGCAGGGCCTCGGAGGCTCTCACTGAGCCGCCGTTGTTTCACAGCCTCAGGAACACTCCACTCCTCCATAGCTTGAATGGCCTGACTCATCCAGGTCTCAAACTCATCTTCACTGATAGGGGTTGGTGAATGCCCTTAAAAGAATCTGAGTCTCCGGTAACTCTGATTGGCATTCCCTGATCCATTCTTCACTAAGCTATCAACTAGCCGGCTCATATCAGTGTAGAAGGAAACAGGGGGGGGCACCAGCCCCAGTGGAGTCTTTCCCAACCAATCCTAAGCCCCTCTCCTGGGCCCTCAGTGATGGCTGCCCCTCCACAGTCCACCCCCCTCTTTCAGTGGGATCACCCTGGCAGTAACCCCTTCAGCCGGGCGTATCTCTTCTTCCTGGAAGCACACAGGTATCTCTTCCTGCCACGCCAACAGTACCCTGATTTGATCCAGTTCGTAGTCGACTTCTACATCCATGATGTAGGCCCTCTGTCCTGTGGCTAGAGCTCTCACCCACTGCCGAATCTCCTTTTCAGTGCATTCACTTCCTGAGATCTCTAGGACAGTGCTTCACTCTACTCGGGCTCCCTGGGCTCTACCTCAAGCAGCCGCAGCCATAGAAGCTTCCTCCCACGTGGATCATGGCTCTTGTCTAGGTTGGCTAGGGCCAGCTGCAGTAGAAATCCCGGACGAGCCACCAAATGTAGCACGGCCCCTTGGGGACTGCTTGGATTTATGTGTTCTTCTGCATTGCCATGACCCTGTGAACAGACCCTGTGAACATTCCAACCCACCTGACACTCTGGGTTCAGACATCTTCCACAACACCTTGAAATGACACATCACACAGGTCAAATATGCTTATAATATATACACTTTTACTGAAGTAGGTGATGTGGTATTGATACACATAAAAGAGGAATTGGTCAGCCGAGTGCTGGATAACAACCCAGACTTGGAAGAACAATTCCCCTAAAAGGCAACTTAACACAGTACAACAGTATAAAACGCAATTCACATTTATGTATAATGAATTACCACTTGAAGCATAACCTGTAAAGGCAGTAAAAGGTTAGCTATCTAGGACAAACAGTCTCACACTAAAAGGGTTCCCCAGGCCAGCCTATTCAACCTTTATATCCTAATGAGAGATCAGATGAAAGAGGGTATAGAGTAGGGCCCTTTTGTATGGTAATAACAGCAGTGTCCAAGATGCAGGCCTGATAGTCTTCACTGGCAGTTGGAGCTCATTAGATTGTATCTGATAAGGCACAGTGGTGCGGTGATAGCCAAGGGCCTTAAACAAGCTAGTGATACTCCTTGAAGTGGTTTTAAGTAAAGGTGTCTATGTACAGTGTTCCAAGGATGGGCAATTGCCCTCTCATCAATGGCCAGACCGGCTTACACCTTGCAGACAGTGATCCTGGAAGAGACGTCCTTCATCAAACGACAGGCGATGACCCACGACTGATGGATGCAGGCGACCGTAGTGTAGATCTGATGGGTAGGTGGCGCGTGGATGTCTGATGAACAGCAGGCAGGCTTAGACCCTCCGGAGCCGGGTTGGAATCACTCATTCACCGTGTGGTAGGTCACTGCCTCTCCCCTCCTGCACATGGGGATGGCCCATATATATATATCCTTTTCAGTATATGGGCCATATCTTATATTTTACAAATATTTGCAGGCCAAAACCCATCATAGCCCATCTTACAACAGAGTCCCCTTCTTTTAAATCAGGGTTTCCATTAGATTTACCTTTACAGCAGGGTCCCCATCAGAGACCCCTTACATCAGAATTCCCGTCAGAGTCTCCCTTACCCCTGAACCCCCCCCCCCTTATATCAGGATCTCTATTAGAGTTGCCTCTTAGGGCAGGGTCTCCAGAGTCACCCCTTACATTAGGGTATCATCAAAGCCCCCCTTATATTAGAGTACACATTAGAGTACCCCCTTACATGAAGGTTCCCATCAGAGTCCCCCTTTTTTTTTTTTTTGCCTTACATCAGGGTCCCCATCATTGTCTTACTTACACCAGGTTATCCATCATTGTCTCCCCTACACCAGGGTCCACATTACAGTATCTCCTTATATAAAGGTTCCCATCAGAGTCCCACCCTACATCAAGGTCCCCATCATTGTCCCCTTTACATCAGGGCCCCCATTATTGTCCCTCTTACATCAGGGCCCCCATCAGAATCCCCCCTTACATCAGGGTCCACATTAGAGTGCCCCCTTACAAGAAGGTCCCCATTGTCTCCCTTACATTATGGTCCCCCGTACAGGGTTCAGGTGTGATTGGGAGATGAAGCATAGACAATTGCCAGCCTCTGCTGACTTTAACCCTTAATCTGTGCACATTGAGGATACACCACTGACTCTAGCTAAGGGCCGGATAAAAATCTTGTAGCTGGCCGGATGTGGCTCACGAACCGTAGTTTGGAGACCCCTGACCTATATAGTGCCATTATCTCTTGTGTGTCTCTCACTGTACAAAGTCAGTTATATAAACAGGGGTAGGTGATACAGATGTTATAAGTACATAAAATGTTTCCAATGACAAGTACATACAGTTGTATAGCAAAAACGTAAGAAGCAAACACAAGGAACCCTAAGAAAGACAATCCTGCCTGTAACACTTACAGTATGGTCAGATTTTGTGTTCCACACTTCCGCAATAGTTTTTATTTTAAATCTGTATTACAACTGGTTTCTTATTATGCCCATTGATGAAATGTAAGACGATGAATCAGACTGTCTAATAACCTGGTATCTGTGCTTTTCCTTAACATGTTTGAGCTCATTATGGATTCAATGAGAGAATCACTCTACAGTGATGCAGAGAATGTGGAAAATCTATTTGTAAGAAACAAAGCAGGAAAATTTTACATTCTGCCCAAGAGCCACAGAGGAATTGTTCCGGGACATAAATTAGATTAAATAAGGGCTATTTATATGGTGATGAGGGGACCCCGTTACTTCTAAATTATGGGAGAGTGGGCAGGGAGCTTCTCCTTCAAAGCGCCCTCACACACACTTGCACTCTCTGCCTCTCTCTGCTTTAACTACATGTTCAGCCTGCAGATTAAATAACCGACAAATGTCCCCATGAGGACATTTTAAGGTTAACTCCCTCCCATCCAGAAAGAGACATGGAGGGTTTTCTCTAAACCTTTCAGAACAGGAGCTAGCTTACAGGAAAGACACTTGCAGAGTCTCCTCTGATATCCTTGAATATACAATATCAGATGACTCATCAGTACATGATATATGATTCAGTTTTAGGTGTCAAAGCTTATAATGATCTTAGTATGCTTTGTTACTCAGCTTACAATCCATTGTATAATTACTGTGATACGATGAATCTTGCACTTTTCATTCATAGTATCCATACACAAATAGGCATATGTTACAAATGATTCTGGTGCAATCCTGTGACTGTCTGACAGTGGATAGAATGTTAATAAAAAATCAGATTGTAAAGGAGAGAAAGTCTGGACATCCACATTCCAAAAGCTGAAATCCACCTTTATTTCTACAAAATACAACAGTGCAACATGAAAACACCAAGAAGATAAAAAAGATTGCAGTGGATGAGAGAAAGGTTAATGCGTTTCGTGCTTCTCTTAGTGCTTAATCATAACTATGATAACTATGAGTTATGATTAAGCGCTAAGAGGAGCGCGAAACATGTTAACCTCTCTCTCCCCTACAGTGATCTATTTGATCTTTTTGGTGTTTTTATGTTGCATGGTTCTATTTTGTGGAAATAAAAAATTTCATCTTTTCTGAGTGCGGTAGTCTGGACTTTCTCTCCTTCAGCATATATACAGGTTTGCAGACTCGGCTAGCACCTGTTCTGAGTGTGTGTGGGGTGTGCATGAAAGTTGACCGACCTGGAACAGCATTTTCTTGTTCATACTTTGACCAAAAAATAAAATGGAATGAGTGAATTGGGGAAAATCTGTTCTGATGGCATTTTGTAAAAAAATAGGTCTCAGTCTGTTTCATAGTGGATTTGGCAATTTCAACAGAAGCAGGGCTTAATGGATTTTAAAGGGTTATGCTTGGAAGGGGGTCAGGGAAGGTCCACCCTAGCTACTACTCCCTGTCAGGGCTGCTGTCAAAAATCTCGGGGCCCCGTATGGCCTACGTGACAGGGCTCCCCCTGTAAAAAAATATTAAATGCTAGTTTCACTAAAATGCTACGGCCACAATGCTATGCTTTGCAGCCAAGGCAGAAATTAAAGTGAGTAACTTATGCGCTATACTGTGTGTGAATAGGTAGGTGCTAAAATACATAAAAAATAAATTGATGTAAAAAATAAAGCATCATAGGCAACTGTATCCCAAAAAATATTAATATACAAATACTATGTGGATAAAGCTGCCAACACCTGTAGTGTCACCACATACACAATACATTTTTGAAAACATGGCTGAAAACAGAGTGCCATAGGTTATTGAATTTATTTATGAATTATTGAAGCTTTGTGAATTGAGCTAAATGTGTTTTGTTAATGGGATATTATCAATTAAATAAAGCTGTTGCTTTTGCCAATTGATTTTTTGGGGCGACTGATTTGCTGGTGAAAGCTTTTGCCATTCAGCTTTTTCACTATGGCTCAAGAGGTGCTACATAGCATGTCAGCCCTACCCTTTCAGTACATCTTAACTGCTGCTTACCATACTATCCAAATGTGTATTAAAATAATTTAATAATAAATTCCTATAAAACCCCCATAAAACAGAATTATTCTGGATTTAGAACTGTGCTGACTGTGACATTTTCAAATTACCACAAAGTCTGTCTCCAACAGGTCTCTGGAAATGTTGTCCAGTTACTGTACACACTGAGGTAGTATAAAATGGATAACTGGGGTTTTAGAGGTAAATGTGCATGTATAGTCGATTGGAGCCATTTTTATAATAGCACTTGTAGGCAAAACATGTAAAAGAGACTGAGCTGAAACCTTTGACGGATATCTCACTCGTTTCCTATATATTTAGCACTTGTGTTCTCTTATCCTAATCCTATATCTGCCTATCCTGTGTGTGTGTGCCACAATGGTGTCCAGCAAGGTTTCTGCAAAAACAGGAAAAAAACATAAAATGGGTAGAAAGTTTGCTGGTGGCATTAATACATGTGTACAAGCAACAGCCCAGTATTCCTGTGCAAATATGCTATCCAATCGCTACACTAGCGATTTTTGGTAGCTTGATTAAGCTACTAAAATCTTATGAGAGTAGTCTCCTTTTTGTATCACATTACTTTTAATGCTGCTCTGTGTCATTTTTCAATAGCGCAACTGAGCTTTCAATCTCTCATGATCTGCCACAATTTAATTACATAGTGGAAATTATTACTGATCTCCTTTCTTCTCCTCCATTTATTTCTGCTGGAATAGGAGATTAATTGCTTCAAATTCCCTCACTTAGCAGATCATTGGGTGATTTCTTCTATTCAGGTATACCCCAGGAGGCTAATCGTATGAGATAACAACCACTAACCTACAATAAAAAAGAGTGATTTTTTTCAGCCTCTGAGATTAAAAATTGCTTGTTTGACCATAGGTTTAGGTAAAAAGTTGTACTTCTGCCTTGCGCTTTCCCCTTGCCGACCACGCACTGTAGCTTTACTGCTACAGTGCAGTCCGGCTGTGCAGATTCTGCTCTTCCGGGTAGGGGGTGCATGCACCGCCGATGACCTGACTGTGCTTTGATTGGACACAGCTGAAGCCGATCAGCGGGTGCTGGCCAATGGATTTCCAACAGTACCCACTGATTGGCGAGGAGAAAGATAGGGCAGAGCTCTGCCTATGTAAACAAGGCAGAGCTCTGTCCTGTCAGTGGGGATGTGATGGATTTTGTTGCCTAGCTAAGCAGGGCATAAAATTCAGCACATCCCTTAGTAAAAGCACATGAAAGTAAACACAAAAATACTGGTTAGGCACACACTTAACCCTTTCATCGCCCCTGATGTTTAACCCCTTGCCTGCCAGTGTCATTAGTACAGTGACAGTACATATTTTTAGCTCTGATTACTAAATTAGCCTAGGTTTACACTGATGCAAGTTTGAAATCGTGTGAGTTCAGCTGAACTTGCATTATTTCAAACCCGCATGTCAGTTCTACTTCGGCAGCGTGTGCTGGTTCCTGCACAGATGTCTATTGCAATCGCCCCCGAAGTCGCCAAAAGTAGTGTAGGAACTACTTTGTGGAATCCGTGTGGCATTGCACCGATTCGGATGGTGCCATTGCCGGCAATAGCCGTGATTTTTGAATGTCAAAACTGCCCAATGGAACATGGGCTTAGTGTTACTGGTTCCCACAACAAGTCAGTTAGAGTCTGATCGTCTGCCGCAATATCGCAGTCATGCTATAAGTCGCTGATCACCGCCACTACTAGTATAAAAAGAGAGATAAATAAAAATTACAGTATATATACACCATAGTTTGTAGACACTATAACTTTTGCACAAACCAATCAATATACGCTTATTGGGATTTTTTTCCCCAAAACATATGTAGCAGAATACATATTGGCTTTCATTTATGAAGAAATTTGTTTTTTATTTTATTTTTTATTTTTTATTGGATGTGTTATATAGCAGAAGGTAAAACATATTTTTTTTTTAGTTTTTGTTTATAGCGCAACAAAATAAAAAACGCAAAAGGTAATCAACTACCACCAAAAGAAAGCACTATTTGTGGACAAAAATTACATACATTTCATTTATGTACATAGTTGCATGCAATTGTCAGCTAAAGTAATGCAGTGCGGTATAGCAAAAAATGCCCTGGTCAGGAAGAGGGGTAAATCTTGCAGAGGTCAATTGGTTATGACAATGGAGTATACAAAAATGAAGTTGCTATTCGCCTCACCAGGAAGCTAAAGAATACAAAGTATAGTAGAGTGGAGAGTTGTACAGTGTTAAAATGACATTGTATTGCCCAAGGTATGATGGCAAAGAGGTTGTTACTTGCAAAAGATAAAACCATAAAATAATCTATTCCAAGGTTCTCTGGATATAATATTCAAGTTTAAGATTTTGTCACAGGGTTCCATAACAATGGAATATACAAAAATGAAGTTGCTATTCACCCCACCAGGAAGCTAAAGAATGCAAAGTATAGTAGAGTGGGGACATAGTAGAGTAGAGAGTTGTATAGTGTTGAAATCACATTGTATTGTGCTAGGTTTGATGGCAAAGAGGTCTTGACTTGCGAAACATAAACCCAAAATATAACCTAATCCAAGGTTCTCTGGATATAATATTCAGTTTTAAGATTTTGTCACAAGGTTCCCTGGTGTGTTTTTAATAGCATTCATTTTCTCATACATCATAATGTAGCTAATGTGATACTGAACTATAAGATAGAGATGTGGATTTCCATCTGGCAGCAATATGTAATCTGCCAGCCAAGGACATGAACCTGATCAGTCTGTGAGTGGAATTTTTAATCCTTGGGTATTCATCTCCTAATAGAAAAGAGGGGGTTTTAGGGAACTAGGTGGAGAAAACATGCAATATTTGGTTATGTTGTGTCCATAATGTATATACAATCTGGCAGGTCCTTCACATGTTTTGTTTTTGCCTTTCTCTACTCCGTCTATAGGGGTGCGAGGAGATAAAAACAAAGATATAGTTAGTAGTAGATAGTCACATGTATTCAGTGGATCTAAGGAAGTGGCATATTTGTAAGTTCTAAAGATATTGGTTACTGTGGGACAATATTGTATTTTTTGCAGCTTTTGTAGTCATCAATCTATTAGAATCTGGGACGGTTTCTTAGTCCAATATTTGATTAACGCATTGTATTTTTTTATTACACGTATGGCCATGGGTTTTAAAAATATTTTAGCTTGAATAAAGTTTTTTCTTGAGTCTCAGTCTGAAATCTGCTGTGTGTTTAGCTCCATGCTCTGGCTTTTCTTCAAAACACACTAAAAATGTGCAGGAGATATGCATAGCCACATCACCATTGCTGATTTGACATTATAAATGGCAGGATGACCTGACAGAATAAAGTCTTGGAATACATCTATGATTTGACGTACATACTCTTGGCCTCACTCGGCACAGAGATTTTCCCCCTCACGGGATACCAATCTAAGTACCAGCAGACTGAAATTGACTGTAACTGTGTCAGGACAACTGAGTTGTTGACTCTTTACACATGCGCAAACAGTAGCCACCACCACAAGTTTCAGAAACACGCACTTATTACAGCATCCGCTGCTGTGATTCTGAAAGGTAAAAAATGTCTGTGTCTCTCTCTGCCCCACCCAGACAGAAATGTAACTAAGTTTTCATTACAGTAGCTTCTTCAGGGAGACATAGCTGTTTAATTTCTGGTTACATCATTCAGAGATTCAGCTTAATATTTCTCTTAAATTGTTTTAATGAAAATAAAGGAAATATAATGTAAGAAATATTTACAGAAATAATATCACAAAAAAACAGACATAAACAACGATTAAAAAAGGGTTCCACTAGGTCTTTGTTAAAGTGCTGAGTTTGAAGATTAAGTCCAGTCTGATGTTGCAAGAGTCACTGGCCCTCAAAAATTACTCCTAGTATTCCTTAATAATTCTGATGGTAAAACGAGAGCCACGGTCACTCGGGCAGCTGTCTTTTCTTGTTCCTGGAGTAGTGTTGCAGAGATAACCATGCTGAAACAAAGAATCTGAAGGGTATGTTGAAGTACTTTATTATGCCAAGTGGCAGTGCCAGGACAAGGTCATCCAGCGCCCAGGGCAAAGATGCTGAACTGTTTTTTGTCAAATGTGTCACCTTCCATGACTGGCTAGCGTAGAGAGGAGATTTTGATCTGACCATCTTGTTACCATCTTGAATTTAGGGGAAATGAGGGTGGCAATTTGGTTCCCACTCTCCATTTTTGCATCCAAGACACTACCTGCAGAGGCGTAACTAGAACATTCGGGGTCCCGATGCAAGAAACCATAAAGGGCCCCCCTGACCCCCAGCTGGGGATCCCCATGCTGGCAGAACACCAGGGCCCAGTCGCAAGTGCACTCTGTGCTTCGCACAGAGTGCAGAGTTCAGGGGTACACTACGTACAGAGTGCAGAGTTCAGAGGTACGCTATGTACAGAGTGCAGAGTTCAGGGGTACACTACGTACAGAGTGCAAAGTTCAGGGGTGCGTTTCGCACAGACTGCAGAGTTCAGGAGTACACCACATACAGAGTGCAGAGTGCAGGGGTGAGCCATGTAGTACAGAGTGCAGAGTTCAGGGGTATGCTACATACAGAGTGCAGAATTCACGGGTGCGCTTCGCACAGAGTGCAGAGTTCAGGGGTACGCTATGTACACAGTGCAGAGTTCAGAAGTGTGTTACGTACAGAGTGCAAAATTCAGGAGTGTGTCACGTACAGACTGCAGAGTTCAGGAGTGTGTTATGTATAGAGCGCAGTTTCAGCGAAGCCCTATGTACAGAGTGCAGATTTCAGGTGTGCATTATGAACAGAGTGCAGTTCCAGGGGTGCCCTTTGCACAGATTGCAGAGTTCAGGGGTGAGCTACGTACAGAGTAAAAGGTTTAGGGGTGCGCTGTGTACAGAGTGCAGAGTTCAGGGGTGCGCTGTGTACAAAATGCACGGTTTAGTGGTGCTCTTTGCACAGTGTACAACACCTACTCCCCAACTTGCCTGGCTTTAGTAACTCCCTATGTAGGTCGCCCCAGGCCCATCCTGTGTAGGTGACACTGTTATACCTCCCTGTGTAGGCAGCAATGCCTTGCAGGGAGATCATGCTCACGGATGTTACATTCTGGAGAGCTGTCTCCACCATGAGTGTGTGAAGGGACTTTTTATATCTGGAAGCCGCTGACAGCAAAGCTGCCCCCCTACAAGTAACAGTGGGGAGTGGGAGCGGAGGGTGAGAGTCGGAAGTGGCAGAATGGAGTTTTGACACATTCTGGCTGCAAAACTCGGTAAGAGAGCCACATGACAGGGCCTGGCGGGCTGGATTTGGCCTTGTGTTTGACATATATGATACAGAGCAGTGTTTCTCAACTCCAGCCCTCAAGGCTCCCCAACAGGTCATGTTTTCAGGATTTCCTTCAGATGAAACATCTGTGGTAATTACTAAGGCAGTGAAACTGATCAAATCACCTGTGCAAAATAATGGGAAGCCTGAAAACATGAACTGTTGAGGCGCCTTGAGGACTGGAGTTGAGAAACACTGATGTAGAGCATGCTGCAAGAAGATGTGCAAGGTACAGAATATCTTGTGTCTACAGGTACTGCCATAACAGGGTTATGCCATGCTCACACTATAGATTACACAGTGCATGGTATGACTATACTGAACACAACTATGCAGACTTTACTATGCCCACCATAGACATCCTATATGGACTTTACACTCTGCTCACATAATATGCAGACTGCATACAGTACACATCACACAAAGTCTTGTGCCCACAGCTCCCCTTACACAAACATCTCAGTACAGGAGGGAAGGTGGCAGGCATAGACCCCCTGTGGCTGTGCCCACCCTCAGCAGATGTCTCCGTCTGATTGGCTCTTTAGCCCACACTGCATACTAATTGCATGTTGAATGGCCCTGCGATAGGTCTCCCACCACCACCTTCTCCCCCAGGTTTCCACATAAAGGGTGCAAAACACAAAGTTGCATACCTCCATCCAGAGAGATGCAGCCCTGTACAGTGACAGCAGCCATGTCAAGGACTCCCAGAGGGGCCCTGTGAGCCCGGCTGTTCTCTGCACCACTGTGTGCAGGGCTCCTACAGTAATGAGGATCACACTCTGGAATGCTCCATTGCGGCACTCGGCAGAGGGGGGTGGTGCACAGTCTGTGCCTAGTACAAAGCTCCCCGCACAGCAGATGGAAAGCTTCCCTACCCCTTCCCCGCACATGGTACGGTTGGAGATAGGAGCAAGATCTCTCTAGGGGAATTGGAGCCGCACCGGGAACAAGGATTATGATATGCTGGGGGGTACTGGCAGGGGGCCCCAAGGGCCCCCTGTAGCGTGGGGCAGGGTCACTATAGCGACCCCTGCACCCCTGTACTTACGCTTCTGACTACCTGCATGGAGTTTGCATGTTCTCCATGTCCATGTTTCTTCCCAAACACCACAGACATACTGCTAGGTTAATTGGCTCTTCTCTAAATTGGCTCTAAAAGGACTGTGTAAATTGTGGGTGCTATATAAATATCTGTAATAAATATTGCAATCGCAGAAAACATTTAAAGCGTTTGCTACCCCAACACTTCATATTCTTGATATTTGCCTGCTGTACCATGTGCTTGCATGAGAAAGTATCCTGTTCTCTTTGTATTGCTTCCTTTATGTGAAATCCTTGGTGTTCCTGCTTTCCTATTAAAAACTGACCACACTAAGCAGGAGAACACACTGTGGTCAGTTCTCCAGCAATGCTGGGAACTCAGTGTGCTCTCCTACAATGACCAGACTTGTCTTGATATGCCCCTGCTGCATAGCCACACACTGGGAAGCTTGGTGTGCTTCTGTTTCTCCTCCCCCAGCTCTTATGCAGCTGATAACAGAGGGAATGTGATCACTTATAAAAAAAAGGGGGGAAATGGGTTTTTATAATGTTTTTTATACCTATACAAAAAAGTTTTGCCTTTCATTTCTATTTTAAACTGAATGGGTTGTTTTACAAGGTGATCATTTACAATTACTGTAAAACATGTACACATAGAGGTAAAATAGAGCAAGCAAACAACTCATAGCTTTGCACATTTTCTTCTCCAGTTAATTGGCCTAAGCTGATGCAACTCTGGGTTTGGGCAAATTGATTGATTTATTTATGAGTTGGATAATTTCAGTGGATTCCTTATTGTCACCAGCCTATCAGGAGCTAGCTAAAATGTGCTGAAAAGTAAGAGGTGCAAAAATCTACTAGTTATGAATAAAGAGGTGCAAGATGACATTTATTAAAAAAACAAGTGTACTGTATACAACACTAACACATCTAATGGATTCCAGTTAACTACTTGTTCACTAATTGTTCAGTACACATGAATGATAGATGCAGATTAGCATTAAGTGCACTTGTACAAATCAGCACATTGGGGGTTATTTACGAAAGGCAAATCCACTTTGCTCTACAAGTGCAAACTACAAGTGCAAAGTGCACTTGAAATTGCACTGAAAGTGCATTTGAAAGTGCAGTCGCTTTAAATCTGAGGGGTAGATCTGAAATGAGGGGAAGCTCTGCTGATTTTATTATCCAATCATGTGCAAGCTAAAATGCATTTTTTTCCCCCCTTGCATGTCCCCCTCGGATCTACAGCGACTGCTCTTCCAAGTGCACTTTCAGTGCAATTTCAAGTGCACTTTGCACTTGTAGTGCAAAGTGGATTTGCCTTTAGTAAATAACCCCCATAGATTCTTTGTGCTAACACTCACCAGCTCAAATGGTGTTCATCCTACTCCCCACCCCTGCAACTAATACAGTTAAGGCTTTTTTTTTTTCTTGTGGGGAGCGGGTACCTTTTTTGACAGGTACCTTCTCCCACTTTCTCATTTCTCATCAAAGCCAGAATGACATTGCTGGTCCCACTTCCCCTCCCCACCTGCAGCTTTCTGGGACATGTCACACAACCTCAAAGCTGTAAGACCAGTCTCACTGTGGCACGTGACCTCACACATGTGCTGTGGCTATGCTGGCCTTGATTCCTCAAGAAGTTAAAGCCAGATCACAAATTCAAGATGGCAGTGCCAGGGACCCGAAGGAGAGAGAAGAAGCCACTCCGGAAGGACAGTGTTTGACTTTATTCACTCGTAGGTATTCAATTTTTGAGTCAGCAGCTAGAGTATTTGCAGCTACTGACTTTTAATTAAAAATAAATAAAATAAGGGTGAAGTTAAGTTTTAGTGAAGACTACACAATTAGAGCAACGCTATACTCTGCACTGCATAAAGGCAAATGCTTCACTGTGCTTCTCTTTTACATTTTGTAAGCTGAACATTGGGAGTAGTTAGTACGTGTAAGAAATGTGTGGCAAGGGATCTTTTGCCACTCGTGTGTATCAGGCCTTATATAACATGCATCTCAATTTGTTACAAATGGCTAATTGTTAGTGTAGCGTTTATAAGCTAAGGAAGATCACCAAGAGGTTCTGTATCAAACATCGTCAGATAGTATTAAGGAAGGCAAACATTTCTCACTGCCAGACAGCTGCTGCTAAGGCAAAAACAATCTTGGGATGTAATAAAAAGGGAATAGAAGCAAGAACATATTTATTATTATTATTGATTTTTAAAGCACCACCATCTCCTGTGGTGCTGTACAAAATAATAAACAAAGGAGGGTGTTGCAAGTTATGCAATATATGAAATGCTCTGTAGACAAGTACATGCAGTTTTTAAAACATAGCTATAGGTGAAAACAATAAGAGAAAAAGCCCTGCCTATTTGAACTTATAATCTAGCACACGGGTATTGAATTGAAATTCACGGAGGTCCGGTCAGTTACATTTTCTTCCAGCAGAGGCTTGAATTACATGTTTGCGCTATGACTCAGATCCTTCCTGTTTTGCATCAGTGTCCTCAGTCTTCCCTGCTCATCACAGCCCACCTCTACATCAAGATTCCCCCTTTACATCACAATTTCCCACTTCACATAACAGCCCCACTTCACAGTAGTGTTATAAGACCCTATTCACATCACCCCCCCCAACCCCCTTCATAGTAGTGTCCTCAACCCCCTTCACATCAACCTGTCCCCCCCCCCCAACAATAATTGTAGCGGCCCCATCTGCTTTCAGTAAATAACGAGAGGAGAGCTTCGGACGGGTGCAGTACTTTTATTCTTCTGCCTCAAAGGTGTGCATTAGGAGTGAACACCACAGAAGTTAATCCTTTTGACTCCTTAAACACCTTAAGCACCATTTGTACCATAAGCACCATTTGCACCGTGAAAACTGTAAAATGACATACATACATTAGTTTACAGAGATCACCAAAAAGGGGGTTACAACAGAATTACAAATGTGGAGTTACAAAGTGGTGTTCCATTATCTATACACATATATCTAAATTAACATTAAACATTTAAGAAAGCATGACTATATGTTCAAACATGTGGATTGTCTACAGCATATCTTTTAACTAACAGCATGGACTTAATTTGTGCCTAAAACATATACAGTCAGGTCCATAAATATTGGGACATTGACACAATTCTAATCTTTTTGGCTCTATACACTACCACAATGGATTTAAAATGAAACAAGCAAGATGTGCTTTAACTGCAGACTTTCAGCTTTAATTTGAGGGTATTTACATCCAAATCAGGTAAACAGTGTAGGAATTACAACAGTTTGTATATGTGCCTCCCACTTTTTAAGGGACCAAAAGTAATGGTTGCTCAGCTCTTCCATGGCCAGGAGTGTGTTATTCCCTCATTATCCCATTTACAAGGAGCAGATAAAAGGTCCAGAGTTCATTTCAAGTGTGCTATTTGCATTTGGAATCTGTTGCTCTCAACTCTCAATATGAGATCCAAAGAGCTGTCACTATCAGTGAAGCAAGCCATCATTAGGCTGAAAAAACAAAACAAACCCTTCAGAGAGATAGCAAAAACATTAGGTGTGGCCAAATAAACTGTTTGGAACATCCTTAAAAAGGTGAGCTCAGCAACACCAAAAGACCCGGAAGACCACGGAAAACAACTGTGGTGGATGACCGAAGAATTCTTTCCCTGGTGAAGAAAACACCCTTCACAACAGTTGGCCAGATCAAGAACACTCTCCAGGAGGTAGGCGTATAAAGTCAGAAATCAAGAGAAGACTTCACCAGAGTGAATACAGAGATTTCACCACAAGATGTAAACCATTGGTGAGCCTCAAAAACAAGAAGGCCAGATTAGAGTTTGCCAAACAACATCTAAAAAAAGCCTTCACAGTTCTGGAACAACATCCTATGAACAGATGAGACCAAGATCAACTTGTACCAGAGTGATGGGAAGAGAAGAGTATGGAGAAGGAAAGGAACTGCTCATGATCCAAAGCATACCACCTCATCAGTGAAGCATGGTGGTGGTAGTGTCATGGCGTGGGCATGTATGGCTGCCAATGGAACTCTTTCTTTTGTATTTATTGATGATGTGACTGCTGACAAAAGCAGCAGGATGAATTCTGAAGTGTTTCGGGCAATATTATCTGCTCATATTCAGCAAAATGCTTCAGAACTCATTGGATGGCGCTTCACAGTGCAGATGGATAATAGCCCAAAGCATACCGCGAAAGCAACCAAAGAGTTTTTAAGGGAAAGAAGTGGAATGTTATGCAATGGCCAAGTCAATCACCTGACCTGAATCCGATTGAGCATGCATTTCACTTGCTGAAGACAAAACTGAAGGGAAAATGCCCCAAGAACACGTAGGAACTGAAAACAATTGCAGTAGAGGTCTGGCAGAGCATCACCAGGGATGAAACCCAGCGTCTGGTGATGTCTATGCATTCCAGACTTCAGGCTGTAATTGACTGCAAAGGATTTGCAACCAAGTATTAAAAAGTGAAAGTTTGATTGATGATTGTTAATCTGTCCCATTACTTTTGGTCTCTTAAAAAGTGAGAAGCACATATACAAACTGTTGTAATTCCTACACCGTTCACCTGATTTGGATGTAAATACCCTCAAATTAAAGCTGAAAGTTTGCAGTCAAAGCACATCTTGTTTGTTTCATTTCAAATCCATTGTGGTGGTGTATAGAGCCAAAAAGTTTAGAATTGTGTCGATGTCCCAATATTTATGGACCTGACTGTATACTGACAATGACAATGCACCTTTACTGCATACCTTGCTCTGCTTGCCAAGGGGTGCAAACTTTAAACTTTAGAATACTTCCATAAACTGTCGCCTTCCCACAAGGTGCTGCTGGCTTGCCTGTGAATGCTAAATTAAATGAAAGCCCCTTTCTCCAAAACTAGAGGAAGCAGGAAGTGTCTGGTGATTAAAACATTCCCCAGAGAGACAAGAGGAAGGCAATAAAGGTTCCACCTGTCAGTCAGTGCTGAACAAAAGATTTAAAGTGACAAGCGGACAGTTACAGTAATGTTCTCAGCACCCTTCACATCATATCCCCCCCACAGTAGTGCTCTCAGCACCCCTATACATCACCTCCCCATCCTTCATCCTTGTGTCCTCAGACCACCTTCTCTTGCTCACATGAGTGTCCTCTGCCCCCTTCACATCATATCCCCCTTAACTTCAGTGTCCTTAGCCCCCCTTCAAAGCAGTGTCCTCAACCCTCCTTCACATCACCCCCCACAGTAGTATCCTCAGCACCACTTCACAGCAGTGTCCTCAGCCTATCTTCACATCACACCCCCCACAGTAGTGTCTTCAGCCTCCCTTCCCATCATTCCCCTTACAGTAGTGTTCTCAGCACTCCTTTACAGCAGTGACACCCCCCCCCCCTACCATGGTAATGTTCTCAGGCCCCTTCACAGTAATGTTTTAAGCACCCCTTCACGGCAGTATCCACAGTCTTCCTTCACATCAAACCCTCAAAGTAGTGTTTTAAGCCCCCATTACATGCCCCACCATCCTTCACAATAGTGTCTTTAGCCCCCTTCACCCCCTAACACTAGTGTCCTCAGCCTCCCTTTACATTGTCCCCCCTTCAGTAGTGTTCTCAGCACTCCTTTACAGCAGTCTGACAGTCCACAACCTAGGAAGCCATCATACACCTCTAGCTGGGGATTCAAGAGCAGTCAGGTGCGCTAGCATTCCTCTATGGAGTAGCACCTGTATTCAGCAGTCTGGCACTGTTGCTTTCAGTTTAGCTGTACCATCAATCCTAAGGGAGGACAGCTTTGCAACTTTGATTCCTAGCAGCCAGAAAGCTAGCAAGTCCTCAAGTGCATTCAAGTTCTACGGTACTGGCCATCCCATGTTTCCACTCCCCATCCAAGTTTTAACCCCCTAAATAAACCAAAAACAAAACAAACATCCACTGGACTGATTCTTGAGTCTGCATGAAGCTGCAATAATTCCTGTCGCCTGGCTGAGAAGGCCCTGAAAATCCAGCGGCCCTTGCGGGGGTAGCGCTACACATTAACAAGCTGGTGGTTGGTTGCTAGGACCAACCTGCAGGAACTCCTGCTCTTCGTCCAGAACTGTCCTGCTTCCCAGTGTCTGCTCTGTGAGGATGAGAACGGCCGTTGAAGGGGGAACGAGTTTGGATGGGACAGTGACTTGGTTTGGATCCAAACTGTGGTCTGCTATTTAGTGATGCCTGATCTAGTGGAATAATGGGTGGTAACAAGAGTTAAAGCAGTATTAAACCTAAAAGCAAACATTTATTATATTGCAGCTTACCAACTTTTAGATGTGATAACTGCATTAGTTTTCTTTTTTAGGCTCTTTCCCTTATTTTCATCTGGTGATCCAGCCAGTAAATCTGTCTTTTTTTCAAAAGAACAAGCTCTCTTCCAGATCTATCAATTTACAGGGTTGAGACAACCCCAAACCATTTAACACTGACAGGGGTGCTTACAATAATCCACTCTTATTTATTCATGTAAATCCTTTGTCCCAAAAGGAAAAAAACTGTTGCTCTAACTGATTATAAAGTATTAGCAGGCGTTCAACTTAAAGTGGTTCTAAGGACTTAGGCCTGGTTCACACCCATGCAGTTTTCTGGTTTTTGGTTCCATAGAGTTCAATGGATCAAAAGCATGTATTGAAAAGGGCAAAATGCACCTGCAATATGCAAACTGCAACCTGCAAAGGTGTGAATCAGGCCTTTAAGGTATTTTACCTTCATGCTTTCTGTGCATAAAAGTAAACAAATTCAACATGCTGTGCTCCCTGTGCTCATTCAACCAGAGTGTAGGCACTCTAATATAGGAAGTGTGTTACTGGCCAGATCACCAGGTGAAAATAAAGGGAAGAAAGCCTAAAATATGAAAATAATGCAGCCACCACATCTAATGATTGGTAAGCTGCAATATATTATATTTTTGGTTTGGGATTTAATACCACCAAGAATAGGAATGCTTCAGGTGAGCATAAAAATGACCCTGAAAGGATAAACATATTGGAGCTGCCATTGCATGTTTTTTTTTATTATTATACAACATTTCTATAGTACCAACAGTTTGCACAGCACTTTAAAAAATAAAGGAAGATTGCAATACAATTCAATATAAGGGGGTTAGCAGAGTCCTGCTCGTGAGAGCCTATCATCTAAATAGGTCAACTTATACAAAAGATATCTTCCTAAAGAGACGTTATCATGCATCACCTTCTGCTTCCCCTCCCAGCAGTGACTCAGCAGATTTCTAATCTCTAAAGTGAACACAGAGCAGGATCCAGGAGAGGGGAGCTGAGCAGCTGAGAGAATGAATTGAACAATTTCTTTGCATCTGATGTGAGATTTAAATATGAATTGATCCACAGTGCCTGTAGCTACATCAGTGAGGGTTTATTTTATTTTAAAGGTCATTTACTGTTCATTAGGAATATTTAAATACTTGAATGTCCATAAAGCAAAATAAAAATACCAACTGCCCCAATCAATATATAACTAGCTTAAAAAAATGATGCACATGTACAGGGCATTTCATAGCATAATACAACAATCATAACAGCTAACCAGCAAAAAAAAAAAAATCTTAATTATTTAAAAAGTTTGCAGGAAAACTGACGTTTTTGTGGCATCATGCCTTGTCAAGGCCTTTCTGTGAAGTGTGGTCCTTAACTCTAGTCTAATAGAGCTTCCATCTTGGGACAATAGGTATTTCTAGAGGTAGCCCACTCCTCCTTAAAGTGGATGTAAAACCCCAAAAAAATGTTTTAAAGTGGTGTTCCACCCAAAAAAAAAATTCATTAATGTGCCTAAAAAAAAAAAAAAAAAAAACATTTGTAAAAAAATTTTTTTTTTTACTCACCTCTAAATGGCTGTTGCTAGGGGGTCCCTCGCAGTCTAACTCCTTCAGTGCCTGGGCTCTTGATATCACTTCCCCTCGGTGAAGGAACAGCTCAGCTCTGCCCCCTCCCTCTTGTCAATCATCTGGGACACGTGACAGGTCCCAGATGATTGCGCTGCCAATCATGGCGCACCGCGCCGCTCGCGCATGCGAAGTGTGTGCCTGGCTGTGAAGCTACAGCCGGGCGCCCACAGTTACAATGCCGGCGCCGCCAAACGGAGGGGGAGACGAGAAGGGCTTCGATCCCCTGCATTGCTGGACCCTGGGACAGGTAAGTGTCCGATTATTAAAAGTCAGCAGCTGCAGTATTTGTAGCTGCTGACTTTTAAATTTTTTTTATAATGGGAACACCACTTTAATTAAGACTCATATCTGTTACAGCAGAGGATGTCATTTAATCTGTGCCCAGTCTTGCCACGAAGAGTTAATCCAGCTCTGAGCAATCCTCTTATCTTTCTTCAGTAAGTTAAAAATAGACAGAGAAATAGGTGTCAGTTCATCCCTCTTGTTGTGAGTGACAGGCTATTTCCTGATCTCATAAGTGTGAGAGAGGCATTCTGTGTATTTCACATCCCCCCTCCTTTATTCTCCAGCTTTCTCCCAGGATTGGCAGCTCCACACCTCAGCATGATTGGGCATGCTGAAGTCATGTGGTGCCTTTCCTGGGTTTTGATTGGATGTTAGTGATCATGGGGCATAATCTACGAGACCAGCAGAAGTTCAGTGTAAGAAATACCGATGCGTGGCCAAGGGGAGTGTAGAGGTGGGCGGGGAGTCTACTGACATCACCCACCTGAGCCCTTGACAACAGACCCACCCACAGAATCTGGACAATTGCAGGGCTCCAAACAGCTAAAGGGGAGATATTTGACAGGTAAGGATACATGCAGGAGGCATGTATATCCTTATAGATCAGCACTATGGAAGTAATTTAGAAATGATGAGAGTGGGTTTACATCCACTTTAAAGTCAGAGGGACACACCAGAAGCCAAGCACAGCTCAGTGGCAGTTGAAGACCTCCATTGTGACTGTGATACTGACAATACAGAGAATAGCTCTGGCTTGCAGTCTCCGCTCGAATTCATTCCAAAGTTGTTCTATCGGATTGAGGTCAGGACTCTGTGCAAGCCAGTAAAGTTCTCCCACCCCAAACTCGCTCATCTATGTCTTTATGGACCTTGCTTGTGCACTGGTGCGCAGTCATGTTGGAAGGGGAAGGGGCCATCCCCAAACTGTTCCCACCAAGTTGGGAGCCTGAAATTGTCCAAAATGTCTTGGTATGCTGACACCCCAAGAGTTCCCTTCACTGAATGAAGGGGCCAAGCCCAACCCCTGAAAAACAACCCCACACCATAATCCCCCATCCACCAAATGATTTGGACCAGTGCACAAAGCAAGGTCCATAAAGACATGGATGAGCGAGTTTGGGGTGGAGGAACTTGACTGGCCTGCACAGAGTACTGACCTAAACCCGTTAGAACACCTTTGGGATGAATTAGAGCGGAGACTGCGAGCGAGGCCTTCTTGTCCACATCAGTGCCTGACCTCACAAATGCACTTCTGGAATAATGGTCAAACATTCTCATAGACACACTACTAAACCTTGTAGACAGCCTTCCCAGAAGAGTTGAAGATGTTATAGCTGCAAAGGGTGGGCCAATTCAATATTGAACCCTACAGACGAAGACTGGGATGCCATTAAAGTTCATGTGCTTGTAAAGGCAGGTGTCCCAATACTTTTGGTAATATAGTGTAGTTGTCAGGGAGGGTCTAGCAGAGGAAGTGTCTGTTTGCTGTTCCCTTTGCAGGGTTGTAAATAAAATAAGCTGGGAATTAAAAAGAGGACCTATGTATATATTCTAAACAAAATCTGAACTAGTGCTAGGGCTGTTTCTCAACCCCAGAGCATAGCTCCCAACTGTCCCTGATTTCTAGGGACTGTCCCTGATTTGGAGCAATGTCCCTTTGTCCCTATTTACTCCTCATTTGTCCCTCATTTTGGTCTGATCCTCATAGTTGTATATAAAATTTACTTTTTATCTTTCAAAAGGTGTTTCCCAATGCTAAACCTTTCGTCCAATTTCTAAACTGCTGCATTTTTTTCATTTTAAGAGCCAATATAAAGGGTTGGTAGTAGTAAAAAAAAAAGTCCTTGTGGATTTAATTAACATTTTTTGTGGTTAGTTTTCCTTTAAGCGGGTGTGGCAGGGGGCGTGTCCTATGCCTACATACGTTTGTATCATTATCATCTCAAAATGTTGGGAGGTATGCCCCAGAGGAAGCCTTGAACTAATCTGAAATTCTCAGGGAACCCCTGCTAAAACCATTTAATCAATTTTACATTGGTGATCTTTGGAAATGTCCCCCTGATAGTGGTGGTCATAATGACACCCTTATTGACAGCAAAAAAATCATTGGTGTAATGCCGCTGGTGTCATGCCCCATGACCCTGGAACTATGCAGGCACATTTAGATGGGAGGTCAATCTGCCACATCTCAAGGAACCCCCAACAACCTCTGGAGGAACCTCAGGGTTTCACGGAACCCTGGTTGAGAATAGCTGTGCTAAGGTCTCTTTAAATATGTTTGTAATGAATACATAACAATGGTTAAAGAGGGTTCTTTTATACAGTATATGCTTACATTTTGCTTTAACCACTTCAGCCCCGAAAGGATTTGCCCCCGTAATGAGCAGGTCATTTTTTGTGATACGGCACTGCGTCGCTTTAATTGATAATTGCGCGGTAATGCAACGCTGTACCCAAACAAAATTGACATCCTTTTTTCCCACCAATAGAGCTTTCTTTTGGTGATATTTGATCACCTTTTCAGTTAATATTTTTTGTGCTATTAACAAAGAGCGACAATTTTGAAAAAAAAAACTCTTTTATTTTTTTGCTATAATACATATCCAAACAAAATACTTAAAAAAAAAAAGTATACATTACTTTAGGCCGATATATATGCTTCTACATATTTTTGGTAAAAAAAATCCCAATAGGCGTATATTGATTGGTTTGCGCAAAAGTTATCACGTCTACAAACTATGGGCTAGATTTAGGGACTTATTCATTTTAATTGTTTTTTACTAGTAATGGCGGCGATCTGCGATTTTTAGCGGGACTGCGACATTGCGGCAGACAAATCTGACCCCAAATGACACTTTTTGGGGACCAGTGATAATATTACATTTATCAGTGCTATAAAAATGCACTGATCAATGTAAAAATTACACTGGCAGATAAGGCGTTAACACTAGGGGGGCGATCGAGGGGTTAACTGTGTTCCCTGGGTGTGTTCTAACTGTAGGGGGGGTGGGCTGCCAGGGACAAGACAGAGATCAATGATCCTGATGACTGGGAATAGTGATCTCTGTCATGCCCCCTGCCAGAACAGGGATTCACCTTGTTTACACTGGTAGATCCTGGTTCTGCCTCTGTACTAGGTGATCGCAGGTCGCCGGTGTTCCGTCAGATTAACCCGTCAGTTTTCAGAACGGAAGTGACATTCCATCACGGCCATCTTGGTACACTTATTTCACACTTATTGTTACCACTAAACGGACTTCTAAATACCGTATTTCATGATATAGGCTCAGTTTAGTGGTAACAATAAGTGTGAAATGCAAGATTTCGGTGGGTGTAAAAATATGTCCACTTGGCAACTTGGCAACTTCAGACTGTAGGCTTAGTGTTGGCGAGTGCTGGGTGTACCAAGATGGCCGTAACGGAACGTCACTTCCGTTACAAGTTCTGACGGGTTGCCTAATCTGAAGGAACATCGGCAGACATCGAGTCCTCTCAACCCGCGTGCCCACAACTGTGCCTGCCCGAGCTGACGTACAGCTACAGCAATTCGCGCAGGAGAGCCGACCTGCCGCCGTATAACGACGGTGGCTGCTCGGCAAGCAGTTAAGGATGGACTTGAGTAGTGCCAGTCTTTTAGTTTGTAAGCCACGGAGGAGCGTGTTACAATAGCTGAGCTGGCATATTATGAGAGCATTTCGCACAAGCATTGGAATAGCATCATATGTGAGGAAGATATAGATGCAAGACATGTTTTTAACAAAGAAGATTGCAGGATGTGGTTAGAGAGTGAACATGAGGTTTAATAGAGAGAGTGGATTACCACTAAGCCATAGGCTTGGGGAAATTTAAGCAAGGTGTTGAAAAAGTTCAGTTTTATCTACATTAGACCACATTTAGATTGCACTATACAGTTCTGTGTCCCTATCTACAAGAAACGCACAGCAGGACTTGAGAGAGTTCAGAGGCAGGCAGCTTAATTAAAGGGATGGAATGTTTGTGCTATACTGACAGATCACGTAAACTGGTTATGTTTACTGTAGAAGAAAGGCTTCTTAGGCTGGCCACATGCAGGGCAATTTTCTGTACATTTTGTTGAAGTCTTAACAACACACAAATGACAGCTCTAACATTCTAGGTATGAAAATAATCACTAACAACCAACAATAATAAAAGGAGTTATTAATCAATATTATTTTCTACCTTGGTAGCCAGGCATTTTTGACAACTGTTATCAATAAAAGAGAAAAAGTACTGAAAAAGTACTCAAGGAGTACAACCTAAAAGGCTACAATGTGCAAACACTCAGAATCCATGATTGATAATCTAAGATCATATGAGTCACTTAAAACAATCATGAAATATAACTGCTATAATTTGCACACTCATGATATTTCGAATAATGTTACATACATAGTTACATAGTAGGTGAGGTTGAAAAAAGACACAAGTCCATCAAGTCCAACCTATGTGTGTGATTATGTGTCAGTATTACATTATATATCCCTGTATGTTGCGGTCATTCAGGTGCTTATCTAATAGTTTCTTGAAGCTATCAATGCTCCTCGCTGAGACCACCGCCTGTGGAAGGGAATTCCACATCCTTGCCGCTCTTACAGTAAAGAACCCTCTACGTAGTTTAAGGTTAAACCTCTTTTCTTCTAATTTTAATGAGTGGCCGCGAGTCTTGTTAAACTCTCTTCTGCGAAAAAGTTTTATTTCTATTGTAGGGTCACCAGTATGGTACTTGTATATTGAAATCATATCCCCTCTCAAGCGACTCTTCTCCAGAGAGAATAAGTTCAGTGCTCACAACCTTTCCTCATAACTAAGATCCTCCAGACCCTTTATTAGCTTTGTTGCCCTTCTTTGTTCTCGCTCCACTTCCAGTACATCCTTCCTGAGGACTGGTGCCCAGAACTGGACAGCATACTCCAGGTGCGGCCGGACCAGAGTCTTGTAGAGTGGGAGAATTATCGTTTTATCTCTGGAGTTTATCCCCCTTTTAACCACTTCAGCCCCGGAAGGATTTACCCCCTTCCTGACCAGAGCACGTTTTACAATTTGGCACTGCGTCGCTTTAACTGCTAATTGCGCGGTCATGCAATGCTGTACCCAAACGAAATTTGCGTCCTTTTCTTCCCACAAATAGAGCTTTTTTTTTTATGGTATTTGATCACCTCTGCGGTTTTTATTTTTTGCGCTATAAACGGAAAAAGACCGAAAATTTTGAAAAAAATGATATTTGCTACTTTTTGTTATAAAAAAATCCAATAAACTCAATTTTAGGCATACATTTAGGTCAAAATGTATTCGGCCACATGTCTTTGGTAAAAAAAATGTCAATAAGCGTATATTTATTGGTTTGCGCAAAAGTTATAGCGTCTACAAGCTAGGGTACATTTACTGGAATTTACACAGCTTTTAGTTTATGACTGCCTATGTCATTTCTTGAGGTGCTAAAATGGCAGGGCAGTACAAAACCCCCCCAAATGACCCCATTTTGGAAAGTAGACACCCCAAGGTAATTGCTGAGAGGCATGTTCAGCCCGTTGAATATCAATTTTTTGCCCCAAGTGATTAAATAATGACAAAAAAAAAATTACAAAAAGTTGTCACTAAATGATATATTGCTCACACAGGCCATGGGCATATGTGAAATTGCACCCCAAAATACATTCAGCTGCTTCTCCTGAGTACAGTGTGGGACTTTTTGGGAGCCTAGCCTCATACGGGGGCCCGAAAACCAATCACCGCCTTCAGGATTTCTAAGGGTGTAAATTTTTGATTTCACTCCTCACTACCTATCACAGTTTTGAAGGCCATAAAATGCCCAGATGGCACACAACCCCCCCAAATGACCCCATTTTGGAAAGTAGACACCCCAAGCTATTTTCTGAGAGGCATGTTGAGTCCATGGAATATTTTATATTTTGACACAAGTTGCGGGAAAGTGACAAATTTATTTATTTATTTATTTTGCACAAAGTTGTCACTAAATGATATATTGCTCACACAGGCCATGGGCATATGTGGAATTGCACCCCAAAATACATTTAGCTGCTTCTCCTGAGTATGGGGATACCACATGTGTGGGACTTTTTGGGAGCCTAGCCGCGTACGGGGCCCCGAAAACCAATCACCGTCTTTAGGATTTCTAAGGGTGTAAATATTTGATTTCACTCTTCACTGCCTATCACAGTTTCGGAGGCCATGGAATGCCCAGGTGGCACAAACCCCCCCTCAAATGACCCCATTTTGGAAAGTAGACACCCCAAGCTATTTGCTGAGAGGCATGGTGAGTATTTTGCAGCTCTCATTTGTTTTTGAAAATGAAGAAAGACAAGAAAAAACTTTTTTTTTTTCTTTTTTCAATTTTCAATTTTCAAAACTTTGTGACAAAAAGTGAGGTCTGCAAAATACTCACTATACCTCTCAGCAAATAGCTTGGGGTGTCTACTTTCCAAAATGGGGTCATTTGGGGGGGTTTTGTGCCACCTGGGCATTCCATGGCCTCCGAAACTGTGATAGGCAGTGAAGAGTGAAATCAAAAATTTACGCCCTTAGAAAGCCTGAAGGCAGTGCTTGATTTTCGGGGTCCCGTACGCAGCTAGGCTCCCAAAAAGTCTCACACATGTGGTATCCCCGTACTCAGGAGAAGCAACAGAATATATTTTGGGGTGTAATTTCACATAATCCCATGGCATGTTTGAGCAATATATCATTTAGTGACAACTTTGTGCAAAAAAAAAAAAAATTGTCTCTTTCCTGCAACTTGTGTCACAATATAAAATATTCCATGGACTCGACATGCCTCTCAGCAAATAGCTTGGGGTGTCTACTTTCCAAAATGGGGTCATTTGGGGGGTTTTGAACTGTCCTGGCATTTTATGCACAACATTTAGAAGCTTATGTCACACATCACCCACTCTTCTAACCACTTTTTGTTTACATGAAAAATTTTTTTTTTTTTTGCAAGAAAATTACTTTGAACCCCCAAACATTATACATTTTTTTAAAGCAAATGCCCTACAGATTAAAATGGTGGGTGTTTCATTTTTTTTTTTCACACAGTATTTGCGCAGCGATTTTTCAAACACATTTTTTGGGGAAAAAAACACACTTTTTTAAATTTTAATGCACTAAAACACACTATATTGCCCAAATGTTTGATGAAATAAAAAAGATGATCTTAGGTCGAGTACATGGATACCAAACATGACATGCTTTACAATTGCGCACAAGCGTGCAGTGGCAACAAAATAAATACATTTTTAAAAGCCTTTAAAAGCCTTTACAGGTTACCATTTTAGATTTACAGAGGAGGTCTACTGCTAAAATTACTGCCCTCGATCTGACCTTCGCCGTGATACCTCACATGCATGGTGCAATTGCTGTTTACATTTGACGACAGACCGCCGCTTGCGTTCGCCTTAGCGCGAGAACAGGGGGCGACAGGGGTGCTTTTTTTTTTTTTTTCTTTATTATTTTTTTGCTTTTTTTTTCTTATTTTTAAACTGTTCCTTTTATTTTTTTTTAATCATTTTTATTGTTACCTCAGGGAATGTAAATATCCCCTATGATAGCAATAGGTAATGACAGGTACTCTTTTTTGAAAAAAATGGGATCTCTCCTCTGCCCTCAAAGCATCTGACCACACCAAGATTGGTGTGATAAAATGTTTTCCCAATTTCCCAATGGTGCTGTTTACATCCGGCGAAATCTAAGTCATGAAATGCTCGTAGCTTCCGGTTTCTTAGGCCATAGAGATGTTTGGAGCCACTCTGGTCTCTGATCAGCTCTATGGTCAGCTGGCTGAATCACCGGCTGCATTCTCAGGTTCCCTGTTTAGACAGGAGAGCCAGAGAAAAACACGGAAGACGGTGGGGGGGGCATTCCCTCCCACTGCTTGTAAAAGCAGTCTAGAGGCTAATTAGCCGCTAGGATTGCTTTTACATGAAAGCCGACCACTGGCTGAAAAGAATGATACCAAGATGATACCTAAACCTGCAGGCATCATTCTGGTATAACCACTCAAAGTCGTGAATGGCGTACCTGAAGACAAAAAAATGGTTAACAATAAAACACAGTAAATCAAGTGGTTAAAATATTTATTAGGTAGTATATGGGGGTCCCTGTCACTATAAAATGCGGACGGCAAACCTAAATATTTACCTCCCTAACTAGCGTCACCAGTGACACTAATACAGCAATCAGAAAAATTATCGCTTAGTGACACTGGTGACAGGGGGTGATCAAGGGGTTAAAACTTTATTAGTGGGGGTTAGGGGGGTACCCTAGACCTAAAGGGGGCTAATACTAACTGCCCTACCACACTAACTGTCACAAACTGACACCATGCAGTAATCAGAAAAAAAAAAAACTGCTTGGTGTCAGTGTGACGGGGGGGAGGGGTGATTGGGGGGTGATCGGGGGGGGATCGAGGGGTAAAGGGGGGTGTTTTGTGTGCCTGGCATGTTCTACTGTGTGTGTGTGTGTTGTGCACTCACATTACAGTCTTCTCTCCTCGGCGCCGGAACGGAAAATACCGAGCCGAGGAGAGATGACATCATTTCCTTTGCTGCTGTTTAGCATACAACAGCAGAGGAATGATCTCATTGGCCGGCAGTGATCGCGAGGGGGTGGCCACGAATGGATGGTCTCCCCCTCACCTCCGATCACCGCTGGACAAACGCTGACCGCCTCGGCACTGGGGGGCTCCGATCGGACCCCCCACCCGTGGAAGGCAGATCACGTACAGGTTCGTGATTCTGCCTGCCCGTGCCATTCTGCTGATGTATATCAGCGTGAGGCGGTCGGCAAGTGGTTAATGCATGCCAATATTCTGTTTGCTTTGTTCGCAGCCGCTTGGCATTGCATGCCATTGCTGAGCCTATCATCTACTAGGACCCCCAGGTCCTTTTCCATCCTAGATTCTCCCAGAGGTTCTCCCCCTAGTGTATAGATTGCATTCATATTTTTGCCACCCAAATGCATTATTTTACATTTTTCTACATTGAACCTCATTTGCCATGTAGTTGCCCACCCCATTAATTTGTTCAGATCTTTTTGCAAGGTTTCCACGTCCTGCGGAGAAGTTATTGCCCTGCTTAGCTTAGTATCGTCTGCAAATACAGAGATTGAACTGTTTATCCCATCCTCCAGGTCGTTTATGAACAAATTAAATAGGATTGGTCCCAGCACAGAACCCTGGGGAACCCCACTACCCACCCCTGACCATTCCGAGTACTCCCCATTTATCACCACCCTCTGAACTCGCCCTTGTAGCCAGTTTTCAATCCATGTACTCACCCTATGGTCCATGCCAACGGACCTTATTTTGTACAGTAAACGTTTATGGGGAACTGTGTCAAATGCTTTTGCAAAATCCAGATACACCACGTCTACGGGCCTTCCTTTATCTAGTTGGCAACTCACCTCCTCATAGAAGGTTAATAGATTGGTTTGGCAAGAACGATTCCTAATGAATCCATGCTGATTACTGCTAATGATACCGTTCTTATTACTAAAATCTTGTATATAGTCCCTTATCATCCCCTCCAAGAGTTTACATACTATTGATGTTAGGCTAACTGGTCTGTAATTCCCAGGGATGTATTTTGGGCCCTTTTTAAATATTGGTGCTACACTGGCTTTTCTCCAATCAGCTGGTACCATTCCAGTCAGTAGACTGTATGTAAAAATTAGGAACAACGGTCTGGCAATCACTTGACTGAGTTCCCTAAGTACCCTCGGATGCAAGCCACCTGGTCCCGGTGATTTATTAATGTTAAGTTTCTCAAGTCTAATTTTAATTCTGTCCTCTGTTAACCATGGAGGTGCTTCCTGTGTTGTGTCATGAGGATAAACACTGCAGTTTTGGTTACTGAAGCCCCCCGATTCACTCGTGAAGACTGAGGAGAAGAATAAATTCAATACCTTCGCCATCTCCCCATCCTTGGTAACCAGATGTCCTTCCTCATTCTTTATGGGGCCAATATGGTCTGTCCTCCCTTTTTTACTGTTTACATACTTAAAGAACTTCTTGGGATTTTTTTTGCTCTCCTTCGCTATGTTTCTTTCATGTTCTATCTTAGCTGTCCTAATTGCACCCTTACATTTCTTGTTGCATTCTTTATAAAATCTGAATGCTGAGTATGATCCCTCAACCTTGTATTTTTTGAAGGCCTTCTCCTTTACTTTTATATGCATTTTTACATTGGAGTTAAGCCATCCAGGACTTTTGTTTGCTCTTTTAAATTTATTACCCAATGGGATACATTGGCTAATGCCCTTATTTAATATGCTCTTAAAGCAAACCCATCTCTCCTCCGTATTCTTTGTTCCTAATATTTTATCCCAATTGATGCCTTTTAGCAAGGTTTGTAGTTTAGGGAAGTTGGCTCTTTTGAAATTCAGTGTCTTTGTATTCCCTTTAGGTTTCCTATTTGTGTGATTTATACTGAAACTAATTGACCTGTGATCGCTGTTACCTAAATTGCCCCGTATTTCCACATTCGTGATCAGGTCTGTATTGTTGGTAATCAGTAGATCCAGTAATGTTTTATTTCTAGTTGGTGCGTCTACCATCTGACCCATAAAATTGTCCTGCAAGACATTAAGGAACTGGCGAGCCTTAAAAGAATGCGTGGTTCCCTCCGCCCAGTCTATGTCTGGATAATTAAAATCCCCCATTATGATAACACTTCCCATCCTTGCTGCTAATCCAAATTGTGATAGGAGATCTGTCTCCACTTCCTCCCTCAGGTTAGGGGGCCTATAGCATACTCCCAGTATTATTTTCCCCTTAGCTTCATCCCTTTAGAGCTCTACCCATAAGGATTCCACCTCCTCCCTAGCTCCCTCAGCGATGTCATCTCTCACATTTACTTGTACATTATTCTTTATATATAGGCATACCCCTCCCCCTTTTTTACCCTCTCTATCCTTGCGGTATAGGGTATACCCTTGAATGTTTGCCAGCCAATTATGAGAGCTGTTGAACCAGGTCTCTGAAATTCCCACAAAATCTAAATCCTCCTCGTACAACAGTATCTCTAGTTCACCCATCTTGTCCGCCATGCTCCTGGCATTGGTGAACATGCCACATAGTTTAGACCGGTCGCATATTGTCCTCATATTGGGTGTTTCGAGATTGCAACTAGGACTTGCTACTATACTTACCTTGTGTTTTTGTGCTTTGGTTAACCTACCACTAATGTCCCCAATACTACCCTCTGGAATATCTTCCGCGCTGGCTATCTCTACCTCTGGAACCCCCCCCCCCATTGCCTAGTTTAAAAACCCCTCTAACTTTTTGGCCATCTTTATTCCCAGCAGATCTGCACCCTCCTCATTTAGGTGCAGTCCGTCCCTTCTATAGTACCGGTTATCGACTGAGAAGTCGGCCCAGTCCTCCAGGAACCCAAACCCCTCCTTACTACACCAGCTCTTCAGCCACTTGTTTACTTCCCTAATCTTCCTCTGCCTTTCTGGTGTGGCTTGATGTACCGGTAGTATTCCTGAGAATACTACCTTGGAGGTCCTTTTCCTCAATTTAGCTCCTAAGTCCCTAAAATCGTTCTTTAGGACACTCCATCTGCCTCTGACTTTGTCATTGGTGCCAACGTGCACCATGACAGCCGGGTCTTCGCCAGCCCCTCCCAGTAATCTGTCCACAAGATCCGTGATGTGCTGAACCCGAGCGCCCGGTAGACAACATACTGTTCGGCGCTTCAGGTCTTGGTTACAGATTGCTCTCTCTGTCCTTCTAAGAATTGAGTCCCCTACCACCAGAATCTGTCTTTCCTTTCCCTTCGGTGCCCCCCTACTCTCACTAGAGGAGTTCTTCCCCCGGCAGCTAGGAGAGTCCCTCAGCTCCAGCAGTGCTGGTCCCTGACCGGTTTCACCAATGTCACTGAATGGAGCGTACTTATTGGGATGCTCCAGTCCTGGATCGGCCTCCCTGGCACTTCCCCCTCTACCCTTCCTGACTGTCACCCATCTACTCTTTGCTAGTACCTGTACCTCTTTGTCTCCACCCGCTTCTGTGCTGGCCCCTGCCAGCACCTGCCATGTACGTTACCTATTAAATTTAGTGAGGATTGGGGATTTTACCCTGTTCAAAATACCTAACAGCTAGCTTCCTGGCACTAATACTCAAGACAATACACAGGTACTCAAGACAATACACACGTACACAGGTACACAACAAAATACACAGGTACTCACAGACCTACGTGCACTCGCAATACACAAGTATACAGTACACAATACACAAGTACTAACGATCCACACACACTACTCAGACAACACTCAGGTACTTACACTACACAGGTACTATGACCCCTGTTATAACCTCCTGTTTTAAACTCTGGTTTTTAACTAATGTGATAATATAACATTTTTATACAGTCATACAATAAATTGATCTCTGTGACCAGCCATAAAGGAAATGTTTTTAATAGGTTGCGTCGCATACTATGATGTGAAACGCGTAGAGGCTGCTGGGAGGTTCTCAGACCACGTGAGCGTGAACGTCCGGAACGAATGGGAACGAGGGGTGAAGCGCAAGCCGAATGCGGGGGGTAATCCATATCGCACACCGGCAAACCACGCTACTAGAGACACCCGTCCTGCTGACCAGCATAGCCTGATGAAGGAGCACGCATGCTCCGAACGCGAAGCACCGCCCGCCTCACCCCGCTCCCGGAAGTGAAGACGCAGGTCAGCACGGCGCTCCACGGAGGATCCATGACCGACATCCTGGCCGCCTGGAGGCTCTGAGGACCCTCGGCACTACCGGAACAGCTACCAGGACCCAGGTCATGGGACTCACATCCCAGGAACCCCCCGCTGGCCCGTGACACCCACATCCCCCGAGAGCACGCGGATGAAACTACTTTACATGCTGGTTTTTAGCAACTCAAATGTGAGTGTTTTTATCTATTGTAATAAATATTTTTAACATACATGCTGCACTTAGAGGGCGCCGTCCTTCTTTCTTTTTTATTGTTCCAGAGCTTCTTCTAGCTTTTATAGACTGGCTGCCTTCCATTTATTCAGCATCATTTTATCCTTACATGGACTAATACCTGAACTTGTTGTGAAACATTAACCACCACCATCAAGTTCCCCCTCTCAGGAATCCCCAACGCACCCCCTTCCCCCCACCATTTTTAGTGATATGTACTCGGCTACCTCCATTCTGCGCCATATTAACCCCTTGATATTATACAAGAAGTATCTGGTGAGTGGCCAATATAAACGGTGGTGGTGTGTCACGGATATGGTGAAAAAGTCACGATGAATCACAGATGATACACAGCGGGACCTAATGAAAAGGCTGAACATATAGCATTTATTTGCACATTTGCACTTTGCACATGGACTTTTTGTTAACTCTTTTTTATTGATAGCAATTTTCACTTATAGATTGTCGGATATTGGTGACTCAAAGCCCCTGCACAGCACGAACTCTACGACGAGTACGTACCTGCAACATGGCTTCAAAATGGTCGGCTGGTCAGAACGAACTAACAAAACGCACTGAAAATCAGAAAGACCTGAGAAGAGCGAGCTGAAAATCAGAAACAAGCCAACAAGAATGCACTGAAAATCAAATATGTACTATAATAATACTATAATAATACGCACTGAAAAACCAGATACGAACCCACAAGCACAAACTGAAGAGCAGTAACAATCTGAAAAGCACGAGGCTGAAAAGCGCAAATCATCTCTCACCAAACGTCTACTAACACGAGATTAGAAGAAGGAGCCCAAAGGGTGGCGCACTGGCTATTGAACTTCCCTTTTATAGTGCCGTCGTACGTGTTGTACGTCACCACATTCTTGACGTTCGGAATTTCCGACAAGATTTCTGTGACCGTGTGTATGTAAGACAAGCTTTAGCCAACATTCGTCGGAAAAAAATCATGGATTTTGTTGTCGGAGTGTGCGATTGTGTGTATGCGGCATTAGAGTGACGTCCAAAAGCAGATAAATATGCCACCTCTCCTACCCCTGACTAGGGATGGGCCAAACATCCCCCACCCCGGTTTGGTTCGCACCAGAACACCTCAAACAGGCAAAAAGATCTAGCGAATATGCGAACCCCATTAAAGTCTATGGGACACGAACATGAAAAAGTCCTCATTTTAAAGGCTTATATGCAAGTTATTGCCATAAAAAGCATATGGGGACCCGGGAACTGCTCTAGGGGACATGCATCAATGCAAAAAAAAAGTTTTTAAAATTGGGAGCAGTGATTTTAATAGTGCTTAATGTGAAACAATGAAAATTAAATATTCCTTTAAATATTGTGCCTGGGGTTCCCCTTAGTCTGCCTGTAAAGTGGCGCATCTGTGCGATGTGTAGAACATGCCGCAGAACATGCTGCAGCAATAATGGCATTTCTAAAGGAAGGAAATGTAATTTAAACTTGCTCATGGCTGTAATGTATTGCCGTATCCCGGCAAATATAGATGAAAAATCAATTTAAAAAAAGCCAAAACTTTTTTAAAAATTGGCGTGGGGTCACCCCCAAAATCCATACCAGACCCTTATCCAAGCATGCAGCCTGGAGGTCAGGATAGGGGGGACAAGTGAGTGGCTACCCCCCTCCTGAACCATACCAGGCCACGTGCCCTCACCATGGGGGGGTGGGTGCCTTGGGGCAGGGGGGGGCTCTGCACCCCCCCACCCCAATGCACCTTGTCCCCATGTTGATTGGGACAAGAGCCTCTTCCCGACAACCCTGGGCTGTGGTTGTCTGTGGGGGGTTTATTGAAAATCTGGAAGCCTCCTTTAACAAGGGGGCCCCCAGATCCAGGCCCACCCCATGTGAATGAGCATCGGGTTAATTGTACCCATTCACTAAAAAAAAGTGGCAAAAAGTAAAAATCACAAGAGACAACTTTTGACAATTCCTTTATTAAAAAAGAAAAAAAGTGTCCCGTGATGTACATCCACCGTCAATCACACCGCCGGACTCGAAAAATAGAAAATAAAGAAAAATACTCCACCTCCATAAGAGGCCTCCCGGAGACTGCTGTCTTTTTGCTTTGAAACCTCCTACATAGGCAAGAACGGGGCCACCGACTGACGTGACCAGATGACCCTGCCCCCTCTGACACCACTTGACGTCAGAAGGGGCAGGGTCACTTGGTTACATCACCAGGTGGCCCCGCCCTTGCCTATATAACAACTGTCAAAGCCAAGAGACAGCAGTCGCTGGGAGGCCTCCCATGGAGGCAGAGCTTTTTTATTTTTTTCGGGTCTGTCGGGCGGTGTGATTGATAATGGATGGACATCTTAGGACACTTTTTTGTATTTTTTTTTTTATATCAGGCTTATCCACTTTGTAGTAGCTGTGCCTGAACATTAGAGAGGAAGAGATGTGCAGAAGGAGAGAGGAGTAAACATTAGAGAGGAAGCGATATGCAGAAGGAGAGTGGATTGAACATTAGAGAGGAAGCGATGTGTAGGAGGAGAGAGGAGTGAACATTAGAGAGGAAGCGATGTGCAGGAGGAGAGAGGAGTGAACATTAGGAAGAAAGCGATGCACAGGAGGAGAAATGGAGTGTATATACCATTACCTGAGTGTATATAGTGTATATGTTATCCCAGCAAGTTCTGCAAAAATTCTATTGGGCATCACATATTTTCTATACCCCATCCAAGTTCAAATCCCTAAATAAAACATAAAATTGATGGACAATGCAGGACACTTTTTTTTTTTTAATAAAGAATTGTCAAAAACTGTCTGTTGTGCTTTTTACTTTTTGACACTTTTTTTAGTGAATGGGTGTACCCGGGTGTACAATGTACCCGATACCCATTCACATATTGGGGTCGGATCTGGGGGCCCTTGTTAAACGGGGCTTCCAGATTCCGATAAACCCAGCGCCCGCAGACCCCGACTACCACCGGCCAGGGTTGACAGAAAGAGGCCCTTGTCCCCATTAACATGGGGACAAGGTGCTTTGGGGGGCACCCCAAAGCACTCTTCCCATGTTGAGGGCAAGCGGCCTGGTAGGGTTCAGGAGGGGGGGGGCGCTCGCTCGTCCCCTACCTTTTCTGGCCTGTCATTTTTTTTTTAATTGGCTTGGAGTTCCCCTTAAATTCTATGCCAGACCCAAAGGGCCTGGTATGGATTTTGTCATAGGGTTCCCCTTAACCACTTCAATACACTGTATTATATACTCTGCACTGCACTATATACCCTGCACTGTATATTCTCCACTGTATTACTACAATGATTGCGCTATATACTCTGCAATGTATTATATATACTGCACTATATACTCTCCACTGTATTATATATATATGTAGCGGTACCCACATAAGGGCTGCTAAGTGTTGTGGCCCACTTGTCACCCTGCCTGGCCTGGCGTTTACTTCTCAGACACTCCAAGGGATTAAGGGATTTGAACTTGGAGTGAACGTTAGAGAGGACCACTTCAGTACACTGTATTATATACTCTGCACTGCACTATATATACCTGCACTGTGTATTCTCCACTGTATTATATATACTATGACTGCACTATATACTCTACAATGTATTATATATACTACACGGACTGCACTATATACTCTCCACTGTATTATATATATATATATATATATATATATATATATATATATATATATAGCGGTACCCCCTTAGGGGTTGCTAAGTATTGTGGCCCACCAGTCACCCTGCCTGGTCTGGCGTTTACCTCTTATGCCGCGTACACACGAGCGGACTTTACGGCAGACTTTGCCCGGCGGACTTTTCGACGGACTTTACGACGGACTTTCTGAATGAACGGACTTGCCTACACACCATCCACCAAAGTCCGTCGAATTCGTATGTGATGACGTACGACCGGACTAAAACAAGGAAGTTCATAGCCAGTAGCCAATAGCTGCCCTAACGTGGCTTTTTGTCCGTCGAACTAGCATACAGACGAGCGGACTTTTCGACCGGACACGATTTCGACGGATTGATTTAAAACATGTTTCAAATCTAAGTCCGTCCAACTTTTGAGAAAACAAAGTCCGCTGGAGCCCACACACGATCGAATTGTCTGACAAATCCAGTCCGCCGGGCAAAGTCTGCCGTAAAGTCCACTCGTGTGTACGCGGGTCCCGCCGGGAGGCACCGCTGTATCAGCAAGTAAGAAGGGGGGACAGACGGACACTGTAGCAGTGGAGGAAGATTTCCCCCCTCTCCCCCCTAGGTCTCATTCTCCCATACAGTCCCCTGCCATTCCCTTTTTGAACTCACAATTGCCATCTGAAAGCATAGGGGGAACGAACAGCCACCTGGAGGAATCCCTGAAAGACATAGTCTCAGGCCTACCTACAAAGCAAGATCTCAATGCTATGGCAACCTCCATAGTTAATGCACTTACAAATGAACTGCATGACTTAAAACACCAGGTGGATACAGTAGAGGAAAGGGTGACTGTGCTGGAGGCCTCGCAGACAACCACAGACGCACGCATCACCTCCCTAGAGCAGGAGCATAAAGTTTACCGCCGCCATCTTGTGGATGCCCACCTGCGGATCGATGATGGCGAAAATAGGAGTAGGAGGAACAATCTACTCCTCAGAGGTATCCCGGAGGCTACTATGGGCCCAGATCTCCGCTCTACTGTCGTGGCGATCCTAAACCAGGTTCTGGGTAAGCCACCTACCGCAGACCTGGAGCTGGATAGGGTTCACCGTGTACCCGGGCCCCGGGCCCCCCCCACAGCGCAGCGGTCCCCAGCAGACCAAGATCTCCCCCGCGATGTTCTGTGCAGGGTGCACTTTTTTACAATTAAGGAAGAGATCCTGCGTCTAGCATGGGAGAAGGGCACGATTGACTTTGATGGAGCGCCCATACGGATCTACCCTGATGTATCCAGACAGACCCGTGTTATGAGAGGTCTACTGCGACCATTGCTGGAGGTGATACGGGAAGCCGAGGCCACATACCGCTGGGGTCATCCATTTCACCTGATTGTCCGAAAGCAAGGCTCAGAGTTTCACCTCCGCACGCCAGATCAGCTGCCAGACCTATTCCAATTCATTGCCAAACCTGCTGTCAGTGTACCTAACTGGTTCGACTACCTGCTGTCCCAGGACACCTCAAGTCCAGCTCTGCCCAGGCAACAGAGGATCAGACGACCACGTTCCCGTCCACCCAATCGAGACGCTTACAGACCACATCCAACGACCTCCGAAGATTGACCGCCTCTTCTTCCGCACGGTCGGGTAAGGATGTGCAGTATTCCCTCTAGGCAGTTTCTACTACTAACGGTACTTTTTTTTATGACCCTTTTTTTTTAAACTGCCCCGTCAACCACCAAGACCCCTGTCAAACCTAAGAGAGGACATCTATCATTTTTCATTTTTCTCTTTTTTGTTGTCCTATGGACAGGATTTGAAAATAGCCGGTGAACTTAAGCCGCAGCAGAGGAGGACGTTTCTCCACCTTTTTTGCATTCACCTTGAGTGCCTGTTTTTTCTTTTATTTTCATTTTCTCTTTTATTTTTACTCACCCTCTGTGTATTTGGGGACTACCTTGGTGGGGAGGGGGGGAATGTTGTGCACCTCAGATAGCCAGTTTGCACTAAGAGTTGACCTGAGTATTGTATCTGCAGCAGACCCAGATGGGCTTTAGATAGTAGAGATGCTCTTCAGGTTGTTGCAGCATTTTTGCTGCCAATGTTATTTTTTCTTTTATTTGTCTTTTATATATAGCCCACCTAACCTTATTTCTTACATGCAATTGCTGCAGATGTTTACTCTCCAGGAAAATGGTGTCCCGGTCTTGAGGCATCGGGGGAAGGGACGTAGAAAACTCCGACAGGTTCCACCTACTGACTCCCATGACCTAAGTCGGGACCCTGAACCATAGAGCCCTCCTCCCGATGCAGCAATGCTTTGTGGTTACAAAGGACTGGTGTCTGTTTATAGTATGTTTACTTCATGTCTGCTCGACCATACCTAATGTTAAGTTGGTTCTACCATTCTATCTGTATTTATTGGTTCTCATAACCCTACCTAGTGCATCTCCCTTTTCAATGACTTCTGTTTTTGTTTAATTTTTGGCCATTGAATTTTCTGACCAATAATCCTCACTGCGCTGTTCACCCCCAGTTAGGGCGGTCACCCGATTGGACTTCTTAGTGCTAATCGGAGGACCAGAGAGTAACTGTCTTAGTAGATTGTTTTTTCCCCATCCCCCGTCCCCCCCCTTCCCCCCTCCCTCTCTTGCCTGTTACCCCCTCCTCTACTCCTTTGCTTGCTCCCCCCCCTCTTTTTTCTCTTTCCTCACCCCCCCCCCCCTAGTTCCCCTTTTCGGTCTGTCGGTGGTGTTGCCCCCTGGTTAGGTGGGGACGGAAACTAGAGAAGATTATCTACATCACATTACTGTCCTTGCTTACCGGACTGATAACCGACGTTATGGGTCTCCTAAAGGTCACCTCCCTCAATGCACGTGGTCTCAATGTACCAGAAAAACGATCCCAGTTATTAACTGATTTGCGTAAAGGCAAAACCCAAATTGCTTTTTTACAGGAAACGCACTTCCATGGTGATCGTATTCCAAAATTGACTAATGGAACGTTCCCGACGGCATACCACAGCATATCGCCCATCTCCAAATCTAAGGGGGTCAGCATCCTTGTAGCAAAATCGGTTCCATGGGTCTTCGGGGCGCAGCGGGTGGATCCCCAGGGTCGTTTTCTCCTCCTAAAGGGAAGGGTGTCCGATGTGCAGGTTACCTTCGCCAATGTATACTTCCCCAATATAGACCACCCACAATTCCTGCGGAAATTGCTACCGCAGTTACTGGAGTTTTCGGAGGGGGTGCTTATCTTCGGGGGGGATCTTAACTTCACAATGGATCCTTTGCTAGATGCCTCACGCGGCTCATCCCATCTACCTTATACACGCCTCAAGAGACTGAAGGCAGACCTCCATGCTCTGCGCCTAATAGACCCCTGGCGCCTGTCGCGTCCCCAAGATAGGGACTATACGTACTTTTCTCCAGTCCACCACTCATACTCGAGACTGGACTATTTGCTGATCACACATAAAGATATAGCTAGGGTAGTGAATACTTCCATAGATGTCATTTCCTTCTCGGACCATGCACCGATACATATGACTCTCCAGCTGGGTCCAATGACCCGAACTCCACCCTCCTGGAGGCTTAATGAAGCCTTGTTACAATCGGAAGAGACTTGCTCAGAAATTCAGGCCAAGTTGCGGGAATACTTCGCTGTCAATGAAGCCTCAGTTCCCAACCCGTTAATGGTCTGGGAGGCTCATAAGACAGTTATTAGGGGCACTTTAATTAGTATAGGGGCCCGCCTTAAGCGAGATAGAACCCGTCGCATTGATGAACTTTTCGCCCAGATCCGTACTCTGGAGGGTGCCCATAAGGCCAGTCTTGCCCGTTCCACCCACCATGACCTCCTTAAAGCCCGCGAGGAGCTTCGTGTACTCTTGTTCCATAAAACGAAACAAAAATTGGCGTGGGCGCGCCGGACGATGTACGAGTACTCCAATAAACCTGGCTCGCTTCTAGCCAGAGCACTACGTGGCCCACGTACCAAAACCTATATCTCGCACATCCTGTCATCCTCTGGTCGTAAGATGACTACATCCTCTGACATCGCAGCGGAGTTTCGATCCTTCTATGATAGCCTTTACAACCTTGATGGGCGACCGTCGGAGGACCCTAATTCCTCTGGGGGATTTACCTCCCGGTCCTACATCACCATGTCGGGTATGCCCTCACTCCCGACTGAGATCCAGGAAGAATTAGAGGAACCCATCACCTTAGAAGAACTGGGTGTAGCACTAGCGAACTCAAAGCCTAAGAAGGCCCCAGGCCCAGACGGGTTTACTCCGGCGTACTATAAGACATTCTTTGAGACGCTGTCTAATCCCCTGATATCTGCACTCAACTCGATTACGGAGGGCAACTCCTTTCCCATTGACACCTTAAGGGCTTACATTTCCCTTATCCCTAAAGAGGGGAAGGACCCCTTGCAGTGTGGAAGCTACCGGCCGATAGCTCTCCTGAACACTGACCTGAAACTATTTGCCAAGATACTGGCCAATAGGCTAATTCTGCATATGCCGAACCTGATCCATAAGGACCAGGCAGGTTTTGTGCCATTACGAGAACCCCGCGATAACACCATCAGGGTGATTAATTTGATTCACGCGGCCAGGACATCACGGCGACCCCTTCTCCTGCTATCTACGGACGCGGAGAAGGCTTTCGACCGTGTGGATTGGTCCTTCATACAGGCCACCCTGGAACATATCGGTCTCCGCTCATCAATGCTCAGCTGGATACTTTCCCTCTACTCGCATCCTACAGCAGCAGTTAAGGTAAACGAAACAAGGTCGAGCTATTTCTCTATACGCAATGGCACCCGACAGGGTTGCCCTCTGTCTCCGCTTATCTTTATACTCACGTTGGAACCCTTCCTTTGCAGGATAAGGACGGACTCGGGCATCGTCGGTTTTCACAAACCCTCCGGGTCGCACAAGGTAGCCGCTTTTGCCGATGACCTCATCTTTTTCCTGTCGGACCCACTGGCATCACTCCCTAATCTACTCCATTCCCTCCGAATCTATGGAGATCTCTCCCAATTCAAAATTAACTTAACAAAATCCTCCCTACTTAATATCACGGTGGGCACAGACATAGTACGCCGCTTGCGCGCAGAATACCAGTTACATTGGGCAACCGATACTATCCCATATCTGGGAGTTTCCATTACCCCCGACCCTGCTAATTTATATCAGGCGAATTTTGCTCCTCTACTCCTTCGTCTCAAGACAGACTTGTTCCACTGGCATGCCCTGACTTTGACGTGGTTCGGTCGATGCAATGCCATCAAGATGACAGCCATGCCAAGGGTACTCTATCTGCTACAGGCCCTCCCCATTCGTCCCCCCCCCCCTTCTTCAAACGGATTCACTCACTGTTCCGCGACTTCATCTGGTCACACCGAAAGCCACGTATTAAACTGCAACTTCTCCACATGGCAAAGCACAAAGGAGGGATCGGTCTCCCCGATGTGAAAGCGTACTATAGGGCAACCCACCTCACCAGGGTAGTGGATTGGCACTGTCATGCGGAGGCAAAGCAGTGGGTGACGATGGAGTTCGAGGACTCCGAAGGCACGGCCAAGTGCTGGCCTTGGACCACCACTCCCTTACCGAGGGCCATCGCTGCACACCCCACTCTAGGAAGCACGATCCAGGTGGCGAGAGACGCTTTCAAGCATTCCTCGATATCCCCCATATCTCACCTATGGTGCCAATCCCGGGCAACCCTGATTTTCCACCCGGTTGCAGGGGTCCTGTATTCCGTCACTTGACGAGGGAGGGCAGCTGGCCACACCTCCACGATTTTCTAGGCCCGACTGGCCAGCTTACGGCGGACGCTGGGTTGGCAGGTTCTGACCCTCCACTAGACTTTTTGAGCGGCCTCCAACTTCGCAATTTCTTACGCTGTTGCGCACGGACTCCGGGCATATCGCGCAAGCTCACAGAGCTGGAACAAATCTGCCATCGCAAAGAACCAACCCGCCATTGTCTATCACTGATTTATTCCTCACTGATATCGCCAACAGAAGGATTCGTACCCCCCTTTCTCTCTAAGTGGGAAGAAGAACTAGGCGTACAATTCACCGAATCCCAAAGAGGGAAGATCCTACATTTTGCCCAGAAGTCATCCCTGGCCACCAGGGTACAAGAGACGTGCTATAAGGTTGTGACTAGATGGTACAGGGTACCTTCTACCCTGCATCGTTTTATCCCGCAGGTCTCGAGCTTGTGTTGGCGATGTGGGGAGGGAGAGGGAACGATGCTTCACGTTTTCTGGGACTGTCCCAAAATCAAACCTTACTGGTTGGAGGTGGCACGCACAGTTGAACACCTGACTGGTGTTGCTTTGGAGGGGGACCCTGGGGCCTGTTTGCTGCACCTCTCTAAACGTCCGATCAAGAAATACAAAGCCTCTCTAACCATTCAATTATTGAATGCAGCAAAGGCATGTATACCCTTGTGTTGGAGGTCGGAGTTCCCACCTACAAAAATGCAGTGGTATGCTAAAGTGAACGAATTACGAGACATGGAGGATCTAACTGCCACACTGTACGACAGGGAGGAGGCCTTTCGGGAGACTTGGAGACCTTGGCAACACTTTACCTACTCTGACCCATACCTCCAGGAGATGGTTCACGCTGAATGATTTCGAGGACTGGGCTGCCTGCCTGGCCGGGGGGCGCCACCGCCGCTGCAATCTCTTTCCCCTTCTCCTTCCCTCCTCCCCCCCCCCTTTTTTCTACCCCCCCCCCTCTTTCTCCCCCTCAATCCCCTCCAGTTGTGGGGAAAGCTTAGTCAGATAATGAGCATATCTTGGTACACATTGCCTATCAGTGCTCCCACGACTGGACTCAACTGGTCGTTTGGGGGGTCTCCCTCCCGGCCAGCTGGGAAATTTTTTAATTTTATTATCACTAATCAGTCTTGGTTGCTATATAGATCCGAACGGGGTTTTAAGTTGATATCTGAGAAACTCCCGTTTCTTTTTGTTTATCTCAGGCTGGGTTTTCAGACTACCCCATCATAAGGTTATAACTCTCCATACGCTACACTGAACGTATAATTAAGGGGTCTGTTGGATTGCCGCCTCTGGTTCGATCTATAACCCTTTATGTGACAAGCCTACGGCTTAATCATCTATGTATATGCTGACTTTTGTTACATCTGTATCTGTGGATTACCATGTGATGTATTTGAAAGAAATAAAGAATTACAAAAAAAAAAAAAATCAAACTGAACATTACCCATGGAGCTTATTTTACTCCACACAGACTCCATATGCTCAGCTGAAAAAAAAACTCTTCCTCTTGTTGGCATGGCGATCACCCAGTGGGGGACTTTTCACATATAATCTGGTTGTACCTCGCCATTACCCCTTACTGGAATGCAATCGTGGCTACTATTAATGCTGTTGGTCATACTTCTTTCACCCCCTCACCTAGAATCTGCTTGCTCAGATTGGTGGATGATCTGGTTCCCATGAACCTAGCACGGACTCTCCTCGGCCTGCTAATTTTTTTGCGAGAAAGGCCATCACATTGCATTGGAAAAAGCCCTCTTCTCCTTTTATCTATTTTTGGAAGCACTTAGTAAATTCTACCCTACCTCTTTACAAAGCTACTTACTATAACAGAGGATGTTCTAACAAATTCGATAGAGTATGTGCAGGTTGCCTAGAAGACCCCTCTACGGCTACACTGTCAAATTCTCAATAACACTCCTTGGTTGTTGCTGAACTAACCCATGACACTACTAGCCTTTCCTCCAACTTCCTGGATGGATCATGTGGGAGGACCACTCAGTTTAATTTGTCATTGATATGCTTTATATATGCATTGATTTCTTGTCTCCTGCCATTTATGTTTGGGCAACACACCACATTCAGGTTGTACTTGCTTCTTTTTTTTTTTAAGGGTAAATTTTATTTAGATTTTCAACAATCTTGTACAAAAACAATACAAAGCTCATATTCACGTACAGTATAACAACAAGTGATTTCAATCAAAATTCTGTAATACATGAATAGAGTTGAATACAGTTACAAAATATCAACCATTGGTTGCGTGTTTTCTGTGTCCCATACTGTACAATAAAATCTCTCATTATATGTTCTATACCTCGAGGATACTCCCTCCTGTAGTATTGTTCAAACCAACATTTATACATCAGGTATCATATCCCTATGTCTCCAGCTATATATTTTATGCATCCTGCCCATATCTTGTCAAATTTCTTAGGGCTACCTCTGGCAGCGTAAGTCAATTCGTACATTGGCAGAGAATTATTAACCAGTTTTACCCAATTTTGCCGAGATGGGGGGGTCGGATTCTTCCAATTAAGGGCCAGTGCTTTCTTAGCATAACAAAACACCACCCTCAGAAGGGTCTTCTTTTAAGTTGACACCTCTTGCTCCTCCAGGTCACCTAAAAGGCATCTGGCTGGAGAATAGATGTTTGGGAGGTCTAGGGTATCCTCCAAATATTTCAGAATAGCTTTCCAATATTTCTCCACCAGGGGGCATTTCCATACCATATGGAAGAAGTCTCCCACTGCTGCATGACAACGAGGGCAGTCTGGTGACTCTTGTCTACCCATTTTATGTAGGCGCTGGGGGGGGGGCATAATATATCCAATGAAGATAGTTAAACTGTAGCAGTTTGTCTCTAGCTGAGATCTCGAGGGCGCTAGTGTGTTCAGGGTCTCAGATCATGATTCCTCCGTAAGGGACGGTATATCGGCCTTCCACTGTGCGGCCACCCTCTCCATTCTAGGGGAAGAGGATGTCAGCAGTTCAAAGTAATACCTGGAATTAGAGTGGTCCTCATCAGCTATTAATTTTTCCATACTTGAAGGGGAGAGCGCCACCTCCCCCCCATACCGGGCTGATGCCGCATGACGCAGCTGGAGGTATCGGAAGAAGAATGCATTTGGCACCCCATATTCGATTTTCAGATCTGCAAAGGACCTAAAGATCCCATCCTGGAACAATTGGTGAGCATATTTGACACCATAGGTTGCCCAGCATGCCCCAATCCGGCACCTTAGCTATCTCACAGAGTTGAGGGTTATGCCATAGGGCAGCGTTAGAGGAGACTGCTAGACTAGTGCCCGGATATCCGCTCCCTGCTCTCGGTATGGGCCATTTCTGTAAAGTATATTAATCAGTACTTCATATGAGTAGACCTGTGCTGCCTGGGTGGCTACGGAGGCAATATCCAGTTGTGGAAAGCCCCACCAATGAACATGTGTCATGCTAAACCTCCCGCCCGTATTGGTAAGAATAATGTATCCAATGACACCCTAGCTGGTTTAGGTCCCCATAGAAAGGAAGAGAGTATTTTATTAAGTATCGTAAACCATTTTTTAGGAATATAAATTGGGGCGTGTCAAAATAGGTAGAGAAACCTAGGCAATTAAATCATTTTAAATGTATTGATACGACCCAAAAGGCAGAGAGGCAGTTTAGACCATGTTTGTACATTTTCCTTTAGTCTCGCTACTAATGGGGATAGGTTATTATATACATAAGTACTAATTGGTAGCTGTACTTCGACCCCCAGGTAACGAAAACGGGAGACTACCTTCAACGGGACATCCGGGGGGAACCTCGGGACATAGTCAGACTGAAAGGGGAAAATGATGGACTTTTTCCAATTAACTTAAAATCCTGAGTACCTCCCAAATCCGGATACTCTGTCTAGGGCAGTGGTCAGGGAGCTCACTGCCTCGACCAAGTACAGGAGCATGTCGTCGACATACAAGGACGTTTTTTCCTCTACTGCATCGATACAACATCCCCTGATATCCTAATCCATCCTCAACAGAGCCGCCAGTGGCTCTATGGCCAGGGCAAACAGCAGGGGCGACAATGGGCACCCCTGCCAAGTGCCCCTAGCAATTTCAAACTTGTCTGTGATAATATTGTTAACTCATAGTCGAGTTCTAGGTTCAGCATATAGTATTTTCACCCACACTATGAATCTAGGACCAAAGCCTGGCCGCTCAAGGACCGCCATCAGGTATGGCCATTCAATCGAATCAAATGCTTTATGCGTATCCAGGGACACCCCCACGCGGGTGCCTGGGCAGGGACCCTCTGACTGCACAATGGTGATGATGCGACGCAGATTTATGGCTGTCGACCTTGCAGGGATAAAACCTGTCTGATCAGAAGCAATCACTGTACTTGCTTCTTTAATTGTAGTTTTTGTTTACAAGAATTTCCGCTGTGTGCCCTACCCCTGCAAAGGCCTGGAAACTCAGCTTTTGTACACTTCTAAATCTCAATAAAAAAGAAGTTTAGGGAAAAAAAGTAAGTCAATTTAAATGCTAGTTGGGTAGCATCCTCCTAGTTAGGTTGCTAATAAATTTAGGTAAATTTTTTGGCTCCTCTGAAGCCAGTGGAGCAGGATTTGATTACTTCTGGTTTCTAGACATGTGCAAGATGAAAAAATTTGTTTTGTTTCAATTTGTTATTTAATTAAGTTTTTTTAGTTTAATTCATTGCATTCGTTACATTCATTTTCAGGATTTATCTCGTTTCATATTCGAATTTGAAAAAATTAGACCGAATTCGAAAAAATGGAATTAAAATCGAAAACATTCTACTGCATTCGAAAAAATGTGATGGAATTTGAAAAAGTAAACTATATATTTCCATTTTCCAAAATTCCAAATTCGTATAGAATGAAATCGAATTTGAACAGAAAAGAATAGAATAGAATATATATATAATTTATTTATTTTTATTTTTTTCTATGCTGTACAATTGTTTTCTATGCTATACTTTTATATTTTATTCTACTCTTTTCTATTCAAATTCATTCTATACGAAATTCGAATTTCGGAAGATGGCTTCTGAAATTCGAATTTCGTATAGAATTGTTTCGAATTTGAAATAGAAATAGAAAATAATAGAAAAGAATAGCATAGGAAAACAATAGAGCAGAATAGAATAAAATATAATATGTATAATATTTTATTCTATTCTGTTTTATTGTTTTTCTAGTCTATTATTTTCTATTTTCTATTCTATTCTAAACTTTTGTATTCGAATTCAAATTCATTCTATACGAAATTAAAATTTCGTAAGATGGCTTCCAAAATGCAAATTTTGTATAGAATGAATTTGAATAGAAAAATTAGAATAGAATAGAAAAGAGTAGACTAGAAAAACAGTAAAACAGAATAGAATAAAATATTTTATATATATATATTTTTTTTATTCTATTCTGCTTTATTGTTTTTCTAGTCTATTCTTTTCTATTATTTTCTATTCTAATCTTTTCTATTCAAATTCAAATTCATTCTATACGAAATTCGAATTTCAGAAGCCATCTTTCGAAATACGAATTTCGTATAGAATGAATTTGAATTTGAATAGAAAGTTTAGAATAGAATATAAAAGAATAGCATAGAAAAACAATAGAACAGAATAGAATAAAATATAATATATATTATATTTTATTCTATTCTGTTCTATTGTTTTTCTATGCTATTCTTTTCTATTATTTTCTATTCTACTCTAATCTTTTCTATTCAAATTCAAATTCATTTTATACAAAATTCAAATTTCGGAAGATGGCTTCTGAAATTCTAATTTCGTATAGAATTAATTCAAATTTGATTAGAAAAGCTTAGAATAGAAAATAATAAAATAGAAAAACAATAGAAATTCAAATTTTGTTGAATTTTACTGTCGGCTGCTAGTAACAGTCTGGAACAAAGCTGTAAGCGGCTTTGTTCCAGCCTCCTAATCGTAAATACGGAAGTGGCGTCATGACGTCACTTCCCGTTTACTCGGCTGCCAAAGGCGCCGGTTTTAAAAAAATATACAGTATTCAGTAGCCGAAAACAGTGATCTGAATACTTTGAAGTGCAAAGGAGGGATCGGGGGTCTTTTAGACCCCCGATCCCTCCATAAAGAGTACCTGTCACCACCTATTACTGTCACAAGGGATGTTTACATTCCTTGTGACAGCAATAAAACTGATCAATTTTTTTTTTCAAACACAATTTATAAATATAAAAATAAATAAAATAAATAAGAAAAAATTTTTTTTTTTAAAGCCCCCCCATCCCCGCGAGCTTGCACAGCAAAGAAAGTGCATACGGAAGTCGTGCCAGCATATGTAAATGGTGTTCAAATCACACATGTGAGGTATCGCCGCGATCGTCATAGCAAGAGCAATAATTCTAGCACTAGACCTCCTCTGTAACTTGTTGTGGAAAATTTTATTAATGTATGTTGTCAGATGCCCCCCAGTGTCGGTTTTGCTGCAATACTCTCATGTGAGGGTATTCGCACATACAGACGCTGGTGGAAGACCATTGGACACGGAAACCTTCCCGTGGACACTGCAGATCTGTTGCTCTTTTAGGGATGTTAGATTATGCATTCATCAGGAGCTTGGCCACCTCATGGCAACTGCATTAATGACTCTGAGCATACATCTCTGCGTACATGGGAACTATAGCATAACTATATGAAAATTATGGTCCACTGAGCCATGGTTTTGTATGGTTCACATCACTGGTAACAGTGGGAGTGTGCACACGGTTGTGTTCAAAGCCATGTGCTTGCCACATGGTTTTGCACACCACCGTCTGCACACGTCACTACTGTATTTCTATTTTGAATGTATACATGTCTTTGATTGGTTCTTTTTTGACCCTGTTGCAAGGGTTTCTGTATTCTCACATCCTGTTACATCCTTATATGGTCATTCACATCCTGTGTTCATTTCCTGTGATGTCACTTGCAATGTAAGAAGTGATTGGCTGTTGGAACCATCATTTCCTGTTTGTGAAAGCTTTTGAGGTAATAAAAGGGCATGCGAGCTGGAGAAATGCAGTCATGCCGAGCTGAGAATGTAAGAAGGAGCTGATGTCTGTTTACTTGGAATGCGTGGGTTTTGTTTGTATGTGGTAACAAGATGTTTAAACCTACCGTGACAGCCCTCTTGCGTATCACGGCTGTTGTATTTTAATAAAAACGTGAAAGTAAGATTTACAGAGGGTTTAGTTATTATCGGTTTTGTGGAATGTCAAGTAACGATTTGCCAATGTACACGAATGTTGTATTGTTTACCATTCTTTGAAGGATAGAGTAATAACTTTTGTTTATAAGTATCTTTTCAGGTCCAAAGAGTTTCTGAAAGTGTATGTACAGGTGTATAAGAAGGTAAAAGTATCATAGGTTATTTCACTGTTTTAGTCTGCACCATTCTAAACCCTGCATGTCTTCCTCCAGTTTGTAATGAGGAGGGAAGAAAAGGGGGGATGAGAGTGGTGAGAATGACAATTTTTCAAAACAATAATACTAACCTTTAAAATTCTAACCAAGTTTGTGCCAAGACTGTTTTTCTTTGATAGAATTTGAGTCAGCAAGCAGCAGTCTGGTGAAAGAGGCTCCTATCCCAGATGCTAAGAACCTTTTGTCACTGGTCTGGTTCCAGGTATTACACCCCAGATGGCAAGCCACGCACAGGTTATGCAGTGACCACAGTCCCGATGTCTGGGTGATTGTCATATGAGGTTTTTAAAGGTCAACCAAAACCAGAGTTGTACTTTCCTCATTAGCTGTCACCTACATTCTCAGCTGATGGAGTGGGTGCAATCACTGTAACATGAATTTCAAAAGGTCCACCACAGGGTTCATGAGTCCATCCTGGACCCTGACACAATAACCAGTTTACATTCTTTCAAACCAGGTGACTGGGTCATTGTAAAGAAGCTTGAGGGATGAGACCACGCCAGCCACTGCAAGAAGCGGATTAACTACACCAAAAGGATGAGGAGTATCTTTGTTTATTTATATTTTTAAAGTGTATTTTCCAACTAGCTAAGAAAGAGAACAGGACACATGGTTGGGTCTACTAGTGCCCCAGCGATGACGGCGGTACATGCTGTATGTGACGTTCATATTGGTGTGAGGAGTTTTGACAGACTAGTAAAATCCAAACAGACACCTGTCAATGGAACTTAACAAAACATTTCTAGAGGGTAAAATTAATTATAATTTTAACAACAGCTCTGGTTCTTGCCAGCTTTGGTATCGGGATAACTAGGTAGCCCACAAGTGTGCTTCAACTGTAGTTTGGTATTAATGCGGATTTGCACCTTATAAGGTCATTTCCCTAAGGCAAGAGGTTCATGTGTGCTGGTGAAACTTGTCCCAGCATCTTATGTTGCGGACGATCGTGAGGATCTGATGGTGCGAGAGAAGGTAAGAATGGCAGGGACAGCTGGAAGGGAATTGCTTGTACACGGTGGGGGCTTGAGCTTATGAAACGCTTGAACAATTTCTCATCCATTGAGGATGGGATGTTTCATGTAACTGTTGAAGCTACAAGGAAGTTCCCACAGTCCAAGGGAGTTTCTGGGAATTCATAAGTAAAGGTTGTTATATCTGGATCGGGGATACTAGTGACAAATTTCAAGCCCATATGGATAAGGTTTAGGTCCCTACAAGGCAAAGCCAGAGCTATAGCTAGTGAAGGTTGGAATCCTTGTAAGGGTTTGGGAATCATTGGGGATTTAATTATTTTATTTTGCAGCGGATCATAGTGAAGGAAGTAGGGGTATATATACTCATGTTGTTTTTGTTTCTATTCCTTCTATATGCCATGATGAGGTGCTCCTGTTGCCTGATTGGACGCGTGACCAGAGCCTGAGCAGATGACCACATCTTCCCTGATGAGATGCCCCGAAGCCCGACCCACGTACAAGACACAGGGGATCCCAAACCGACCAGCGATTACTACAGCTCACCATGTCGTGTCCTCCCTAGAAGTCATTCCTCCTGAAGAGCAGAGTCGCCGTGTTTTCCTTTTTATGGACTCATATGGACTGTAAGGATTGATACATTTCCAGGTGTAAGAAGAAGATCAATGAAGATAGTTAAACTGTAGCAGTTTGTCTCTAGCTGAGATCTCGAGGGCGCTAGTGTGTTCAGGGTCTCAGATCATGATTCCTCCGTAAGGGACGGTATATCGGCCTTCCACTGTGCGGCCACCCTCTCCATTCTAGGGGAAGAGGATGTCAGCAGTTCAAAGTAATACCTGGAATTAGAGTGGTCCTCATCAGCTATTAATTTTTCCATACTTGAAGGGGAGAGCGCCACCTCCCCCCCATACCGGGCTGATGCCGCATGACGCAGCTGGAGGTATCGGAAGAAGAATGCATTTGGCACCCCATATTCGATTTTCAGATCTGCAAAGGACCTAAAGATCCCATCCTGGAACAATTGGTGAGCATATTTGACACCATAGGTTGCCCAGCATGCCCCAATCCGGCACCTTAGCTATCTCACAGAGTTGAGGGTTATGCCATAGGGCAGCGTTAGAGGAGACTGCTAGACTAGTGCCCGGATATCCGCTCCCTGCTCTCGGTATGGGCCATTTCTGTAAAGTATATTAATCAGTACTTCATATGAGTAGACCTGTGCTGCCTGGGTGGCTACGGAGGCAATATCCAGTTGTGGAAAGCCCCACCAATGAACATGTGTCATGCTAAACCTCCCGCCCGTATTGGTAAGAATAATGTATCCAATGACACCCTAGCTGGTTTAGGTCCCCATAGAAAGGAAGAGAGTATTTTATTAAGTATCGTAAACCATTTTTTAGGAATATAAATTGGGGCGTGTCAAAATAGGTAGAGAAACCTAGGCAATTAAATCATTTTAAATGTATTGATACGACCCAAAAGGCAGAGAGGCAGTTTAGACCATGTTTGTACATTTTCCTTTAGTCTCGCTACTAATGGGGATAGGTTATTATATACATAAGTACTAATTGGTAGCTGTACTTCGACCCCCAGGTAACGAAAACGGGAGACTACCTTCAACGGGACATCCGGGGGGAACCTCGGGACATAGTCAGACTGAAAGGGGAAAATGATGGACTTTTTCCAATTAACTTAAAATCCTGAGTACCTCCCAAATCCGGATACTCTGTCTAGGGCAGTGGTCAGGGAGCTCACTGCCTCGACCAAGTACAGGAGCATGTCGTCGACATACAAGGACGTTTTTTCCTCTACTGCATCGATACAACATCCCCTGATATCCTAATCCATCCTCAACAGAGCCGCCAGTGGCTCTATGGCCAGGGCAAACAGCAGGGGCGACAATGGGCACCCCTGCCAGGTGCCCCTAGCAATTTCAAACTTGTCTGTGATAATATTGTTAACTCATAGTCGAGTTCTAGGTTCAGCATATAGTATTTTCACCCACACTATGAATCTAGGACCAAAGCCTGGCCGCTCAAGGACCGCCATCAGGTATGGCCATTCAATCGAATCAAATGCTTTATGCGTATCCAGGGACACCCCCACGCGGGTGTCCGGGCAGGGACCCTCTGACTGCACAATGGTGATGATGCGACGCAGATTTATGGCTGTCGACCTTGCAGGGATAAAACCTGTCTGATCAGAAGCAATCACTGTACTTGCTTCTTTAATTGTAGTTTTTGTTTACAAGAATTTCCGCTGTGTGCCCTACCCCTGCAAAGGCCTGGAAACTCAGCTTTTGTACACTTCTAAATCTCAATAAAAAAGAAGTTTAGGGAAAAAAAGTAAGTCAATTTAAATGCTAGTTGGGTAGCATCCTCCTAGTTAGGTTGCTAATAAATTTAGGTAAATTTTTTGGCTCCTCTGAAGCCAGTGGAGCAGGATTTGATTACTTCTGGTTTCTAGACATGTGCAAGATGAAAAAATTTGTTTTGTTTCAATTTGTTATTTAATTAAGTTTTTTTAGTTTAATTCATTGCATTCGTTACATTCATTTTCAGGATTTATCTCGTTTCATATTCGAATTTGAAAAAATTAGACCGAATTCGAAAAAATGGAATCAAAATCGAAAACATTCTACTGCATTCGAAAAAATGTGATGGAATTTGAAAAAGTAAACTATATATTTCCATTTTCCAAAATTCCAAATTCGTATAGAATGAAATCGAATTTGAACAGAAAAGAATAGAATAGAATATATATATAATTTATTTATTTTTATTTTTTTCTATGCTGTACAATTGTTTTCTATGCTATACTTTTATATTTTATTCTACTCTTTTCTATTCAAATTCATTCTATACGAAATTCGAATTTCGGAAGATGGCTTCTGAAATTCGAATTTCGTATAGAATTGTTTCGAATTTGAAATAGAAATAGAAAATAATAGAAAAGAATAGCATAGGAAAACAATAGAGCAGAATAGAATAAAATATAATATGTATAATATTTTATTCTATTCTGTTTTATTGTTTTTCTAGTCTATTATTTTCTATTTTCTATTCTATTCTAAACTTTTGTATTCGAATTCAAATTCATTCTATACGAAATTAAAATTTCGTAAGATGGCTTCCAAAATGCAAATTTTGTATAGAATGAATTTGAATAGAAAAATTAGAATAGAATAGAAAAGAGTAGACTAGAAAAACAGTAAAACAGAATAGAATAAAATATTTTATATATATATATTTTTTTTATTCTATTCTGCTTTATTGTTTTTCTAGTCTATTCTTTTCTATTATTTTCTATTCTAATCTTTTCTATTCAAATTCAAATTCATTCTATACGAAATTCGAATTTCAGAAGCCATCTTTCGAAATACGAATTTCGTATAGAATGAATTTGAATTTGAATAGAAAGTTTAGAATAGAATATAAAAGAATAGCATAGAAAAACAATAGAACAGAATAGAATAAAATATAATATATATTATATTTTATTCTATTCTGTTCTATTGTTTTTCTATGCTATTCTTTTCTATTATTTTCTATTCTACTCTAATCTTTTCTATTCAAATTCAAATTCATTTTATACAAAATTCAAATTTCGGAAGATGGCTTCTGAAATTCTAATTTCGTATAGAATTAATTCAAATTTGATTAGAAAAGCTTAGAATAGAAAATAATAAAATAGAAAAACAATAGAAATTCAAATTTTGTTGAATTTTACTGTCGGCTGCTAGTAACAGTCTGGAACAAAGCTGTAAGCGGCTTTGTTCCAGCCTCCTAATCGTAAATACGGAAGTGGCGTCATGACGTCACTTCCCGTTTACTCGGCTGCCAAAGGCGTCGGTTTTAAAAAAATATACAGTATTCAGTACGCGAAAACAGTGATCTGAATACTTTGAAGTGCAAAGGAGGGATCGGGGGTCTTTTAGACCCCCGATCCCTCCATAAAGAGTACCTGTCACCACCTATTACTGTCACAAGGGATGTTTACATTCCTTGTGACAGCAATAAAACTGATCAATTTTTTTTTTCAAACACAATTTATAAATATAAAAATAAATAAAATAAATAAGAAAAAAATTTTTTTTTTAAAGCCCCCCCATCCCCGCGAGCTTGCACAGCAAAGAAAGTGCATACGGAAGTCGTGCCAGCATATGTAAATGGTGTTCAAATCACACATGTGAGGTATCGCCGCGATCGTCATAGCAAGAGCAATAATTCTAGCACTAGACCTCCTCTGTAACTTGTTGTGGAAAATTTTATTAATGTATGTTGTCAGATGCCCCCCAGTGTCGGTTTTGCTGCAATACTCTCATGTGAGGGTATTCGCACATACAGACGCTGGTGGAAGACCATTGGACACGGAAACCTTCCCGTGGACACTGCAGATCTGTTGCTCTTTTAGGGATGTTAGATTATGCATTCATCAGGAGCTTGGCCACCTCATGGCAACTGCATTAATGACTCTGAGCATACATCTCTGCGTACATGGGAACTATAGCATAACTATATGAAAATTATGGTCCACTGAGCCATGGTTTTGTATGGTTCACATCACTGGTAACAGTGGGAGTGTGCACACGGTTGTGTTCAAAGCCATGTGCTTGCCACATGGTTTTGCACACCACCGTCTGCACACGTCACTACTGTATTTCTATTTTGAATGTATACATGTCTTTGATTGGTTCTTTTTTGACCCTGTTGCAAGGGTTTCTGTATTCTCACATCCTGTTACATCCTTATATGGTCATTCACATCCTGTGTTCATTTCCTGTGATGTCACTTGCAATGTAAGAAGTGATTGGCTGTTGGAACCATCATTTCCTGTTTGTGAAAGCTTTTGAGGTAATAAAAGGGCATGCGAGCTGGAGAAATGCAGTCATGCCGAGCTGAGAATGTAAGAAGGAGCTGATGTCTGTTTACTTGGAATGCGTGGGTTTTGTTTGTATGTGGTAACAAGATGTTTAAACCTACCGTGACAGCCCTCTTGCGTATCACGGCTGTTGTATTTTAATAAAAACGTGAAAGTAAGATTTACAGAGGGTTTAGTTATTATCGGTTTTGTGGAATGTCAAGTAACAATTTGCCAATGTACACGAATGTTGTATTGTTTACCATTCTTTGAAGGATAGAGTAATAACTTTTGTTTATAAGTATCTTTTCAGGTCCAAAGAGTTTCTGAAAGTGTATGTACAGGTGTATAAGAAGGTAAAAGTATCATAGGTTATTTCACTGTTTTAGTCTGCACCATTCTAAACCCTGCATGTCTTCCTCCAGTTTGTAATGAGGAGGGAAGAAAAGGGGGGATGAGAGTGGTGAGAATGACAATTTTTCAAAACAATAATACTAACCTTTAAAATTCTAACCAAGTTTGTGCCAAGACTGTTTTTCTTTGATAGAATTTGAGTCAGCAAGCAGCAGTCTGGTGAAAGAGGCTCCTATCCCAGATGCTAAGAACCTTTTGTCACTGGTCTGGTTCCAGGTATTACACCCCAGATGGCAAGCCACGCACAGGTTATGCAGTGACCACAGTCCCGATGTCTGGGTGATTGTCATATGAGGTTTTTAAAGGTCAACCAAAACCAGAGTTGTACTTTCCTCATTAGCTGTCACCTACATTCTCAGCTGATGGAGTGGGTGCAATCACTGTAACATGAATTTCAAAAGGTCCACCACAGGGTTCATGAGTCCATCCTGGACCCTGACACAATAACCAGTTTACATTCTTTCAAACCAGGTGACTGGGTCATTGTAAAGAAGCTTGAGGGATGAGACCACGCCAGCCACTGCAAGAAGCGGATTAACTACACCAAAAGGATGAGGAGTATCTTTGTTTATTTATATTTTTAAAGTGTATTTTCCAACTAGCTAAGAAAGAGAACAGGACACATGGTTGGGTCTACTAGTGCCCCAGCGATGACGGCGGTACATGCTGTATGTGACGTTCATATTGGTGTGAGGAGTTTTGACAGACTAGTAAAATCCAAACAGACACCTGTCAATGGAACTTAACAAAAAATTTCTAGAGGGTAAAATTAATTATAATTTTAACAACAGCTCTGGTTCTTGCCAGCTTTGGTATCGGGATAACTAGGTAGCCCACAAGTGTGCTTCAACTGTAGTTTGGTATTAATGCGGATTTGCACCTTATAAGGTCATTTCCCTAAGGCAAGAGGTTCATGTGTGCTGGTGAAACTTGTCCCAGCATCTTATGTTGCGGACGATCGTGAGGATCTGATGGTGCGAGAGAAGGTAAGAATGGCAGGGACAGCTGGAAGGGAATTGCTTGTACACGGTGGGGGCTTGAGCTTATGAAACGCTTGAACAATTTCTCATCCATTGAGGATGGGATGTTTCATGTAACTGTTGAAGCTACAAGGAAGTTCCCACAGTCCAAGGGAGTTTCTGGGAATTCATAAGTAAAGGTTGTTATATCTGGATCGGGGATACTAGTGACAAATTTCAAGCCCATATGGATAAGGTTTAGGTCCCTACAAGGCAAAGCCAGAGCTATAGCTAGTGAAGGTTGGAATCCTTGTAAGGGTTTGGGAATCATTGGGGATTTAATTATTTTATTTTGCAGCGGATCATAGTGAAGGAAGTAGGGGTATATATACTCATGTTGTTTTTGTTTCTATTCCTTCTATATGCCATGATGAGGTGCTCCTGTTGCCTGATTGGACGCGTGACCAGAGCCTGAGCAGATGACCACATCTTCCCTGATGAGATGCCCCGAAGCCCGACCCACGTACAAGACACAGGGGATCCCAAACCGACCAGCGATTACTACAGCTCACCATGTCGTGTCCTCCCTAGAAGTCATTCCTCCTGAAGAGCAGAGTCGCCGTGTTTTCCTTTTTATGGACTCATATGGACTGTAAGGATTGATACATTTCCAGGTGTAAGAAGAAGATCAATGAAGATAGTTAAACTGTAGCAGTTTGTCTCTAGCTGAGATCTCGAGGGCGCTAGTGTGTTCAGGGTCTCAGATCATGATTCCTCCGTAAGGGACGGTATATCGGCCTTCCACTGTGCGGCCACCCTCTCCATTCTAGGGGAAGAGGATGTCAGCAGTTCAAAGTAATACCTGGAATTAGAGTGGTCCTCATCAGCTATTAATTTTTCCATACTTGAAGGGGAGAGCGCCACCTCCCCCCCATACCGGGCTGATGCCGCATGACGCAGCTGGAGGTATCGGAAGAAGAATGCATTTGGCACCCCATATTCGATTTTCAGATCTGCAAAGGACCTAAAGATCCCATCCTGGAACAATTGGTGAGCATATTTGACACCATAGGTTGCCCAGCATGCCCCAATCCGGCACCTTAGCTATCTCACAGAGTTGAGGGTTATGCCATAGGGCAGCGTTAGAGGAGACTGCTAGACTAGTGCCCGGATATCCGCTCCCTGCTCTCGGTATGGGCCATTTCTGTAAAGTATATTAATCAGTACTTCATATGAGTAGACCTGTGCTGCCTGGGTGGCTACGGAGGCAATATCCAGTTGTGGAAAGCCCCACCAATGAACATGTGTCATGCTAAACCTCCCGCCCGTATTGGTAAGAATAATGTATCCAATGACACCCTAGCTGGTTTAGGTCCCCATAGAAAGGAAGAGAGTATTTTATTAAGTATCGTAAACCATTTTTTAGGAATATAAATTGGGGCGTGTCAAAATAGGTAGAGAAACCTAGGCAATTAAATCATTTTAAATGTATTGATACGACCCAAAAGGCAGAGAGGCAGTTTAGACCATGTTTGTACATTTTCCTTTAGTCTCGCTACTAATGGGGATAGGTTATTATATACATAAGTACTAATTGGTAGCTGTACTTCGACCCCCAGGTAACGAAAACGGGAGACTACCTTCAACGGGACATCCGGGGGGAACCTCGGGACATAGTCAGACTGAAAGGGGAAAATGATGGACTTTTTCCAATTAACTTAAAATCCTGAGTACCTCCCAAATCCGGATACTCTGTCTAGGGCAGTGGTCAGGGAGCTCACTGCCTCGACCAAGTACAGGAGCATGTCGTCGACATACAAGGACGTTTTTTCCTCTACTGCATCGATACAACATCCCCTGATATCCTAATCCATCCTCAACAGAGCCGCCAGTGGCTCTATGGCCAGGGCAAACAGCAGGGGCGACAATGGGCACCCCTGCCAAGTGCCCCTAGCAATTTCAAACTTGTCTGTGATAATATTGTTAACTCATAGTCGAGTTCTAGGTTCAGCATATAGTATTTTCACCCACACTATGAATCTAGGACCAAAGCCTGGCCGCTCAAGGACCGCCATCAGGTATGGCCATTCAATCGAATCAAATGCTTTATGCGTATCCAGGGACACCCCCACGCGGGTGTCCGGGCAGGGACCCTCTGACTGCACAATGGTGATGATGCGACGCAGATTTATGGCTGTCGACCTTGCAGGGATAAAACCTGTCTGATCAGAAGCAATCACTGTACTTGCTTCTTTAATTGTAGTTTTTGTTTACAAGAATTTCCGCTGTGTGCCCTACCCCTGCAAAGGCCTGGAAACTCAGCTTTTGTACACTTCTAAATCTCAATAAAAAAGAAGTTTAGGGAAAAAAAGTAAGTCAATTTAAATGCTAGTTGGGTAGCATCCTCCTAGTTAGGTTGCTAATAAATTTAGGTAAATTTTTTGGCTCCTCTGAAGCCAGTGGAGCAGGATTTGATTACTTCTGGTTTCTAGACATGTGCAAGATGAAAAAATTTGTTTTGTTTCAATTTGTTATTTAATTAAGTTTTTTTAGTTTAATTCATTGCATTCGTTACATTCATTTTCAGGATTTACCTCGTTTCATATTCGAATTTGAAAAAATTAGACCGAATTCGAAAAAATGGAATCAAAATCGAAAACATTCTACTGCATTCGAAAAAATGTGATGGAATTTGAAAAAGTAAACTATATATTTCCATTTTCCAAAATTCCAAATTCGTATAGAATGAAATCGAATTTGAACAGAAAAGAATAGAATAGAATATATATATAATTTATTTATTTTTATTTTTTTCTATGCTGTACAATTGTTTTCTATGCTATACTTTTATATTTTATTCTACTCTTTTCTATTCAAATTCATTCTATACGAAATTCGAATTTCGGAAGATGGCTTCTGAAATTCGAATTTCGTATAGAATTGTTTCGAATTTGAAATAGAAATAGAAAATAATAGAAAAGAATAGCATAGGAAAACAATAGAGCAGAATAGAATAAAATATAATATGTATAATATTTTATTCTATTCTGTTTTATTGTTTTTCTAGTCTATTATTTTCTATTTTCTATTCTATTCTAAACTTTTGTATTCGAATTCAAATTCATTCTATACGAAATTAAAATTTCGTAAGATGGCTTCCAAAATGCAAATTTTGTATAGAATGAATTTGAATAGAAAAATTAGAATAGAATAGAAAAGAGTAGACTAGAAAAACAGTAAAACAGAATAGAATAAAATATTTTATATATATATATTTTTTTTATTCTATTCTGCTTTATTGTTTTTCTAGTCTATTCTTTTCTATTATTTTCTATTCTAATCTTTTCTATTCAAATTCAAATTCATTCTATACGAAATTCGAATTTCAGAAGCCATCTTTCGAAATACGAATTTCGTATAGAATGAATTTGAATTTGAATAGAAAGTTTAGAATAGAATATAAAAGAATAGCATAGAAAAACAATAGAACAGAATAGAATAAAATATAATATATATTATATTTTATTCTATTCTGTTCTATTGTTTTTCTATGCTATTCTTTTCTATTATTTTCTATTCTACTCTAATCTTTTCTATTCAAATTCAAATTCATTTTATACAAAATTCAAATTTCGGAAGATGGCTTCTGAAATTCTAATTTCGTATAGAATTAATTCAAATTTGATTAGAAAAGCTTAGAATAGAAAATAATAAAATAGAAAAACAATAGAAATTCAAATTTTGTTGAATTTTACTGTCGGCTGCTAGTAACAGTCTGGAACAAAGCTGTAAGCGGCTTTGTTCCAGCCTCCTAATCGTAAATACGGAAGTGGCGTCATGACGTCACTTCCCGTTTACTCGGCTGCCAAAGGCGCCGGTTTTAAAAAAATATACAGTATTCAGTAGCCGAAAACAGTGATCTGAATACTTTGAAGTGCAAAGGAGGGATCGGGGGTCTTTTAGACCCCCGATCCCTCCATAAAGAGTACCTGTCACCACCTATTACTGTCACAAGGGATGTTTACATTCCTTGTGACAGCAATAAAACTGATCAATTTTTTTTTTCAAACACAATTTATAAATATAAAAATAAATAAAATAAATAAGAAAAAATTTTTTTTTTTAAAGCCCCCCCATCCCCGCGAGCTTGCACAGCAAAGAAAGTGCATACGGAAGTCGTGCCAGCATATGTAAATGGTGTTCAAATCACACATGTGAGGTATCGCCGCGATCGTCATAGCAAGAGCAATAATTCTAGCACTAGACCTCCTCTGTAACTTGTTGTGGAAAATTTTATTAATGTATGTTGTCAGATGCCCCCCAGTGTCGGTTTTGCTGCAATACTCTCATGTGAGGGTATTCGCACATACAGACGCTGGTGGAAGACCATTGGACACGGAAACCTTCCCGTGGACACTGCAGATCTGTTGCTCTTTTAGGGATGTTAGATTATGCATTCATCAGGAGCTTGGCCACCTCATGGCAACTGCATTAATGACTCTGAGCATACATCTCTGCGTACATGGGAACTATAGCATAACTATATGAAAATTATGGTCCACTGAGCCATGGTTTTGTATGGTTCACATCACTGGTAACAGTGGGAGTGTGCACACGGTTGTGTTCAAAGCCATGTGCTTGCCACATGGTTTTGCACACCACCGTCTGCACACGTCACTACTGTATTTCTATTTTGAATGTATACATGTCTTTGATTGGTTCTTTTTTGACCCTGTTGCAAGGGTTTCTGTATTCTCACATCCTGTTACATCCTTATATGGTCATTCACATCCTGTGTTCATTTCCTGTGATGTCACTTGCAATGTAAGAAGTGATTGGCTGTTGGAACCATCATTTCCTGTTTGTGAAAGCTTTTGAGGTAATAAAAGGGCATGCGAGCTGGAGAAATGCAGTCATGCCGAGCTGAGAATGTAAGAAGGAGCTGATGTCTGTTTACTTGGAATGCGTGGGTTTTGTTTGTATGTGGTAACAAGATGTTTAAACCTACCGTGACAGCCCTCTTGCGTATCACGGCTGTTGTATTTTAATAAAAACGTGAAAGTAAGATTTACAGAGGGTTTAGTTATTATCGGTTTTGTGGAATGTCAAGTAACGATTTGCCAATGTACACGAATGTTGTATTGTTTACCATTCTTTGAAGGATAGAGTAATAACTTTTGTTTATAAGTATCTTTTCAGGTCCAAAGAGTTTCTGAAAGTGTATGTACAGGTGTATAAGAAGGTAAAAGTATCATAGGTTATTTCACTGTTTTAGTCTGCACCATTCTAAACCCTGCATGTCTTCCTCCAGTTTGTAATGAGGAGGGAAGAAAAGGGGGGATGAGAGTGGTGAGAATGACAATTTTTCAAAACAATAATACTAACCTTTAAAATTCTAACCAAGTTTGTGCCAAGACTGTTTTTCTTTGATAGAATTTGAGTCAGCAAGCAGCAGTCTGGTGAAAGAGGCTCCTATCCCAGATGCTAAGAACCTTTTGTCACTGGTCTGGTTCCAGGTATTACACCCCAGATGGCAAGCCACGCACAGGTTATGCAGTGACCACAGTCCCGATGTCTGGGTGATTGTCATATGAGGTTTTTAAAGGTCAACCAAAACCAGAGTTGTACTTTCCTCATTAGCTGTCACCTACATTCTCAGCTGATGGAGTGGGTGCAATCACTGTAACATGAATTTCAAAAGGTCCACCACAGGGTTCATGAGTCCATCCTGGACCCTGACACAATAACCAGTTTACATTCTTTCAAACCAGGTGACTGGGTCATTGTAAAGAAGCTTGAGGGATGAGACCACGCCAGCCACTGCAAGAAGCGGATTAACTACACCAAAAGGATGAGGAGTATCTTTGTTTATTTATATTTTTAAAGTGTATTTTCCAACTAGCTAAGAAAGAGAACAGGACACATGGTTGGGTCTACTAGTGCCCCAGCGATGACGGCGGTACATGCTGTATGTGACGTTCATATTGGTGTGAGGAGTTTTGACAGACTAGTAAAATCCAAACAGACACCTGTCAATGGAACTTAACAAAACATTTCTAGAGGGTAAAATTAATTATAATTTTAACAACAGCTCTGGTTCTTGCCAGCTTTGGTATCGGGATAACTAGGTAGCCCACAAGTGTGCTTCAACTGTAGTTTGGTATTAATGCGGATTTGCACCTTATAAGGTCATTTCCCTAAGGCAAGAGGTTCATGTGTGCTGGTGAAACTTGTCCCAGCATCTTATGTTGCGGACGATCGTGAGGATCTGATGGTGCGAGAGAAGGTAAGAATGGCAGGGACAGCTGGAAGGGAATTGCTTGTACACGGTGGGGGCTTGAGCTTATGAAACGCTTGAACAATTTCTCATCCATTGAGGATGGGATGTTTCATGTAACTGTTGAAGCTACAAGGAAGTTCCCACAGTCCAAGGGAGTTTCTGGGAATTCATAAGTAAAGGTTGTTATATCTGGATCGGGGATACTAGTGACAAATTTCAAGCCCATATGGATAAGGTTTAGGTCCCTACAAGGCAAAGCCAGAGCTATAGCTAGTGAAGGTTGGAATCCTTGTAAGGGTTTGGGAATCATTGGGGATTTAATTATTTTATTTTGCAGCGGATCATAGTGAAGGAAGTAGGGGTATATATACTCATGTTGTTTTTGTTTCTATTCCTTCTATATGCCATGATGAGGTGCTCCTGTTGCCTGATTGGACGCGTGACCAGAGCCTGAGCAGATGACCACATCTTCCCAGATGAGATGCCCCGAAGCCCGACCCACGTACAAGACACAGGGGATCCCAAACCGACCAGCGATTACTACAGCTCACCATGTCGTGTCCTCCCTAGAAGTCATTCCTCCTGAAGAGCAGAGTCGCCGTGTTTTCCTTTTTATGGACTCATATGGACTGTAAGGATTGATACATTTCCAGGTGTAAGAAGAAGATCAAGAATAATCGAGGGACACGTGGGAGGATATGACAAAGAGGAGGAGCTGTTGTGGAAAATTTTATTAATGTATGTTGTCAGATGCCCTCCAGTGTCAGTTTTGCTGCAATACTCTCATGTGAGGGTATTCGCACATACAGACGCTGATGGAAGACCATTGGACGCGGAAACCTTCCCGTGGACACGGCAGATCTGTTGCTCTTTTAGGGATGTTAGATTATGCATTCATCAGGAGCTTGGCCACCTCATGGCGACTGCATTAATGACTCCAAGCATACATGTCTGCTTACATGGGAACTATAGCATAACTATATTAAAATTATGGTCCACTGAGCCATGGTTTTGTATGGTTCGCATCACTGGTAACAGTGGGAGTGTGCACACGGTTGTGTTCAAAGCCATGTGCTGGCCACATGGTTTTGCACACCGCCGTCTGCACACGTCACTACTGTATTTATATTTTGAATGTATACATGTCTTTGCTTGGTTCTGTTTTTGACCCTGTTGGAAGGGTTTCTGTGTTCTCACAACAGTTACATCCTTATATGGTCATTCACATCCTGTGTTCATTTCCTGTGATGTCACTTGCAATGTAAGAAGTGATTGGCTGTTGGAACCATCATTTCCTGTTTGTGAAAGCTTTTGAGGTAATAAAAGGGCATGCGAGCTGGAGAAATGCAGTCATGCCGAGCTGAGAATGTAAGAAGGAGCTGATGTCTGTTTACTTGGAATGCGTGGGTTTTGTTTGTATGTGGTAACAAGATGTTTAAACCTACCGTGACAGCCCTCTTGCGTATCACGGCTGTTGTATTTTAATAAAAACGTGAAAGTAAGATTTACAGAGGGTTTAGTTATTAACGGTTTTGTGGAATGTCAAGTAACAATTTGCCAATGTACACGAATGTTGTATTGTTTACCATTCTTTGAAGGATAGAGTAATAACTTTTGTTTATAAGTATCTTTTCAGGTCCAAAGAGTTTCTGAAAGTGTATGTGCAGGTGTATAAGAAGGTAAAAGTATCATAGGTTATTTCACTGTTTTAGTCTGCACCATTCTAAACCCTGCATGTCTTCCTCCAGTTTGTAATGAGGAGGGAAGAAAAGGGGGGATGAGAGTGGTGAGAATGACAATTTTTCAAAACAATAATACTAACCTTTAAAATTCTAACCAAGTTTGTGCCAAGACTGTTTTTCTTTGATAGAATTTGAGTCAGCAAGCAGCAGTCTGGTGAAAGAGGCTCCTATCCCAGATGCTAAGAACCTTTTGTCACTGGTCTGGTTCCAGGTATTACACCCCAGATGGTAAGCCACGCACAGGTTATGCAGTGACCACAGTCCCGATGTCTGGGTGATTGTCATATGAGGTTTTTAAAGGTCAACCAAAACCAGAGTTGTACTTTCCTCATTAGCTGTCACCTACATTCTCAGCTGATGGAGTGGGTGCAATCACTGTAACATGAATTTCAAAAGGTCCACCACAGGGTTCATGAGTCCATCCTGGACCCTGACACAATAACCAGTTTACATTCTTTCAAACCAGGTGACTGGGTCATTGTAAAGAAGCTTGAGGGATGAGACCACGCCAGCCACTGCAAGAAGCGGATTAACTACACCAAAAGGATGAGGAGTATCTTTGTTTATTTATATTTTTAAAGTGTATTTTCCAACTAGCTAAGAAAGAGAACAGGAACTAGAAAAACAATAGACTAAAATGGAATAAAATATAATATATATTATATTTTATTCTATTCTGCTCTATTGTTTTTCTAGTTTATTCTTCTCTAATATATATATATATATATATATATATATATATATATATATATATATATATATATACTGTATATATATAATTTTTTTTTCTGTTCTATTGTTTTTCTATGCTATTCTTTTCTATTAAATAAAGAAAAAAATATCGCGCTGTAATAATGTAGCTAAAATCAACCAGAAAGAATAATAACTAAAACAAAAAGCAGCTGCTGAAGTGAGATACACACACCAATAATAAATTTCAATACAGAGCAGCACTGCTCTGTATTGAAATGTATTATTTTCTATTATTTTCTATTCTATCCTAATCTTTTCTATTTGAATTCAATTTCATTCTATACGAAATTCGAATTTTGGAAAATGGTTATATATAGGTTATATATAGTTTACTTTTTCGAATTCGGTCAAATTTTTTTGAATGCATTAGAATTTTTTTAAATTTGATAGTTTTTTCAAATTCTGTAGATTTTTTTCAAATGCGGTCAAATTTTTTTCGAATGCGGTAGATTTTTTTTTAATTTGATCACATTTTTCAGGTTTGATCGATTTTTTTCGAATTTGGTTGAAATTTTTTCGAATTTAAATACGAAACAAATCTATTCTAATCTTTTCTATTCAAATTCGATTTCATTCAATACGAAATTTGAATTTCATATAAAATTAATTCAAATTCGAATAGAAAAGATTAGATTAGAATATAAAAGAATAGAAAAGAAAAACAATTGAACAGAATAGAATAAAATATAATATATATTATATTTTATTCTATTCTGCTGTATTGTTTTTCTATTCTTTTCTATTATTTTAGTTTCCATTGTTTTGAATTATTTTCCAATCTATTCTCAAATTCGAATTTATACTATTCGAAATTCGAATTTCGGAAGACGGTCATTTTCTATTTTATTTTATTACATTCTATTAAATTCTATTCTATTCTTTATGATTCTTTTTTTTTATTCTATTGCTTTATTATTTTATATTCTATTTTATTGTATTATTTTTTAGAAAATCAATTTCTATTTTTTTTAAATTAGATTCAAATTTGCTTTAGAATTTGATTCGAATTTGTTTTTGAATTTGAGTCGATTAAAATTTTGTACACTTTTTTCAATTCAAATCGTTATTTCGGATTTGTTTAAATTCGTTACTATTGTAATTCGGAAATTTGGATGCGTCCAAATTTACAAATAATGAAAATTTTGTCCAAATTTGGATTCGGAACTGAATGCACATGTCTACTGTCTTCTATCGTCTACAGGTTTGACTGCTCCCCCCTGCATTCTAGTACTGTAAGTTCTGGAATATAGTGGGTTGGGAGAACATTGGGCAGAATATTTATGCAGCCTTAACCAATCCCTAATCAAGAGGATGACCAGCAGTGCCTGACATGTGGATAAATAGTCTAGAGCCTAGAGCAGCAGAGTCCTTGCCTTGGTGGAGAGAGACTCAGCCTGGAGGGGCTGTCTGCCTTCCTGGGCCATCTAGCTGATGACTACAGGAGGTCCATCGCAGTCCCAGCTCAGGAAGAGCTTGGGAACCGACTTCTTAAGCTGTGGGAACAGTCTGGAGAGAAGTCTGATGATGATCTGGCTGGAAGGTTCGCAGTACAGGTTCTGGCTTATACTGAAGGGAGGCATCCATGTATACAGGGACACAGTGAGTAAAGGCCTAAAAGAGATCCTGGAAAGACTGCTGCTGTTTTTGTGTCTTCCTTTGTGAAGAGGCTGTTCCAGATTGCTGGCTCAGGGCTGTTTTCAATGTGGAATCCTCCCTGAGGTGTGAGACCACATACTGTCCACCATACTACACTGACCACCATACTACACTAACTGAACGACCATACTACACTAACTGACCACCATACTACACTAACTGACCACCATATGAACGCCATACTACACTAACTGAACCACCATACTACACTAACTAACCACTATTTTACACTAACTGACCACTATTTTACACTAACTGACCACCATACTACACTAACTGACTGCCATACTACACTAACTGACCACCATACTACACTAACTGACCACCATACTACACTAACTGACCACTATTTTACACTAACTGACCACCATACTACACTAACTGACCGCCATCTTACACTAACTGACCACCATACTACACTAACTGACCACTATTTTACACTAACTGACCGCCATACTACACTAACTGACCACTATTTTACACTAACTGACCACTATTTTACACTAACTGACCACCATACTACACTAACTGACCACCATACTACACTAACTGACCACCATACTACACTAACTGACCGCCATCTTACACTAACTGACCACCATACTACACTAACTGACCACCATCTTACACTAACTGACCGCCATCTTACACTAACTGACCACCATACTACACTAACTGACCGCCATACTACACTAACTGACCGCCATCTTACACTAACTGACCACCATACTACACTAACTGACAACTATTTTACACTAACTGACCGCCATACTACACTATCTGACCACTATTTTACACTAACTGACCACCATACTACACTAACTGACCACCATACTACACTAACTGACCACTATACTACACTAACTGACTTTCTCTCTATCTCCCCCCCCCTCCCCCCAGGGCCAGTAACAAGTCTGTCATGAGGGAGTCTCACTCACCTTTGTGTCTGGCTGGCCTGCATCAGTCCGGAGGAGGAGAAGACAGCGGCGGCTCACAAAGCTTCTCTCCCCCGCGCTCTAGCTGCCATGTTCAGTGTCCGGCGCAGTGCACTGTGATAGGGCCTATGGGGGTCATGTGTGGAGGCGGGACTTCAGTAACGATAGTGGACAGGCCAGCTCTTTGCCTCACATGACCCCCATACGCCCAATCACAGGGCGCCGGACACTGAACATGGTGGCTGGAGCATGGGGGACACAGGAATTTAAAATTAGGGGGAGGCAGCCAGTGACACGTACTGGCGCCCCCCTAAATGCCACGCCCGGGGCCACAGCACCCCCTGCACCCCCCATGCTACGCCACTGTGTATACCCAATAGGGAATATAACCAGGGACAAACAGTGAGACCGGCTTGGGGTCTTCATTACAGTTGGATACCTTTTGTAAGGTTTCCAGGTGGATATAACCTATGTCTTTCTGTGCATGTTTCAATCACATGTTCTGGTTTTAGGCTATATTACTCCCTAATATGTAGATATTACCTCCTAGCCTACATTAATTTCACTGTTTTGCTGCAATCTCTTCACCTGTACCTGGTTCACCAAATTGCTAAAAGGAATTGCTGATACATTACATGTGCACCTCCGCCTCTATTTCTGTGAAGGCAATCCAGTTTTTTATTGGTTGTCCAGACGCTTGTCTCAACTGTGTGACTCTGGTATAACACTGCTCATGCATGATGATTCTGTACTTTCAATTGCCTGTCATTTTGTCAACTGACACCAATGAGGCATAAACCCTGGCTCAGAAAGTTAGTTGTCAAGTGTTGGGTCCCTGAAGTAAACATGCTGATCATACAGTTGAGCAGTTTTCTAGCAAATTCAGTCAACTCTAGATCAACTTTGGATTAAGGTCACCTACTATCAACAGCATATAATAACACAATGCAAAGGGGCGGTTCTCAACTTTTAAAAAGTTGGTGCTTCACAAAGAAGGCACACTTTAATGAGGTCACAGGAGCACAATGATGCACACACCTCCCTGATAATAACATGCAAATAGTAAAACAAGAATGGTTAACAGGGATTTCTATTTAAGCACTATGCACATTGTGTTTCACAGTCCCTACCACCAAAAGTGAAAGGTATTATGTGGTATGCACACTGATAAACAGAAAAGATTAAGGCATATAATGGCAGTCAGAGCATGGAGATAGGTATAGAAAGGACAAAAAAGTCATAGTAGGGGAGAGATAAAGTAAATAGGGAAGTAGAAAGACATACATAGACAGGAGTTATTTTTATACCCCTTTGAGAGTTATGTTCTATAACTTAAATAGATTTAAATGTTAAATATAAGCAATTTAAAGTTGTAATAAGACAGGCTTTAAATGTACCTTTGTGATGACACGTTAATCATACATTTTGTAAGATGTGGACCATAATCCTTAAACAAACCATAGCAATAAATGAAAATAATAAAATGGTCCTATTCAAAAGTTTGTATACCTCTTAATATCGTATTGCCCCTTTAGCATTAATGATGGCTTGAATTCTTTTGGGATACTTGTTTTAAAGTGGTTGCTTATTCTTGGCTCAAAACCTTCAGGTTTTGTAAATTCCTTAGTGGTCTAGCATAGGGTGACCACATTTCCAAACTGCCATTCAGGGACACCCCTCAGCATGCACCAGTCGGTGACATCACAAGGGGGCAGGGCCACCATGTGACGTCGCTGGGTGGCCCCACGCCTTACCTATTTAAGCATTTGTTTCATGTATGTTAGTCCAACATTGCAGGCGGCCACTTAGAGTCACAGAGTGTAATTGTTCTTACAGTGTTGGGCTAACATACATGAATCAAATGCTTTTTATATCCAAGGCACTAAAGTTGTATATAAAACCCCGTAATTTATACTACAAAAGGAATACAAATGACCTGAGGGATCTGGAGTAAAAACTGGACATACACTGACCTACCTGATTCCTACGCTGACCACGACACTGACCTACCTGATCCCTACATTGACCTACCTGACCACTACACTGACCTACCTGATCCCTACACTGACCTACCTGATCCCTACACTGACCACTACACTAACCTACCTGATCCCTACACTGACCTACCCGATTCCTACACTGACCACTACACTAACCTACCTGATCCCTACTGAATTACCGCGGGGGCTTGTCACATCGTCATCTCTGAGGGGCTCATTCGGGGATCTATAGTCCTTCATTAGGAGGATGAGGTCAGTGGCAGTGGTGGTGGTGGATGAGTGGCAGTGTTTGAGGGGGGATGGGATAACTAACTCTAGTCAGTGTCCACTTGGGAGGAGAGAGGGGGTTGGTGAGGGGGTGGGTGAGAGTGAGAGAGAGGGGGAGCGGGGAATGGGAGAGAGAGGAGGAGAGAGAGAGGGGGTTGAGGAGAGAGAGAGGAGGAGGGGTATGAGAGAGGGGGGTGGGTGAGAGAGGAGGTAGGTGGGTGAGAGAGGGGGTGGGTGAAAGTGTCCCCCTATCCCCTGCCTGTAGTTCCTCCTGTGCCCCCCTGTCCCAGCCCCTGCCTGTGGCTAGGTGTGTGTGTGATGCACCTACCTCCCATCCTCGTCCTCTGGGCCCTTGGTCAGTCTGTCTTAATTCTTGTTGATGACAGTGACAGCTAGGAGAGGAGGCTGGAGAAAGTGTGCAGGCTCTGGGAGTTCCGGGGGTTGCTGCACCCACTGCTGCTCAGGTGAGGGTGGCTGGTGGTGGGGTGTTCTTCCACTCCCTCCTGGGCTGTTGGTTCTACCAGCCTCGTGCTGCTCACCGGGGCCACTGCTCGCCGTTTCAAATTGCTGCTGTCAGCGCCGGCTTTAGCTCTGCCCTGCACTGCACCCCGCCGCCACTAGACCAACGGGACTGTCACTTTCTAGGTGCATGACAAGAGGGTGTTTGCTGCAGGGCTCAGCTCAAAGGGCAGCTGCTTTGGGCCCCAGGAGCACTAGCGCGGAGGAGGAGGAAGTGAAGCCTTGATACCCGAGCACCTGTCACCAGGCCATCAGTGTACCTGAGTACCTGTCACATTTAATAGAGGCAATATTAAAACTTACCTATTTAATGTGAAACTTGTGCTTGCTTTTTGTTTTTTGTTTTTTGGTTTTTTTTGCACAGCTGTTCAATTCTGGGTCCAACTTGAGATAAACAGTATACAGGGGTCAGGAGGGCACAGTAAAAAGGGGGGAGGAGGGTACATGAGAGGAGGGTGTATTATATATGAGCAGGGTACATTAAATTAGGAGCATGGCACATTACATGGGAGCAGGGTACATTATATGAGAGGGAAGCAGGGCACATTACATGGGAGCAGGTACATTACATGGGAGCAGGGCACATTAAATGGGAGGAGGACACATTCCATGAGGGGAAAGCAGGGCACATTACATGGGGGCAGGGTACATTACATGAGGAGGAAGCAGGGCACATTACATGTGACACACTGCAGGGCACATTACATGGGACACACTGCAGGGAACATTACATGGGACACATTACATGGGACAGACAACAGGGCACACTACATGTGACACACTGCAGGGCACATTACATGGGACACACTGCAGGGAACATTACATGGGACACACTACCTGGGACAGACTGCAGGGCACATTGTGGAGGACACAGGTGGGCACACTACTGTACAGGCTTCTTTTTTTGCAGAGACACTTTGCGCGCTGTTCCCCAATGGCCCCTCTTCCCCTCCTCCTATCCTGTCCATCCCAGATTATGTCATATACAAGCACCTGGGATGGACAGGAGGGGAGGAGGGGCTGGCGATGAACAGCATGCAACAGCCAACTCTAGCACAGTTGTTTCCCTGCCTATCTGTGCATGTGTTGGCAGAGGGGGTGCGATCTACCTGTCAGCTGCCTGCGACTGACAGGTAAATTGCAGCGGAACCCCTGGGAAACTGGGAATCCAGGTTGAGAAACACTGTATTAGGCCATTGTAATGATGGAAAGTGTCCTATGCATAGCTTCCATTAAATGCACATTTTCCCTCCATATTTTTTGATAACATGCTTAACCGCTTGCCGCCCGCCGGCTTTCATATAACGGCCAGGCAGCGCGGCTCTTGTTCTGGGCGGGCATCATATGACGTCCGTCCATTTAAACAGGGCCTGCGCATGATCGTGTGCGCGCAGTCCTGTACCATCGGTGACAGTGTGTCACTGAGACACCGCTCACCACCGAGGGGGGTGAACAGCCATTGGGCATGGCTGTTTACCACGTGATCGGCCGTGATGAAGTCACGGCCGATCACAGATGGTACCACCCCACTTTGCATGGCGCATGCTCACGATCGCGAGCGCGCTGCACGTGCACGTCGGTGGCAGCGTGTTTCCGGGAACACTGCTCGTCACGACGCTGGTAAACAGCCATTGGCCGGTGGCTGTTTCCCACGTGATCGGCTGTGATCCTTTCACAACCGATCACTAAATGTAAACATAGAGCGGTAATGAGATGATCGTGTGTGAGAAGGAGATTGTGGTAACATCTTGTTACCGCTTACAGTGTACACCAACACACACTGAATGCCCCCCCCCAATAAAGAGGACCTGTCACCACCCATCAAAGTACCTGTCACAGTTCATCTGAGTACCCGAGTATCTGTCACAGTTCATCTGAGTACCCGAGTACCTGAGTACCTGTCACAGTTCATCTGAGTACCCGAGTACCTGTCACAGTTCATCTGAGTACCCGAGTACCTGTCACAGTCCATATGAGTACCTGTCACAGTCCATCTGAGTACCAGAGTACCTGTCACAGTCCATCTGAGTACCCAAGTACCTGTCACAGTCCATCTGAGTACCCGAGTACCTGTCACAGTCCATATGAGTACCTGTCACAGTCCATATGAGTACCAGAGTACCTGAGTACCTGTCACAGTCCATCTGAGTACCCGAGTACCTGTCACAGTCCATCTGAGTACCTATCACAGTTCATATGAGTACCGAGTACCTGAGTACCTGTCACCGTCCTTCAGAGTACCCGAGTACCTGTCACCAGCTCATCAGAGTCCCTGAGTACCTATCTGTAGCCCATCAGAGTACCCGAGCACCTGTCACCAGGCCATCAGTGTACCTGAGTACCTGTCACAAGGCCATCAGAGTACCCGTGTACCTGTCACCAGGCCATCAGAGTACCCGAGTACCTGTCACCAGGCCATCAGAGTACCCGAGTACCCGTCACCAGCCCATCAGAGTACCCGAGTACCTGTCTGCAGCTCATCAAGTTACCTGAGTACCTATCTGCAGCCCATCAGAGTATCTGAGTACCTATCTGCAGCCGATGCCTCATAGAATATACGTTAGGGTGTTTGCTTTCCAAAATGAGGTCATTTTGTGGGTAATTCCACTGTCCTGGTGCTCAAAAGTGTGATAGGTAGGAATGAAATGAGATGTGTAATTTATGCTCCTAGAATGCCTGAAGGTACTACTTCAATGTTGGGCCTCTGTGGTATGTGTAAAAGTTCCACACATGTGGTGTCCCCATACTCGGGAAGAGTAGCAGAATGTATTTTGGGTAGTGTAATTTTTACTATATACATGCTATGTGTTAGAAATACCTTATAAATTGACCAACTTTGTGTAAAAAAAAATGCGTTTTCATTTTTTTCCCACATTTTACAAAAACTTCTGGAAAAAAATGAACCGTTCAAAAGACTCATTATGTCTCATAGATTATACGTTGGGGTGTTTGCTTTCCAAAATGGGGTCATTTTGTGGGCAATTCCATTGTCCTGGTGCTCCAGGGCCTTCAAGCGTAATAGGTGGTTGAGAAATGAGATGTGTCATTTATGCTCATAGAATGCCTGAAGGTGCTACTTCAATGTCGGGCCTCTGTATGTGGCTAGGCTGTGTAAAAGTCTCACACATGTGGTATCGCCATACTTGGGAAGAGTAGCAGGATGTATTTTGGGGTGTAATTTGTGGTATGCATATGCTGTGTGTGAGAAATAACCTGATAATATGACAATTTTGTAAAAAAAAAAATAATAATAATAATTTTGCAAAGAATTGTGGAAAAAAATTACAACTTAAAAAAACTCATCATGCTACTTACTTAATACCTTGGAATGTGTACTTTCTAAAAAGGGGTAATTTGGGGGGTATTTGTACTTTCCTGATTTGTTAGTGTCTCAAAAAATGAGACACACTTGATGTACTGAAGGACTGATCAGATGTGATCAATTTTCAGTGATTGGCACCATAGTTTGTAGACTCTATAACTTTCACAAAGACCAAATAATATACATTAATTTGGGTTATTTTTACCAAAGCTATGTAGCAGTATAAATTTTGGCCAAAATTTATGAAGAAAAAATACTAATTTGCAAAATTATTTGAAAGAAACAAAGAAAACGGCGGTTTTTCACAAAATTCACTGTCTTTTTTTATTTATAGCAGAAAACAATAAAAAACCCACTAGTGATTAAATACCACCAAAAGAAAGCTATATTTGTGTGAAAAAAAGGATGCAAATTTTATATGGGTACAGTGTTGCATGACTGAGTAATTGTCATTCAAAGTGTGAGAGCGCTGAAAGCTGAAAATTGGTCTGGGCAGGAAGGGAGTGTACGTGCCCTGTATTGAGGTGGTTAATGCATCTCCCCATCAAATTTGACAACATTTCCTGTGCCCCCGAAGCTCTCTCTCCCTCAAAACAGCAGACATACACCTTCCTGCTCAAGGTACTGTTTAGTGTATTGCAAGTGGGCTGTTTTGTGGCATTGGCCCAGCAAAAATGGCTACCATTTTCATTTTGTTGGTAAAATTATGATAAAAAGGTAGTACTAAATCATTTTAGGTGTATAATATATTTTTGTTTTATTAGTATCCAGTAAGAAAGGACAAACCATGTTTGCTGAAGCATGTCAAAACAATAAACCTGAAGTTTTAATTTTTATAAAAGCAGTGTAATGATAGAAACTGTTGGTGGTAGCACGAGACTCCACTCCCCACCCAAGCCTACAATTGAGGACACAGCTGCTATGCCGCAACAGTGAAAAGGTCCTAAGCTATCTGTCTACTACAAATCACATCTGCTACTTAATCTGTATTTAAAATGAAAATTGTTTATTCGTTTTGTATTGAGCGTTACAAAGATAAAATTCCTGTGAGTTTTTATTGCTAATATGTCAAATCATCCATCCTGAACCTTCACCTTTCTTCCCTGATCCTGGGTGTATGACCAATGGAGACACCACACAAATCCAAAGGCAAAAAAAAGCCAGTAGACCAAAAAGAGAATCTCAAACATTTATTGAGATCTCAAAAACAAAAATATGCATGTTTTGAGTCCTTGATAGTCCCCTTTGTTGAGGGTTTTAACTTTTTGTTTTTTACTTGGTCTTTGGTGCGCTGGGGTGACTCTGGACTCATTCTTTGGGCTTGGTAGCACCACTGTTTCTTTTTTATCTCCTTTTATTGATAGTCAAAATTAACTGTGATTTTTTTTTTCTCTAAAATATGATTATAACATCTCATTCAGAGACAAAGTATTCTTTAATGATTCACCAAGGAAATATAAATTGTGTCCCATTGGAGAACATATTTACATACAGGGTTTCTTCTGCACCTGTGATCACTACTAAACTATTTTCTGTGGTCAGATGAGTTTCACAAAGCTTGCCAGGTTCCCAGTCACACATGTTTCAACAATATGCAAATACCCTCATGTATATTAATAGACTTCACTTGAAAATAAAATGACGCATCCATTATAAATGTGTTACATTAACCATGTAATCTACTACAAATGATATTATAATCTAAAAAGCAAAGTCATCAGTTATACGATTTAACAGAGCTCTAGCGCACACACAGATGAATTTAAAGTAATAAATATTGTATATGTACCAATATTACATATTACAATTTGTGTTTTTAGAAATGAGATGAACTGCATACAAAAGTTTTGAGATTGCAAATCTTTCTGTATAGAAGATTAGAAGATTACTCAGGAAGTGTAAAGTAGTTTCAGGGGTTGTTTGTACCAGAAGTGCTGGAAAATGTTTGGCACCATTACATGCAATGCTTTCAAATCCCTATGTTGTGTTTTGAGATCTATTTGTTATTGCACTTTCTGTGACATCATTTCAGGTGACTGAGGCTGTGTGCAGAAAAAACTTGAAACAAGCGGTGATTAAATGGAATGGTTTCAATGTCAATACACTGTCACATGTAGAACATTTTGGACAGCAATGGAAAGCTAAAAACTGGAATAGGCTTCAAGAAAGAGCTTAGTTATCAACACGGGTGAAACTGCTGCTAGAGCTTGACCCATTTTAACAGCTATGCAATCTGAATGGAACCTAATGCCGCATACACACGCTCGGAATTTCCGACAACATATGTTTGATGGGAGCTTGTTGTCAGAAATTCCGACCGTGTGTAGGCTCCATTGGACATTTGCTGTCGGATCTCAAATTTTCCGACAACAAAATCCGTTATCGTAAATTCTGAGAATGTGTAGACAATTCCGACGCACAAAATTCCACGCATGCTCTGAATCAAGTACGAGACAGAAGCGCTCGGTCTGGTAAAACTAGCGTTTGTAATGGAGATAGCACATTCGTCACGCTGCAAATTTTTTAATCTTTTAATGCAGCACATTCTCTTCTTCTTTATAATGCTAGGATAAGGAAGTTGTTTTGCTGCTGATATTCACACAGAGTTCTGACAAACTGATTTCTTTATTATTTCTTGTGATCTCCTGAATAATATTTTTTATTTTTTTCGTCAGATCTCCATAATAATGTTTAAATTTTTTTTCTAGTGATCTTTTTTATTTATTTTTTTATCAAGATCTCCTTTTTTTAAAAAATTTTTTTCTAATGATCTCCATAATATTTTTTTTGTCGTTTTGTGTGTTAAGTTACCACAACAGCATTATTATCTTGTATTTTTTAACCTAAAGGAGATTGGTTGGTTTTGGTTTCCCTTGTTAATTTGACATTGTCTTTTTGAAATGTACCTGCCTACTTACAAACAAACTGTCCTTTTTGAAGTAAAACACATAGGCAAGTATTTGTGAAAAAAAATAGACATTTATTAGGGGTCATAACAAAATAAAGAGGAAGGCAACGCTGGATAAACTGGTGAAATTAGCGAAGCCTTTGTACCCCTGGGCATACATTAACTATTTTACAGGCAAAATTGGTAGCCTGAGGAGTCCATATAATAGTGAGCACAATCCGGTCCAGGACTCCAAGAGATCAGGAACAGCAGCAGATGACATCTATGTCCCCAGGCTGTGTTCATACAACAGCCTGCGTCTTTTGTCAGACCAGACTGAACCCAGACTATCACTCTCTTGTCTTCCTTCCACGCTTGCTTCCAGGCTGTGGCTCTGATGTTGGAGGAGGATGGTCCAACTCACACAGGTGGGTTTTGCTTGTGAGTTCGCCCCTCAACCCCTTATTTAGGGCCAGATAGATCACTTCCTCACAGAAGAGGTGTTGGCCCTCCTCCTTTTCCTGCATTTTGCAGGTTGTCATGCAGGCATAGGCCTCTTGAAGATTGGGGGGGTTCTGAGGGCCGCATTAGCCTGCCAAATTAACCCAAGTGCTGCCTCCTCCAAGTCACTCCCCTTCCTGGGCCTTTTGTTTTGAAGGCGGAGAGGAGGGACCTGGCAATGGGTCAGGCTACTGGGCCCAGCCATCTCCTGGCTGCCACTTACCCCCGCCACCTCCTGGCTGCCACTTACCCCCATCACCTTCTGGCTGCCACTTTCCACAGCCTCCTCCTAGCTGCCACTTTCCACAGCCTCCTTCTGGCTGAGGCTTTCCTGTGTATGAAAAAGGGACAAAGTTTTATTTTTTTTGTTCATCAATCACACACAATTTTCAGCTCATGACTGTTGCAAATTGAATGTTAATAAATAGAAAAGACTATCATTCTGAGCCCAGCGTTTTTCATTCTTGTCCCAGTAACTTTTGGCTACTACTGTCTATTGATATGTAAACCACTTTGTTCAATCAGAAATTAGTGATCAATAATAACATCTAGTTAACATCATTATTTTACGACAAGAAATATGTGGAACATTGCTATACCTGGCTCACTTCTTCCTGGCTGGAAGGCCCAGGTTGTACGTCGGAAGCCTCATCTGGAGTGGAAGGAAGCGTTGACGGAAGAGTGGAGAGTGATGGCCTAATTTCACTCTGGTCTGACAGAAAACGCAGTCTGTCGTAGTACCACAGCCTGGGGACATAAATGTCATCTGCTGCAGTTCCTGATCTCTGGGAATCCTGGACCTTCTTGCGCTGCCTATTATAAGTGCTCCTCAGGCCACCAATTTTTGCCTTTAAATAGGGGATGATTGCTGTGGGGATCTGCGGCTTCACTAATTCCAGCAATTGATCCAGCGCTGACTTCCTCTTTCTTTTATTAGTATAAAAGGGGTGTTTCATCTGCCACAGACAGGGCAGCTCCCCGTACTTATCAATGACTAGGGGAGAAAGTCATGATCATTGAAGTGATCCATTTTCTCTGCAAAACACAACACAAAACAAACCCTAATGTCAGGCTAAACTCTCCTAATCCTGTCCGAATATAGGCCTCAATCTATAAGCAGTATAGGCCACTGATGCCCCAAGTTAAAATTTTACCTTCGTTATCACGATCGGTGCTTCCGCTACTCCTTCCCCCGCTCACAGATTGTACGTACAATGCACGCGCCTTATGCTTTATATACACTGCGCATGCATGAAACTCCGCCCACTCCTGACCTACTTTCTAGTATATTCCCTGCCCCTTCTCTTTCGGTGCAGTGGGAGAGCACATGGCGGAGAGACAACAGGTGCGTGATAATAGCAGCAACGACGAAAGCCTGGAGCCACAAACGTACCGATTCCGAAGGAGATATAAGGCCTCAAATATGTCCTTTGTAAAGATGGTGGACATCTTGAAGAGGGCCGACTATGATGGGAAGTATGGACCGTACCCAAACCCAAATGTGAGAGAGGCCAAGATCATGACTAAAGTTGTGAAAAGTCTGCACAGGAATTTTGGGGTACGACGATCCAAGGATCCAAGCAATTGAGGAAACGCTGGTCAGACCTGAAATTGAGGGAGCGGGATCAGTACAGAAGGATCAGAAAAGTGCTTCTAAAAAGTAAGTATTTGTCCTGTGTTCCTATTATTATTATTACTTGCATGCTGCTCCATTTGCTTTTCTTTACCGTTGTACAGTTTAAAATGGCAACTTTCAGGTTCGTGGGCACAGTAATCGCTCGTAGTAAACTTTGTTTATTCGCCCACCAATACAATGTTTTTTGGCAGATGCAGGTTTACTACATTTGGTCATGCCTATTTGTATTAAAAGAAGTTTATTACATTGTTGTCTAGATGGGTTTGTAACTAGAATCAAATGCAAACTTGATTCAGTATAAGGAGAGGACACTCAGCAGCTGTTTACACATCTGGATGCAGCAGTACTAGTGTGGGACACCATAACAAACTTTTTAGGGTGTCCCACACAGGTGCTCCAGTGGATACTAGGGGTGTCTCCATGTGTGAAAATTGTACAAAAAAGGTAAGTACTCCAGCTTTAGAAAGGGAAAAAAATTATGTCTTCAGCTTGAAACTCTGCCAAAACAGACAATTGTACGACACTTTCATGCAATGTTTCATACTCCTATTTCTGGCCTCAAATATCTGTGTGCTATGTATACCTTTTTTTTAATTCACATAGGGGACAAAAGACTCGGGACATCTGAGGACACCAGGGACCCCCAACCTCCTAAAGAAGGGGAACTCCCCCCATCACAACCTGAGGATGAGGAGGGAGACGTTTATGAAGTGGGTGAAAAAGTGACCACAACAGGTGAGTGTCTGAGACCACAGCTTCAGGTAATAGATGTATGCCTGCATATTTATAATACATGGTGTGTTTTTTGTTTTTTTTACGTGATGTAGATGTTGTGGAAGAAGAATCTCATTTCACAAGTGCAAGTGCCCAGATCCTCATCGGGGAGATAATGGGGTGCAATCGGAATTTAGACAAGTTAAAGGAAAACATCAATGATGTTCAACAAAAAATTAAGAACGTCATTGATGTTTTAGGCAGAATCTAAAACACACAAAAATTGTACCGTTTTGTCTAATTTTGTATTTTAAATCAAGTTTTAAAGTATTTTAAAAGCCAAATGTTGAAGATGCACACAGTGGGGTTTATTTACTAAAGCTGGAGAGTGCAAAATTAGGCTCACTTCTGCAGAGAAACCTATCAGCTTCCAGGTTATATTGTCAAAGCTTCATTGAACAAACTGAGGTTAGAAGCTGATTGGCTTCCATGCACAACTGCACCAAATTGTGAGAGCTCCAGTTTTAGTAAATCTCCCCCAGTGTGTCAACATGTGCGATCTGCCATCACGGGATATCAAGGTACGTGTTTTGTGGGTGCAACCAGTTCCTCGCAACTCAAATTGGTAAGAGGAAGGGGTTGCACCCCCAAAACATGTCCATTGATCCCCCATGATGGGAGCTAGCACATGTTGACATTAGGAATGGGATCAGGAGGGAAATCCCCATTTTGAGTCCAAATGTATGTGCATCTTCAAAATTTGGCTTTTACAGGGGTGACATCACCTTATCTGATGAAGGCAAGATCAACACAGTTTTGACATACTGATATTGCCTTCACTTTTTCAAAGTTGAACTTTGTAAGTTCATGAGTTGTGTATGTTATGGTTTGAATCATACCTGTTTAATAAAAAGAAAAGGATATTTCTAATGTTAAAAAAAAAGTTATACACCAAAGATGTTGGTTTGTTAAAAAACCCTTTTCTAACGTACATGTGAATGTGCTTTGAGTAAAACGTTTTCTACTCAGCAATGTGTGGCTTCTTCTTTCAATGCTCAATACCAGTTTTTGGAGTAAGTTGGTGTTTACAGTGACAATGGGGGTTATTTACTAAAGGCAAATCCACTTTGCACTGCAAGTGCACTTTCAGTGCACTTTCAAGTGCACTTGTAGTGCAAAGTGGATTTTCCTTTAGTAAATAACCCCCCACAGTGCTGTAAAATTTGCCCCAATCAGGACATTTTCGGGACTCCAAACAATCAATTCATGGTGCTGAAAAGGATGATTTTTTTTATCATTAATGCATTACATACATTAACAACAAAAACAATGTGTGTGTGTAGCAGACCCATAACATAATAGTTAGCTGAAGAAGAGATTGTCACCTCATCTATCCAAAAAATTACATTTGCACTATTAAAGAAAATGGCCAAAAAGAAAAGCCCATTGGAGAACCTAGAAGACAGCTAAAAGAAACACAAGCGCCTTTGTTAAAAAAAAAAAGAAACACAAGCAGTAAACCAAATGAAATATTAGTTTTGTTTCAAAAATAGATTTATTTTAAAAATGTCTCAGACATTTGCTGGCATACCAATGGCCCCCCTACCCGCGAAGTATTCCATATATTTTTGCCTCACTTCGCGTGCGCTTTGGGGGGGCAAGCCAGGACGACCAGGTTCAAGTGCCGTCAGGGTTGACTGATCGAGAAATCCGGCCTCAGGCCCAACTGAGGCCACATAGTTTGTAGCATTTTTTCCTTAAAACGTTGTGCATAATGCAGCATGCAACTACAATATGGTTTATTTTATATTCCACCATGTTGATTGCAGTAAGGAATAGGCGGAACCGGCTGGCCATTATGCCAAAAGCATTCTCCACCACTCTTCTGGCTCTGGCCAGCCGGTAGTTAAAAACCCTCCGGTCTGGGGTGAGGGTCCTCATGGGGAATGGCCGCATCAGGTGTTCTCCAGGCCCAAACACTTCATGAGTGACGAAGACAAACGGGAGTCCTGCTAAGTTATCTTCCGCAGGTGGCAATCCCAAGCCACCTCTCTGGAGTCGTCTATAGAACTCAGTCTGGGCGATGACTCCACCATCCTACATCCGGCCATTCTTCCCCATGTCCACATACAAAAACTCATATGTTGCCGACACCACTGCCAACATTACTATACTATTAAACCCCTTATAGTTATAATATCAAGACCCCGAGTTAGGGGGTGGGACGATGTAGACGTGTTTCCCATCGATTGCCCCTCTGCAGTTGGGGAAGTCCCACCGCTGGGCAAATTGGGAAGCCACAGTCTGCCATTCCTGTGGGGTTGAAGGAAACTGTGGAGTCAAACAATACAAAAAAAAAGTACTTTTGCACATAACATTGCACGCAGATTAGACATTCTTGGCCAACATCAGTATACCATTTATTTTAAGGAGTATTTAAAGACATAAGTATAAGGTCCACTTATCAGATTCCTCACCCCCTCTGATGGCCTATTGTAAAAATTTTAGGGGGGGAGGGAGAAGTTTTGGACAGGTAACCCTCTCCACTTCATTGAGAGCTGAATGCATAAATAATGTGTGTTACTTTGGCCAGCACCTCCTTACTTACACAATTGGCAGACCACTGGACGGGTAAGAAGTGTCATAATTATTAAAAAAAAACACTGTACAAATGGAAGCACATTTTTACATTCTGCAATTACCTATCAAGATAATAGGAGAACAAAACTTTACACAGTACCATTTGAAAGTATTCAGGCAGGCCCTTTCACTACATGCTTTGGTGAATTCATCCATAAATATGACCACAAAAGAGGTAGGTATAGTGTGTATGGATTTGGCAAAGTCAGCAGATAGAGTATTGGTATCAGTTGACTTAGCGGTTGGGGGGAGGGAGGGTTCCAAATGAGTTTTGGACCCCAAAAAAAGCCTCTTGCACTCTGCCTGAATTTAAGGACAGAAATAACATTTGTACACATTTTAGGGGGTGTTTAGGGTAAAGCACTACAATGAGGATGACAAAATACATTGTTAAGTGACTAGGGTAGGTGTGTATGGGCCCAGGATAGCATGCTGAGGACTTTAGTGAAGGCAAATATGCATGAAGAACAAAAAAGGAGCATTAAAAACTTCTAGCATGCATGAGGATAAAGAGGACATTCATAGCATATTACAATCATGGTAATTAGGGAAAGGTGAAATAAATACAGGAAGTCCCCGAGTTTCGAACACAATAGGGACTGTAGGTTTGTTCGTAAATCGAAGTTGTTTGTAAGTCGCAACGCTGCATTTGTAAGTGTAACTTCCGGTCGGAACACTGCATTCGTAAGTGTAACATCCGCCTGTGCATTGATGTGGGATGTTCGGGGCGCTTGTTATGTTATCTGGGGCTCTTTTGGCCATGCAGTACTGCAGTATGGGATGTGTCCGGAGGTATCCAGGACCAGCGTGGAGCACAAGTGGCCGACATTTGAGGCCGTTCGTAAGTAGGAGTCTTTCGTAACTCGGGTGTTCGTAATTCGGGCACTGCATGTACAATACATTCGCAAATATTAAATACATAGAATGTGATGTTAAAGGAGAAAACTTACCTTAATATAGTCCTTCTGCAGCACCTGAATTATGGCAGAACAGGTCTCTGGAATAATGATCCCCAGAGCCTGGGGGGAGATGCCTGTCGAGAACTTGATGTCCTGCAGACTTCTCCCCGTCGCCAAGTACCGCAACGTGGCGACGAGCCTTTGTTCAGGAGTTATGGCTTGCTGCATGCAGGTGTCCTGCCTCATTAATATAAGGGGAGAGCAAAGCCAACAAACGGTGAAAACGGGGTCCGTCATCCTGAGATAATTCCTGAAATCATCAGGATTATTCTCACAGATCTCCTGCAACAAAGGCATATGAGAGAATTGGACACGCTGGAGTAACCAATTCTTTGTCCATAAACTCCTCCCCGCCCTGTTCATAGACTGGGCTTGGGTCAAAGTAAGAACCCCAAAACCAAGCCCCTGCACAGCATGAACTCTACGACGAGGACGTACCCGCAACAAGGCTAGAAAACGGTCGGCTGGTCAGAACGAACTTACAGAACGCACTGAAAAACAGAAAGGCCTGAGAAGAGCGAGCTGAAAATCAGAAACGAGCGGACAAGAACGCACTGACAACCAGACACGATCTGACTACACGCACTGAAAAACAGTTAGAACCCACAAGCACAAACTGAAGAACAGTAGCGGACTGAAAAGCACGAGGCTGAAAAGCGTGAATCGTCTCTCACCAAACTTCTACTAACACGAGATAAACACGAGATTAGCAGAAGGAGCCCAACGGGTGGCGCACTTGGTATTGAACTTCCCTTTTATAGTGACGTTGTAGGTGTTGTACGTCAGCGCGTTCTTGGGGATCAGAAGTTCCGACAAGTTTGAGCCAACATCCGTCGAAAATAAATCAAGGATTTTGTTGTCGGAATGTCCGATCGTGTGTACGCGGTATTAGACTGCATTTCAAAGACCATTTTACATAAGCGAGATAAATATTTGATTTTAGCCTCTGAGGTTTGCCGATTATCTGCAATAAATTTGAAAACGTGAGTAATGTTAGCCAGGCCTGCCGATCTTATAATCCTCCTGCTTAAAAAAAATAATAAATAAATAAAAACTCAGGGCCTTCAACTCCCAATTCAAATTGTTCATATTTACAGGAAAGAGGAGGAACTCAAGATGGATTGTAAGTTTTTTTTTTCTATGCTTGGAGCTTCATTGGCAGGGTTTGGAGCTGCTTTGTGGCGCAGTCCATCGCACCGAACAACTTCTGCCCGGTGCCCGTAGTGTATCACTACGGCCAGGTGCTTTGTTCTCAGTGTGAGAACAACGTCACTTCCGGCAGGCTACAAAAAGATGGCCGCCGCCACCATGAGGACTGATCCCCTTGTGTTCAGTGGAGAGGGGAGCCCCTCCCCTCTCCACCGAACACACGGAGAAAGCTGGGAACTAGCTGCTGCTGAAGGACAGAGACAGACATGGCATGAAGGAGGGCTGTGCTTCCGGGGACACATGTAAGTAGGACTCTGCTCTGCTGATGGGGACACATGTGAGCAGGACTCTGCTCTGCTGATGGGGACACATGTGAGGAGGACTCTGCTGCTGATGGGGACACAGATGTAAGGAGGGGCTCTGCTAATGGGGACACAGATGTAAGGAGGGATTACGCTGATGGGGACACAGATGTAAGGAGGGACTCCGCTGATGGGGACACAGATATAAGGAGTCTATAGAATGGGGGAAGCTGTGCTAAAAATTAGGTCCACAAAAATTGACATAGGCCAAAAAAGTCCATTGAGAATATGAAGGGTCATAATAACACTGCAGTGTGCACACACAAGTAAAGTGCCTGACCACCGTAGCTGTAGATTGAGCTTACCGGACGGCAAGCTTAAAAGGTAGGTGGCTATAGCCCAGCCAAGGCCTCTAAGCTTGCTGATGACCACAATAGGAACAGTATTCGGATGGTGAAGATCACTCACTGGGACCCACGTCCGACGTCCGCACACTCAGTAAATTGCCCAGAAGAAAAAAGAACTGGCCATAGTGTAATATGTTCCAAAATGTTTTAATAGAATCAAGTAATGCACTTACAATTAGGAGGTGATATCTTTGCATATAAGAAAGCCGGGGGAACCCATTGACAACGTCTGCTGATGACAAAACGCGTCTGGAGGAAGGCACGTAGTGACGTCACCATGCGATCGGAGTAGGAGGACGGGCTCCGTTTTTGTTTATGCCGGCCGGCTTTTTTTATATGCGATGTTATCGCCTCCTAATTGTAAGTGCATTACTTGATTTTATTAAAACATTTTGGAACATATTACACTATGGCCAGTTCTTTTTTCTTCTGGGCAATTTACTGAGTGTGCGGACGTCGGACGTGGGTCCCAGTGAGTGATCTTCACCATCCAAATACTGTTCCTATTGTGGTCATCAGCAAGCTTAGAGGCCTTGGCTGGGCTATAGCCACCTGCCTTTTAAGCTTGCCGTCCGGTAAGCTCAATCTACAGCTACGGTGGTCGGGCACTTTACTTGTGTGTGCCTACTGCGGTGTTATTATGACCCTTCATGTTCTCAGTGGACTTTTTTGTCTCTATGTCAATTGTTGTGGACCTAATTTTTAGCGCAGCTTCCCCCATTTTATAGACTTTTTCGTGTTATCGCACTGTATGCTGCTGCTTTTTACTGGTGTAATTGTTTCAGCGCGGTATTTTTTATTACCTACAGATGTAAGGAGGAGCTCCACTGATGGGAACACAGATGTAAGGAGGGACTCCGCTGATGGGGACACTGATGTAAGAAGGGACTCTGCTGATGGGGACACAGATGTAAGGAGGACTCCGCTGATAGTGACACAGATGTAAGGAGGGGCTCCACTGATGGGGACACAGATGTAAGGAGGGGCTCCGCTGATGGGGACACAGATGTAAGGAGTGACTCTGCAGATGTGGACACAGATGTAAGAATGGACTCCGCTGATGGGGACACAGATGTAAGGAGGGACTCCGCTGATGGGGACACAGATGTAAGGAGGGACTCCGCTGATGGGGACACAGATGTGAGGAGGACTCCACTGCTGGGGACACAGATGTAAGGAGGGCTCCGCTGCTGGGGGCACCTTATGTAAGGAGGGACTCCGCTGGGGACACTGATATAAGGAGGGACTCTGCTGGGGGCACCTGATGTAAGGAGGGACTCTGCAGGGGGGCCCTGATGTAAGGAGGGACTCTGCTGGGGCACCTGATGTAAGGAGGGACTCTGCTGGGGGCACCTGATGTAAGGAGGGACTCTTCTGGGGGCACCTGATGTAAGGAGGGACTCTGCTGGGGGCACCTGATGTAAGGAGGGACTCAGCTGGGGGCACCTGATGTAAGGACGGACTCTGCTGGGGACACCTGATGGCATCTGGTGGCAGGCGTTGTGGCAGGTGACACGCTCAGGGCTCCCACTGATTCTGAATTATGGTGAGTTGAATAATTTCATTTGATATTACAATGTAATAATAGAAATAATGCGCTTCAATCATCCTGACATCATAACAACCATGGTCCGGGATGATTGAAGCGCTAACACCAGGTGTTTGGAGTATCTTTATCTGCTGATTGTTAAACTTTCTGTAATACACATATTTCTATTGTTGTGTAGGATCTGGGCCTGTTGTCCCTCCATCCCTCTCTCCCTCCCTCTCCCTCCATCCCTCGTTCATCTCAGACTCTAACCACAACCCCTTAGAGCCACACCCATTTAAGGCACACCCACTATTCTGCTGAATCTACGTCCATTTCCGCCAAGTGGGAGGGGTCAAAAAGGAAGGGTGGGATCTGGTGCCCCCCATCCTAAAACTTCACCAGCCACCACTGCTTAAATCCGTCATGTCATCAGGTGATGCATTATCTGAAAAAAAATGTAAATCAATTCTTTATGATTTACAGTGCATCATTTTCATTTTAGGACATGTAGCTCATCATTATAAGTAATGATATCTGATCTCTTCCATCTCTGAGAGCTAGCAAAAAATATGCAGTCTTCATTACTTGTAAGTTTATAACTTATTTTACAAGTACATAATATACTGCATAAGAAATGTAAGCTGGTGGAAATTGTAAAACATATAAATAAGGATACAGATTTGTTTAACCAGATAACACTTCAGCACAGTTGGTAAATATTTTTTAGTAATGTTTAATGCATTTTAAAGTAAACCTGCACTGGGTATACCTTTTGTACTAGGTAACTGTAGCTGATCTGTGGTGTGTCCCGACTATCTCTAATTCCAGTCACCCACCACAGTCATCGGCCAATAACAAAGCATAGAGGACAAAAATACAACTTGCTACCTGGCTTTTAGGGCTCCAGCAGCCCTTATAGTGCTAGCAAGTTATATATCTAAATTCCAGGCTGGAGAAAACTTACCTTGCAGTGTGTCCCCCTCCACACTGCAAGTGTTGAATACTTATTTTGTCTATGGGTTGATCTTATTCCTCACTTCCTAGCAGTCAGTGCTTTCTTCCACTATCCCCGGCTACCAGGATGTGGTACAGCCTTCAACACCATCTTTTACAGTGCAAAACCACTGTTCTTGCACTGTATGTGATGACTATGGATGGGCGAATGGTTTGGCCTGAGCATGAGCTCGACAAACACCCGCATTATTGGGGCATTCAACCATTTGTTCGGCCCACCGAATGACACAATGCACAGCGCCGCTGCACCGTGCATTAGAAGCCCTGATTGGGCAAAGCTTTCATTGCTTTAGCCAATCAGGGCACAGAGCACTGTCAGAGCCATGATTGGAGAAAGTAATGATGACTCTATCCAATCATGGCTCATTGCTTTTAGTCAAACCCCACACTATAAAAGTATTCTTTCAATAGTGGGCATTTGTAGTGTGATATCGGCGTGGAGAGAGATAGAACAGGGCTCTGTTCAGTGCTACTAGAGAGTTAGTGTGCTATTCTGATTCTATTGCCAGTGTAGAATATCAGTTTAGTGTGAATCTAGTGATAGTTCAGTCAGTGTGAGTGTGGTGACCATTAATTTTTACATTAGTGTCAGTTTAGTTTGTCAGGGCAGGTTTACTGCAGTATATTTCTGTGCCTTTTAACACAGTGTATTTCAGTGCGTTAGTGCACATTTACCGTAGTGTATTTCAGTCCGTTACTGCATGTTTAATGCAGTATATTTGTGCATTACTGTGCATTTAACGCAGTATATTTCTGTGCGTTACTGCACATTTAACGCAATACATTGCAGTGCGTCAGTGCAGTTTTACTGCAGTATATTGTAGTGTGTCAGTGTAGTGTCTGTTTAGTGAGTACTCATGCTTAAGTGCACCGAACACCACTTTCCATTGATTAAAGTGCATCCACGTACACATTGCCACATCTTTATTACATTTTGTTAATAAGCAACCCCCCCCCCACCCTATCATATCTGGGAAGCCAACATGGAGACGCAGACATTCCCATGGCACTGTGAAGGGGCCAGCAGTGTACGTGTCCACAGGCAAAGGTGGATGTGGTCAGTCCTCAGACAGGGCATTATTTCCTCTGTTTAGTGATGTTTCCCATGCTATTCAGCCACAGCATGCAGAGGTGGACTTGCTTACTAAACCATCCTCATCCTCCTCATCCTCCATCACTCAAGCACAGACTAATGCGCAGTCCACTGCAGCTGCCAGAGTGGCTTATTCTTCCTCCTTGTCCAGAGCTATTCCTGCTATAGCCCCAGCATCAGGCATGGAGGAGTCAGCTGAGTTATTTGAACACAGCGTCAGCCACTTGCACCTTGACGATACACAGTCATTACTTGATTCAGATGTTGGTTCTGACTTTGAGGAAGGTAGGAACATGAGCCTACAGAGAGGGAAGAACACTGGTATGCAAATTGGCAGTCATGTTCCCCCAGCCGCAGCGTATTGCCAAGTTGCATCCAGCAATAATGAGGATGGAGGAGATGATGATGATAAGGTCACTGATGTGACTTGGGTGCCGGATAGAGCAGAGGAGGAAAGTGAAGGTGAGGAACAACCACAATGAGGCAGCCATCATGGAAGAGTAGAGAGCAGCCATCCTATTTCATCACATTGTGGAGCGGTTATCTCCCGGCCCATGTCCTACAGCTCAGCTGCCTGGGTCTTTTTTAGCACATGTGCAGCCGATCGAACTGTTGCAATTTGCAAACTTTGTCTCAAGCACGTCAAGCATGGCAAAAACACCAGCCATTTGGGTACCACATGCTTGACACGGCATTTAACCTCCCACCACTCAGCCTTTTGGCCCCCCACCACTCAGCCCCGAAAGCCACACAAAAGGGACATAATTCTGTTCCTCCTCCTTATTCACTTTAGTCTACCCCCGCTATACCTCATGACCTCTCAGCAGTCTCCACTGACAGCGATGATGGTATAGTGCAGGATGTCCCTTGCAGCACATCTGCCATTAGCACACCTCCAGCTGTAGACCATAGCCAGCAAATTTCTCTGCCCCATCTGCTGCAGCAAAAAGAAAATTCACTGCCACCCACATGCCTAGCGTCTAAATGCAAGCTTGTCAAAGCTGCTGGCTTTACAAATCCTGCCTTTCCGTCTGGTGGATTCTGCCCCCTTCCATGAATTTGCAGAATGTGCTGTACCACAATGGCAAGTTCCCAGACGCTATTTCTTTTCACGTAAGGCCATTCCAGCTCTGTACCATCATGTGGAAGGCAATGTTGTGGCATCTTTGGGCAAGGCAGTCAGCCGCAAAAGTCTGCGTTACTGCTGACTAGGGATAAGCCGTCACCCCCCGGTTCGGTTCGCGGCAGAACATGGCAAAAAATTTGTGCGAACACCGTTAAAGTCTATGGGACACGAATGTGAAAAATCAAAAGTGCTAATTTTAAAGGCTAATATGCAAGTTATTGTCAGAAAAAGTGTTTGGGGACCCGGGTCCTGCCCCAGGGGACACGTATCAATGCAAAAAAAAGTTTTAAAAACGGCCGTTTTTTCGTGAGCAGTGATTTTAATAATGCTTAAAGTGAAACAATAAAAGTGAAATATTCCTTTAAATATCGTGCCTGGGGGGGGGGTGACTATAGCATGCCTGTAAAGTGGCGCATTTTTCCCATGTTTAGAACAGTCCCTGCACAAAATGACATTTCTAAGGGAATAAAAGTCATTCAAAACTGCTTGCGGCTGTAATGTAATGTCGGGTCCCGGCAATATAGATGAAAATCATTGAGAAAAACGGCATGGGTCCCCCCTCCCCCCCCAGCGCATTACCAGGCTTTGGGTCTGGTATGGATATTAAGGGGAACCCCGCACCAAATAAAAAAAAAAAGGCGTGGGGCCCCCAGGCCCTATATACTCTGAACAGCAGTATACAGGTGGTCCCCAGGTTACAAACAAGATAGGGACTGTATATTTGTTCTTAAGTTGATTCTGTTTGTAATTTGGAACATTTTAAGTGTAGCTCCAGCCAAAAAATTTATTTTTAAGCGTTTTAGATAACATAGGGAAGGGTTATCACCCTTGTAACATTTGTTTTGCTGTCTGTGCCCCTGTTCAGAAGATTTCACTTCACTTTCTGTCCCAATGACAATTGGATTTTGAAAATTTTGGATTATTAGGGAAACAAGGATTGGTGATAAAGCATCAGTGGAGACACCTTTTTCCCATATGAACTCCTACAGGAGAGAATTTCCCTTCCTATGGGATAGATTTCCTTTCACTTCCTGTTGTCTCCCTTCATTTGTAAGTAGGAGTCATTTGTAAGTCAGATGTTTGAAAACAGGGGACCGCCTGTATATACTATAGGACCTACCCTATACATAAATGCAGAAAATTGGGCCTTAGGTGTTGGTGGTACCAGAACACTGTAAGCCCTCACAGTTACTCTTGGTAGGCGCTGGAATGGGCCCTGCTGTGAAATATTATATCAAAAATTGTACTTACATGCCCCTGTTAAACAGGGGCAGAAAAATTGGGCCTTAGGCAGTGGTGGCACAACACTGTAAAGTCTCACAGATACTCTTGTTGAGCTCAGGAACGGGCCCTGCTGTGAAATATTAGATCAAAAACTGTAATTACGTGCCCCTGTTTAACAGGGGCAGAAAAATTGGGCATTAGGCAGTGGTGGTGGTGCCACAACACTGTAACCCCTCACAGATTCTCTTGTTGAGCGCAAGAACGAGCCCTGCTGTGAAATATTAGAGCAAAAATTGTAATTACGCGCCTCTGTTAAACACGGGCAGAAAAAATGGGCCTTAGGCAGTGGTGGTGGTGCCGTGAACCAAAAATATTCTTAGAGGCTATCATCATGAAGATTGAGGAGGAATAGGATAGTCACTCTGCATAATAGGATAGTCACTCAGCATATGCAGTCTTCAAGGGATCCCACATCCATAGAAAAATCAATCGGTTACATCAGCATCAGGTGTTGCTGGTGATCCAAGACTGATTCATTTTTATGAATGTGAGACTGTGGACAGGCACACTCTGTGATCGGTTACAAAGCCTCCAGCAGTACTAAATGTGCGTTCAGAAAGAACGCAGGATGCAGGACAGGCCAGTAGCTCAATTGTATATTGAGCAAGCTCTGGCCAGTGGTCCATCCTCAAGACCCAGTAACCCAGTGGATGCTCTGTTGGAAAGGTCTCCAAGTCGGATCTTGCCCCTAGATATTCCTGCACCATGTAATTCAGACGCTGGCGATGGTTGCTGGAACTGATCAGACCTTGGCGCTGAGGACTGAAGAATTGTCTGAAGGCATGAGTCAGCCGGCCACCATCTCCACTGCTCTTTCTGTGACTGAACGAAGCCTCAGCAACACGTTGTCCAGCACCAGGAAGTTGTAACCTCCCAGGCTCTGGAAACGCATTGCACAAACCTTTATGCAAGGCCTCTCGAAGATGTTTCATCCTCTGCTCCCTCTGCGAAGGCTGGATAAGTTCTGCAACCTTACCCTTGTAATGTGGATCAAGAAGGGTTGCCAGCCAGTAATGATCCCTCTCCTTGATACCACGAATCCTAGGGTCCTTTCGCAGGTTTTGCAGGATCAGGGAGGTCATGCAGCGTAAGTTTGCAGAGGCATTCGGTCCTGAGTCCTCTGGATCACTAAGGATCACATGATCCTCAACCACCTCCTCCCAGCCACGTACAACTCCATGGGTTTCTGGGGACTGAAAACGATCCCTTGAAGACTGCTGCTGATGCTGAGTGTTATCCTCCACCTCCATGCTGACACAATCCTCCTCCTCCTGTATGATCGACTAGCCCGCAGGAATACTATCTGGATAAAGAGGGCCTTGAGAGGTAAGGAAGTCCTCCTCCCGCTGTTCTACCTCAAGTGCCCTGTCCATTATTCCACAAAGCGTGTGCTCCAACAGGAAGACAAGAGGGACAGTATCACTAATGCATGTACTGTCACTGCTCACAATCCTCCCGGCCTCCTCAAATGGTGACAGGACAGTGCATGCATCCTTGATCAGTAGCCACTGGCGTGGCAAAAAAAAGCCAAGTTACCCTGACCCTGTCCTGGTGCCATACTCACACAGGTACTCATTGATGCCACTCTGCTGTATGTGCAGCCACTGCAGCATTGCCAACATTGAATTCCACCTGGTGGGCATGTCACAAGTGAGGCGGTTCTTGGGCAGGTTGCATTCCCTTTGAAGGTCAGCCAGCCGAGCACTGGCCTTATATGACCAGCGGAAATGACCACAGACTTTCCTGGCCTGCCTCAGGAGATCCTGTAAGCCTGGGTACCTGCTCAAGAACTGCTGCACCACCAAATTCAGGACGTGAGCCAAACAGGGAACATGGGTCAAGTGTCCCTGTCGGAGGGTGGAGAGGAGGTTGGTGCCATTGTAGCACACAACCATTCCTGGCTGAAGCTGGCGTGACGTCAACCACTTCTGAGCCTGCCCCTGCAGAGCTGACAGAATTTCTGCCCCAGTGTGGCTCCTGTCCCCTAGGCAGACCAACTTGCATGGCATCTTTTTGCCTGAGTTCTTGTGTAGCCCCTTGAATGCCTACGGAGCACCGCTGGTTCAGAGGACAAATCTGCAGAGGAAGAGGCCATAGAGGAAGAAGAAGAGGAAGGGGTGGAAGAGAGAGCTGTGGCAGAATCACCACTAGCATTTTGGAGGCGTGGTGGCGGAACAAGCTCCAACAATACTGTACCCTGTCCTGCATCCTTCCCAGCTGCCAGCAGAGTTACCCGGTGCGCCGTGAAAGAAAGGTAACGTCCCTGTCCATGCCTGCTGGACCATGAGTCAGCAGTAATATGCACCTTACTGCTGACTGCCCTGTCCAACGAGGCCAAGACATTGCCTTCCACATGCTGGATGAGAGACGGCCTTCTGTGAAAAGAAATGGCGTTTGGGAACCTGCCACTGAGGTACCGCACATTCACGAAAGGGGGCAGAGTCTACAAGCTGATAAGGCAGCAGTTGCTAGCAATTTGGCCAAGCTAGCATTCAGACACTGAGCATGTGGATGGCTGGGACCGAAATTCTTTCAGCGGTTTAGCAACTGGGGTAGGGAAATTTGCCTGCTAAAATCGGATGTTGGTGTACCGCTAGCAGATTGGCCGCACGTACTTGGGACACCTATTTCTATACCTTCATTCCTCTCAGTGCAGGTTTCTGAGAGGACTGGAGGTATAGTGGGGTTGGAGATCCCAGCTGATGAGGAGCAAGGAGAGGTCCGCCTTGTTCTTTGATGTGGGTCTTAAGTGCTGTTGCCAACGGACTGCATGGGAGGTCGTCATATGTCTGGTCAAGCATGTGGTGCCCAAGCGGCTGCTGTTTTGGCCACGCTTGATACGCTTCAGATATATGTTGCAAACAGCAACGGTGCGATCTGCTGCACACATGTCAAAAAAGGCCCACACCAAAGAACTTTTCAAAATATGCGGGGAGTCAGCAGCGCCCTGCACCTGCTTAGCTCTGCGGTGTGATGCAATAGGGTGGCTGCCCTTAAGCTGCCCCCTGGAGGGCATCCTGCCTCGTTGGAGATGTGCCTCCTCCTCCTCCTCTCTTCTATCAGGCACCCAAGTAGAGTCAGTGACCTCATCATCCCCTCTCTCCTTGTCACTGGAGCAAACTTGGCAGTATGCTGCAGCTGGGGGAACATGACTGCCAGTTTCTTGTCCTTCTTGGGCACCCCCTCTCTAGGCTCACGTTACTTCCTTCCTCAACCTGAATGAATGAATGAATGAATGATTTATAAAGCGCTGCAATTGCGAACTGAATCGCCTCAAGGCGCTAGATGTATTCTCTGTAGCCAGCTTCTAGAAAAGGAAGGTCTTTAGTTTTTTCCTGAGGGCCTGGTGGTTTCCTTCCATGCGGAGGTTGGTTGGGAGAGCATTCCATAGTCGAGGTCCTTGGACTGCAAATCTACGTTCTCCTTTTGCTTTGTAGCGGTATTTGGGAATGAGGAGGAGGTTTTGGTTAGCTGATCGAAGACTGCGATTCGGTGTGTAGTGTTTTATTTTTTTCCCGGAGATATTGCGGAGCGTTTCCTTGTATGCATTTATGGGTGAGGCAGAGGGTCTTGAATATGATCCGATTCTTCACAGTTAGCCAATGTAGGCTTTTTAGGGATGGGGAGATGGATTCCCAGGGCTTTTTTCCTGTTAACAGTCTTGCCGCCGTATTTTGAATGAGTTGCAAGCGCGCAAGCTGATATTGGGGTAGACCTACGTAGAGGGAATTTGCGTAGTCGAGTGGGTACCATCATTGGAGCCTTCAAATCGCTGCGCATCCTCTTGCAGCATTTACTAGACACTGTGTTCGAATAGTTCGGGGGACTCCTCCGTGCATGATGGTGGGGCTAGGGAAGGAGTGACTGTTGACATGGAGCCGATGGGATAGGCCGCTTTGGCAGCTGCATTGCAGGCAAACTACTCTGAGCCTGAGTGAGAGAGGATGAGGAGGATGAGGACAGCTTTGTTATCCATTCCACCAACTCTTCTGCATGTTGTGGCTCAATAACACGGCCAGCTGCAGAAAAAAAGGACAAGCGTGCCCACGTGCTGAGGATGCACCGTGTCCATGACCAGCACTATTGACTGTAGACACAGAGCCTGCTTGCCCTCTTTTAGTGGCCTGTGAGCATCTGCCTCTCCTTGGTGGCCTTCCAGACATGCTGTAAATTTTGTTTAGCAAGACCACACTACACTGTATTGTGTACTGTCTACGCCACCAGAAAAGTGGTGGCAACTGCACTAGGGGTGTACGGTATTGTGTACACCACCAGAAGTCTAATAGCAACTATGGGTGCACTGTATGTATTGTGTACTGTGTACACCACCAGAAAAGTAGTAGCAACTGCACTAGGGATGCACGGTACTGTGTACACCACCAGAAGTCTAATAGCAAGTATGGGTGCACTGTATGTATTGTGTACCGTGTACACCACCAGAAAAGTAGTTGCAACTGCACTATGGGTGCACGGTACTGTGTACACCAACAGAAGTGTAATAACAACTATGGGTGCACTGTATGTATTGTGTACACCACCAGAAAAGTAGTAGCAACTGCACTAGGGGTGCACGGTATTGTGTGCACCACCAGAAGTCTAATAGCAACTATGGGTGCACTGTATGTATTGTGTACTGTGTACACCACCAGAAAAGCAGTAGCAACTGCACTAGGGGTGCACGGTACTGTGTACACTAACAGAAGTGTAATACCTATGGGTGCACTGTATGTATTGTGTACTATGTACACCACCAGAAAAGTAGTAGCAACTGCACTATGGGTGCACGGTACTGTGTACACCAACAGAAGTGTAATAACAACTATGGGTGCACTGTATGTATTGTGTACACCACCAGAAAAGTAGTAGCAACTGCACTAGGGGTGCACGGTATTGTGTACACCACCAGAAGTCTAATAGCAACTATGGGTGCACTGTATTTATTGTGTACTATGTACACCACCAGAAAAGTAGTAGCAACTGCACTAGGGGTGCACGGTATTGTGTACACCAGAAGTCTAGTAGCAACTATGGGTGCACTGTATGTATTGTGTACTGTGTACACACACCAGAAAAGTAGTAGAAACTGCACTAGGGGTGCACGGTACTGTGTACACTAACAAAAGTGTAATAACTATGGGTGCACTGTATGTATTGTGTACTGTGTATACCCCCAGAAAAGTAGTAGCAACTGCACTATGTGTGCACGGTACTGTGTACACCAACAGAAGTGTAATAACAACTAGGGGTGCACTGTATGTATTGTGTACACCACCAGAAAAGTAGTAGCAACTGCACTAGGGGTGCACAGTATTGTGTACACCACCAGAAGTCTAATAGCAACTATGGGTGCACTGTATGTATTGTGTACTGTGTACACCGCCAGAAAAGTAGTAGCAACTGCACTAGGGGTGCACGGTACTGTGTACACCAACAGAAGTGTAATAACAACTATGGGTGCACTGTATGTATTGTGTACTGTGTACACCACCAGAAAAGTAGTAGCAACTGCACTATGGGTGCATGGTACTGTGTACACCGCCTGAAGTATATTAGAAAAAGTACACCAGGAATGGCCTGCAGTCAGATATAGGCTTGGCTACACTGGATGCAGTGTGTGTGTGTATATATATATATATACACACACACACACATACATACATATATATATATATTATTATTATTATACAGGATTTATATAGCGCCGACAGTTTACGCAGCGCTTTACAACATTAGGGCAGACAGTACAAGTACAATACAATTCAATACAATATATATACACACACATACACGAGACGGACTGTATTATATATATATATATATATATATATATATATATATATATATATATATTAAATACACTGCAGCTAATTGAATAAACTGCCTGCCTGAAGTATATTAGAAAAAGTACACCAGGAATGGCCTGCAGTCAGATATAGCTAAACTGGATGCAGTGTATATTTTATATATATATATATATATATATATATATATATATATATATATATACATACACACACTGTATACACGAGACTGACTGTATATAATAGTCTTTTATATCCTCCCTAATCACATCAAGGTTTTAGAGCAGCCAGACTCACACAACACACTACACGTGCAGGCTGCCTTATTTAGTGTGGGACGTGGACTTAGTCCCCCTGAGCCATAATTGGCCAAAGGCACCCTGCCTTTGGCCAATTATGGCTCTCTTAGCTGAGGGCGCTGGGATTGGCCAAAGCATGCAAGTCATGGTGCATGCTTTGACCAATCATCATAAAGCAATGCACTGCGCTCCCGCAGTGCATTACGGGGCGTTACGCGACGCTTAAGTTTGGCGCGAACGCCCCATAATGTTCGGTTTTCAACGAACGGGCGAACAGGCAATATTCGAGTCGAACTCATGTTCGACCCGATCATAAAGCTCATCCCTATTCCTAGGATGACAACCCCTGGATTCACACCAGGAAACATATGCCTTCCAGACTCTAAAATAAATGACTCTGGAAGCTGGCTTCCTTGCATTAATCAAGGTAGATACAGTCAGGTCCATAAATATTGGGACATCGACACAATTCTAATCTTTTTGGCTCTATACACCACCACAATGGATTTGAAATGAAATGACTAAGATGTGCTTTAACTGCAGACTTTCAGCTTTAATTTGAGGGTATTTACATCCAAATCAGGTGAACGGTGTAGGAATTACAACAGTTTGTATATGTGCCTCCCACTTTTTAAGGGACCAAAAGTAATGGGACAGATTAACAATCATCCATCAAACTTTCACTTTTTAATACTTGGTTGCAAATCCTTTGCAGTCAATTACAGCCTGAAGTCTGAAACGCATAGACATCACCAGACACTGGGTTTCATCCCTGGTAATGCTCTGCCAGGTCTTTACTGCAACTGTCTTCAGTTCCTGCTTGTTTTGGGGGCATTTTCCCTTCAGTTTTGTCTTCAGCAAGTGAAATGCATGCTCAATCGGATTTAGGTCAGGTGATTGACTTGGCCATTGCATAACATTCCACTTCCTTCCCTTGAAAAACTCTTTGGTTGTTTTCACAGTATGCTTCGGATCATTGTCCATCTGCACTGTGAAGCGCCGTCCAATGAGTTCTGAAGCATTTTGCTGAATATGAGCAGATAATATTGCCCGAAACACTTCAGAATTCATCCTGCTGCTTTTGTCAGCAGTCACATCATCAATAAATACAAGAGAACCAGTTTCATTGGCAGCCATACATGCCCACGCCATGACACTACCACCACCATGCTTCACTGAAGAGGTGGTATGTTTTGGATCAATAGCAGTTTCTTTCCTTCTCCATACTCTTCTCTTCCCATCACTCTGGTACAAGTTGATCTTGGTCTCATCTGTCCATAGGATGTTGTTCCAGAACTGTGAAGGCTTTTTTAGATGTTGTTTGGCAAACTCTAATATGGCCTTCCTGTTTTTGAGGCTCACCAATGGTTTACATCTTGTGGTGAACCCTCTGTATTCACTCTGGTGAATTCTTCTCTTGATTGTTGACTTTGACACACATACACCTACCTCCTGGAGAGTGTTCTTGATCTGGCCAACTGTTGTGAAGGGTGTTTTCTTCACCAGAGAAAGAATTCTTCGTTCATCCACCACAGTTGTTCTCCGTGGTCTTTCAGGTCTTTTGGTGTTGCTGAGCTCACCGGTGCGTTCTTTCTTTTTAAGGATGTTCCAAACAGTTGATTTGTCCACACCTAATGTTTTTGCTATCTCTCTGATGGGTTTGTTTTGTGTTTTCAGCCTAATGATGGCTTGCTTCACTGAGAGTGACAGCTCTTTGGATCTCATATTGAGAGTTGACAGCAACAGATTCCAAATGCAAATAGCACACTTGAAATTAATTTTGGACCTTTTATCTGCTCCTTGTAAATGGCATAATGAGGGAATAACACCTGGCCATGGAACAGCTGAGCAGCCAATTGTCGCATTCTTTTGGTCCCTTAGAAAGTGGGAGCCACATATACAAACTGTTGTAATTCCTACACTGTTCACCTGATTTGGATGTAAATACCCTCAAATTAAAGCTGAAAGCTGCAGTTAAAGCACATCTTGTTCGTTTCATTTCAAATCCATTGTGGTGGTGTAAAGAGCCAAAAAGATTAAAATTGTGTTGATGTCCCAATATTTACGGACCTGACTGTATCACTGAGCCTGAAAGCCCACAATTCTTCAGAATGTGGGTTTCAATAGCCAAACCGTTAAATTTACCGCTTCTAAAGTAGGATGGAACACTGATCCCTGCGATAGTAGGTCTGGACGTGGTGGTAGGGGCCAAGGGGCCCCTACCACCATCTTTACTATTTCTGCATACCAAGATCTTCCGGGCCACGCTAGGGCCAAAAGAACTACCGACTTCCTTTCCCGATTGATCCTGCGAAGAAGTCGAGGTAGAAGCTGAATAGGAAGGAATGCATAAATCAGTGAGAACTGATCCCACGGGGTCACCAACGCATCTGTTCCACATGCGAGTGGATCCCTTGTTCTTGACACAAAGTTTTTGACTTTGTTGTTGAACCTGGATGCAAACAGAGCTACATCCGGGATCCCTCATCTCTGGCATATAGCCAGGAAGATGTCGGGGTGAAGGGACCATTCCCCCAAAAACAACTGCTGGCGACCTAAGTAGTCTGCCTGCCAGTTCTATACCCCTGGAATAAAGATTGCTGATATGCACGGCCCATGTTTTTCTGCCCAGGTTAGATTATGGCTTACCTCTCCCTGGGCTGCCTGACTTCTGGTGCCCCCTTGGTGATTGATATAAGCCACTGCTGTGGCATTGTCGGATTAAATCCTGACAGGAGACTTCTGCAACCTGAATGTCCAGGCCCTTAGGGCCAGATGCGCTGCCTAAATCTCTAGAATGTTGATGGGCAAGGTCCTTTCAGTTCTGGACCATTTCCTCTGGACAGATGCCTCTTCCAGGACTGCTCCCAAACCTGAAAGGCTGGCATCTGTTGTTACCACCTTCCAGGTAACCGGAAAGAAGGATTTTCCCTTCTGCAGATTCTCGGGTATCCTCCACCAACTGAGGCTCTGGTGCACTTTTGGCGACAAACGCATTGGAAAATCTAGTGCTTGAACCTTCTTGTTCCAGGCCGATAGGATACTGTTTTGCAGCAGTCTCGAATTAAACTGAGCATAGGGAACTGCTTCAAATGAAGCCACCATCTTCCCCAACAACCTCATACAAAGGTGAATGGAAGGACCCTACTTCTCTCTCACCACCTGGACCAGCTGCTTTATTTAGCTGATCTTTGCCTGGGGTAAAAACACCTTCTTCTGGGCTGTATCTATAACCAGACCCAAGTACTCTAATCTTACTGGCTTTAAAGAAGATTTCTCTAGGTTGAGGATCCAACCTAGGTATTCCAGGTAGTTGACTGTGGTGACCATGCTTTGGTCCAAGCGGGCTACCAACCGGTCTATCAAGAGCAGGTCGTCCAGGTACGCTATTATTGTTATATCTTGAGTCCATAATCTGGCCAGAGGAAGGGCCAGAAGTTTTGTAAACACCCTAGGTACAGTAGCTAGACTGAAAGGCAAGGCTACAAACGGAAAATTACGTTTTTCTACTTCGGTGAGCGGGAAAAATAGGTACATGCAGGTATGCAACCTTGATGTCGTTTGATGCCAGAAGTTCTCCTTGTAGGATGGAGACTACTGATCAAATTGATTACATGCGAAAAGAGCAAATTTTCAGGTACCGGTTTAGATCTGAGATCTAGAATGGGTCTGACATCCCTATTTGGTTTTGGCACCGTGAAAAGGTTTGAATAAAACCCCAACCCCTGCTCTTCCATGGGGACCACCATGATCACTTTTTGGGACAAAAGTCGGTTTAACGCTAGAAAGAGAGACTTCTTTTTCTCTGGATCTTTGGGGACATTTGACCTGAGGAAACGAGGAGACGGAAATTTTCGGAACTCTAGTTTGAGAACTGCAGAAGTCTTCCCCCCACTCGAGCAAGCGGGGGGGGGGGGGGGCGCCCCTTCATAAAGAGGCTTTAGCGTTCTGTCTTATGGGTTTCCTCCCCCAGGATTTCTTTTGTCCCTGGGGTTGACCCTGAGGTTTACCTCTTGAACCTGACGGTGGAGGCTGTCGCGACTGCCTGGAGGCTGATGCCCATGGCACTGGAGAAAGAGCCCGTTTAAATAAGGGACGTTTACTCTTTTTCTTAACTGGCAAAAGGGTACTTTTCCCACTTGATATTTTTTGGATATATGTCCAAATCCTCCCCATACAGCTTTTCACTGCGGAAAGGAAAACCAGTCAGGAGAAGGCGCTTCGGCTGACCAACTTTTCAACCATATGTACCAACCCAAGCGTAAGGCGAGAGGTTTGAAGAATAGAATCTCTGATTGCGTCAATTGCAAAACACAAAGCCACTGGCAGCTCAGCTAACTCCTGGGCCTGCTGTTCAGGGAACACCTTGAGCACCTGTTTCAAATGGTCTCTCAAGGATTAACATACCCCAATTGCCGCCACTACAGGTTGAGCCACTGAACCTGCCAAGGAGAAAATGTGACAGGAATTCCAATTTTTTATCAGTTGGATCCCTAAGCATTTGCGCATTGTCAACTGGACAAGTCAAACTTTTATTCACAGAGGATATAGCAGCGTCAATTGCTGGTATACTCCACATCTTAGTAAATTTTTCCTCCATAGGATAAAGTGTTGAAAACTTTTTAGGAGGGAAAAAATGCTTATCTGGGTGATCCCACTCAGAATACATAAGCTTTTATAGTAATGAGAGGACAGGAAAGGCACGCAAGGCTTGAGGAGGCTATAGTGAACACAAACAGGAAGTGGGCTCTTCAACCGACTCTGTTAAAGGTAGCTTAAATGTGTGAGCGGACCATTTCAGTAAGAGAATGCACCAGCAACTTCTCAGCATGTGAAGCTGAAGAAGGTCCTTCCCCACTTGATCCCTCGGAAGAGGGATCATCAGCCTCTTCACGGTCTCCTGAGAGGAATTCATCTTCCCCCTCCCACTGTTTCTCTGTTTGAGGATCCTGGGTGGTAGGGGACCTAATGCGTTTTCTTCTACTCTGTGAGAATGCGATTAAAGCCACTAATCTTTCCTACAATCCACTCATAGCTGAGAAAAAAAACCTGCTCAGTTATACAGACAGGGGCTGAAGTGTCGTAAGCAATTGCAGCCCCTGATGACCCCGATGGCTCACTCTGACCAGCCTCCCTATGTCTTTCAGGGGGTGATGGAGTTGCAGAGGGAGGGTCCTTAGGGCCTGAGGGTGACCCCTTTGTGCCCTTGGTTTTTGTGGTATTTGTACCACCCCCTCTGGTCATAGGGCTAAGCACAAACGCAGAGGTACTACCAAAAAAATGCACCCACTGCTGAGCAATAGTCCAGCAACTGCTGCTGCTATTAAGCTCAGCCTGATGCTTAAGTAAACGTGCCTGGGAATGCCTACACGCACAAGCCACCCGTGTGCTCTGTGTCCCTCCTTTAGCTGTATGCACCTGAAAAAGGGTGCATTTTTATAGCTACACAGCCCTCGTAGAAGCTGAAGCACGGCAACGTCGCTAAGCCCCGCCCCCTTCCACCCACATGCCCCCCCCTCATCTATTTCAAATTAGACTGTTTTCCCGCGTGAGCAGGCACAGGATCGCATGGAGGAGGGCTGGGGTTGAGAAGAGATGCCGATGGGAAACGTAGGAATGGTGACGGGAGCGGCGCGGCACACCGTTGAATGATGCCATGCTCCCTTTGCCTCCTGGAGTGAAGCTATCCAGGTGGGGGGACATTCCATGGAGAAAAAAAACCCCTTCCCACGTCTTACCTGGAGCTTGGGCCGGAGGAAGCATGCAGCTTGTGACACAGAGCAAGACTGACAAGCATGGAATCAGGTACGTGCTCTTGACAGCCCCCGGTGGTGACTATAGGCATGACAACATTTACTTTAAAGGAGAAAACCCACAAGAATTAGAAAAATTCCTTAGGAATCTCCCTTACCTTTACCAGCTGCAGGGTTCTGTGGTAACAAACCCAATCTTCACCACTCACGGTGGGCACCGTTAAAAAACGTTCAGGGGCTGGGGCCCCTTTTTAACCGGGGATCCACAGCACCCCACCAGGAATATGGTTGAAAAAAACAAATACTGGATCCCGGGGTCCTGCTCTTTAAAAAGAGAAGCGTTACAGGCAAAACCTTGTTTCTTTGGACACAAGGCCTGGGTACCATTCAATTCGGCCTAGAAAAGACATTTTGAATGGATCCGGTTGCATAGCTTGCCCCAGCAACGAATATTCCAGCGGAGCTCAGCACAGCACATCTTTACTCGTGACCAACACCTAAGACACTGGCGAATAAACTGAGGTACTCCCGGTAAGAGGAGGGGTTATATGGGCAATTGTTTAGGGTGTGCCAGTGTGCACTGTGGCTCTGTGTCCCATGATGTACGATAAAGAAATATGGCACAACAGTGACATTACCAAGAACTGGACGTCCCTCCAAAATTGATGAAAAGACGAGAAGAAAACTGGTCAGGGAGGCTGCCAAGAAGCCTACAGCAACACTAAAGGATCTGCAGGAATATCTGGCAAGTACTGGCTGTGTGGTTCATGTGACAACAACCTCCCGTATTCACCAAAAGAACACCATACCCACAGTGAAGCATGGTGGTGGAAGCATCATGCTTGGGGGCTGTTTTTCTTCAGCTGGAACAGGAGCCTTAGTCAAGGTAGAGGGAATTATAAACGGTTCCAAATACCAGTAAATATTGGCACAAAACCTTCCGGCTTCTGATAGAAAGCTTAACATAAAGAGGAACTTTATCTTTCAGCATGACAACCACCCAAAGCATACATCCAAATTAACAAAGGAATGGCTTCACCATAAGAAGAATAAAGTTTTGGAATGACCCAGATCTGAATCTGATTGAAAATCTGTGGGGTGATCTGAAGAGGGCTGTACACAGGAGATGCCCTTGCAATCAGACTGATTTGGAGTGTTTTTGCAAAAAAAGTGGGCAAATATTACCAATTCAGGATGTGCCATGCTGATAGACTCATACCAAAAAATACTGAGGGGGTTAATTACTAAAGGCAAATCCACTTTGCACTGCAAGTGCACTTGGAAGTGCAGTCGCTTTAGATATGAGGGGGTCATGCAAGGAAAAAAAAAACAGCATTTTTGCTTGTACATTATTGGATGATAAAACCAGCAGAGCTTCCCCTCATCTCAGATATTCCCCCCCAGAACTAACGCGACTACACTTCCAAGTGCAATTGCAGTGCACTTTTAGTGCAAAGTGGATTTGCCTTTAGTAAGTAACCCCCTGAGTTCTGTAATAAAATCAAAGGGTGCTTCAACAAAGTATTAGTTTAACCACTTGCTTACAGGGCACTTAAACCCCCCTCCTATCCAGACCAATTTTCAGCTTTCAGCGCTGATGCACTTTGAATGACAATTGCGCGGTCATACAACACTGTACCCAAATGAAATTTTTATCATTTTTTTCACCACAAATAGAGCTTTCTTTTGGTGGTATTTGATCACCTTTGCAGTTTTTACTTTTTGTTAAAAAAATGTAAAAAACTGAATAAAAAAAAAATAAAAAATTTATTTTTTTATATTTTGTTATAAAAAATTTAAAACGGGTCATTTTTCTCCTTCATTGATGTACGCTGATGAGGTGGCAGTGATGGGCACTGATGGGTGGCAGTGATGGGCAGCACTGCCAGGTGGCACTGATTGGCACTACAGGTGGGCATTGATAGGTGGCACTTGTGGACATTGATAGGTGGCACTTGTTGGCACTGTTAGGTGGCACTGTGGGCACTGTTAGGTGGCACTGTTAGCTGGCACTATTATGGTGGCACTGATGAGGCAGATGTGCCTCTTCCACTTGGGGACCGATGTCCCTTACATCCGAGCCGGTGATCGGCTTTTTTTCTACTCACGCTGTCAGCGTGAGTAAAAAAAAAAACGATTACCGATCTTTTGTTTACATCATGTGATCAGCTGTCATTGGCTGACAGCTGATCACATGGTAAGGGGCCGGGACCGGCCCCTTACTCGGATCGGTGATCAGCCGAGTCTCAGTGACTCGGTGATCACAGCGCGCGCAGGGAGCATGCACAGGGGAGGCCGTCATAAGACGGCCTCCCGGGAATTAAGGTCCACGCTGTGGCCATCAGTCGGCCATAGCGCGGATGGCAGGTGGTTAAGGGTGTGCACACTTATGTAACCATATTATTTTCGTTTTTTGTTTTTACTTCCCTCCACCTAAAAGGTTTCATCTTATTTTTCAAATGTGTTGTACAGTTTATAGGACACATTAAAGGTGGAGACAATTCTGAAATTATTTATCTTTGTCTCATTTTTTACATCACACAAACCTGACATTTTAACAGGGGTGTGTAGACTTTTTATATCCACTGTATGTCCCATCCCTGCCAATCAGCAGTGCATATAGGGGGTTATTTACTAAAGGCAAATCCACTTTGCACTACAAGTGCACTTGGAAGTGCAGTCGCTGTATATCTGAGGGGGACATGCAAGGAAAATAAAAAACAGCATTTTTGCTTGTACATGATTGGATAATAAAATGAGCTTCCCCTCATATCTAAAGCGACTGCACTTACAAGTGCACTTGTAGTGCAAAGTGGATTTGCCTTTAGTAAATAAACCCTATAATGTAGAAAGGGTATGTCTAATTGGGCCTTGGTCCCTATACATTGGTTCAAAAGGCATCAAAGGCATGAGTTAGCGTTCTAGTAGGGGAAGGGAAAGTAGAAAGTGGTGGAGTTGGAGGCTCTTTTGGAATCCTATCATGGAGTAAACTATTCTACCATGCCTTAGTGAATTAGGTCATGTAGCACCAAACTGCAACAGCCGGCATGCATTAGCAGTTAAAAGCTAGGGTCAGAAAACCAGAATGGAGTAGAGACTTGATTGGCAATGGAGCTTTGTGAAGAGTGAAATGGTTGGGCCTACAGCAGGGGAGATTTCAAGTTCACCGGCGCATCCTTAAAACAGCAAGGCAGATGCTGTAATGGGGTTAGGTAGGCTGATTGTTTTACATTTATCCATTGCTTAAAAGCTTTATGCCTGCACGATGCACCACACCCTGCACATGAACTGCCATTTAATACAATTGTATCTCCGAGTTTCCCTATTCCCCTGCAGTTTTAGGTAAGCGAGGGCATAGTGTGGCATACTTTAGCTGGCTTGTGTGCCCAAAAAAATGTGGAGAAGAGGAAATGTTTTGATGAAAGAACTCTTGTTGTATGAATGTAGCCAACACTTGGGGGATGTACAACAGTCTGAGCAGTATGTCATCTTGATATTCCAGCACCAAATCAGGATAATCATAAAGTGCACTGCTCAAATCCTTTCAAACTTGTTGCAGGAGTGGTATGAAGTTAAGCGCATAGATTCTGGACAGGTCCTGTGGGATATATGTCCCCAAATATTTACTTGAATGGGGGCCCCATTGCAATGGAAAGCTAGCTCCAACCTTCCCCTCTGGTATTGAAATATTCAGGGCATCAGACTTTTGAAAGTTAATCCTAAAATTGGGAGCTTATAGTAGGATAGTGGAAGGCCATCTTGCCCAGGGGCTTTTTTAGGCTTCATATTAGCCATGGCCCAGGGAAAGTCCTCGCCGGGGATAGGGATTTCCATGGATCTGCAGTCTTTGCAGGACAGTTTGGTTCATGTAGCCAAAGCTAAAGTAGGCCGGTACGCAATCCAGTCTCCCCAAGTTAGAAATCTGTGGGTTCTTGTGCCACAGAAAGATATTATATATGTCTTGTAGAAGATGATAGAAATCACCAAAGGATATTTGGGGGATGCAAGTAGAGGCTACCCATTTATTGAAGGTGTATGCTAGCAGTTTATCACATTTGTTACCTGATTCATAAAATGTGTGTCTACATTTGGCTAAGGGGCCTTTACTTTACCCAGGAGAAACTCCTTAAAATAATCCCTTGCTGGTTTTAGCTAAAATTCAGGATCCCTATCCTGGGACTTATTTGTGTAAAAGCTGAGCTTGCTTAAAAGTGCTGTTTTTTTGCCATGTTTATGTAGGATCCCTCTAACAATGGAATATGCACAGTATATAAATCACCAGAACTCGTCTCTGGCACAGAATTAGTCTAGAAATACATCTGCAATTGGGAGACAAGGTCCTGGAAGATACTACAGTCTCGAAAAAGGCTTTCATTAAAGCTACATTGCTTAGCTTGGCATGTGGATATTTCAGAGATGTATAGCTTAAGCATTTATTGTTTTCTCTTAACCCATTACAACATGCATGTAACCTTACGATTCCACTAGTTTCACCATAATTACTTTACATACATCTTTTTTTTTTTCTCTACGTGTTGATTTATTTTTCTCCCCGTTGACTCATTTAGTCACAGTCAAGTCCCCATGGTCCTGGTATAAATCACTATCAAGCCAGTACATGCTGCTTTGTACATTTTGACCCCCTCCTCCACCTTGCTTCTACTTAATAAATGTTTATGGTTATTAACGAATGCTATAAAACTGATAGCACATTAACTGAAACCAAGTGTAAGGTTCTTTGTAAACCAGGCACGTGAGGAGCCTATCGTTTATTTCATACTGTACACACACACATAAATGCAGACAGCAACATATTAAGGGCCAGGAAAAAGAAAAAAAAAAAACACAACAAGCCTTACACATTGCTGTATATAAAATGTTAAATTGTATCAAATACTTACGGTAAATTTCCTTTTCTGATGCCAAACCACTAGTAATAATGGTCCGCCTCTTGACCACTCCCTCAGGACCAGTGAATAGCATAAAAAAAAGGAGTAGTTAGCCGCCCTCCCCTTCTTTGTAACAAGCTACATACTGAAACGCACAGGGTGGGCCTGTATGCGGCCATGGTTTGGTGTCAGGAAAGGAAAGTTACGGTAAGTGTTTTATATAAATACAATTATTTGATACATGGCAGCATACTAGTGATAAATAACTAGCTGACAGGGTGGGTGCTACTTACTAAACCAATCTACTAATTAGGATAAGACTGAAGGACTTAGTCTTATGAATAGTCCTTCCTACAAAGTCCACTGATGACAAGTCACCTGGGTCTACTCCATAAAGTTTGAGTAGATATGCTGGGGCGACCATGATACCTCTCTACAGATGGTTACCATAGATTAGGGATCCTCAAACTACGGCCCTCCAGCTGTTGCGGATCTACGCGTCCCATGAGGCATTGTAAAACTCTGACATTCACAGACATGACTAGGCATGATGGGAATTGTAGTTTCTGAACTGGAGGGCCATAGTTTGAAGACCCCTGCGATAGATGCTCTCGAATGGGCTGCCTATGAGGCTGCAACCGCTCTGGTAAAGTGCGCCGTTGCCACTGACAGAGGCTTGCGACCCCTTGCCCTATATGCACAACCAAGCCCGCTAGAGGCCAGGCAGTAACCTCTTTTCCTTGATGATTTCCAGCTGGAATGAAAAAAGGCTTATTAGATGACCTGAAAGAAGCAATTGTGGAAAGGTACTTCTGAAACTGTGCAGTTTGTGTGACTTTCCTGTGTGATGTTCTGGAAAGATAGGCAATGCCCAGATGTCTGTTAAATAGAGAGCTGTTGCTACCTTTGATACTAGATTATCTACAAGACACAAACTGAACACTGCTCTGTTGGAGCAAACGGTTGAACTGACATGAGATCCAGCAACACCAGCAACTAGGGCGACGTCAGCTTGTGATGAAACACACGTCGGGAGGAGTGGCATTCTGACGTCACCCCATTGTGATCCCGAGAGAACGGGTGTTCGCTAGCCGGCCAGCTTTTTAATACTTGATGCTACTTTTTATGCTTCCTTTGTAAGTGCAACCTTTAATCTTAATAAATCCTATGTGTTTTGATTTACACTATGCTGAGCTTTTTTCCTTTTTAGGTAAACCTGCCTGGCTCATGTTTATGACCACTGGATAATTGAGTTGCCCAGGTTCATTGGTGGGCGTCCTGCCCAGTATTTACAAGGAATTTCTTTTGAGCTGATATCCCAACATCCCCTGGATAAAGGCCCTGGCTGGGTTTATAGCCGCAAGCACAATTAGCTTGCTTTCCGGTAAGCATGCACTTTATGTGGTGGAGGTGCACACATTTGTAGCAGTGTTTGGGAACTGTTTCAATGTTTGAACAATCCAGATATGCACATTCATATGCACACTCATTTGTGTTAGCTGACTTTTTTATGTACAATTTATATTTGAGTTCATAAGGAATTGTGGTTTATTTTTGTCAATCAATATTTATATATTCATGTCACCTTATAGCACAGCTCCTTTCTCTATTTACTAATAGATCTCACTGGGAAAGACTCCATTTCTTGGTGACCGAATCCTCACAACTGCCTTTAAAAGTCATGCAGACTGAAGGATTCTTGGCCCATTTAAATTCGTTATTGCTGATACTTGCAAGCTCAATGAGGATAGGCTAAGGCTCATGTCCAATCCAGCCTAGAGGATGTATAGAACAGCTGTCACTGGAGGGGCAGTAGGATAAATGTCTCGCCCTACCGAGAAAACGCAAACATGTTCCAGACTTAGGCATAGATGTTGTAAGTTGAATGCCTCAAAAAAGTAGAGATCACTATGGAGCAACCAGAGTTCCCCAGCCTCCCCTTTTAGTGCCCCTGTTTGCAGCCCCGGTCTGTGTATGTGTGAAGGGGAAATGTCTTCTGTATCCTAAAGTGAATAACCAGGGAAAACCAAGGTCTTCGTGGCCAATATGGAGGATTGGCTATGACAACCATGTTCTCCCTTGACAGCCTCAAGAGAAATCTCATTATCAGAGATGTTAAGAGAAAAATATATAGGCTAGTTTGCAGCCCCAAGGAGAGACCAAAGTGTCTTCCCCCTGCGCCTTGGGTGCAGAAACAAGGTCAGACATAACCAAAGTTTGTGATTTACTGTGGGAAGCGAAGAGGTCTGTCTGTGGTAGGCCCCACCTGTGGACCAGCTCGGAGAAGACCTGGGATGTAGAACCCACTTGTGCTCTGGGAAGCTTGCACGATAGTCAGTCTGCCTGGTGATCTTCCATTCCAGAAGTTATGGGTTTCACCTCTCTCAATAGCATATTGCTGCAAGTTCCTCGGAGCTGAATATAGGCAACTGCTGCCCTGTTGTCAACTGCAAGGAGACTGGTCTTCCCTCGATTCTGTGTGGCAAGGCCAAAGTGCTAAAAAGGCTGTTTGGACTTACAGCACATTTGAGACTCCCCTTCTTGGCTGGGAATCTCCGTTTGCCCTGGTTCGTAACAATGATCCAGTCTAATAGTTCTAACAGGTCATGACTTCCTCAAGGTCTTTCCATTACCCCGGACCGCTACTCATACTGACTGACAAGTTTATTAACTGTGTTAGATCCTGTTTCATCCCTTGTGTGAAGAATCCTAGTTGAAACTTGCGCAGGTGCCCAATGCGCCCAAGGAATCATCGGTATGCATGACGACGTTGTGTCCGTAAGACTGAGGCACTGAGAAGCCATCAAACAAGCGGAGGTAGCTGTCCTGAGACTTCTATTCCTGACTGTCACTGCAGCTGTTTTGCTAATGGAAGCAAAACAGAGGAACTAGCATAGCACCCCCAGGTACACCAACTGTTGGGTTGGAGAAAGTTGGCTTCTATTTACCTTTTTTCCCCCTTTCTTTTTATTTGGAAGTTGATAACCCAGCCATATCTCTGCAGGGTATATATATATATATATATATATATATATATATATATATATATATATATATATGGACCTCTTGGTGCGACAGCAATCGTTTAAGTCCTCTGGCTAGAAGAAAAATGACGTCCAAGTAGTGGTGTACCCAGAGACCCTGTTCTCTGAGCGGAGCTGACATGCCACTGAGACCCTTGCAAACATTCTCAGAGATATTTATAGGCCAAAAGGTAGGCTGTTAAAGTGGATATGCGTCTAATTGATCGCCAAACGTACTTATTTTTGGAAAGAAAACGAAAAGAAAAAAATTGGGATGTGAGGATAAGACATCCTGACGATCCAGCCGTCTGGTTGTACTGTTTGAATGGACTCCATCTTAAATATCTCTAAGAGAGCCAAAATGGTTCAACCTCTTCCGATTTGCAACTGGACGCTAGCCACCTTCCCCTACAAACAGGTTTGGGTAGAAAACCTGCAATCTTTCTTGTGAATGGGACGATGAGCCACTGAGTCTAAAGTGTCTAGGTATTGTAGCAGCCCACCTGGTTTTGCAATGGATTTGGCAGCTTCGTGGGAGAGAAATGGTCAGGAGCATCAGTGAGAAATCTCCCAGTGACCACGAGTGCCTGATACCTTTCTCCAGGGATCTGCACAACATGCTGTCCAGAAACCTGTGAAGCGCGCCCTCTCGCTCTTACCTTAAGAGTCTGGGCATGCGCTCGTCAAAAGGGCTTAGTGGATACCTACAGTATACCCAAGGATTTTCACTTATGGGCCTTGTGAATGGTTGTCTGAGTTCCCTTTCATCCTCTACCTGGGACCCTGCCCTGACAGCTAGCCCTAGGCTCCCTGGACCCAGGGGAGTGGAACCTGCCGGAAGAAATATTTTCTCTCTCTTTTTGCTTCCGGTCTTATGGGAGTAAATCAAACTTACCTCCTATCACTTCCGAAATGGCCGTTTCCAGTTTCCTACCAAAACAGAGATCTTCTGCCATGAAGTGACTTACACCAATCTTGTTTTTAGGAAGCAAGACACAGCCCAGGGTATCAACCATAGAGCCCCGCTAGCTGTGACTGAGTATAGCATTGCCTTGGCCAGGCACCTGGTTGAGACTATTGCTGCTTCTGCAATAAAGTGCACACATTCATTTTGGCTAGGGTTCGAATGATAACAGCTTTATGGATTTCCTCTCCAACTGCTGTCACTATCTCCCGGAACCAGAAACCCAAAGCTCTAGTCACCGAGGTGGTCTTGTTACTAGGCTACAGTCGCATTTATGTGGGCATGGATTTCAGTGTGATGCTATATCTGGTCTCTGCCCAGGAAAAAACTTGCATAGACAATCAAAGGAGAAACTCTCTCTCCAGACTTTGCCAACCCTCTGATTAAATTTCTTCCATAAACAGAGAAGGGATTGTCGTTTTGAAGAAAGGGTAAATATGACTGTCTTTTTACCCATGTAATGGCCTGCATGACCGCCTGGATACACTGTTCCACGAAGGAAAAAAGTGGAAATCAAGCAGCTCCGGGTCTTCCTCTGATGAAGAGGAGCTACTATTATCTGCAGGTTGCCTACTCGCCAGGGTAGCAGAACTGAGTGGTTGAGCGCCACATGCCAAGGTGCCAAGTTGCTTTTCTAGTGGCTAGAGTAGCAACTAGGAGGGGGCTGCCTGGCCGGGATAATTGAAGTGAGTTCAAAATAAAATCTCACATCATAACTAATAAAGACCTTTGGCGTTACCTGTTAACCGCGAACTCCTCCGGGTAGTCTTTACTTACCAGCCTATTGGGTACAGGCGCTGCACCACAGGCCCTGCAGGACTCTTGCTGGGGTGCTGGCATTGCTCTGGGGAAGAGGTGATAAGACGTCTTCCTTGGAGCTTTTTCCCTTGAGTGGGTGCGGCGTCTAAGGTAACACTCCTCCGAAGACCTTCCACGATTCCCTGGCTCTTGATCTTTGAGAGCATGGCTGAAAAAACCTCAAAGCAATCCGCATACTTCTTTCATTTAACCACTTTTAGCCCCAGAAGGATTTACCTCCTTAATGACCAGGCCATTTTTTGCAATACGGCACTGTGACTTTAACTGACAATTGCTCGGTCGTGCGACGTTGTACCCAAACAAAATTGGTCCTTTTTTTTCCCCACAAATAGAGATTTATTTTGGCGGTATTTGACCACCTCTGCGGTTTTTATTTTTTGCGCTATAAACAAAAACAGACCGACATTTTGAAAAAAAAAAAAAAAAAAAAAAAAATCGCAATAAGCATATATTGATTGGTTTGCGCAAAAGTTATAACGGCTACAAAATAGGAGATAGATTTATGTAATTTTTATAATTTTGTTTTACTAGTAATGGCGGTGAGCAGTGATTTTTCGCGTGGCTGCGACATTGCTGCAGACAGATCGGACACTTTTTTGGGACCGGTGATCAGAGCTAAAAACATCCACTGATCACTGTATAAATTACACTGGCAGGGAAGGGGTTAACATAAGGGGGTGATAAAGGGGTTCAGTGTGTCCTAGAGAGGTGTTTCTAACTGTGGGGGGAGTGGACTGAGTGGAGGAGGCAAGAGATCGCTGTTCCTGATCACTAGGAACAGAAGTTCTCACTGTACTCTGCTGACAGAATGGGAATCTGCTTTGTTTACATGGCAGATCCCCGTTCTGCCTCCCTGAGGAGCGATCGTGCGAGCCTGCAGTGTCTCGTGCACGAAACGACGTATGGGTACGGCTTTTCGTGCAATACGGCTGCCTTGCCGCAGTTTGTACGGAGTGGGCAGTCCTTAAGTGGTTAAAACCAAAATAAATATATTATATATAAAAACAAAAATAATATCACGCATACACACACACAGGACTGCATCCCTCATTGCTGGCAAGAGGGAGCTTTTGCCCATAAGCAAGATGGCAGTCGGAACACCCAATGGCCAGCACAGCCTAATGATATCATCAAGGACGCCCTGGCAAAAGAAAAACAGCACTGGGCGGCCATTCTTTCCCTATAGGGAGGCCTGGGATGCCCCAGGCAGCATGGTCTAGATCCTCACATGAGCAAACAAGAGGGGAACAGAACACTAATAAAAACAGAGACATGGGAGGCACTTAAGAGACAGGCCAAGGTAAGTGAGAACACTTATGAGGAGACAAAAAATAATAAAAGGGATAGGCAGCCCTGTATGGTGCAAAAAAAGGAAAAGGAATGAAGTATCTGCCCCCCCCCCAAGCCTCAGCCCACAGAAGGGGCTCCCAGGCTATTTAACTACTCCTTTTTTTTTATACCATTTACTCTCATGAGGGAGTGGTCAAGAGGCGAAGCTCTATCACTGGTATGCTGCCATGTTGGCACCAGGAAAATGACTATAAAAACATTCACTGATAAGTTGTAGAATATCTGCTGGTCTTTTCAACCTACAATCAAATTGCTAATTCTAAAGCTGGCCATAGAGTAAGCGAATTTCTTTCCTGCAACCACAAGTTGCTTGACTCCCCCATCAACACAGACAGTGCTGACAGGGGAATCCCTCCTGTCGAGCAATTGTATTCTTCTGGTGGGAGAACACAAGTGATTATTGCTAGCAGCTACCTGTAATCTCATGTAAAATCCGGTAGGCTGGTTGCACCCAGGTAGATTGATCGATTTGGGTACATTCAGCCTGTTCATACATAGTTCGAATCTCGGCCAGTCCCTGCTGAGCCGGCCAAGATTCGAACAGTCTACTGCTGGCCTAAGGGTCCTGTAGTCCAGTGGTTCTCAACCTTGTCCTTAAGTACCCACAACAGGCCATGTTTGCAGGTTTTCCTTCATCTTGCACAGGTGCTTTAAATCAGAGTCAATGGCTTGGTATTTTGGACAGCTATTTTATCTAAGAGAAATTCCCAAAACATGGCCTGCTGGGGGTACTTGAGGACAGGGTTGAGAACCACTGCTGTAGTCTACAATGCTAAAAGTAATCTGTTAGAGATGGAAGTTGTACATTCATTCATGTCAATCTCACCTCTTATATCTAAACTTGTAATTTAGGTGTACTGGATCTTTAAACAAAGCCTATATTATCAGTTGTTGGTTAAATAAACATACAAAATGGGAAAATTTAAAGCAATTTATTGCAGAATAATTACATATTATAGTACAATCTTGTTGTGGAGGAATATATTTATGTTCATGTGTTGATTCAGAAACCAATTTGTTTTTCACATAAACAGCACTTTACATAGCTTACCGGTTGAGTCGTTTCATGAATGCTCGCTTTAAATCTCCAATATCTTATGCCTAAAGCCTCGTGTGGTCTTAGTTACACACACTTTTTCTACATGCACCCATTTCTATATATCAGTTAATGAAATCAAACAGGTTTTTTTTTTTTTTTTTTTATTAAAACCAACACTTTGTTTTAACAAAACAATACTGAAAACACTCCCAACACAGTCCAATAACCTTAAGACTGGAAGGAAGACATAGGATATACCGTATATAAAATATACATATAAAAATACTGCAGTCTTATTTTTAAAATCCATCAGCGCAAACTGAATTAGGTCAGTACAGTTTTCAAGGCAGCATCCTCTCTTCAAACAACTCCCTCCTTTCTCTCCTCAGTCCCCCACCTCACTTGCAATGTCACAGATTTAGAAAATGCTTCTCATGCCAAGTGTGTAAAATCTAGAGATGAAGCCGTATAAACAGGAGTTTGCAAATAAAAAGAATCAATAGTTATAGCCAGGACACAATGAAAGGTAACAGGTAGTGAAGGTCAGCTTCATCTTACATCTGATCACTTGGTCCAGGAGCTAGTAACACGTAAAGCTAAATATAAGAATACATCAACAGTTACTGTAAACTTAAAATACAAATTATGCATTACAAAAAAAAATATTTGTGTGCATCAAAACCAAGAATGTTTCCATGTCCTAGATAGTCAAACTAGGAATTGTTGACTGGTGTGGAGACCAACATAATAGTGGACATGATATTTACATGAGAACTATAATATTAATTTAGTTTCAGGTAAAGAAAAAAAAAATAAGTAAGGCACCTGGTATGTGCAGTTATGCCCCCTGTGAAAATCCATCTCCTCCTCTCAATGTCAGTTGGGAGCCCACCCATATGGCAATTTGGGAAACCATTATTTCCGGGAAGAAGCAAAAGATGTCTGTGCAATCAAAGAGGTTATTCATGGTCAAATGTTCAAAGAGCACTACCCAATCACCACAGAAAACTAAATTAAAGTGGGTCAACCATAATCACATTTACATTCACGTTTAACTACAGTCTTTAACAAAATTCCACATATTATGTTGAAAATAACATTACTTTTTGATTGTCTATAAATTAAATAAGTAAAAATAAGACCATATAATATCAAGAATCTCAAACCCGATCCTGATATTTATCATAGGACATAAAAAGTCTAAAACTGCAGTTTCTCTTATTAGTAAGTTCCCAGTTTCCTGTGCGATTCTCAAGTGATCCGGGTGCAGTGAGATCTCAGCCCATTCATTTGAATGGGCAGAAATCCTGCTGGACTGCACCAAAAGCAGTGCATGCACTGCTTTATAAAACGCACAGGATTCAGATTGCATGGTACTACTGTACCATATAATCTGGTGCAGGCAATGCACTGCATTTGTGACCTGCATTTGGGGTGTCATTAAGTTAACACTGACACCAGCTGCAGATCGTAACTGCAATGCGTTTTGAACGCGGTGCAAGAAACATGCAACAGGTTCTGGTGTGAACTTTGTGTCTGGGCTGGCATCCCTTTCTTCTAAAATTGCCTTATGTAGTGTCAATACAATGTACAGATTGTGGGGTGTGTAGAGATCCTAAAAAAACCCTCCAAAAAAACAACTTCGGGCCCTATCACATGCACAGATGCGATCGGACTCTTTAGTCTCCTTTTTGGAGCGGCGGGTGTCAACGGACACATGGCCATTGACAACTGCCGACATCTGATCCTGTCCACTAAAAACAGACGTCTGGCGGATCAGATCAGATGGCAGTTGGGTGTAAATGGACAGGTGGTCCATTTACGTCTGACCACCCATAGAGCAGAGCAGGCTGTGTCTGCTCTGCAAAAGTGGAGCGGACACAGACCAGCCATCCACCTGCTCAGCAGGGATCAGCGGACAGATGCCCCGCTGAGCAGGCAGACTCCAACGGAGCCCGCCCCGTGTGTAAGGGGCTTTACACATCTACTAACGGAGGTATCCTCATGATTTCATTTTGAAGAACATTGTCTGAACCCCAGAATTATTAAGACCTATGCAGATAATCCATCAAAAGGTAATATTTTCTGTTATATAACAGAAAAAGTATTCAGAAGGTTAAAATGTGTAAACAAAGTATAGGTTACATAACTTCTTCCAGCAGATGCAGGGTTATTGTAACTTATTAATAATTGCAACTAATTACCATTTGACAGCTACCAAAATGCCACTGGTACCAGCACTTATTTAGTGATGACAACTGCCTTAACACTGTCAGGTGTGCGGCACTACAGATGTACTAAAAGAAGGGCAGAATGGTTGAGTCCTCGAAGAGCCGCATAGATCCTCTGTGTGTGTGTTGTAAAAAGGCAATTACAAAGAACAGCAAAAAATTGTTGATAGCTGTTTTGATGTCCAGGTGTCTTGCTGTCTCAGCCAGTCTCAGCCAAGTTTTGCAAAGGATTATATGTATTGGCACTTTCTAAAATCATCCTCTTGATGTACAAAAAAAAAAAACCTTTATAAACCTTATAGCTTTGCAGGTGCCATAAAAATGTCTTTTATCTATACGTCTCCCATCACACAAACCAGATATTACAAGTAAAAACATTGTAGTTATCAGATCACGCTGTACCTCTGAGAGATAAGTTTATATATGGCAAAAGGAACACAGCACAGGTTTGAATAAAGATGATAAAAAAAAAAAAGTTCAACCATATTCATAGCTGTCCCTTGTCACAGTTGCTTGCATTGATGTGTCCGCTTTGTGTTTGTGACCCTCGCTTGATGTCCATGGAGAGTTTGGGATGCCTACAAGTGACAGGTAATGGATTACAGTTCTTCAAAGAAAGCCACTCTGCACTGTGTGCTCTGCAATGTGAGCTGTAGGGAAAGAAACAGTGGTAAAAGATAAGAAAAATGGCTAGTCTTTTTTCAGAATTCTAACATCAAGTGCTAAAACAAAAATATTCAGGATACACAGGATTCACAGCCATTTTACTTGGCCAGTATGTACAGTATATGAAGTGCGAAGGCCATCAATCCCAATAACTCCTAGAAAATATGCTATTAAAGGCACTTTCCAGGCTAAAAATATAATTGGGTGTGGAGTTTTTCCTGACCCTTCGATTGAAGAGCAGGGAAATAAATGACTTTTGGGTTAAAGAGACCGTCAACAAATGAAATGGCTGCAGGTAAAAGCACAGAAAAATCAACTATTTTAAAGGCATACTTTTAGTGTTTTCTTTTAATTATGTTTTTAGTTGCAATGTGTCTGAGAAGTTGCTAGAAAAACGGACTAGTCATTCAGTTAGCAAAAACTCCTATTTACATGTGATAGCCCTCACATCTTCTGGGAGCGTCTAATTACAGTCTGTACTGGCTTATAGTGTTACAAAAACCCACAAGAGTAAAAATAGTCTGTATATGCAGTAAAGCATGCTGGTTATACTCACTGTGGAACCTAAGGGGTTAATCCTCTGCATTGTGTAAAAAGGCTGTTTGATTCTGTCTTCTCTGATCCTCCCCTTCATTTACTGTCCCCAATCTATCTGCTGATACCACAGAGCCCTAGGAGGCACTGTGCACATGCTCAGTTTGGTGTGTACTGCTAGAGAGTTTTTTTTTTTTTTTGGGGGGGGGGGGGGGGTGAATGGGATCAGCACAGGGCCAATAAGCACTGTCCAGGCAGAGGATCAGGGGTCCTGCAGCCTCATAGGAGGACAGTCAGAGGAGAATGAGTCAGAGGCCAACAAGCTTTAACCAGACATTGATAGAAGACACAAGACTGCTATATACTGCTGATGAGAAAAGGTATTTAGCAGTTTACAGTATCTCACGAAAGGGAGTACTACCCTCACATTTTTGTAAATATTTTATTATCTCTTTTCATGTGACAACACTGAAGAAATTACACTTGGTTACAAATGTAAAGTAGTGAGTGTACAGCTTGTATAACAGTGTAAATTTGCTGGCCCCTTAAAATAACGCAACACACAGCCATTAATGTCTAAACCACTGGCAACAAAAGTGAGTACACCCCCAAGTGAAAATGTCTAAATTGGGCCCAATTAGTGATTTCCCCTCCCCGATGCCATGTGACTTGTTAGTGTTACAAGGTCTCAGGTGTGAATGGGGAGCAGGTGTGTTAAATTTGGTGTTATCGCTCTCACATACTGGTCACTGGAAGTTCAACATGGCACCTCATGGCAAAGAACTCTCTGAGGATCTTATTAAAAAAAAAAAAAAATTGTTGCTCTACATAAAGATGGCCTAGGCTATAAGAAGATTGCCAAGACCCTGAAACTGAGCTGCAGCATGGTGGCCAAGACCATGCAGCGGTTTAACAGGACAGGTATCACTCAGAACAGGCCTCACCGTGGTCGACCAAAGTAGTTGAGTGCACATGCTCAGCATCATATCCAAAGGTTGCCTTTGGGAAAAAGACGTATGAGTGCTGCCAGCACTGCTGCAAAAGTTGAAGGGGTGGGGGGGTCAGCCTGTCAGTGCTCAGACCATGCACCGCACACTGCATCAAACTGGTCTGCATGGCTGTCGTCCCAGATGGAAGCCTTTTCTAAAGATGATGCACAAAAAAGCCCGCAGTTTGCTGAAGACAAGCAGACTAAGGACATGGATTACTGGAACCATGTCCTATGGTCTGATGAGACCAAGATAAACTTAATTGGTTCAGATGATGTCAAGCATGTATGGCGGCAACCAGGTGAGTACAAAGACAAGCGTGTCTTGCCTACAGTCAAGCATGGTGGTGGGAGTGTCATGGTCTGGGGCTGCATGAGTGCTGCCAGCACTGGGGAGCTACAGTTCATTGAGGGAACCATGAATGCCAACATATACTGTGACATACTGAAGCAGAGCATGATCCCCTCCCTTTGGAGACTAGGCCACAGGGCAGTATTCCAACATATCGACCCCAAACACCTCCAAGACAACCATTGCCTTGCTAAAGAAGCTGAGAGTAAAGGTAATGGACTGGCCAAGCATGTCTCCAGACCTAAACCCTATTGAGCATCTGTGGGGCATAATCAAATGGAAGGTGGAGGAGCGCAAGGTCTCTAACTTCCACCAGCTCCGTGATGTTGTCATGGAGGAGTGGAAGAGGACTTCAGTGGCAACCTGTGAAGCTCTGGTGAACTTCATGCCCAAGAGGGTTAAGGCAGTGCTGGAAAATAATGGTGGCCACACAAAATATTGATACTTTGGGCCCAATTTGGACATTTTCACTTAGGGTTGTACTCACTTTTTTGCCAGCAGTTTAGACATCAATGGCTGTGTGTGGAGTTTTTTTTTTTTTTTGAGGAAACAGCAAATTTACACTGTTATACAAGCTGTACATTCCCTACTTTACATTGTAGCAAGTCATTTCTTCAGTGCAGTCACGTGAAAAGATAAAATATTTACAAAAATGTGAGGGGTGTACTCACTTTTGTGAGATACTGTAGATTTACTAAAATAATTGCATTTCCATGTTCTGTGTACTATGGGAGACCAGATAGTGAATGCAGGGTTCTGTGTTTAGTAACACTAACTTCTCTGTCCCTCCCTGCATAAATATTTTATGTAGCTCCCGTGGCAGAAGTGGAGGACTACTACAGTGTCACTTGATTGACAGCTCTGAGTCTGCTCAGGATGCGGACATCAAATCTAAGATGGCAGCCCCCAGCTGTAGTCTCTGGGCTTTTGGATGTCTATACATAGGAAGCTTTTACAATACACATTTACATAACCAGCATAAAATGTTAAATGCACATACAGTATAATCTTATGGAAAGGTTTTTGTTGCAGTGAATGATCTAGCGAAAGAGTATCTTTAAGCACCAATTACATCTTTACCCTTTACCATGTGTTTCATGCATAGGAAGCCACATGAAAAATACAACATGCTATTGTTAATACTGCCATAAACATGGTTGCGTTTTCAGCACTGGCCTAAAGAAATGTGACTTGGTTAGAATGCATTTTACTTATGTCAAAAGATGTCCTACAAGAGAACCTTTCTTCAAACCAGGAACATATTGGAAAAGGTTATAGTGTGAATGGACCCACAAGAAAACCTGCCTGGTAAAATCTGAAAAATAAATGATGCTCACAGGGTATAGCAATGTCTGAAAGGTCAGACAATGCCAGATTTCACCTTCCAGGGCTGCTGCAGGCAAAGAAAATAAAACTAAAGTCTGGGCTGCCAACCCTGGAGAAACTAAGCAGGAAGCATATGGGTGATTACATAGGAGTAACAGAAGGGCTGACATTTTATTTAGTTAAAATGATCATAACTGCAAAAAAGAAAAAATATGTTCAATCATGGTAATCATGGTACCACCTTTCACTGAAGAGACATATTGAAAGAATGTTGATGACAACTGTGCGAAGTCTGATTTCTGCGGCAGCAGGACTATGTATCTCTAAAGATCTATGCAAGCCTTTTCTAGCCTTATCCCACTGGACTGGATCGTGCTGGTACTAGTCTAATGGCTCTTACCATAGCTATACTAAAGTGCTTCTTAACATTAGTGTTAATTGTCCAAACAGCCGAATAGCTATAAGAAGCTTTATTATTTACACATTTCTCTCTAATGTGGGGGAGTTTACTTAGTTCTGAGAAATACCTCTAACACATTAATTTTCTGCAAAAATTGGTTAACTGGTTAATTACAATGAACTTTAGGAGCTCATTTGCATCATGTCATTGCAGGAATGTCCAATGTACCAGTGGCACTGCACCAGCACATTTAACACACCCTATTGCAGCATGTGAATGAGCCCTAGAGAACTATGCATGTTTTCGGTGTGTTGTGTTAAGGCAGCCCATTGAAACAGAAGCGCTGCCAATGCATCAAAAGGTCCTGAAAATCAGATGCGTCCCAAAACCTGTAACAATAACGCACTACGTGCTGTGGTGGGCTGCACGGCATGTGTGTTGCCTTAGTGCATTGGGATGGCACCACAACCCATGTAACCTGTATTGCATCACGTTACCACAACACATAGATGTCAGTGGGCCCCAAATACAGCTGCAGGCACAGAAATATACATAAGCACTTTGCACAGACTATACAAATACAGTTGTGTGAAAGCATTTGCCCTCTTTCTCATTTTTTATCCATATTTGTCACACTTAAATGACTCAGATCAAACAAAGTTTATTACACAAAGATAACCCCAGTAAATACAAAATGTAGTTTTTAAATGATGGTTTTATTTATTAAGGCAAAAAAGCTGTCCAAACCTGCCTGACTTTATGTGAAAAAGTAATTGCCACTAAACCTAATAACTGGTTGTGCCAACCCTTGGCGGGAACAACTGCAATCAAGCGTTTGCTGTAACTGCTGTGGAGCAATTTTGGCCCACTCTTCTTTGCAGAATTGTTTTAATTCAGCCACATTGGAGGGTTTTCCAGCATAAATGGCCTGTGGAAGGTCATGATACAGCATCTCAATTGGATTTAAGTCTGGGCTTTGACCAGGCCACTCCAAAACCAAAATTTTGCTTTGTTTGAATCATTTGGAGGTGGACTTGCTGATGTGTTTTGGATCATTGTCCTGCTGCATAACCCAAGTGCACTTGAGCTTGAGGTCACGAACTGATAGCCAGACATTCTCCTTTAGGATTTTCTGGTAGAGCTCAGAATTCATAGTTCCATCAATTATGGTAAGTCATCCAGGTCCTGAAGCTGCAAAGCAGTCCCAGATCAACATGCTACCACCACGTCTGACTGTTGTGGTATGATGTTCTTGTTATGAAATGCTGTATTAGTTTTATGCCAGATGTAACGGGACGCACACCTTCCAAAAAGAAAAATTTTTGTCCAATCAGTCCACAGAATATTTGCCTAAAAGTCTTGGGGATAATCAAGATTTTTTTTTGGTAAATGTGAGATGAGTCTTTGTGTTCTTTTTGGTCAGCAGTGGCTTTGGCCTGCTGACCAAAAAGATGCCATTTTTGCCCAGTCTCTTTCTTATTGTTGAATCATGAACACTGATCTTACCTGAGGCAAGCGAGGCCTGCAGTTCTTTAGATTTTGTTCTGGGTTCTTTTATGACCTCCTGGATGAGGAGTCGCTCTTGGAGTAATTTTTGTAGGCAGGCCACTCCTGTAAAAGGTTCACCACTGTTCCAAGTTATCTCCATTTGTGGATAATGGCTCTCCCCATGGTTCACTGGAGTTCCAAAACCTTAGAAATGCCTTTGAAACCCTTCCTAGACCGATGCATGTACATTACTTTGTTTCTAATCTGTTCTTGATTTTTTTTTTAGATTGTGGCATGATGTGTGGCTTTTTGTGATCTGTTAGCGTGCTTAACTTTGTCATACAGCTTCTATTTATGTGATTTCTTGATTCAAAAGGTCTGGCAGTAATCAGGCCTGGGTGTGGCAAGTGAAATTTAATTTAGCTTTCCACAAAATTGTGGTTAATCACAGTTCATTCATAATTCAGCATGGGAGACGGCAATTACTTTTTCACATAGGGCCAGGCAGGTTTGAACAGGTTTTTTCCCCCTAATAAGTGAAATCTTTTTAAAAAAAGAGCATCTTGGATTTACTTGGGTTATCGATGTGTAATAATAAAATTTGTTTGATGATCTGAATCATTTAAGTGTGAGAAATATGCAAAAAAAAAAAAAAAAAAATTAAGAAGGGGGCAAATCCTTTTTCACACAACTTTACATAAACAGACTCACTCATCTTGCATGTTCACACTGTCAGCCTCTCTCAACTGTAAAGAATTTTAAACAATGTTACTCCAGGACAGCCGAGGTTATATTGGTAGTATTGGAAAAACAACTGGAAGTGTGTTTATTCATAAGGCTTTGCATTAGACCAATGAATCAATTAATAAATAAAATTAAGTGCGCTTGCAATCAGAAATTCATATGTTACTTATATAAATAAATAAATAAATGAATATAAATATTAAGTAATTGATAAATCAAAATCAAATAGATGATGATAGATAGATTAGATGGACCTTCTAATGAAACAGGCGTCAGAACGTGAGGAGCCCTTTTCTGCTTCCTCTCCCACCTACAACCGTCGGGTCGAGTGGGTGTCCCCCTCCAGGCAGACGGGTTGGATCAGTCTCTTATTGGAACACTCCACTCACCAGCCGAGTTGGACGCCACCATTCAGCTGTTCCCGCAGAGGGCTGTATCTGCATGCGCACAAGACCTTGCCAACAGGGGGGTCCACCACTCCTGGTAAGGGTCCATCCTTAGTGTCCTCCGTATTCACTGTCTTCTGAGATATATCCTCACATCTTTCTCCTTGTTCCACCTATATTGGCTGTCTTTGATGAATTGTGGATCTCTGACTTTGCCTTCACGGGATTGATGCACTTCCACTGATCTGGTTTTGAATGGACTTCACTCACCATTGTATGATGTTTTGATTTTTGATCACGTTTATTCTATTTATAAGTTTTATTATATATAGAGAACTTAATTCGTTCACTATTGATCTATTCAGTATTTTTTAAGATATTCGATTTTGATTTATCAATTACTTAATATTTATATTCATTTATCTATTTTATTTATTTATATAAGTAACATATGAATTTTTGATTGCAAGCACACTTAATTTTATTATAGTCTATTACACGGATATTGGTGTTTTTTTGTTGCAGCTGTAGTCTAGCATTTTTTTTGCTCTGTAGCGCAGGTTTCCCTTTCTTTTTATAATGAATCAATTAAAATGATTCCTCTTGTACCAAATTGTAATGTAACTGTAATGTCTGCCTTCATTTTGTTAAGCGCTGCGCAAACTGTTGGTGCTATATAAATCCTGTATAATAATAATAATAATAATCTAGGCATTCTGTCAGAAAAAAATACAACTGTTCAATTTTCTGTAAAAATACTGCATTGCAAATGAATGCAACAGAAAATAGGCATCCTTTTAAAAAGATTATGTATTATTAATTTGGTGGAAAACTCATTCACAATGTATGAAAAAAACCACATAGGTCGCCAAACACTGACGTGCAGAAGAAATACAAATACATTCTCATACAAATAAGCAATATTACCATGCAACAAATGAAGAATTTAACAGTACTAGACATAAACTGAGGCAGGAGGAAATGGATAGGCAAAAATCAGGCTGAATCACCCAGGGCCTTCTCATCTCTCAGCTTTTCTTTGCTGGAGATTATGGGCTTAAGCTGGCCATACACTGGTAGAATTTAGTTTGAAAACTGTTATTTTCTACATGTTCGTTCCATTTTCTAATGGTTAGTGTGGCCAAATCAACAATGGTCTTCGACATAGATGAGGAAAATGGAAAAAGGGTGGAAAATTCTTTAACTGATCAAGCAAAAATTCTAAATTGGGTACGGGATTTCTTTTTGAAAACCGCACTCACTTCCATCCTTCCTGAAGCTGTATGGTAAAATTCACAACAGTCATGGCAATCGAATAACATTTTCCTGACTTTTATAGATTTATATAGTCCCTTATGGTAGTGGTCATCAACCCTGTCCTCAGGACCCACTAACAGACCAGGTTTGCAAGATAAATGAAATACATCACAGGTGATATCATTTGCTGCTCAGTGATTGCAGTATTCTAGTCTGCATCTCCCCAAGGTAATACATAAAACCTGGCCTGTTAGTGGGTCCTGAGGACAGGGTTGATGACCACTGACTTATGGCATTATCGAAAGCTCTAATGATCGTGTGAACATTCGTACAAAAATCTAACTGCGTATGGCCAGCAGTGTAATACCACAGTCTGGGTAAAATGTGAGCTGTGGTGCGTAAATACTGCCCCATTTACATTTTATGTGCCATACGGCTAATACCACTGGCATTATGTAACAGAATGCGTTACAGTTGTGCTCATAAGTTTACATACCCTGGCAGAATTTATGATTTTTTAAATTTTTTTGTTGGCCATTTTTCAGAGAATATGAATGATAACACAAAAACTTTTCTTTCACTCATGGTTAGTGTTTGGCTGAAGCTATTTATTATCAATCAACTGTGTTTACTTTTTTAAATCATAATGACAACAGAAGAAACTAGCCAAATGACTCTGATCAAAAGTTTACATACCCTAGTTCTTAATACCGTGTATTGCCCCCTTTAACATCAATGACAGCTTGAAGTATTTTGTGGTATTTGTGGATGAGGCTCTTTATCTTCTCAGATGGTAAAGCTGCCCATTCCTCTTGGCAAAAAGCCTCCAGTTTATGTAAATTATTGGGCTGTCTTGCATGAACTGCATGTTTGAGATCTCCCCAGAGTGGAGAATGTTAAGCCGATTTTTTTTTCTCCTTCACCTCATAAAATCTAACAGTTAGACCCCTTTCACAATGGGGCGTTTTTCGGGCACTTTTGGGCTAAAAATAGTGCCTGCAAAACGGCTCCTCTGCAGTATCAGTGTGAAAGCCCGAGTGCTTTCACACTGAGGCGATGAGCTGGCAGGATGTTAAAGTCCTGCAAGCAGCATTATTGGAGCAGTGTATACCGCTCCTCCACCACTCCTGCCCATTGAAATGAATGCGCACCGCTGCCGAAGCGCCTGCAAAGCGATTCAGCAGCGGCGCTTCACGGGCGCATTCAACCCCTTCCTCAGGTGATAGCTGGGTTATAAGCGCCCCGCTAGCAGCCGAATAGCGCCGCTAAAATGACGGTAAAGCGCCGCTAAAACTAGCAGCGTTTTACTGTCAACGCCTGCCCACTCCAGTGTGGAAGCAGCCTTAAGTAATAAGTGATACAGAAAATTTCTTACATTTAAACAGGTATATAAAACTTTTGGACGAAAAAAAATGGGCTAACTTTACTGCTTAGTTTTTTTTTAAAATTCATTAGGTGTATTTTTTTTTTTTTAAATTGCGTTTGAAAGACTGCTGCGCAAATACCGTGTGACATAAAATATTGCAGCAACCGCTATTTTATTCCCTAGGGTCTCTGCTAACAAAAAATATATATCATTTTTGGGGGTTCTAAGTGATTTTCTAGCAGAAAATACAGGATTTTTACTTGTAAGCAACAAATGTCAGAAAAGATTTAGTCTTTAAATGGTTAAACTGAGAACTCCTCCACATGGAGTTCAGTTCATTGACAAGTGTAAACATTGTATCTTTTTAGTTTCTTTTATCAGACTTGGCAGGCTGCCCAGAGAGAAGAGAAGTCGCTCCACAGAAGACTTCAGGCAACTTGCATTGACTTCTATTACAGAAGTCATTTGCAAGTCGCGCTGAAGTTATAATCGGCCTTTTTAATCAGCACAATCGGCCGATGCCGATTAATTAAAAAACACCAACTATCGGCCGATATATCGGTCGACCTCTACTCCAAATGACGTTGTGCCAGAAGGTTTGAGGTGCCTACAATATACGCCGTTTTGCATATTGTAAGCAGAATACTTTGTGGCATTTGCGTAGTAATGGCTTTCTTGTGGCGACTCGACCATGCAGCCCATCTTTCTTCAAGTGCTTCCTTATTGTGCATCTTGAAACAGCTACACCACATGTTTTTACAGAGTCCTGTATTTCATCTGAAGTTATTTGTGGGTTTTTCTTTGCATTCCGAACAATTTTTCTGGCAGTTGTCGCTGAACAGAACCCCTCATTTTCCACTTCTTGATTAGAGAGAACACTGCTGATTGGCATTCTCAATTCCTTGGATATCTTTTTATATCCCTCTCCTGTTTTATACAGTTCAACTACCTTTTCCCGCAGATCCTTTGACAATTCTTTTGCTTTCAGACTCAGAATCCAGAAATGTCAGTGCATCACTGGATGAAAGATGCAAAGGTCTGTCAGGAGTCCAGAAACTTATTGACCTTTTATACACACACACTAATTACAAGCAAACAGATCACAGATGAGGATGGTTACCTTTAATAGCCATTCAAACCCTTTTGTGTCAACTTGTATGCATGTTATCAGGCCAAAATCACCAGGGTATGTAAACTTTTGATCAGGGTCATTTGGGTAGTTTCTGTTGTCATTAGGATTTAAAAAGAGTAAACACAGTTGATTGATAATAAATGGCTTCAGCCAAAACACTAACCATGAGTGAAAGAAAAGTTTTTGTGTTATTCATATTCTCTGAAAAATGGCCAAGAAATCATAAATTCTGCCAGGGTATGTAAACTTATGAGCTAGGGCTGCAACTAACGATTATTTTAATAATCGATTAGTTTGCCGATTGTGGTTTTGATTAATCAATTAATAATCTTTAAAAAGAGCGTGGTGTATAATTTAGTTAATATGTAAAGTTTAAAAAAAAAACTATTTATTCTTAAATATCTCTATGCAGTGGTAAATATATATAACCAACTATATGGTAAGGGAGCAAAATATATAATTCACTCTTAGAATAACAGACAGAAGAGATATACTGTACTATTAGAGAATATATACCATTAAAAGGGTGAATCTGGTAAATATCATCAGACTCAGAAATCATTTTTTTTATTATTTAAAAAACAATGTCTTCCTTCAAAAAAAAAAAGTCATTTTAAAGCGGAGTTCCACACAAAAATGGAACTTCCGCTTTTCGGAACCCTCCCCCCCTCCGGTGTCACATTTGGCACCTTTCAGGGGGGAGGGGGGTGCAGATACCTGTCCTATTCCGGCATAGACTCCCATGGGTGTCTATACCTCTTCCCATCCCGACCGCGCTGTCTGCTGGGAACACACAGCTCCCAGCAGAGAGCGGGGACCACTAGGGAAGCGCATGCGCAGTAGGGAACCGAGAAGTGAAGCCGCAACGCTTCACTTCCTGATTCCCTCACCTAGGATGGCGGCGGCAGCTGCCCGAGAACCGAGCGGGTTCTCGGCGTCCCCTGCCGACATCGCTGGACCCCGGGACAGGTAAGTGGCAATGTATTAAAAGTCAGCAGCTGCAGTATTTGTAGTTGCTGGCTTTTAATATTTTTTTTTTTTGGCGGTGTGGGTGAACCCCCGCTTTAAGAACGTTCGTTTGATTTTCTAATGGTTAATGGGGTCAAATCAACGTTCATTTTCAACCACAGTGACGGGAAAATTTAGAAATAATAGAAAACTTCTTGGTTAAAGGAATTTTCAGACAGTATTTGGTTTTTGTTCAGAAATTACATTCATTTTAAAAACAAGTGAAAATTTCAAACAACATTCTTTCATTCAGCGAATGTGCAAAGATTTTTTGTCTGAATATTCTCGTCTGAAAATGGATCCGTGTGGCCAGCATAAGGCTCGGTGCACACCTATGCAGTTTGCTTTTCATCTGTTTCTGCAGTGCTTTTTGCTGTCAGTTTTGATTTTTGTGCACGTGATTTTGCTGCATTTTGCGTTTTTGCATTTTTGCATTTTTTTTTGGCCAATTTGTTGTTGAGCAGATTAAAAAACACAAATTGCTGCAAAAACACATTACATGCTTTTCTGCAGCTCCTCCATTGAAGTATAGCAGAAAAAAAGCTGCGCTTAATGAACCAAATACCAAAAATAATTGAGTGAAGAAATCCGTGAGGGACCCAAGGGATAAATATCACGAACAACAGTGAAGGTAACAAAATATAAACATTAAATCAGTGAATCTAAAAATTAAAAAAAAAGAGTCCGCGAGTAAAAATTCAGCGATTGATCAATGAAGGTGAAAGGAACTTCTTAATCACACAAATAACACCCTGTGATGTGATCCACCACCACCTAGAATACACGCTTACCAGGGGGGCAAGCTTGCACAAGCTTGTAAGATGACTCAATGTCCAGTAAGCATTGCAGTCACGGCTCCCCTCCGCAGTATAGAACCAGAGGCAAACAGGATAACTCAATCCAGTGGGCATACGGAGCAATCAACAGGTGGGACCCAGGGAGATGAAAAAAAAGGCTCTCCATAGTGTGAATCAGTATAGCCAAATTTATTAAAAATAAAAAGTGCACTTACATCGGAATGCAGGTAAAACCATCAAGAATAAAAACAATAGCCGGCTGGCTTGCAGATACCCGTTCAACTACGAGGTAGACCGCGATGACGTCAGCGTGTCGACTACCCGACGTACGTTTCGTCTCAGAAAGACCCTCCTTTGAAGTATATTGAACCAAAAAAGCAGTTTTGCGTCCAAAAAAAAAAAAAAAGAAGTCCCTGACCCTTTCCAAATACGCAGCGGCTGAAAAAAAGCATAGAACGTGTCCCATAGGAAACCATGTAAATGAACTGTAGTGCGTTTCTGCAAAAAGCACCAAAAAAAACCACAGATGTGAAGCAGGCCTAAGATGTTTAGTAAAATAACAGGGTTAAAAAAAAAAAAAAAAAAAGAAAAGAAAAGAAAAATTAGCCCTTAATAGTACAAAAAAAAGCAGGTAATCACTACTGTAAGGGGTTCATTTTTTTTTACTGTGGAACTGTGAATATAATTTTTACAGTAGCGATTATTTGCTCTTTTTGTACTATAAAGGGCTCATTTTAGTTTTTTCATTATGTTACTGGCTGATTAATCGATTAATTTCACAATCGATTAGTTGTTTCAGCCCTATTATGAGCACAACTGTACATACCTTTTCACAACCTCATTGTGAGCAGGGAAATGCCACAGGTAGCAGTGCGTGTGTGTGACCAGCATAATTGTACTAAATGACAAATTCTTTGGTAGGTAAAACAGCAATTTGCTTAATACACTGAAAATATGTGAAGGGAAACTATAAAGGGACGAAAATTCTATTAAACTTCCTGGTTTATAAACTATTTTACATAATTAAAAAAAAGTTCTTATTTTGCAAACATGTAATACAGAGCGTTTGCATGCTTTGTTATGCACAATAGGTCCTTGGCTGTCTAATAAGACAGCAGAGCAGTAGCTGTGCAGACTGAACATCTACACATCACTGTGTCTACTTGGAGGAGGAGAAGGAGGGGGTGTCCCTTTTCTTGAGTCATTCAGATGACTCATTCAGCTGTGTGTGTGTTTGTACCTTGAGATCCCGCTATTCTCAGAATCACAGTAAATCAGCAGTCTAAAACCCAGGAGTACCAGACTCACACTTGCCACCTGCTGGCTGGAAAGCCAAATATGAAATATTTATATGCAGCATATTACATTTACCAGACTAAATATAGAAATACAAAATTTCAAAATAGATGTTACTTCCTAACATGTTACAACAAAGAATTAAATCCATGCAATAAATAAAAAAAAGTACAAATACATTCCCTTTAACAGTGCGGTCAGTATTTTCAGTGCCAACACACGGATTTCTTTTAGTACAAGTGGTATGTAGTATTTTTCATTTGGCTTCCCATGCATGAAAGCTCATTACGCCCCTTGCACACAAAATGTCTAGCCCCCTGTGTGTCCAATCTTGGCATTTTAGTGCCCCCAGGATGCACAGGTGGAGCGTCCAGCCCCACTGTCTGCAGCTTGTCAAAGACTATGACAGACTGAAATATCCTGCACCTGGACTGAGTGGTACTCACATTCAGGGCCCTGTGTGTTCAGGGATGTATGACCGAAATACAGGTTGACAGGCTGCAGGGGTTTTATGCTGCACCTGTATCTGGCAGGCACACTAAAACACCGGGATTGGACAAATGGGGGTTAGAAGCCCCTTGTACAGGGGCCTAAATATTTGAATGAGGCCTAAAAAGACCCTGGTACCAGCCCAATAATATCAACAATCATCTTCCCATAGAATTAGATGTGCATTTAATGCAGATTAATAATAATAATAACAACCAGTAAAAGCCTCCCTTGTGTAGCCATTCAAAAGTCCCGAGACTGCTGCTGGGTGCCACCATCTTGGTCAAAGTGTCAGCAGCCCAGGCAGACTCAAAAGACATTCATCAAGTTCTTTATTTATAAAAGCCAATGAGGGCACAAATGCATCAGTAGGAGTTGTCAAAGATAAAGTGTAATTAAACACAGATTTTTTTTAGGTGTATTTATCTATAAAAGTAGGCAGTGTACCTTTTAGCAAAAGCTTGCAATCATTCATAATTTCTACTTTTTGAAATACCTGGTTGATCCTGCTATTTCTCTTCACGGCGTGTTTGTTGTTGGCAACCCTGTGGTGGATAATTCTCCAGTTAAGTGTTGCCACCCTCGGTGCGGATGCTCCACAATTGTACTGCAAGTCATCCCACACAACACTTCAGTTGCTGTAGGGGCAGTAATAGCACTTAGATTGGCATATTCTGCTCCCCCTCATCTGCCCCATGTGATCACTGTGTCATCTAGCAAGGTGGATTTAGCAGGGAAGCAATGAGGGCTGTGTTCGCTCTCCCCTCTCGCTCCTCCTTCCTGCCAGTGCAGCACTCCAGTATTAACAAGCTGGTCACTGCCAACTATTATGTACAGGAATACAGAAGCTGCACTGGCAGGAAGGAGGAGTTATGGGGGCGGAGGTGGAGGCTGTGCTCTCTCCCGCTATCCAGGAATCCTGCACTGGCATCCTCACATGACTTCATCAGCTGTAGTGGCAGCTAGAGCACATAGATTGGCATGTTCTCCAGCCCCCAGCTGCCCCACATGATCAATGTGTCATCTAGTAAGGCAGATCTTGCAGGTATTGCATGCTTCTCCAGCTTTCACAGCATGGCAGGGAAGGATCTATAGTTGTCACGTGACTGTGATATATAGGCTATGATAAAAAGGTATTTGGGGCTTCTTTTTTTTTTTTGCCATGTAATATTTTAATTTCAGTGTGGAAAATGAGGAAGATCTACAGGACATTGGAGCTCTGGGTTTAATAACACTTTAACCACATCAGCTCCGTAAGGATTTACCCCCTTCCTTACCAGGCCATTTTTTGTGATACGGCACCGTGTTACTTTAACTGACAATTGCGCAGTCGTGCAACCTTGTACCCAAATAAAACAGATGTCCTTTTTTTTCCCCACAAATAGAGCTTTTTTTTGGTGGTATTTGATCACCTCTGCGATTTTAATTTTTTGTGCAACAAACAAAAAATGCTGACAATTTAGAAAACAAAAAAAAAAAAAACCACAATATTTTACTTTCTGCTATAAAACTTATCCAATGAATTTTTTTTTTTTTTTTAATCGAATCTCTTCATCAGTTTAGGCCAATATGTATTCTGCTACATATTTTTTTTTTAACCAAAAATAATTGTATATTGATTGGTTTGCGCAAAAGTTATCGCGTCTACAAACTATGGAATACATTTATGGCCTTTTTTTTTTTTAATTGTTTTTACTGGTACTGGCGGCAATTGACGATTTTTAGCGGGATTGCGACATTGCAGCAGGGAAATCTGACACTAAGTGACACTTTTTGGAGACCACTGGCAATACAGTGATCAGTAAAAAAAAAAAAAAAAAAAAAAAAAGTGCTAACACTGTATAAATGACACTGGCAGGAAAGGGGACAACATCAGGGGCAATCAAAGGGTTAACTCTGTTCCCTGGGTGTGTTTACTTACTGTGTGGGGACTGACTGACCCAAGGAACATACACATCTGTGTTCCTGGTTAGCAGGAATCACAGATCTGTCTCTCCCTCGCTGATAGAGTGATGGTCTGTCTAGTTTACATAGGCAGACTGTTGTTCTGTCTCCCCAGAGAACGATCGAGGGTGGCTGGTGGTGACCCGCTGATTGAATCTGTGTCCAATTACAGAGGGTGCACGGTTCTGACGGCGCACACCCGAGAGCCGGTAAAAGAAATCACGTACAGCTACACGATTTCGCTCTAAAGGGCTGCCCTGCAGCAGTATATGTACGTGGGGCGGTTCTTAAGCAGATAATGTTATATATGTATACAAAATCCATGTTTGTTCAAGCCAATTATTATATCAAATCTCAATAGGATTATATATAGTCAACTTTATAAATCACCAGACACAGATATAAATTGTGCAATACATATGCATTCTGTACAGTTAGAGCAGAATGCAGATGAAGAAATATCTGTTATTCCATGACTTACTTGTGGAAAATGTTTAACAACTTTAGAACAGAAAAAGTATGGGTGGATTAAATCGGGATACAAGTACAATAATTTGGGGGACCAACCACGGGAAGATTTAGGTCTGGTAATTTCCGCTTTTCAAAGAAAATGGGGAAGGGGAATGGAGTTGCGCTAACCAGTAAGGTAAGGAACTATCATAAGAGAGGGGACAGTGGGAAGGGGGTTGAAGGTCAATGAGGGACATTGAAATTAGAAAAATTAGAAGCAAATCAGTAAAAAGAGAGGTAATAGGAGCTGTTGGGATAGGCAACCCATGCAAAATCAACTCCTCCTAAGAGGCATTTCCCTTCCTCCAAGAATATGAACATAATATTAAAACAACCAGATTTTATGAAAGTGATCCAGGGCGTTTTGGAATAGATTAAGTCTTCCATGTTGCTTAGGTTTTCTACTTTAGAAACATGAGGGAATGCAGGCTTAGGCTGAATTTAAAAACAATTTTTTTTTTATAGATTTTTGTGGGGATAGAGTTGTGGTAAAGAAGGAAAAAAAGAGAGTCTGTAGGGATCTCATAGTCTTTGAATTTTTGAGAGATTAGTCTTAATGTTCTCCCAGAAAGCTGAGAGTTTGTTCCCAGAAAGTGCGAAGCAAAGACTGTTTTTCCCAATTGACATTGCCAGCATTGATCTGGTATCAAGGGTGTAAACTTATGGATCATTGATGGACTTCTGTATCACCTTGTGCGTATATTATAATTGCATTCCTGGATCCCGGTACAGATTTATGATCTTAGGGTAAGCAAGCATATTATCTGGATTTGTTCAGTTGTTAAATAAGTGTTCAGGTCGCTTTCCCAAGCAGCAATCAATGAATAGAGAGGGAAAATCCAATTTTGGGGTAATAAGAGATGAATATATATTATATATACACATACATACACACACACACACACGCACACACACAGTTGTGCTCATAAGTTTACATACCCTAGCAGAATTTATGATTTCTTGGCCATTTTTCAGATAACAAGATAGATAACACAAAAACTTTTCTTTCACTCATGGTTAGTGTTTGGCTGAAGCCATTTATTATTAACCAACTCCGTTTACTCTTTTTAAAATCATAATGACAACAGAAACTACCGAACTGAGCCTGAATAAAAGTTTACATACCCTGGTGATTTTGGCCTGATAACATGCACACAAAGGGGTTTGAATGGCTATTAACCACTTGACCACTGGGCACTTAAACCCCCTTCCTAACCAGACCAATTTTCAGCTTTCAGTGCTCTCACACTTTGAAACAGTGGTCATCAACCCTGCCCTCAGGGTCCACTAACAGACCAGGTTTGCAAGATAACTGAAATACAATCACAGGTGATATAATTTGCTGCTCAGTGATTGCAGTAGTCTAGTCTGCAACTCCCCAAGGTAATACCTAAAACCTGGCCTGTTAGTGGGCCCTGAGGACAGGGTTGATGACCACTGCTTTGAATGACAATTACTCAGTCATGCAACACTGTATCTACATGAAATTTTTGTCCTTTTTTTCACACAAATAGAGCTTTCTTTTGGTGGTATTTAATCAACGCTGGGTTTTTTATTTTTTGCACTATAAATCAAAAGAGACTGAAAATTCGATTAAAAAAAAAAAAATTATTTGTTTCTGTTAAAATTTTTGCAGAGTATTGGCGAGTATTGGCAGAGTATTGCAGTGTTGCAGAGTATTGCACAGCATTGCACAATGTTGCAGAGTATTGCACAGTGTTGCAGAGTATTGCAGATTATTGACACTGAGCAGCGCTGTGGGCACTAAACATCCAGCCCACAGCGCTGCTGCAATCTCTCCCCTCGCACTGTACATCGGTACAGAGAGGGGAGGAAGGAACCGGCGTCATGACGTGAACCCGGTTTGTTTACAAGTGATCGCTCATTTGACGGAACGATCACGTGGTAAACAGCCGCGATTAGCGGCTATTTACCGTGATGCGCCGGATCCGACCACGGATGTTCCCACGTGCGCGCCCCAGGGGCGCGCGGGAGCAACATTCTGGAAGGTCGTCCCACAGACGTGCACCCAGAATAAGCCGACCGCACTGTAGCCGTCTTTCGGCTATGGCCCGGTCGGCAAGTGGTTAAAAGGTAACCATCCTCACCTGTGATTTGTTTGCTTGTTTGTAATTAGTGTGTGTGTGTGTGTATAAAAAGGTCAATGCTATTCTGGACACCTCCAGTGCTGCATTGACGTTTCTGGATTCTGAGTCTGGCTGAGCACTGGTTAAAGCTTGTAGGAGGAGTTTTCATTCTCCTCTGTCATATGGGCCTAAATTGATGAAGAAATTAGAATTTTTTAATTTATTTATTGGATATGTTTTATAGCAAAAAGTAAAAAATTGTTGTTTTTTTTCAAAATTATAATTTTTTTTTTGTTTATAGCGCAAAAAATAAAAACTGCAGAGGTGATCAAATACCACCAAAAGAAAGCTCTATTTGTGGGGGAAAAAGGACAATTTGAGTACAGTGTCGCACGACTGTGCAATTGTCAGTTAAAGCAATGCAAAAAATGGCCTGGTCATGAAGGGGCAAAAGCCTTCTGGGGCTGAAGTGGTTAAAAGGTGCTGAAAACAACCTTCAAGCATGCTCTGATGCAGATGGCACTGAATCAAGCCTACCAAACTCAGGACAATAAGGATGAACGCACAAACAAATCCCGAACACATTTTCCAAACATCCATCATACAATAAAGCTAAAGTGTCTTGGTATTCTTAAGCCATGATTTTCTAAAAAAACAAAACAAAACAAAAAACATACTGCTTTTATTATGATGGGCTCCTCAATAGGGATTATTAAAGTCTATCTGCAATGCACCACACGGGAACAAGTGCCTATTGAACCAACAATCAGAGTCTACTTAAGAGACATTTTCTTTATTTTCAATGAAGTACAACTTCTTGCAAAGTATTTTTTAAAAAAATGCTATAATACCGCATCCAAGCAAATATAATTTTAGCTCTGCAAGTGTTAAATCTCCAAAGAGATTTCATCCTCTACGCCAATGTAAGCACCAAACGTCTGTATGTATAGGAGATAGAAGAAGCTGTTATAAATGGGCAGAGATATTTCAACATGCTGGGAAATCATAGTAGCAATTATTACCATTTCTCAACAGAAAAGTAATATAGTTACCATGCAAGTGCTGCAGTTAAACGTTTGAGGAAGAAAAGCCACAAATGCTCTGCCATTGTGACAATGGTCAGCAGATTTGTTACCCGTCATTGTTGGTGAGAGATACCAGGAGGCCCTATTCACAACAGACTCTTGCAGCTTGTATTCATAGTCTACTATATATTTTTGGCCATTTAATAAGAATACTGAAACATCACAGTTATTCTCTGAAATACATAGCCAGGCAAAAAAAAAAAAAATGTATCTGCTGCCCCATTTTTCAATGTGCAGTTTTGTTCCACACAGCACACTAGGGGAGCAGTTAAAATGCTTACATAAATTACGAGTACACTGTACTGTTAGATCTATTTCATTTTGCCATCCTTTAGAATAAAAAAAGTTGGTCCACAATCAGTATAAGCATCAATGTCCCCTATTCTACAATGCCGCCTGCATTTGTCACACAAACACTGCGCTGACTTACGAGCGCTTGTGAAATCATCTGATCCTGAAGGTTACTTGGCTAAGAATAATTGATACAGCTTGACCAAGCTATAGATTCTACAAAGAGAGGTGACCCACTGAAATTGACAGCTGCCAGGCCTGCATTCACTTGTCCATTTACCAATGCCTTTCTTGACCTCAATTAATCTTTGCAAATTTCAAATAAAACAAATTGAGAATGCTCTCCGACTTTCATCACACAGTTACTAGAAATTTACTTGGTCTTTAAAAGCCTGTATTTCTAATTGTGCATGTGGTTCACAGAGAAAGTAAAAGCTATAGTTTTTGTGCATATGATTTACTGGAGAAAAAAAACCCCCTCTATTCTTTATTACAATAAACTGGGAAATGTTAAAGTGATACTAAACACACACCCCATTTAATTTCAGCCTGTCTGCAGGAAAACATAAGCAGGAGGAGCCTCTAGTCCTCTGCTGCTGGTCAAATGTTCAAAATAAAAAAAAAACAGCCTTTGGAATACAGAGTAAAAATAAATAATTAATATCATCAAACTGCTTTAAAGGGTCATACAGATATATATTTGAAATCAAATCTTAATTATTTTTGGCAATAACATGGTGTGGGCAGATTTCTGCCAGTCACAGGTTGCGTCTCACCACTCCAGCTTGTGTCTTAACATAACAGGGAGGTGAAGCGTCCATCAATCAATATCCCACCCCCATTGTGTTTAGCTGGTTAGAGGACATAAAGGAGGAGGGAAGAAGTGGGCTGTCCCTCCTCCACCGGCCGCCAATGCAAGGGGGCCCCTCCTCCACCGGCCGCCAATGCAAGGGGGCCCCTCCTCCACCGGCCGCCAATGCAAGGGGGCCCCTCCTCCACCGGCCGTCAATGCAAGGGGGCCCCTCCTCCACCGGCCGCCAATGCAAGGGGGCCCCTCCTCTACCGGCCGCCAATGCAAGGGGGCCCCTCCTCCACCGACCGCCAATGCAAGGGGGCCCCTCCTCCACCGACCGCCAATGCAAGGGGGCCCCTCCTCCACCGACCGCCAATGCAAGGGGGCCCCCTCCTCCACCGACCGCCAATGCAAGGGGGCCCCCTCCTCCACCGACCGCCAATGCAAGGGGGCCCCCTCCTCCACCGACCGCCAATGCAAGGGGGCCCCTTCTCCACCGGCCGCCAATGCAAGGGAGCCCCTTCTCCACTGGCCGCCAATGTAAAGAGGCACTTTTTTTGTATAGTTTCCCAGAGACCACAAAATAATTTCAAGGGTTCCTCTGGGGTAAAAAAAAGTTGAAAAATGCTGGCCTAAATAATCCATTAGAAAATAACACGGATTTCAACTGGGCCATTTGGAAACATACCAATTTTGGATTTTCAGGAAGAATTTAACTAGAACAATTAACTAGAAAATGACATTCATGCTCTGATGAAATACAAAATATCTGAGATAGCAGCCTATATTTTCCCAATGCAACCAGCTAGATTTAAATTACTAGGGAATGAAAGAAAGAATTTAACTGGTTGCTTTAGGGCAACGCAAACATTTCTTAATTCATACACTTTGATAAATGAAATCAAATTGAATCCTCAGTGCTGACATGCAGTGTGTGCATTTGTCAGTCTTGGTACAGTCTGGTTCACACGTGATGTCATATCTTACTCTGCCGTACCTTCTGCTCTGCCAACACAAATGTCAGCAGAACAGACAATTTATTGTGATCCCAGCTCCCTTTCCATGAATGATCAGCAAGGGGAGACTATAACAAGAGCAGTTAAATGGGGTGTGTTTTTGTTATTGAGAAAATGTACATGTACAATACATGTGTATGCCAGGCTATAGGATGATTGGCAACAGTGACAGTACATAGTGTGATGAAGACTGCATACAGGCATAACAACACGTGATGTAGAGATCTGTGCAACTCTTTTTCTGTAGACTCACACCTTAACCATGCCTGCAACCCTTCCAGCAAACTAACCCTATAACCGTATGCAGTAGTTGTATAGGAGACCTGCTTTTACAGCTGCAATGGTGAAAAATTTGAAAAATACAGCGTTACAATTAAGAACTGCCATATTAGAGAAACATTGAAAGAGCGTCCTGTTACAGAGACATTTTTCAAAGAGCTCTTATGCTTTAGAAAGGACCATGTCAGAAGAGACTACAACAGCACCACAACTTGCAGGTTGAATCATTAACCTTGTCCTATTCCATATCTTCTCCACACTGCAGATAACACATGCTACAGAACTATGGGAAACTGCACTGCAATTTGTCTCCTTTTTCTTTGTCCCCAGTCACCCACTCTAGATTATTTTGTAAAAGGCATACATGCTCAGACCTGACCTTTTTACTATTAATATATTTGAAAAATTTTTTGTGGTTTGTCCTATCTTTTGCAATCTGTCGTTCATTTTGAATTTTTGCGTCCTTGATTTCCTTTTTACATATTCTGTTATATTCTTTGTAACATTTAGACGACAATAGTGTTCTTTCATTTTTATATTTTTTAAAAGCTCTTTTCTTATTGTTTATAGCTTTTTTAAACTTTGGCCGTAAGACACATAGGTTTTATTTTTAGCCTTTAAAACTTATTGCCCAAGGGAATATACTTTGCAGTGAGTTCACAGTCTTTTTGAAGAATAACCATATCTGTTCTGTGTTTATCAATGCCAATATTCCTTCTACGTCTAAGTCCTGGAGAGCAGCCCTCATCCTTGGAAAATTTGCTCTCTTAAACGTTTTTATCTTTCCTGTATGTGTTTTTTGCTTACAGCTAACATCAAATGAAATCATGTTATGGTCACTGCTACCCAGATGTTCCTTTATATGAACATTAGTAATAAGCTCTGCATGGTTTGAGATTACCAGGTCCAAAGGAGCATCATTCCTAGTTGGGGCCTCCGGAAACTGGACCATAAAATTGTCCTGTAATAGGTTTATAAATTTTTGCCCTTTAACTGATCCAGCAGTGCCATTACTCCAGTCAATTTCCGGGTAGTTAAAATCCCCCATTGTTATCACCGTCCCAGCCCTTGCAGCCCTTTCCATCTGTGCAGAGAGCCGAGTCTCCACCTCCTCATTAACATTGAGTGGTCTATAACAAACTCCAATGATTGACTTTGAACTACGCACATCTATATGCAGTTCCACCCATAAAGCTTCAGCCACATCACACTCTCCATCAATGAAGTCCTCATTCACACTCGCTTTGAGATCACTTCTCACATAGAGACAGACCCCGCCACCTTTACTGTTTACCCTGTCTCTCCGAAAGTGTCCATAGCCAGGAACATTAATTCTGTGGACTCCCTTACCTCCAAATAGCAAGATCTTGGCACAACTAGCCATGACATTGGGAACGCCACCACAAAGCTTTTAACTGAAACAGTTTTTACACTAACCTTTCAAAATGGAAGGCCCATTAGTGACCAATTACCAAATGAAAAGAGGTTTCTAGACTAACTACCCAACTGAAAGCAGGGCTATAAACCAAAAAGAGTACTTTAGATGTCTGTACACACCTTGGGGTTGATTTACTAAAGGCAAGTAGACTGCGCAGTCTGCAAGTGCAGTTGTTCCAGAGATTAGTAAATGAGCAGAAGTTCTGCGGACTTCCATCATCCAATCACGTGTAGCACCCTCTACTTAGGTAGGTGCTAGATGTAAGATTTTTGGTGAGTGCAGGTAAATTTAGGCAGGCCTAGCTGGAAGCTAGGCCTGTTTGTTTTGATCTGTGTGGGCTGGGAGTGGCTCAGAGTAGCAGCTGTGACTCACAGATAGCATCACTCAACTGTTACCTCCCTTTTCCTTCTAGAGGATTCTAGAAGAGAGGCGAGGTAGAGTTGTCTGGGGTGTCTCAAGGAGCCCTGACCAATCCCCAACTAGGATTGGCAGGGGGCAGGCCACCTTGAAATATCTGAAGTCAGCCCAGGAACTGAGGATGGAGTACTAGGCTGTCGGGGTCTTTTAGGGAGCTCTCCAGTCTAGGGGGGGGTGACCTTGGGCCTGGGACTCGGGTGCAGAATGGATCTTTTCAAGGATTCATGAAGGATCTGAACAGGAAGCACAGAGAGGAGTCAGAGGACAGCGGGAGCTAGTACTGCCGGGCAAGACTTCAGGTGGGAACCACTGGTTTGCAGTCAGGAAGGCTGGTAAGTGACAGGGGCAGTCGGGGGGACAGGAAAGGCATGCCAGAGAGGACAGAGGAAACAGTCAGAGTTGGGTGTGGAGCCAGTGAGCTGCAGCCAGGAGGGAGAGAGGCAATGAGAGTAACAGTCTGCAAGCAAGAGATGTGCTGGAGGAGACTGGAGTTGCCAAGTGTGTATAGTTGTCCCAACGGATTGATTTTCAATCAACCAATTGCTTGTTCTACTGAGCATCCCATATATTTCCATCCCTATCCAAGTTTAAATCCCTCCATAAAAATAGAGACTGTTCATCGTCTCTAAGGTGATTGGGAAGTAAATGCCAAGCTGGGCAGGGTGACAGGTGGACCACAACTTTCAGCAGCCCCTACGGGTGTACACATGTGCAAGCAAAAATGCTGTTTTCTTTATATTCCTTCATGTGATTGGGTATTCTTTGCAAAGTCAAGCTTTACCTCATTTACTAAGCTCTGGAGCAACTGTACTTTGTGCAGTCTATTTGCCTTTAGTAAATCAACCCCTTTATGTCTGTCTCCGGAATGCATTTCACCCCTTAGGCACAAAGAAGACCTGGCAAATTGATGGTTGTAGCAAGCAAGTATGTACCCCTGTGACACCTATGACAGGTCTTCAATTCCCAACAGGACTGCCTTATAAAATGATCTTACCTTAGAAAGTCTAAAAAAAATATATGTTTAAACGCCTTTCTAATTTTCTCGAGTGCTGAAAATGTTTATTACTGGTGTTTTTCAACAAAAGGCAAATTTACAATAAACTGTACAAATAACTTTATTCAACAAATTTTATCAAAAATGTATCTTAAACTGGCAGACACTTCCGCTCATTAAATTAATATTTAAAAAAACAAAATTAGTCAGCTGACTGAACAAACACTAGGTTTGATTACAGCCAGACCTATTCATTTAGACCTTATGCAGTTAGCTGCACAAGAATTTCACATGACACGTGCAAAAAAAAAAAAAAAAAAAAAAAAAACTTATGGTGAAAAAAGTATAATAAACCTAAAAATATTCATCAAAAAGTCTACATGGCAAAAGTCCTAAGAATGTAGGACTCCACAAACTGCACTGCCAGCCATAATATAATCTAAAAAACTGAAAACTTTTGGAACAGTATTGAGGAGTTCCTAGAGTAGCTGGCTTGGCACACTTTGTACAAGGGCACAACATAAATTACCCAGACCCCCCCAAAGTATTTCAGGCTTCTCTTGCTCTAGTCAATGATGCTATTCATTACCTCAGCCAGAAAGGAAGTGTGCAAAAAAAAAAAAAGGGCTACAAAGCAAGGCAGTAACCACTGGTAATCAATAACCAATTCTCAACTCTCATTTGTTAGGAAGCATAAGGCAGTGTTTCAACTCCAGTCCTCAAGGAGCCTCAACAGGTCATGTTTTCAGGCTTTACATTATTTTGCACAGGTTTCACTGCCTTAGTAATTACCACAGCCGTTTCATCTGAGGGAAATCCTGAAAACATGACCAGTTGGTGCGCCTTGAGGACTGAAGATGAGAAACACTGGCATAAGGATAAGGGAGAAGAATGGAAGAATGCTCGATGGACAAAGGGGATAAAAGGTTTGTCTTGCACATTATTCCACATTAAGAATTCATTATATGAACAGTAAAACATTATGATAGTTGTGCAATGGTGGACCGAACAATTTGCCCAAACTGAAGGTTTCATGAATTCTGATAAAATGAGGAGAATGTCCTGTCTGAAAAAAAACACATTTTTGGAGCAGCCTAAGCAAAGTAAAGCTCCAGCAGACCACCTGCAGTATATTCAACGTCAAAAGTCTAACAACAAGGCAACAAATGCAGAGAAAGCATTTGACTAAGTTAGCTGGCAATTCATGTCCACCGTCCTGCGACATATCGGCTTAGGGGACAACATGTTCTGCTGGATCTCAAGTGTTTACGCCTTGCCAACGGGGCAGGTTAAGGTGAACGGTGTCCTGTTGTCTCCCTTATCAATCACAAATGGGACTCTAGGCAGTGTGGTCCACTGTCACCCCTTCTTTTTGCCCTTACTACGTACAGTCCGGCCTAAATCCTGAAATCAAATGATTGAGCATCGAGAGGGCCCAACATAAGGTCTCGGCTTATTCCGACAACATGTGCGTCTTACTGACTAATAATGCCTTTTATTTTCTTTAAAGTCAAGTTGCTAACCCATTCTGTCATATGAGCAGTTCTAGAATAGATTGTGTAGCTGCTGAAGAAAACAGCACACGCAGAAGGATCCCCCCCCACACCACTAGCTTTAATCAAGTGTAGGCACCACACATTTAGCGTAAAACTGCTACAGTGGGAATTGGTCACACATCATAACACATCCTACTTACATTTAGATTCCTCCTTGAAACATACACTTCTCATTAGGTTTATTGAACTTTTCATGTATTACAAAATGTAACATTTACATCCTATCACACAGATACCCTGATCTGTGCTACTAAGACATCATGAGAAGCCGTTAATCAGATGTATCACACATTGACTGTACAACAGATACATTATGAAAGGAGAGAAAAATAAATATTTAAATGGCCAAATAGACATAATACATATTTCAGATCATTCTCGGCTTGCAAGCTTAGGCCCATGTGATGGAAATGCGTTAAGGATTCTAAGTGGTTATACAGGCAGCTGGAGCACACACTAGGAACACAGCATTTCTGCTCTGGTGCACAACGCAATGTGAGAAGGGAAAGAAGGCGAAGGGAGGGGGATTCCCCAGGGGCGCCTCCGGCTGCCCCCATTCTCTCTGTCGGCCAGCTCAGCTCTCGCATCCAATTAAGAGTGATGCTGGGCGGCTGGCTTCCCCTGAAATATGGAACACCTCGTGTGTGAGAAGAGGAAGGCGGCGTGATGAGAGCTGTGGCAGAGGAAAGCCCTGTGAACGAAGGGAGGGGATGCTCACTGCTTTGTAATGCAGTTTTTAATACCTGCTCCAATACAACATGCAATCCACTGAAAATAAAAAAAACACAACTGTACTACATTGAAATCAATAGTGCTCTGCAAGCTTACATGCCTAGAGCCAAAATGGTATGCAAGGCCCAAAAAAATTGCATCATACCAGTAAAAATGCAAATATAGTACGTCAATTAGCATGAAAATAATGAAGCACAGCACAGAAAAATGCTGAACACATAGAAAAGGTTTTTTTGTAGGCTTATGAAGAATGAAAGTTTCATTTTGATAAGAAATGGCAGTACTGAAAATCTACAAAAAATAAAACAACGTGATGTTGCCCAAAGTAGTTTGCCTTTGTTTTATACCCAGCATTAGAAAAAAAAAAACAATCTAATCATTACTAGGAACAAAAGCCTCGGGGGATACACATGCTGTATATATGGACTTCACTGCACTGCTGATTTATGATTGGGAGATGAACAGCGTTGTTGGCATATTAGCAGAATCTGAGAAAACCGTCAGACGACCCAGAGAGGAATTTGGATATAAATGAAGCAGTATTTGAGAAACCAGGTATGTCAGAATTAAAGCAGCACAAAAACAGGATGTGTGTACCCATTGTAAAACCTTTCTCTTGGAGTCCATTGAGGAGGCACAGGAAGTAATTCACTTTGGAGTTATACCAATGCCTATATAAAGATCGAACACATGCAAACAAAAGAATATTGTAGGCCAGCCAAGGATAACCCCTCCTTCTGGCAGAGCATGTATCAGTTTTGTAGCAAAGCAGAGGTAGGAACTATTTTTCCCAATGAGCTCGGAGAAAAAGAGTTTACAGACAGTACAAAAATCCAGTTTTCTCATTAATTTAGGGACACAGGAAGTCCTTCATATTCAAGATGTCCAAAAGAAGTACAACTGAAGCAAATGCAAAAAGGCCCAAGAACAAAAAGAATTGGGAGTTGTCTGTAGCTCAAAGACCTAACTGAAGGACTTCACATCTGAAGCTGGCAGTAGGTAGGAACAAAGTCCTGGGGCAAACATTGCCATGTTCTTGTGCATGATCAGAAAAGGTTCTGTGCTAGTTAAGGAGATGGTTGCAAGAAACACCACCTTTGAGGTGAAAGTAGAAAGTGTCTAATGGGTTCAAACAATTGTTTCTGAAGTGCAAAGAGAACCAGATTCAGCACCAATGGAGTCACAGGGAAATTGGTAGGGTGAACTTTACACAATTCCTTGCACATAATCTTAAACAAGGAATGAGAGAGTGATGGTCTCTGAAACATCATAGCAAGAGCAGAGACCTGACCCTTGAGTATACAGCGAGCTCAATGCTGGTCCACAGCTAGCTGTAGGAAGAACAGGATTCATCCCATGGAGAAACTCATAGGGTGGAAGCCTTAAGACTCACACCAAGGGAAGTTTACCTTCCATGTGTAATTGTAAACCTTGCAAGAAGCGGATTTTGCAGCTTTTAAAGTGGAATTCTAGTCAAATGCTAACACTGAAGCCGGTGCTTAAAGCCAGTCATGTGACTGGACCGGAGCAGCTTCAGAATAGGCAATTATACAAATCTTTTATTTTACATTGTAGATAGAAGAGTCTTAGAATGGGGGATTTAGCCTTAGTTAGACTTTTGCTGAAATTATTGTGAGAATTACAGATTTAGGGATGCCCTTTCTCTCAAAACCTGGGCTTAAACAGCGACTGAACCAGGATGGTAAATTGGTCCTTGAGACAGGAAATCTGGACAATCTAAAAGAGCCCACAGGTCATCTGCCAGGAGTCTTACCAGGTTGGAGTACATCTGACTGTGTCAATCCAGAGTGAGGAGGACCACCAGAATGCTCTCCATCTCAATCTCAGGAAGCAGACAAGGAAGAGATTTGCAGAAGAGGAAAATAATTAGATCAGGGTGTTACTGATCCCACTGACCAGGTGACCCTCCAGCAGAATGGTCCAATCATGCAAGAAGATCCAAAACTGCCCAAAGCTCCAGAATATTGCATGAGAGGCAAAATTCCCCTGACAACCAAGTCCCCTGAACAGACAGGGTGCCCAAAACTCCACCCCAGCTTAACATCCAATGTCAGGGTGATCGATAAGATTGGAAGGAAGAATTTCCCAAATTCCACAGCCATTATCTTGATCCCCCCAAGCCAGGGATAACCTGGTCCTTGGGACCAAAGTAATCAGTCTGTCCAGGAACTGGAACCACAACGTTAGAATATTGCATTGTAGAAGTCTGAAGTGATAATGTGTAAATGGGACTGCTTTAAAAAAAAAAAAAGGTGGCCACCATTAAACCCAGGACTCTCATAATCAGAATTTCTGTAGACTCACACCTAACCCATGCCTGCTCCCTTCCAGCAAAAAGTAACCTACACAGTATGCAGTAGTTGTATAGGAGACCTGTTTTGACAGCTGCAATTGTGAAAAATTAGAAACTACCATGTTACAATTAAGAACTGCCACATTAGAGAAACATACTACACATTAAAAAAAGTGTCCTGTTACAGAAAGACATATTTTTTAAAGAACTCTTATGCTTTAGAAAGGACCATGTCAGAAGAGACTACAGCAATACCACCACTTTCAGGTTGAATCATTTACCTTGTCCCATTCCATATCTTCTCCACACTGCAGTTAATGACACGTGCTACAGAACTATGGGAAAATGCATTGGCAATTTGCTAGGAAACAAGGTACCTTAACAGGGACCCTGTGGCATTACAGTATTAAAGATAAATACACACACACACACACACATATACATATACACACACATAAAAAAGGTGGCTACTTTTAAACCCAGGATTCTTGTGATGCATAGGCAGAGAACTGGTCAACGCTTGGACTGGAGAGCATGAGTCTAGGTTCAGGGAGTTTGAAATTTCTCCTGAGTGAAAAATTACTCTGACCTGATTTGCTTCTAAGACTATAACCAGATACTACAAATGATGAGTCTGTTCCAGCGCTGGTTTCTAAATGTTCATGATCCGAATGAATTGTAATGTCTGGGCTGTCATGGCCACATTGTTCAACAGAGCATGTGCCTACTTGTCCCTCAACAGGGGGTCTTCTAAGTATCCCACAATAGGAATGGCACAAAAGCGAAGCAGGGCTAGTACTGGGGCCAGTACCTTGCTGAACACTGGGGTGCAGACAAGAGGCTGAATGCCATGGGACATGAAACATAAGCAGGGGGGGCAAACAGCAAAGCGTAGGAGACAGTGGAAAGAAAGGGAGATGCAGGTACACATCCTTAATGTGCATAAAAGCCACAAAGTCTCCCTGGTGCAGGGAGGTGAGGACATTACTGCTAGATTCCATGATGACTGTGTGCTTTGCGATCCAATATGAGGGCAGAAACCAACCTATGGGGTTGAGAACTGTAGACAGGTTGAAGTAAAACCCCTGAAACCATTCTGCCACAGGAACTGGGGAAATGACACTTTGATCTAGAAGACCTGAGAGGAGTAGATGGCGAACTGCTAACTATGAGTAGACAACGGGAGGTTGGGGATGAGAAACTGTGGAGGGGGTTGGAAGCAAAACTCAATCAACGGAGATGTAACCTAAGTGTCCGCAAAGGTTAACAAACGTCTCCCCGCTTTAAAAATAGGAACTGTGTCACGATAAGGAGGTCTGATGACCCCAAAAGTGTGAAGAGAATGGGGAAGTCGTATTGAACACAGAGCCACCCTAATTTCTCCAAAATTTGCAAGTGACTAAAACCATCCAAATTTTTTTTCAGGAGCCTGCAAAGCATTGCACCGGCATTCAGTGGATCAGGGGTACAATGCCAAGCTCCTGCAAACATTTCCTCCAGCACGGGGATATAGTGCGGAACACCGTGTCAGGGTGTTTTCAATCTCCACAGAGACAGAGTTGGAATAAGGGGTTAACCAGAAAAGTCTTCGCGATCTTAGAGTCTCTAGGGAATAGCACTATTAGACGCATTAGGAGCTTCAGAGTTGTGCACACCGCATCATTTAGAGCACAAACAGTGTCTTTTACTTTGCGAATAATGGCAGGACACGCCTCATGCGCAAGTTATCTGGCAAGGAAAGGAGTGACTCTGTAAATGACTGGATAGTTTGGGCCATAAATCTTGCATGACAGTAGTAAAAATCTTAGCCAGAAGACTCCAAAGTTGGGACAGACTCTAGGATCACAGGCCTACATGATTCTAGGCTGCAGACATCGGTTGCATCAAAGCAAGCCACACCAGAACAGTGTGAGAGATGGGGGCACCTGTTACAGTAGGGCTGCCCCCAAGCCATGCCTGAAGTCAGATACATTGCGGTGCATGGCAGTTAGGCAATGGAAAGCTCAGGTGTATAAGGCTAGGTCTCACAAAATCCAGACAGCTGTAGATCATAGTTTCATGTGGCCCTTTTGCAAAGTGGGAGCAGCAGTGTGGAAATGCCTCATCAACACTGAATGGCAGGAAAGGACATAGCGTGTGCAAGCAACACTCCAGCCAGCGGATGATGTTAGCGCTCAGTCCCTCAGCGTTACATCTTTCTTATTAAAGGGCACCCAGCAACTAGAGTAAATAGGATAGATTTCGGTGCTAGGCCTGATTGGACTACTCACAGAGTGAGTTTTCGAGGATAGGGCATGTGCTAAACTAATGCCAAAGGGTCTGAAAGGTGCTTTGCAGGGGGTCTAGCAGCAATGTAGAGAAAAGTATTGACTGAAGGAAAAATGTCGAAGAAATTTGGTGCTAGAAAATAATAGGTTAGCCTTTTACACAGCCATTCTAAATAAAAAAAAAAAAAAAGAAGTCTATTCTCATAGGATACTAGCAGATAAAACAGACATGCTTGCAGTAGGCGGGGATATCTCAAGCTGGCCTAGTTGTTTTTGTTTTTTTTGCTTGCCAGGGTCCAATCCTCCTGTAGACAACAGTATAACTCAAGAGTGAATGTGTCCTTTAATGCACAAGAAAAGAGGCTTTCATTTACAGTACCCAGAGAAGACACTGCAGGGAGAGCAAGAAAAGGAATAAGAGCAGGTTTAATGGTGCAAGAAAATTTTAAAATGGGTAAAAGACAGCAGTGTCAGCACAGCAGACAGTTTAGTGTGTAAGAATGAACTGAGCAATATTCACACTAATAAAAAGTAGACAATGAAAAATGAATACGAGCACTGCAGGAGATCAGAGAAAAACAACATGCAGAAAATAGTGATGACAATACGAGGATGGGCATTAGGGCTGAAACAACTAATCGATTATGAAAATAGTTGTCAACTATTTTCATAATCGATTAGTTGGCCAGCATACAGAATGCATTATTTGTTTACATATTAGGAAATACAGTGCAGCACACACACACAGCTCAGTACACCATCCATACATGTCAGTAAGTGCCTGAGAACTTGTGAATGTGAGTGTGTGAGGAGCAATGTCTCATGGGGCATGTAGTCCTGGGCAGGAAGTGAATGGATCTAAAGGCAGAAGTTTTTTTACCTTGCTATAGGGGCTCGCTATACTATAATTTGCAGCTTGCTATTGGGGCATTCTAAAGGCAGGAGGAGCCAGAAGCATCGGTGGGGGGCCCCAGAAGAGAAGAATCGGGGCTGCTCTGTGCAAAACCATTACACAGAGCAGGTAAGTATAACATGTTTGTTTAAAAAAAAAATTACTTTAAAGACTGTGCAGGGAAGATCAGCATCTAACCACATAGAAGGTGGAGGCTGATAGACTGGAGGTAATAGCAGGCATTACTATTACATTTAAAGTAAACTTTTACATGGAGGCAAGCCACATTACGCGGGAGCAGGGCACATTACATGCGCCCCAGCGTGAAAGGGGTTTAAATAAAAAATGTGATCTCTGAGTCTGATGATATTTACCAGATTCAACCTCCAATAGTATATACAGTATATCTCTTCTGTTATTCTCAGAGTGGATTAGAGATTTTGCTCCCCAATTATATAGTTGGTTAGTTATATTTACCACTGCATATAGATTTTTAAGAATAAATTGCCTTTTTTTTAAACTTTACATATTAAATTATACACCACACCTTTTTTAAGGTTATTATCCGATCAATCGAAACAATAATCGGCCAACTAATCGATTATGAAAATAATCGTTAGTTGCAGCCCTAATGGGCATCATGAAAAGAAAACACGAACAGAAAAATGCAGATAATGTTCCCCATCAGCTGAGAAGTAAGAACAGTTCTCATTGCAGATAAGTGTTAAAAGGTAAAGTAAAATGAAATCAAGAGGCATGGTAGATTTTCCAATGCAGGGGTCAACACTGATAACACAGATAGTGAAAGGAGGTATGGCAATAGTAGACAACCTTTGTACTAGTGTCATCTTTCAGGCTCAAGTATCATTTAGTTTCCTGCAAATATGTTCATGAAGGTCCACAAAAAAAAAAAAAACATATGCAGAATTTATAAAGTTATTACATAACCGAGGCCTGGGCTGACATATCAGAATATTACATTATTTTTAAAGAAAACAATATGCAATCAATTCTATTCTTCACCAGTCAAAAATTACATTTTCAGACATAACTTTGTTGAAAGGCTGCTGTGTAAAAAATATATGTAGCTCTATATAAAAAAAAAAAAAAAAAAAAAAATGTGTTTTCTAGACTTTTTCTGATGCATATGTTCAAGAGAATCCTAGAAATCTCTAGCAATTTCTACATGGCATTTGTCAAATTCTGATGAATGGAATCTTGGTACTAGGTTGACGTGTAACTAACAGACCAACCACATCTGATAAGAGAAGATGTAATTCAAGGCTACATAAAAAGGTCAGTGCCTAGTTGAATTAAAGTGTTTGTAAAGTCACTATGTGACTTTACATGTATGCCATGCAGATATGCAGCCATTAACAATAGTGTAAGGGTTTGTTAGAAATGAAAAGGACAAATACTGTTTCTGACACCACAGCTGTGCGGTCACGTGATCCCCCTGTGCTGGCCGGCCTCGATCTATGGAGAGAAGCAGGAGGGTCGAGATTCCCATCTGCTGGCCGGCTGACATCACCCCCCCTGCTTCTCCCCATAGATCGAGGCCGGCCAGCACCGGGATCACGTGACCGCACAGCTGTGGTGTCAAACGGTATTTTGCTTTTTCATTTCTAACAAACACTAATGCCGCGTACACACGAGCGGAACAAATCCGGCGGACATTCCAATTGTGTGTGGGCTTCATTGGACCTTTTCTGTCGAAAAAATCTGACAGACCTTAGAAATGGAACAGGTTTCAAATCTTTCAGACGGACTCGATGCCTATCGAAAAAAAAACGTTCATCTGTATGCTAGTCCGACGGACCGAAAACGACGCAAGGGCAGCTATTGGCTACTAGCTATTGAACTTCCTTTTCTAGTCCGGTCGTACGTCATCACGTCCGAAACAATCAGACTTTGGTGGGATCGTGTGTAGGCAAGTCCATTTCGTCGGAACTCCGTTGAAAAGTCCTTCGGAGTTCAGTCCGACAAGAAGTCCGCTCGTGTGTACGCGGCATTACAGTATTGTGAATGGCTGCATACCTGCATGTGATACACTGATATGTGCTGCATTATGCAGCTGAATAGAGGAAATGCTCTAATGCTGACAGGGATGGAGGGGAGAGAGACTGTCAGAGGAAAGACGAGAGCTGCGAATGACGAGGCACATAACCTGACCACGGTAATCAGGGCTCAGCAGTCATGATTATCATTGTCAGCAAAGGCAGTGGGACACAGGAAATGGCAGGATCAACCAGGTTTATTACAAGTTAGGAAGAGAAGAATTGTACAGAACAAGCAGTGTGCGGTTATTCATGCCTTAAAAGGAACAGGAACTTTGTTTTTTGGGTTACAAACATTTTAAATGAACTAAAAAAGGGGTCACTTAGGGTGAATTCCAACCTGTGAATGAACCCTGCCTCCGGTTAGATGGGAGAACCCTAGCGCGGGTTCACGCAATTAGCTGCAAGAGCCAGCTCCATTAAAAGCAATGGGAGGAAATCTAACGCAGTGATCACATGTGAGTCTGCATTCAGAGCCAATCACTTGCATGAGATTGCTGTATGAGTGATTACATGTGGGTGGCCGCAATTAGCTGCGAGAGCCAACAGCCTCCAATTGCTTTTTTGCAGCTAATAAAAATACAAGGTGCTGCAGATTGGACTATCATTATTTCTATTTATTGGGGATTGGATGATCTCCTTATCTGTTTGCAGCTGAAGGATTGTGATATGTGCTGGCTGAGTGCTGTCCTGACCAGCTTGCAAATATATATATACTAAGCCGCTCTACATTATTTTAACACTAACTGAACATTTCAATTATTATTTCAATGTAGGTGACGTGTGCCTTGAATAGACTATATTATACTTGTTCACATGACTATTAAGCCTCAACTTCTCCTGTGAATCTAAAAACGTCTCTGCTTATGATGTGCTTTATAGCAAACCACCAGAGGAACTGTGCAGACCAGGATCTTCACAGATAACTGTCTTTTTACACAAATGTTACTAGCAACACCCACCAGAAGGGAGTACATCTTTTTCCATTGAGGATGTAACATGGGTAACATTTTCACTATATATATGTTTTTTACTGGGATTTTTCTTTCCCATATAAACGTCTATTTCAATGGTTAGAAAAGTTATTATGAAAAGTGGATCAACACACTGAAAGTAAAGTAGTACAGACCTATTGCTTTTATTATTTTAATTAGCCTTCCATGCTGGAAGAGGAACGCACTCATGTACACACAGGTTAGTGTTACACAGATGTTAATGACAGAACACACATACACACACACACACATACACAATACCTGGCACACACTATGGGTCACGCTCAGATGCAGACAGCTCTCCTCCCCTGACGGGAAAAAAGAAAAATGCCAGAGCATGTGAACAGCGAACATCATTATATGAGACTGGCTCACAGCAGCAAAGCTGTCGCATACAGCGAGTAAAAGTTTTGTTGCATAGCAATATTCATCTCTCCTCCTCACTAGGCTTTTTATGGATTTGGCATAAAGGCCCAAGGTTTATCTCTAGAGCAAACTAGATGTTATTAAAAAAGAAAGACAAGTCTCTTTTTCTTATTTAGCATTTTATGTCTGAACATGGTACAATCTCCCTACAGATGATACAAAATCTTGAGCGGTTAGATTTGCATACATTCTCACCCAATCTTCAGCCATGAGGTAATTAACAGCATTCCCAAGGCCAGCTCTGCATACATGGCCAACTTTGAGATTCTGTCTATTAAACGGATCTAATTCACCAACAGAAACAATACAGTGTGTCCCCAGTTTTCGAAGTCAGTTAGGGTCTCTTTGGCACTCACCTTTTTGATTGTATTTTGCTTGCTTCCTGCATTCTCATGCAGGATATCCATTGCGCTCTCTCGCTCCTTTAACTTAAGGGACTCTATTTCTGTTTTCAGCTCATTCAGCTGTTCTTGCAGGTGGCGACTCTTTTCCATGTACTCAACCCTGAGGAAAACAAGTATGTATGTATGCAATCAAACATAATAAAACATATTACAGTATTAACTAGGATGGCACTGCATTTTATTCATATTCAAGAAAACATTACCAATTATCCTCTTATGTGATGTTACGAAAACCTTACACCACCTGAAGTTTAAGCCAAATTTGATTGACACCTTTGGAGAAATTATAGATACATATTATAGCTATGGACTGGCTGTCATAGTGTTAATGTGGTCAGAGAAACTGAAGAGCAAGTTCTGGCAGTGATAAGGTAACCGAGAGCTCCAGACAGTAAAGGAGTTGCCTACAAATGGCAAGAGTCTGCACTCAGTCAAGGTACAGATGTGGAAGCCATTGCTAGTGAAGCAGCTAGTTTTAGGACAAGATGGCAGTGAGCGTGTCCAGGTTTATCTGGCCTAAAAAATTGACAGGCTCCCAAACCAAACAGATGCCTGGTGTAAATGAGTAAAAGTCTCTGTGTGAAACCTGAATATCGATGTGTTTGAACCACACCAATGTCTGATGTGAATGAGAGTTGGAAACTGTCGAAAGAGAAATGTAGTCCTTGTGTGAAACTTGAAAGACAGTGCCTGAACCAGCTCAATGCCTGACGTGAATAAGAGTTGGAGATTGCTGAGTGAGAAATGTAGTTTCTGTATGAAGCCTGAATAACCAGATGTTTGAACCACACCAAAGTCCGAAGTGAATGAGAGTTGGAAAATGTCGAGAGAGAAATCTTAGTCTTTGTGTGAAGCATGAATAAAAAGACACCTGAAACAGACCCATGTCTGTTTTTTCCTGGCAATTTGTGCTGTGAACAGGGTTTATCAGTCGATACACGTAAGCCCGTTTGTATCTTAAATTTTTCTCATGTGTCAATAAAACGAATTAAGGACTATTGGAGTTGCCGGCTCTATCCTCTGAATTTGTGCATGTCTGATATAAATAGGAGTTGGAGACTGCAGAGATATGTAGTCTCTGCGTAAAGACCGAACGGACAGCATTCCATTATTTTATGATTTTACCACACCATTATTTTATATGAACAAGAGTTGAGGACTGCTGAGAGAATAATATAGTCTCTGTGTGAAGTCTGACTAGACAGGTGTTTGAACTAAACCAATGTCTTGTTCAAAGTTGGAAACTGTCGAAAGAAAAGTGTAGTTTCTGTGTAAAACCTAAAAAAAAAAAAAAAAAAAAAAAAAAAAAAAAGACAGGGGCCAAACCAGACCAGTGTTTGATATGAATAAAGCCCAGTACACACGTACTGAAAATTAACCGATTCAGCAGGAACCATCAGACTTTCAGTACATGTGTACTACTGTCTGTTTAACAGAAGCCAGTCTACCGATCGGCTTCGGTCAAATAATCATCCTGGGAAACCAACATTCAATTGGGAGGGGAGGGATGTGTCCTCCCTGACAGAATACAATAGCGCAGCGGGAAGGCTTTCTGCATCACACATGGTTGTGTCAATGCAGGGATTTGTCACTGTTTTTTTTTCTGTTCAACCTGCTAGTTGAATGAATAATATCTAAACATGTATAGTCAACTTAAGAGTTGGAGACTGTCGAGGGAGAACAGTAGTCTCAGGGTGACAAACAAATGGCCACTGCCCTCACCTATAACTGGCCTTTGCAGCAAGGAGCACATGGAAGGGCAATACATGCAAAACAAAACCAAAGAAAATCCCAGCTCAACTCACCAACCAGCCCGCAACCAACCAAATTGTCCTGTCTAACAGTATGCATTAAAAACAGGGGTTTAGTTTACACACATTTGCAAATACATACATAAGCTACAGAGCCCCGTCAAGGCACCCCAGTATTTTCTGTAGTCCTAAACCTAAAATTTTGAGAGCCTCCACAGTGGAAGCACATGTGGGGATGCACTGGACACCTTTATTGCCATGGTGCTATACGCTGGGTGTCCTGTGGGCCCCTGTGCCTTTTACCCACTTCAGCCCCGGAAGATTTGGCTGCTCAATGACCAGGCCATTTTTTGGGGGATATGGCACTGCTTTGCTTTAACTGACAATTGCGTGGTCGTGCAACGCTGTACCCAAACAAAAATGATGTCTTTTTTCCCCACAAATAGAGCTTTCTTTTGGTGGTATTTGATCATCTCTGCGGTTTTTATTTTTTGCACTATAAACAAAAAAAAAGAGCGTCAATTTTGAAAAAAAAAATATATGTATTTTGTACTTTTTTGCTATAAATAAATATTCCCATTTTTTTTTATTTAAAAAAAAAGCTAAATTTTTTCCTCCATTTAGGCCGATATGTGAAAATTGAAAACTCAAACCAGCGCGCCCTTCTTGAGTTCCCACCACTGCGCTCAATGCCAGATAGAGGAGTGTAACCCCCTATAAAGGATGTGAGAAAACAATGTGTGTAAAACACCTGTGTAAAACAAACTAATGGAGTGAATCCAGAGCTGCCACTTATTATATAACCAGTGCAAAAACTTCCTATTGTTCCTTTCCACAGTGGTGCTGGGCGTTTCACAGAGGAGGATTGAGTTGGTATTTGCTTTGCAGTGTTATTTGGCTGGATTCAAGAGTTTCTTTGTGAGTTTAATGTTTGAAGATTTTAAGTTTAATAAATTTTATATGCTTTACGGTATCACACTATGTTGAGTCTTTCTATGCATTGAGGTGACACTGGGATAATAAGGAGTTCGGAAGCCCACATCCTCAGCTGACCAACTACACACCCATGCTTTCTTGCCAAAACACGAGAGTGTGAGGCATTTTGAGTCGGTGAGTGTTGAATTCAAGGGGAGTGGAGGCACTGACACTAAGTGGATTGGTGGACGTTTTCCAGATATATCACATTTCCTGCACGGTGGTCTGTCTATGGACTTTATATGGACTATACTACCTGGTCTCACCTTTTTATTTATTTGCAATTGATATTGCCGGGTGTATGATACACCTTCACATACTCTGTTTGAATTTTCACTGTTATATTGTACAGTGTTTTATATAAGATTATCACATGCAATTTTTCATTTTTATTATATTTTATTTTTCTTGTCTTAGATAGATTTATTAGATTCCCCTTTTTTGGATGGTTTAATCACTGTCATTTAGCGCCGCTTATATTGATTCACAGGGGTCGCATTTTGGGCTCTTGGAACCAATAGGAAATTTAGGCCGATATGTATTCTTCTACATATTTTTAGTAATAAAAAATAAATAAATAAATAATTCGCAATAAGCGTATATCGATTGGTTTACACAAAAGTTATAGCGTCTACAAAATAGGGGAAAGATTTATGGCATTTTTATTATTATTATTATTTTTTTTTTACTAGTAATGGCGGTGCTCAGCGATTTTTAAGCGGGATTGCGATATTATGGCGGACAGATCAGACACTTTGGACACATTTTTGGGACCACTGACATTTATACAGCGACCAGTGCTATAAAAATGCACCGATTACTGAGTAAATGTCACTGGCAGGGAAGGGGTTAACACTAGGGGGCGATCAAGGGGCAACTGTGTTCCCTCGCGTGTGTTCTAACTGTAGGGGGATGGGACTGAATAGAGGAGATGACAGATCGTTGTTCCTGGCTAGTAGGAACACACAATCTGTCTCTCCTCTCATCACAGATCAGGGATTATTGTGTACACACACACACACACACACACACACACACACACACACACACACGAATTTCTTTGATTTACTCTCAGAGTGAAGCCTGAATGAAAAAGTGACCGAATCAAACCAATGTTTTATGTTTAATGCAGCCACCACATCTAAGGACTGGTTAGTTGCAATATATGACACCAGAAGTCTCAGAAAACGTAGCCGCGCTCTTGAGCGCCTGTGGCATAAGACTAAGACCCAGGAAGACTTCACACAATATAAATCTGCCCTCCTAAAATACTACTCCTGCCTTCACACTGCCAAACAGACCTACTTTATCACACTCATTAACACCTTCTCATCCAGTCCACGTCAACTCTTCTCTACCTTCAATATTCTACTCTGTCCTCCACTGCCTCCACCCACCAACTCACTCACTGCCCAGGAGATTGCCAATCACTTCAAAACTAAGATTGATACAATTCATGAGGAGATCACCAATGCGCAAAAACCTCCCCCATGCAACACCCCATGTCCACAGATACAATCATTACTTCTCTCATTCAACCCTGGTACTATTACTGAGGTTGCTAAACTTTTATCTAGCACCCATCTAACCACTTGCCCCCTGGATCCTGTTCCCTCGCAAATGCTACGCTCACCCTCTGACTCGATTCTACACTCTCTAACTCACATTTTCAACCTCTCCCTCTCCTGTGGCATCTTCCCAAACTCTCTAAAACATGCGCTAGTCATCCCCATTCTAAAAAAGCCCTCACTGGATCCCACCAATCTGAACAACTTACGTCCAATCTCCTTACTCTCCTTCTCCTCCAAACTTCTTGAAAGACTGGTCTACAACCAACTAAGCGACCATCTGACCATGAATAAACTTCTAGATCCCCTCCAGTCCGGTTTTCGCCCTCAACACTCCACGGAAACTGCTCTCCTTAAACTCTCAAATGACCTACTAATGGCTAAAGCCAATGGACACTATTCTGTACTACTTCTCCTGGATCTCTCTGCTGCCTTTGACACAGTGGACCACCCCCTCCTCCTCAAAAAACTCCACTCCTTTGGTCTCCGTGACTGTACTCTTCGCTGGTTCTCATCCTACCTATCACACCGCTCCTTCAGTGTCACTTACAACTCTACTTCCTCCTCTCCTCTTCCTTTTTCCGTTGGGGTCCCCCAAGGCTCTGTTCTTGAACCTCTCCTTTTCTCAATCTACACCACCTCCTTGGGTCAGTTGATTGCCTCCCATGGCTTTCAATATCATCTCTACGCTGATGACACCCAAATCTATCTCTCCACCCCCCAGCTCTCTCCATCTGTCTCCTCACGCATTACCAACTTATTAGCAGACATATCAGCCTGGATGTCACATCACTTCCTCAAACTCAACCTATCCAAAACCGAGCTCATGATATTTCCTCCCTCAGGTGCCACTTCCCCTGCTTTCCCTGTCAATATCAATGGCTCAACTATCAACCCATCTCCCCATGCCAGGGTCCTAGGTGTAATCCTGGACTCTGAACGAAACTTTCGACCCCACATTCTATCACTATCCAAAGCTTGCCGCCTCAATCTCCGCAACATCGCCAAGATACGCCCCTTCCTAACCAATGTCACCACAAAGCTTCTAATCCACTCCCTGGTCATCTCCCGCCTCGACTACTGCAACTCCCTCCTCATTGGTTTACCTTTAAATAGGCTATCCCCACTTCAGTCCATCATGAACGCTGCTGCCAGGCTCATCCACCACACAAACCACTCAGTGTCTGCTACACCTCTCTGCCAATCCCTCCATTGGCTGCCACTCAGTCACCGAATTAAATTCAAGATACTAACTATAACTTACAAAGCCATACACAACCTGGCCCCCAGCTACATCTCTAACCTAGTCACAAAATACCAACCTAATCGTTCTCTTCGCTCCTCCCAAGACCTCCTGCTCTCAAACTCCCTTGTCACCTCATCCCATGCTCGCCTTCAGGACTTCTCCAGAGCCTCCCCCATCCTCTGGAATGCTCTACCCCAATCCGTCAGATTTTCTCCTACTTTATCCACTTTCAGACGATCCCTGAAAACTCATCTCTTCAGAGAAGCCTATCTGGCCCCCACCTAACAACTGTACATTTATCTTCTCAATCAGCACATCACCCACAGTTATTGCCTCTTGTATCTTTTGACCTTCCCTCTTAGATTGTAAGCTCTAAGGAGCAGGGCCCTCTGATTCCTACTGTATCAAAGTGTATTGTATTTGTACTGTCTACCCTCAAGTTGTAAAGCGCTACGTAAACTGTTGGCGCTATATAAATCCTGTATAATAATATTAATAATATATTATATATATTTTGTTCAGATACAGTTGAGGGGGTGGTTTAACATAGTTAGGTAAACCTGTTTTCATATAGTGGCTTACTAATGATCACTTTTGCGCTGTAGCACTAGAGTTCTTGGTTCAAATGCCAACACTATTCTGCATGGACTTTGTATGTCCTCCCTGTGTTGGCATGAGGTTCCTCCAAATGCTTCGGACTTCTCCCCCACTTGTTCCAAAGACATGCTGGTAGGTTAATATGATTATTTCTAAACTGACACTAGTATTTATGCATGTGAGGTAGGGTAGCGTAAATTGCTGCCACTATATACAGTATCTCACTAAAAGGTATGTACACCCCTGATATTTTTGTAAATATTTTATAATAACTTTTCATGTGACAACACTGAAGAAATGACACTTTGCTACCATGTAAAAGTAGTGAGTGTACAGGTTGTATAACAGTGTAAATTTGCTGCCCCCTCAAAATAACTCAACACAGCCATTAATGTCTAAACCGCTGGCAACTAAAATGAGAACACCCCTAAGTGAAAAATGTCCAAATTGGGTCCAAAGTGTCAATATTTTGTGTAGCCACCATATTTTCCAGCACTGCCTTAACCCTCTTAGGCACGGAGTTCTCAAGCACTTCACAGGTTGCCACTGGAGTCCTCTTCCACTCTTCCATGACGACATCATGGAGCTGGTGGATGTTTGAGACCTTGCACTCTTCCACCTTCCGTTTGAGGATGCCCCATAGATGCTCAATAGGGTTTAGGTCTGGAGACATGCTTGGCCAGTCCATCATCTTTACCCTCAGCTTCTTTAGCAAGGCAGTGGTTGTCTAGGAGGTGTGTTTGGGTACATGGCCACGTTGGAATACTACCTGAGCCCCAGTCTCCAAAGGGAGGGGATCATGCTCTGCTACAGTATGTCACAGTACATGTTGGCATTCATGGTTCCCTCAATGAACTGTAGCTCCCAAGTGCCGGCAGCAATCATGCAGCCGCAGACCAGGACACTCCCACCACCATGCTTGACTGTAGGCAAGACACACTTGTACTCCTCACCTGGTTGCTGACACACACGCTTGACACCATCTGAATCAAATAAGTTTATCTTGGTCCCATCAAACAACAGGACATAGTTCCAGGAATCCATGTCTTTAGTCTGTCTTCAGCAAACTGTTTGTGGGCTTTCTTGTGCATCATCCTTAGAAGAGGCTTCCTTCTGGGACGACAGCCATGCAGATCAATTTGATGCAGTGTGCGCCGTATAGTCTGAGCACTGACAGGCTGACCCCCCACCCCTCCAACCTCTGCAGCAATACTGGCAGCACTTATAAGTCTATTGTCCAAAGACAACCTCTGTATATTATGCTGAGCATGTGCACTCAAATTCTTTGGTCGACCATGGTGAGGCCTGTTCTGAGTGGAACCTGTCCTGTTAAACAGCTGTATGGTCTTGGCCACCGTGCTGCAGCTCAGTTTCAGGGTCTTGGCAATCTTCTTATAACCTAGGCCATCTTTATGTAGAACAACAATTCTTTTTTTTCGGATCCTCAGAGAGTTCTTTGCCATGAGATGCCATGCTGAACTTCCAGTGACCAGTATGAGAGAGTGAGAGCGATAACACCAAAATTTAACACACCTGCTCCCCATTCACACCAGAGACCTTGCAACACTAACGAGTCACATGACACCGGAGAGGGAACACGGCTAATTGGGCCCAATTTGGACATTTTCACTTAGGAGTGTACTCACTTTTGTTGCCAGAGGTTTAGACATTAATGGCTGTGTGTTGAGTTATTTTGAGGGGACAGCAAATGTACACCGTTATACAAACTGTACACCAACTACTTTACATTGTGGCAAAGTGTCATTTTTTCAGTGATGTCACATGAAAAGATATAATAAAATGTTTACAAAAATGTGAGGGGTGTACTCACTTTTGTGAGATACTGTATAATACCTGTAATAAAAATCATACAATCAGTGTGAATCTAATCCAGAATCTACTACACGATTTGATGATTAAACGCAAACACAGGTTTGCCTAAAATTATTAAGTAATTCTGTTTACTGGCAAGAACAGTCATCTGGGGTGCCCGCAGACATCCAGATTTCTTCCTGATAACAAGCAAGTAGACATTTGTCTGGGCTGGAGGAAAAAAATGGGACTCCCTCCTTTTTCTACTGATCAGTTATGGAGGGGCATGCACAGAACATTGCTTGTTTGTTCCTCCACCTAGAACTGAACCGATCAGGTCCACTTGCAGGTGGATTCTCTAAAAGATCCCATCTCTTTTTAATACCAAGAGCCACCGACTACAGCTATAGATGAAAAGGCACATCTTTCCCATGGAGGGCTTATATATACACACAGTGCCTTGAAAAAAGCATTCATACACCTTGAAATGTTCCACATTTTGTCATGTTACAACCAAAAACGTAAGTGTATTTTATTGGGATTTTATGTGATAGACCAAAACAAAAGTGGCACATAATTGTGAAGTGGAAGGAAAATGATAAACGTTTTTCACATTTTTTTACAAATAAATATGTAAAAAGTGTGGAGTGCATTTGTATTCAGCGCCCTTTACTTTGATACCCCTAACTAAAATATAGTGGAACCAATTGCCTTCAGAAGTCACCAAATTATGAAAAAGAGTCTACCTATGTGTAATTTATTGTCAGTTTTAATACGGCTGTTCTGTGAAGCCCTCAGAGGTTTGTTAGAGAACCTTAGTGAACAAACCGCATCATGAAGGCCAAGGAACACACCAGACAGGTCAGGGATAAAGTTGTGGGGAAGTTTAAAGAAGGGTTAGGTTATATAAAAAAAAAAAAAAAAAAAAAGCCAAAGCTTTGAACATTTCACGGAGTACTGTTCAATCCATCATCCGAAAATTTAAAGAGTATGGCACAACTGCAAACCTACCAAGACTTGGCCTTCCACCTAAAATGACATGCCAGGCAAGGAGAGCATTAAATCAGAGAAGCAGTCAAGGGGACCATGGTAACTCTGGAGGAGCTGCAGAGATCCAAACCTCAGGTTTGGAGAATCTGTCCACAGGACAACTAAATATGCCCTTTACACAACAGTCGGACATTGTTCGGACATTCCGACAACAAAATCCATGGATTTTTTCCAACGGATGTTGGCTCAAACTTGTCTTGCATACACACGGTCGCACAAAGTTGTCAGAAAATTCTATCGTTCTGAACGCAGCAGCGTAAATTGCGTACGTCGGAACTATAAACAGGGCAGTAGCCAATAGCTTTCGTCTCTTAATTTATTCTGAGCATACGTCGGATTTGTGTACACACGATCGGAATGTAACCGATCGGATTTTGTTGTCGGAAAATTTTATAGCCTGCTCTCAAACTTTGTGCGTCGGAAATTCCGACAGAAAAAGTCCGATGGAGCCCACACATGATCAGAATTTCCGACAACACAATCCGATCGCACTTTTTCCGTCGGAAAATCCGTGTGTACAGGGCTTTAGTCTTGCACTCCACAAATCTGGCCTTTATGAATAGTGCCAAGAAGAAAGCCAAAAGAAGCCATGTGGGGGACACAGCAAACATGTGGAAGAAGGTGCTCTGGTTAGATGAGAATTGAACTTTTTGGCCTAAAAGCCAAACTCTATGTGTGACAGAAAACTAAACACTGCACATCACCCTGAACACACCATCCCCACATTGAAACATATTGGTAGCAACATCATGTTGTGGGGATGCTTTTCTTTAGCAGGGACAGGGAAACTCGTCAGAGTTGATGGGAAGATGGATGGAGCCAAATACAGGGCAATATTAGAAGTAAACCTGTTAGAGTCTGCAAAACACTCGAGACTGGGGCGGAGGTTCACCATCCAGCAGGACAACGACCCTAAACATACAGCCAGAGCTACAATGGAATGGTTTAGATCAAAGCATATCTATGTGTTAGAATGGCCCATTCAAAGACCAGACTTAAATCCATTTGAGAATCTGTGGCAAGACTTGAAAATTGCTGTTCACAGACGCACTCCATCCAATCTGACAGAGCTTGAGCTATTTTGCAAAGAATGGGCAAAAAGTCACTCTCTAGATGTGCACAGCCGGAAGAGACATCCCAAAAAAGACCTGCAGCTGTAATTGCAGCGAAAGGTGGTTCTACAGAGTATTGACTCAGGGGGGCTGAATACACATGCACGCCACACTTTTCACATATTTGTAAAAAAAAAATTTGGAAAACCATTTATCATTTTCCTTCCACTTCACAATTATGTGCCACTTTGTGTTGGTCCATCACATAAAATCCCAATAAAATACATTTACGTTTTTGTTTGAACATTCTTTATTGCATTTGGTCACAGCTCAATAAACATAGTTCAACATAAGCTCAATAGTGACAGACATTTTCTCATTTCAATAGCAGTAGTGGAATGCAAACAAGTGAATAAAATAAATAATAAAAAATAGAAAGAAAAAGAAAGAGTAAAAGGAATAGTGTGATACTAAAAAAAAAATAAGAAAGGCAATGCAGACATTGAGAATGTGCACTTTTAGTATTTTGTTGACCAGCTATAGTGGTTATGAGGCCCCAGCCTCCACAAAGTGAAGGCCAGCTGAGCCTGCTATCTTTCTGTGGGTTTCATCACCTTTGCCATGTTAGATCCCCCAGCTGGGGAAAGGAAAGCCGAGGGAGCACGAGACCACCCCCGCCCAGGGACCACACCAGAAGAGGGGGGCCATCAAGGCCTCCTACTGTCCTCCCCTGACGCACCCCCGGGACCGCAGGCACATCCCGCCCCCCCCTGCCTCCCCAGCATGGGGCACGTCTCCACTCCTTCCCCACCTTGCAATAAAGTGTTCAACCTTGTTATCAATAATTGCCTACATTCCGGCCTAGCAACATATAAATCTACCAATTACAGTACTTATTTGAGATGGGAAAAGGTAGAGAGGGAGAGGAGAGAAAAAGAGAAGGGGGAGTGGGTAGGGGGTTAGTGGGGTGGGAAGAGGGGACAGAATCGCACCTTAAAATCTGTGTAAGTCTCCTATGGTCCAATCCAGATAATCCACCGCCAGGCAGCCAGCATTCCTTGGTAAGAACAAATATGTTATGTATGTGGTCTGTGCATTAGTCTAGGGGATCATAGTGGTGGCTATTACTTAGGGAGGTCACGATGACCCAATGCTGGGTCTGCCAACTTTAATAAGGACACGTCTAGACTGGAGGACACATGGGTAGTGTCATATGGCTGTATGCTTGTCTGTAATGCCCTTACCTTTTGCTACCCATTCCTCTGCTTCTCTTATCTCATTTACCCTACATATCCACTCCTCTTTGATCGGTATCGATGTCTTCTTCCAGAAGATTGGAAGTAGCCTCTTAGCAGCTTTTCGTAAGTGGGGGAGAGCACACTTCTTGTAGCGACTGACTGGCATGGGAGGGATATGTAAGAGGAAATGATCTGGGGAGAATGGAACTTCTATCCCAAGGATATCTTTTATCTGGTCTCTAATAACATGCAAATATGCTTCTATTCGAGGGCACTCCCAACACAAGTGTAAGAGGGTACCCCAGCCTCCGCATCCCCGCCAGCACATATCCGAGTTGGCCGGGTATATCCATGCCAAATCAGAAGGGACTCTGTACCAGCGTGTCAACAATTTATAATTTGTCTCCTGCATCTTGGAGTCCACTGAGCTGGAATGTGTGAGTTGGTATAAATGTGATAACTGAGATTCAGAGAACACCTTCCCAAGGTCTCTTTCTAAGGCACGTATATAAATGGGTTTAGAGGCCAAGGCCGAGGACCCCATCAGTAGGTAGAGCTCTGAAATCGTGCGGGGGATCGGATCCTCCGCTATGAACATTCTCTCAAATGGTGTGAGCAATGTGATATCTCTTATGGAGCTACTGTGTACTTCGAAGAAATGGTGCAACTGTCTATACTTCCAGAAATTGAGCTGTGGTCTACCAGGTCTGTTCCCAAGGGATTCAAAGGGCAAAATTTTCCCATTTCTCAGCAATTTACCACAGCTGGCATTCTCATCTTCCACCCAGGCTCCAAAGAAGCCCGCGTGTTCCCCCTGGTGGGAACCAGAGAAATCCACCCAGAGGCGTCAGCGGGTACACCGGGGGGGCCAAGTTCAGTGCTCGATTAATTCGGTCCCAAGTTTTAAACGTAGATATCGTTAACTGGGACGTAGTTTCAGACAGTCTCATGTGTTCCCGCAAAAGGCACGGGGCATAGGACAGGTTCCTGCCTGCCATATATTTTTCCATGGTCACCCATAGTTTGGATTGCCCATGGAAGCGCCAATTTAGAATCCTCTGCAGGGCAATGGCCTGGTAGTACCACTGCAAGTCTGGGACACCTAAGCCTCCATGGTGCTTAGGGCGCCGTAATACCTTCATAGCTATTCGTGGTTTCCGCGAGTTCCTAATGAAAGTGGTAAGCATATTAGACACTTGTGTGAAGAAGGTTTTGGGTAGGGATATGGGGAGCATTTGCATATAGAACAAAATTCTAAGGAGGACATTCATTTTTGTTATGTTTACCCTGCCCATCCACGTGAAAGCAGTTTTCGTCCATCGAGCCAAGTCTTGTCGGATTTCAGTCAGTAATTTAGGGTAATTTGATGTGTATAAGGTATTGAAGCTGTCTGTCAGTTGTATGCCTAGGTAGCGTAAGGAAGTGTTAGTCCATGTGAAAGGGAATGCAGCCTTTAAGCTATTTGTCATAGGAATAGATAGGCATATAGGCAGGATTTCTGATTTATTATAATTAATCTTAAAGTTAGGGAGTGTTCCGAAATATTGGAGTTCCCACATCAGGACCGGCAGCGAGATCAGGGGATTGGATAGGTGAAACAGTACATCGTCTGCATAAGTTTATGTTCCACAGCTCCCACTGTCAGGCCTGTGATATCAGTATTTGCTCTTACTCTATGTAATAGCGGTTCAAGAGCCAGGGCAAAGAGGAGGGGGGAGAGTGGGCACCCCTGTCTCGTGCCATTCCTGAAATGTGGTTGAGAAGACTCCATTAACCTTAACCTGAGCACTAGGTTCTGAATAGAGGGCCAGTATCCAAGTTAGCATATTCGGGCCCAGCTTCAGTGAGGTTAGGACCTCTCTGAGGTAGGACCAGTCAATGCGGTCGAATGCCTTCTCAGCGTCGGTAGAAAGTATTAAGCAGGGTAGGGGAACTTCTCTGTTCTTGGCCCAGTGTATAAGTTGGACCGCTCGTATGGAATTGTCTCAGGCTTCACGTCCTGTGATAAAACCGGTTTGGTCCGGATGTATCACAAGGGGTATAAGATGTTTCAGACGGTTTGCTAGGATTTTCGCCAGAATTTTTATGTCCGTATTCAGGAGGGATATGGGGCGGTAGCTCTGTGGGACAGTAGGGTCTTTACCCTCTTTCAGCATCACCGATATGTGTGCTAGGAGAGCCTCAGGGGGGATATTACCTTTTGCTAGGGAGTTAAAGTACCTACGCATATGATTCGCGAGTATCAGGGAGAATTTGGCATAGTACGCTTTGGTGAGCCCGTCAGGGCCTGGGCTTTTCCCATTGGGTAGTGATTTGATGGTGGACTCGATCTCTGCGGTAGTGATAGGGGAGTCTAAGTCAGTTAGCTGGTTCTCGGATAGGGGGGGCAGTCCATTAACAGATAGGTAGTCAAGAATTTTTGTCAGTCTGGTCACCTTGGCGTCTGGGGTTATGTTTGCATCAAAGTCGTAAAGGCCAGCGTAATAGTCTCTAAACCCTGCTGCTATCTTGGAGGATTAGAATGTCATGTCTCCTGTGGAGGAGTGGAGCTTGTGTACTTGCATTTGGGCTCGCTTTGTGCGTAGGGCTCTTGCCAACATGTGTCCGCACTTATTACTGTGTTCATAGTACTTATGGGATAAATACCGCAATTGCCTGCGCGCCTGGCGTTCTAGTAACCGTGAAAATAGGTCCCTGAGCTCTATTAATTCCCGTAGGGCTTCTGGAGCACCCCCAGTTTTGTGCTTAAGTTCCGCCTGCTGGAGTGCGGTAAAGACTCTGTGGTAGTCTGCTTGCCGTCCCCTGTTCAGTTTTGTGCCCTGGGCGATAAGCTCGCCCCTTATCACTGCCTTGTGGCATTTCCAAATTGTACCCTCGCTTAAGTCCTCGGATGTATTCTCTCAAAAGTAGTCTCTCTCGAGACGCCAGTTCCAAGCTCTATGAGAGCCCGCTGGTATGGTAAAAGTAACAGCAACCGGGGCATGGTCTGAAATGGTAATGTGTCCTAAGGAAGAGCTCTGGAGGAGTTCTAGAGTTGGGCGGTCAACATAGATCAAGTCTACGCGTGTATAGACGTTGTGTACTGCTGAATAATAGCTGTAGTCTTTCTGTGGGGTGCAAGACCCTCCAGCTGTCAATCAGGCCTACGGTCTGGAGGGACCTCCGGAAGTGTCTAAGGAAGGCATGTGAGTGTGAAGGATGGCTGTGTGAGGTGTCCAGGGATGGGTCTGGGCTTACATTAAAGTCGCCTCCTAGAATTAGGGACCCCTCCCTGAACCACTCTAGTTGCTCTATGGTTGTGTCAAGGAAGGTCAATTGATTCGAGTTAGGGGAGTAAATATTGGCGAAGGTGTATTTTATGCCTGCAATGGTCCCCTTCAGGAAGACGTATCTCCCCAGGGGATCAACCAGGTCACCTGTATGCTGGAAGGGGCAGTTTTTGTGGACAGCTATTGCAGTACCGCTGGACTTATTGACCGGGGAGGTGCTGAGATACCATTGACTATATATGTGGGTCGGTAACTTGGGTATGGATTGATGGGTAAAGTGCGTTTCCTGCAGAAAGACTATCTGCGCTTTCAATTTTTTCAGCTCCCACCACAATTTACTACGCTTGCAGGGGGAGCAAAGACCACAGACATTATATGAGATTACCTTAATATCTGTCATTTAGGCATAATGATGTAGGCTGGCTTTGATCCTGGCGGCGGGGTCCAGAGCAGGCAATGATATTCCAGCGGATCCTGTTAATAAAGGAAGGGGGGAAGAAAGACCAAGAGGGAAAAAAAGGATAGAGAAGAAAAGAGGAAAGACGAGAGAAAGACAAATCGTTAACATCAGCCTAAACAGAGGCAACGTAAAAACTCAAAAAGAACCGTGGTTCTAAGTAACTGCAGGCTGGGCCCGAGGAGCCCCCTCTTCTCAGGGGGTCCGTCTTGTCCAGACCTGACATCCCAAATGGGATTAGTACCCATATGTGGGTGGTCTACTGGGGGGTCGTGGGCCAACATGAAGGAGAGAAGGAGGAAAGGGTCTGCTCCGCCTCCACATCATAGGGGCCTCTCTGTGACTCCGAGTAACGGGGGGAGGGGGTGGCGGGACTCGGGAAGTTGCATAAACGTGGATGAGTCCTGGGGGGGTAGTTCAAAATTGGGAAGGAATCAGGAAGCAACCTAAGATGTATCTAATTAAGTTGCAGGGCAATGACTTGTCCATCTTTCGTGCTATCCAAGTTCGCCAGCAAAGTCAAGACAGATCATAGACAAATAAGTCCAGGTTAGGAATCAAGCCTCCCGTCTTCGGGTGATCTAGCAGTAAGGGATGCTTCCACGTTAAGGGATAGGGGTGAGGTTTGGGATCCAGGCATTGCCATTAGTCCCTTGGTAAAGAGGGGCCAGGAGAGGCGTCCACATCCTGATGGTGGCGGCTGCGTCTACGGCCTCGGCGTTGAGGCATCTGCGTCCAGGGCTGGGGGAGTCCGATGGCTGGGAAGTTTGCCATCTCAGGGACCCCACGCCAATCCGGAAAGTCAACCTTACCTAGCCCCAAAGCTGAGAGGAAGTGAGGAAGGTCATCTCTGGTGCGTAAGCTAGCTGAGCGGCCATCTTTAGTAGCCTGTAAGTAGAAGGGAAAGCCCCAGTGGTATGTGAGGCCAGCTTCCTGCAGGGCCACCAACACAGGCTTCAGGGCCCGACGCTGCATAAGCGTGCGTCTAGAGATGTCTTGAAAAAAACATAAGTGTGCACCATCAAAAACAAAGAAGGGCCTGTTGCGCATCTTTTGCATTATTCGTTCTTTGATGGAATATTTATGCAGCTTGCATATTATGTCTCTGGGGTTGTCAACATCCTGGGATGGCGGTCTCAGGGCCCGGTGGGCTTGGTCAATCTCGATGGGCACCGTGTCTGGAAGTTCCAAGATCTCCCGGAATATTCCTTGCAATGAGGGGATGATATCTTTGGGGGCTTTAGCTTCTGGCATACCTCGGATACGGATATTAGCCCTCTTGCTACGGTTCTCAAAATCGTCAAGTTGTGACGACAATAGGTCTAGCTTTTGATCGTGAGCTGCACATCTCATTTGCATGGCTGTCATAGAAGGGAGAGCCTCATCTAGCCTTTGTTCCAGCGTTTCCACCCTTGTGCCCAGGTGTGTGGTGTCCTCCTTAAGTTGTGCTATGTCTTCCTTGAATGCCTTTTCCACCCTTGCTGTAAATCTATCTAGATCCTCTGTAGTGGGGAGGGACCAGATATGCCTCTTGATGTCCCCATCCTCCATGAGGTCCGCAATGTCGGATCCCTCCGCCCTGGACACAGAGGATCCAGGGGAGGCCGGGGGTGCAGAGTCACTCACCGATCCGAGTGATTGCTGTGGGGACATTGCAGGCTGTGCGGGCTGCTTCTGTGCCGACGCATGCTGCTTCATCGTTTTGCTGACCGGCGCCATCTTGGATTTTTCCTGGGCCTTGCCGCGGGTCCCAGGAAAGTAAGAATCCAGCTGCCCCTGCCTTGATTTATCCGTCCCAGAGTCATGGGCCGTATTCCGCCGCCTCTGTGACATGTCCTGGGCCGTGTCAGGGCCCAGGATCCCGGGTATGCTGCTGGTGGAGTAGCGGTGGGAGCGGACCAAGCACGTCCTCACAGCTCCATGTTCAGGACACGCCCCCACATTTACGTTTTTTGTTGTAACATGACAATATATGGAAAATGTCAAGGGGTATGAATACTTTTTCAAGGCACTGTATATTTGGGATATAAAAAAATATATAGACACATACACAGTATACTGATTATACACTGTGAAAAATTGTTAAACAGGCAAACTTTAGATTTTTTTTATTTTTTTCCCCCCAGTGACTATGCCCACAGATAGATAAAGGTGTAAAATGAAGTAGGAACACAAGAAAAATTAACATTTTCAATCATGTATTCAACAAAAATACCAATAGATAATGGTCTGTGAAAAACACAAGAACACCCTTGGCACCAGAAACCTTGCCCCCTGTAGCAGAAAATACTACTTGAAGGCATTTTTCATAACTGCCAACCAGTCTCTGACACTGACGCACTAAAGATTTTGATCGCTTTTCTTGCAACTAAAAAAGTTTTGCATGGAGGTTTGTGGGTTTCCTTGCTGAATATCCAAATACTCCTACAAAAAATTTGAAAGGGAATGAAATCAAAGCTTTGACTAGGGCAATCCATAATCTTCTAATACTTCTTTTTTGAGTTGTTCCTTGATGGATTTGCTAGTGTGCTTCAGATTATGATGTTGAAAGACTTATTTTTGGTTTAACTTCAACTTTTGGCCTCACGTTCTCATCAAACACACTTTGAAATGATGCAAAATGTATTGCTGACTCAATGATTGCAAGCTGCCCAGGCCCTAAAGCAGTACCGCAACTCCAAACCATGATGCAACCGTGCTTCACAGTTATGAAGTTCAGTGTGTGGCAAACATGTCTGTTACTGTGATCAAACAACTTTATCTTTGATCATTCTTCATTACATTGTTCACCTAGTCTTTGCACTAGGCAAACACCCGGCAATGACATTTTGGAGATACATTTTATTTTCCTTACATGATGATTAATTTCAAATCATGCTCTCAATCTTTTGCTGGCTGGAATTCCGCCAGCAAAAGACTGATGGAGCATACACACGGTCTCATTTTCCGACGAAAAACTCTCATCGGTCTTTTGTGGGCTGAAATTCTGATCGTGTGTACGCAGCATTAGAGAGCTCTATTGGTCTTGACGTGACAAAGCTGCATATCAAATAAGTACACCAAGAGAACACCAGACACTACAGATTTAATAAACTCAATAGAAAATAGAACGCCAGAACCTAAAAGGTAATAAGACATAAAAATTACTTCCCAAATCCCATTTCACTATTGACAGTGACTGTTAAAGCGGGGTTCCACCCAAATTTTGAACAATATCTGTATGTATTCTCTTCCTTGCCTAGATGCTGACATGCCGTTTAAAAAAATTTAAATTGCCGTAATTACCTTTTATTTTTCTATACTTCTTTGCACTTCCTGGTTCTCCTCCCGTGGGAGTAGGCGTGTTTCTAGCCTCTCTCAGACTCCTGGGAGCTAGTCTCAGGCTTCCCAGGATGCCACTGAGCATGTGCGGGAATGAGTGGTGAATGCTGGGAGCACAGCATTCACCACATCCAGGAAATAAATGCTTGTGGGCTTCAAATGCCCACAATGAAGATGGAAACCGCCTGCAGTGAATAATATAAGTTATTCTTTCCGATGAAATCTGACACAGGCGGACATATTACACACAATATGTGAGTATGTAATGCTGAGAAGAAAAGTTTGTGAATGAACTAAAAAAAAAAAAAAAAAAAAAACGATAGATAGGTGGACCCCTACTTTAAAGACACATTCCACCTATATATTATCTTTCTTATAATTGGCACCTTATCTGGAACACCTTATTCCAATTTAATTGATTTGAAGTGGTGTTCTGACTTTTTCTATATGACAGATCTGCTTCTTTATTCATTTAGATCATGAAACCTAATAAATCATGTAATTTCTGTGTCATTTGTTGACAGGTTAGATAACCTTTATCTGTAGGCCCTATCAGAATAAAGATCCAATATTTGAACTTGATTAAATATGACAACACTGTGACAACACTGAAGAAATGACACTTTGCCACAATGTAAAGTAGTGAGTGTACAGCTTGGCCAGAGGTGCGGGGCCCCGGTGACACTCAGAGCTGTTTGGAAACACTAAGTTTCTGAGCCTCTCCGAGCGCATCCAAGCGGCTCCGAGTGTTCTCCGAGTGTTTCCAAATGTCTCTGGCGCCCCCACCTTCGGTTACATGCGGTACTGCATATACTAGCAGTGCCACTGGAATGGATTATCTGAGTTTCCATGCGCTTTGATATACAAGTGCTTTGGATTACAAGCTTTCTTCTGGAACTAATTAAGCTTGTAATCCACGGTACCACTGTATATACAGTTGTGCTCATAAGTTTACATACCCTGGCAGAATTTATGATTTCTTGGCCATTTTTCTGAGAATATGAATAATAACACAAAAACTTTTTTCTTTCACTCATGGTAAGTGTTTGCCTGAAGCCATTTATTATCAATCAACTGCGTTTACTCTTTTTAAATCATAATGGCAACAGAAACTATCCAAATGACCCTGATCAAAAGTTTACATACTCCAGTTCCTAATACCATGTATTGCCCCCTTTAACATTAATGACAGCTTGAAGTCTTTTGTGGTATTTGTGGATGAGGCTCTTTATCTTCAGGATGGTAAAGCTGCCCATTCCTCTTGGCAAAAAGCCTGCAGTTCCTGTAAATTATTGGGCTGTCTTGCATGAACTGCACGTTTGAGATCTCCCCGGAGTGGCTCAATAATATTGAGGTCAGGAGACTGGGATGGCCACTCCAGAACCTTCACTTTATTCTGCTGTAGCCAATGACAGGTCGACTCGGCCTTGTGTTTTGGATCATTGTCATGTTGGAATGTCCAAGTAGGTCCCATGCGCAGCTTTCTGGCTGATGAATGCAAATGTTCCTCCAGTATTTTTTGATAACATACTGCATTCATCTTGCCAACAATTTTGACCAAATTTCCTGTGCCTTTGTAGCTCACACATCCCCAAAACATCAGTGATCCACCTCTGTACCTTTCAACATAGGCTTTGTTGACTCTCCAAATGTAGCATTTATGGTTGTGGTCAAAAAGCTCAAATTTGGCCTCATCACTCCAAATAACTTTGTGCCAGAGGGTTTGAGGCTGGTCTCTGTGCTGTTTGGCTTATTGTAAGCGGGATACTTTGTGGCATTTGTGTAGTAATGGCTTTCTTCTGGTGACTCGACCATGCAGCCCATCTTTCTTCAAGTGCCTCCTTATTGTGCATCTTGAAACATCCACACCACATTTTCAGAGAGTCCTGTATTTCACCTCAAGTTTTTTGTGGGTTTTTCTTTGCATCCCGAACAATTTTCCTAGCAGCTGTGGCTGAAATTTTAGTTGGTCTACCTGACCGTGGTTTGGTTACAACAGAACCCCTCATTTTCCACTTCTTGATTAGAGTTTGAACACTGCTGATTGCCATTCTCAATTCCTTGGATATCTTTTTATATCCCTTTACTGTTTTATACAGTTCAACTAACTTTTCCTGCAGATCCTTTGACAATTCTTTTGCTTTCCCCATGACTCAGAATCCAGAAACATCAGTGCAGCACTAGATGCAAGATGCAAGGGTCTGTCAGGAGTCCAGAAACTCATTGATGTTTTATATATACACACACACTAATTACAAGCAAACGGATCAAAGGTAAGGATGGTTACCTTTAACAGCCATTCAAACCCCTTTGTGTCAACTTGTGTGCATGTTATCAGGCCAAAATCACCAGGGTATGTAAACTTTTGATCAGGGTATTTGGGTAGTTTCTGTTGCCATTATGATTTAAAAAGAGCAAACAGTTGATGGATAATAAATGGCTTCAGCCAAACACTAACCATGATTGAAAGAAAAGTTTTTGTGTTATCTTTCATTCATATTCTCAGAAAAATGTCCTGTATATAATCACACACTAAATATATATATATATATATATATATATATATATATATATATATATATACATATACACACACACATATATACACACACACACACACACACATATTGATGTGTACAGTGGGTAAAATAGGTATCGAACACGTCACCATTTTTCTAGGTAAATATATTTCTAAAGGAGCTATTGACATGAACTTTTCACCACATGTCGGTAATAACTAAAGCAATCCAAACAAAGAAACCAAAACAAATAAGTTTATAAATTAAGTTATGTGTAGAGGAGGGGAGGTGCAAAAAGGCATGGAAAGCCAAGACACCAGCTGAAATCTATCAGTAATTATAAAGCAGCCCTGCCCATTGTCAGTGCAAATTAATATCAGGTGGTTCAGTCTCAACTGATGGTCTATAAAAAGATGTCCCATTACAAAGGTGTCACACAAGAAACTTCTCATGATGGGTAAAAGCAAAGAGCTCTCTCAAGACCTTTGCAACCTCATAGTTTCAAGACATACTAATGGCATTGGTTACAGAAGGACTTCTAAAAAAATTTGAATGTTCCAGTGAGCACTGTTGGGGCCATAATCCGGAAACGTAAAGAACACAACGTATTTATCAGTGTATAACACGCATAGGCGTGTAATCTGACGGCGCTCTTCCTGTCCCCCTCCCCCTCCCTGTCTCCTCCGAGGCAGCTAAAATTGAAATATTGGCGTATAACACACACATGCTATTTCAGGGTGAAAAAGTGCGTGTTATATACCAATACAGTAATTTCACCATAGAGCAGCCACGACCAGGTGCTCCTCTCAATTATTTTTACTCCTCTGTCAGAAATCTTATCAGAAGAGTTGTCCAAGAGCCAAGGACCATTTGGGGAGCACTTCAGAAAGACCTGGAATTAGCAGGTACAATTGTTTCAAAGAAAAAAATAAGTAATCCACTCAACCACCATGGCCTGTATGCATGCTCACCACACAAGACTCCACTGCTGAGGAAAAGGCATGTTGAAGCTCCATTAAAGTTTGCTGCACAACATTTAGACAAGCCTGTGAAATACTGGGAGAATATAGTCTGGTCAGATGAGACCAAAAATGAAGGCTGGGGATGCCTTTATTCACACCATGTTTGGAGATCAAATGGCACTGCACATCACCCCAAAAACACCATACCAACAGTGAAGTTTGGAGGTGGGAATATCATGGTGTGGGACTGTTTTTCATTTACTGACGTTTTATTGAAATTTATCGGTATAACCGGTAGGAACATTACAGAAACAAGATGTGAACATTAATAGTATAAATAAACTTTGCACGTATACTGCTCCCCAAGTACAAAATGAGAGCGGCAACCATCTTATACAGCAATAGGTCGTGGTTAAGACAGGGCTTGCGGAACATCAATAGTAAGATGAATATCTAAGATCTAAAGAACGTTTGTTTGCAAGAAGTACCAAAAGAAAAAAAGGTAACATCCAGGCAATCAAATCAATATCTTGCATCGGACCATTAATGCCCTAGTGTTTTTGTGACATGAGTGAAGGATATAAAAAAGGAAAAGGCCTGGCGCGCACACACAAAAAAGAAAATAATAATAAGATGCCCATGGCCCACACTATTCATTTGGGGCTTACAGGAGCTCCACAAAGAGGGGAGGAAGCACATAAAAGAAAGAAGCAGGGAGAAAAGAGAAAGAAAGAAGAAAGGAGGGGAAATGGGCACCCCAGGGGTTTTTAGGCTGTACCACATGGAACCTTTAAAGTTCTATGCATCAAGAGGTCATTTGAGAAGGTGGAAAGTGGTCTATCCAGGGCTGCCAAATCTGTTGAAATTTGTCATACTTGTCCTCCAGAATCGCCATCAATCTTTCATTGATAAGCCTACTGTGAACCCGGTTTTTGACCTCTTCAAAGCTAAGAAGCAGCGTTTGCCTTGATCGCGCTATAGTTTGCTTCATTGCCATAAAAAAAATGTGGTTAATTAGGGTGCGCTCCCGATGGGTGGCGTCTGCGATAGGTTTATGTAAGAGTGCCTCCCATGAGTCTCTCCGTAAATTCACATGGAGGAGCGCATCGACCAACGTGTATACCCTAATCCACAACCTCCAGACCTTGGGACAGGTCCACCATAAGCGTTTCATATTGCCCAAATCTGGGCAGCCTCGAAAGCAGTTGGACGGGTATGATGGTAGACCTTTCACGGTCCTAGCTGGGGTAAAGTACCAACGATCATAACTTTGAAAGAGCAGGAAAATTACAAGAAGATTTAAGCAAGGCCTCCCACATTTTTACGCCAGACGCCTGGTTGTGGAGCAGAACCAAGGTCTTTTGTCCATTTGTGAAAATACATAGGGGTTTGCGGTCCCGCACTGTTCGATAAGGAGATCTGACCCCGAGTAGAAGGATTGGTTCAACATCTGGACTCAAAGGCAGTCAACAATAAGGGGTGTTTATGGAGTCTCTTACAAAACATCATGAAGTGGAAAATTTGTATATCGAAAACGTTCAGATTCAGGGATCTCATAAAAGAGTCCCGTAAGTATTGGAATGAGCAGACTCTAACAAAGAGGGAACTGTAGCGAGACCCTTGTACATCCACCATTGAAAACTTCAGGGATTCTCCAACCCAGGTGGAAACAAAGGACAGTTGAGCAGTGGCAAAAGGGGGAGGTGGGGGGGATGTCAGGCGTGCAGGGTATTTAATGGAATCCTAGACTGAGAGGGTGTGGGCCAGAATAGGGTTTAGGGACTTAGGACGGTACACAGGTGGAATCCAAGACATCTATAAGGGTCCATACGGGTGCCAAATTGCCCACGTGTAGTTGGACAATGGGAGCAATCTGGGCTGCCTTGTAATAGTGGGCAATATTAGGAATTCCCAACCCTCCCCTGACTTTAGATGTATACAAAAGGGATCTATTGAGCCGCAGTCTAGTTCTACCGCAGATGAATTCTAAGATGTAGCATTTTAAAATACAAAGGACATGAGGGGGAACGAGGATAGGAAGAACCCTAAATGAATATAGTATTTTGGGAAGGAGGGACATCTTGATAGCATGGATACGACCCATCCATTAAATTTGGGGAATATCCCAAGCATCTAGCAGGTGTTTCAGAGAAGATATGAGAGAAGGTGGGGCTGTTTTTCAGCATACAGTAATGGCAAACTTCATATTATTGAAGGAAGGATGAATGGAAAAATTTACCAAATACATTCTTAAAAAAAAAAAAAAAAAAAAAAAAAAAACTGCCGCTGTCTACCAGGATGATAAAGATGAAACGAGGGTGGACATTTCAGCAAGACAATGATCCCAACAACAAAGCCAAGGAAACTGTCAATTGGTTTCAAAGAAATAAAATAAAGCTGCTAGAATGGCCCAGCCGATCACCTGACTTGAATCCAATAGAAAATCTATGCAAAGAACTAAATATCAGAGTTCATAGAAGAGGACAATGGAACCTTCAAAATTTGAAGACTGTGTGGGGAAAAAAATGGGCCAAAATCACACCTGAGCAATGCATGTGACTAGTTTCTCCATACAGGAGGAGTCTTGAAGCTGTCATTACCAACAAAAGATTTATGTATGACGTATTAAATACATTTCAGTTAGCATGTTCAATACTTTTTCCCTGTGTCATTCCTTTTCATTATACATAACCCAATTTCTGAACTTACTTGTTTTGGTTTCTGTGTGGATAGCATGGGTTGCCAACATGTGGTAACATTTTCATGTCAATAGCACCTTTAGAAATATAATTACCTAGAAAAATGGTGACATGTTCAATACTTATTTTACCTGATGTGTATATAAAAAAAAAGTATTGGGACGCCTGCCTTTACATCAGGCTGCAATGATGGGCAAGGCTGCAGATGGGCACTGATCAGGCTGCAATGATGAGCAATGGCGAGGCTGCAATGATGGGCAATGGCGAGGCTGCAGATGGGCACTGACCCTTATTTTGCTTCAAAATTCTCTTTAAAATTTAAGTTTATTTCCTGAAACTGCTCTCTTAAAATCAAGGTACATGTTATTCGCCGATAAATACGGTATAATATATAGATTTAAATGATAGAGGCAGAAGATCAACCAAAAATCCAGAAAAAACACATGATACAAATGTTATAAATTGAGTTGCAGTTCAGTGAGTAAAATAAGTATTTGATCCCCTACCAACCAACAATAATTCTGGCTCCCACAGACTGGCTGCAGTATGTGCTCATGTGGTACAGAGATTAGTCCTGTCAATTTAAGAAGGTGCTCCTAACGACAACGCGTTATGTGTATAAAAGGACACCTGTCCACAGAATCTTGTTTCCATTCAAACCTCACCATCATGGGCAAGACCAAAGAGCTGTCAAAGGACGTCAGGGACAAGATTGTAGACTTGCACAAGGCTGGAATGGGCTACAAGACCATCAGCAAGAAGCTTGGTGAAAAGGAGACAACTGTTGGAGCGATTATTCGCAAATAGAAATACAAAGTAACCATTAATGGCCCTCGGTCTGGAGCTCCATGCAAGGTCCCACCTCATAGGGTAAGGATGATCATGAGAAAAGTGAGGGATCAGCCCAGGACTACACGGGAGGAGCTTGTGAATGATTAAGGCAGTTCGGACCACAGTCGTCAAACAAACAAAAATTGGTAACACAATACGCCGCCATGGATTGAAATCCTGCGGCACCCGCAAGGTCCAGGTCCTCAGGAAGGCACATGTACAGGCCCATCTAAAAGTTTGCCAATGAACATCTAAATTATTATTATTATAATAAAGGATTTATATAGGGCCGTCAGTTTACGCAGCACTTTATAACTTGAGGGTAGACTACAAATACAATACACTAGGAATCAGAGGGCCCTGCTTATAAATGATTGAGAGAAGGATTGAGAGAAAGTGCTGTGGTCAGAGGAGACCAAAATTGAGCTTTTTGGCATTAACTCGACTCGCTGTGTTTGGAGGAAGAAAAATGCTGACTATGACCCCAAGAACACTATCCCTACAGTCAAGGACGGAGGTGGAAACATTATGCTTTGGGGCAGTTTCTCTGCTAAAAGGTACAGGCCGACTCTGCCACACTGAGGGGCCAATGGACAGGGACATTTATTGTAAAAACTTGGACGAGAACCTTCTTCCCTCACCTAGAACACTGAAGATGGGTCTTCCAGCATGACAATGACCCAAAACATACCACCAAGGCAACAAAAGAGTGGCTCAAGAGGAAGCACATTAAGGTAATGGAGTGGCCTAGCCAGTCTCCAGACCTTAATCCTATAGAAAATTTAGGGAGGGGGCTAAAAATAGGATTTTTTCCTACAGCTTATCTGTAAAATCCATTTCTTGGAGAACATAATGGGATCAGCCATTACTATCTGGGTTATACGCAACCTACTGGTGAATGGACACTGGCAGAACAAACAAGAAGTCCTTCCCTGCATAACCTCTCCTACACAGGAAGTACCTCGGTTTTGTAGCAAGCAATAAACTACCCAGATAAGAGGGGAGGGACCTCTGTGTCCCCTGATGTACTCCAAGAAAATGATTTTACAGGGAAGCTGTAGGAAAAATCCTATTTTCTTTATCGTACATCACTGGACACAGAGCAGCCATTACTATCTGGGACTTCTCAAAGCCCCTTAAGAGGAGTGAGACACCATAGCAGAAACTGACACTATTGCTGTTTGAGGCCAAAGCCAGTATCCTCCATGTTCTTGACATCCACCTGGTAAAAACCCTGTGGATGTATAAACCAAAGACCAAAAAGTGGTCTTGCACACCTGGGCCACTGACACCTGATGGCCCAAGATACTCCCCCACACCTGGTAGAGAATCTCTCCCAAGGAAAAAAAAAAAAAAGGGATTTTAAACCATTGATAACCTAGCAGATCCACTGCTAAATATTCAACCTGGGTGCCGCATGCCCTTCCTGGGCTCTTCTGGCAGCACAAACCAGGATCCCTGACCTGTGCCGACAACTCAAGTAGATCCTGAGCGCCTGAACTACCTCTAGAGCAGTGGTCATCAACCCTGTCCTCAGGGCCCACTAACAGGCTAGCTTTGCAAGATAACTGAATTAGATCACAGGTGATATCATTTGCTGCTCAGTGATTGCAGTATTCTAGTCTGCATCTCCCCAAAGTAATACATAAAACCTGGTCTGTTAGTGGGCCTCGAGGACAGGGTTGATGACCACTGCTCTAGAGTATGTAGTGATCTTTCTCCTGCCAACTGTGAATTAGGAGAAAAATAAAAGGCTCAAGACACTGTCCTGATTCAAGTGAAAACTAGAAACCACTCTAGACACTCTACTTAGTGGAGTGATAGCAAACAAGGAAGCCATCTTCCTAGTTAAGGGACTAACAGGGTCTCCCAATTGGTTAAAAAATGACCTCTGCAAAGACAGTCAAGAGCAAATTGAAGTCCCAAGGACACAAGAGTGGCCTGACATGCAGGACTATCTACGTTACACGCTGTATAAAGTATGAACCAATAAGTGAGAAACAATGGCCTCTGTAAAAAGTGGATAGGGACGAACTCTAACCCTTAACGGTACTTAAGGCCAATCTCCTTTCCTCTACTGATTGGAGAAAGAAAAGAAAATTGCCATGGGTGCCACTTCCTGGCTTCACCCCAGACAAAATATACTTCCAAGTCCTGTAAATGAAGTTCCCTGAAGCTGGCTTCCAGGGCTCAACAGTGCTGAGATACAGGACTCAAGACCATTGGGTCCCGCTGGACTGGGAGTGACCAAAGAGCGACCCCCGCAAAACTCGCTAGGTCAATGTACCAAGCACTCCTGGGCTAATTTGGCCAACACATCAGTGTTACCACCTCCTGGATTCTTTAAAAAAAGATATGGGAGAAGTCGAAACAGAGGGAAAGCGTCCAATAAGGGAGAACTGGTCCCCAAAGAGTTACCAGTGCATCTGCCCCTATGGGCAGTGGGACTTTCATCCCAGACACAACCTGTTCCCACTGTTGTAGAATTTGGAATCTAGTAGATCCACCTGCAGAGTTCCCCCTGCCATTATTCTGAACCTGGAATATGTACTAGTGATAAGTGACAGCATTTCTTGTACTGCCTCAGACAGAATATGGTTCACCTTCCTGAGTCGCATGACTTCTGGTGCCCCCCTGGCTGTAGATATATATGCCCCTGCAGAGGCATTTCCGGATTAAAAACTACAACTGGTTTGTTCCCACATCCAGAGCAAGGTGTACTGGCCCAAAGTTCCAAGATATTGATGCAGTATTTTCTCCTGTGGAGACCAAGTCCACTGAACTTTAGCCACCTTCAAACCAACTGGAAAAGCTGGCATCAGTGGTCATCTTCTCAATTCCTTCTCCAGATTTCAAACCATCAACCACCAATTTTAGCTCTGCAATACCTTGGGGAACAGAGCCCTCCGGCAATCCAATGCCTGGATCTTCATGCTCCAGACAGAGAGAACGATCTTCTACAAAAGACCTGGAGTAGGACTATACAAAGGGAATGTGCCTTGACCTACAGACAACTTCCTCTTGCAGAAATGGAATATCTGGAACAGACTGCTTCCTGAACAAAGATTATTGAGATATACTGAGATTGGCACCCCCTGCGTTTTCAGCAAGTCCAGCGCTGAGGCTGGGAGCTTGTAAACCCTCGGAGCTCACAGAGTCACAAACATAAAAAAAAGATGCCTTTGCACTGCTAAAACCCTTGATGAGCCTGGAAAAATGCAGCACATGACGATACGAGTCATTGATGACTATGGACCCAGAAATCTACCTCTTGTAGAGAGGTCAACACTAAATGGACAGAGCCTATCTGAAACAAAAGGATGTCCAGTGGCTTATGATATAACCTTATGTCCCCATTTGACTTTGGGACTGCTACCGGTAGTTTTTTTAAATTTTTTTATAAATAATGAGCCCATACCGCTACTCCAAGAGTCAAATGCAAGGCAAAAGACTGATGGCAGACCCTGAAGGCCCAAAGAGGCATACCTAACCTACCAAGCTTCTGCCGGCTAAAGATGGAGCAAAACCACCTCAGAGACTACCCCAAGATCTTCTGGCCTGAGATACTCTCAAAACAGCAGCCTCAGATGCCTCCCTCCCCCAGGTGGGGAAAAGCTTACAGCATCTGGTATTCTCGGGCAGACTCCGATCCATATACTAACCAGGTTTGATCCTGCTTAGGCTTCGATCAACAGATCAGGCATGAACAAGGTGATGTGGCCGCAGTCTGACGAAAAAATGAATGCGTCAGTAAACCCTGCAATGCCAAACACCACAGTGGTTCAGATGCACCTGACACTACTGTCCATCGGGAGATTTGGACACCGCCAGATCACTGAACCTGAGAGCAGAGCACCTGCCTCCCCCGGCCGCCTCTCTTTTCTGGAAGCATTTAACTGGTATAACAGGTAAATAATGTAATAACTATATTAGCCAACCTAATACACAATCCTCCAAGGATGCAGGCCTAAAACAATATTGGTTTACCGTTATGCAACCCCTTAGGTATGCAGGTACCCAGGTATGCCGTTATGTAGGCACCTAGGTATGCAAACATGCAGGTATACAAGTATTCTGGCCATTCATGCATTTATATATGCAGTTCAAGGCAAAATAAGCACATATGTAGGTATCCCTAGGCAAACAAGCACACACAGATGTAGTCCTAGGCAAATAAGCACATATGCATGTAGTCCTAGGCAAATAAGCACATATGCATGTAGTCCTAGGCAAATAAGCACATATGTATGCAGTGTAACCTAAATAAGCACATATGTATGCAGTTTAATGCAACTAAGCACATATGTATGCAGTTCAAACTAAGTATATACGTATGCAGTACAAATGAAAACATGCCAGCCTGCATTTAAGCAATATGCATTTATGGAGGCATGCAAGCATTTGCTTATGCAAACATGCGTTTAGGCAAAACCCGAAAGTGTGTCTATGCAAACACACATTTACGCAATAAGTGCCCATGGAAACATGCATTTACGCAATAAGCAAGCATGTGTTTAGGAAACGTGTTTATGCAACATATATTACGCAACACGTATCTATGCAACATGTCTATGCAAACATGCATCTACGCAACATGTATCTATGCTGACATGCTGTTACGCAAAGATGTGTCCATGTATACGTGCATTTACACAAACATGTATCCATGCCAATATGAGTTTATGCAAACACGTATATCTATGCAACATGCATATACAATCATCTATACAACATGTGCCTATGAAAACCTGCATCTACGCAACACACATCCACGCCAGCCTTGGGGGAGCTGGATGGCGCCGCCTGCTTGTCTGGCATGGGGGCCACGGGGTGGGTGGGCCGGGGCCTTCTGCAAACATTTGCCTATGCAAGCTTGTGTTATTCAAGCAAGCATGTGTCTATGAAAGTAAGCAAGCTTTATGAAACATACCGTATTTATTGGCGTATAACATGCACCGGCGTATAACATGCACCCCAATTTAGGAGGGAATTTTAAGGAAAAAAAAACTTTTAGGAGGGAAGTTGAAGGGAAAAAAACTTACATTTAAATGCCCATCATTGCAGCCTTCTCAGTGCAGTCTTGCCCCAGTGCAGCCATGTCAGTGCAGCCTTGCCCCAGTGCAGCCTTGCCCAGTGTCCATTGCAGCCCTATCCCAGTGCAGCCTTGCAGCTCGCAGTTTGATCCCCTGCGATCCTGAGCTTCAAAATCGCCGACCGTGATTTGAAAATGGCGCCGCCGGCGCCGAAATACACAGAGCCGGTCCTCGGCTCTTCTCGGCGGCTCTCGTTCACTTTCGGCTCCACTCGTAGTCCCACCCGGGATGGGCGTGACTGTGAGCGGAGCTATCCGAACCTAGCCGAATACACTCGGCTAGGTTCGGGCGGCGCTCGAGTGAAGCCGAAAGTGGCCGAGAAGAGCTGAGGACCGGCTCTGTGTATTTTGGCACCGGCGGCGCCATTTTCAAATCGCGGTCGGCGATATTGAACATCTGTCAGCTCAGGATTGCAGGGGATCAGCGTATAACACGCACCCGCGATTTTCCGTGTTATACGCCGATAATAAAGGGTATATACTACGCTGCACCTGCTTACTGCACCTGGGCCCATACTAGTTTTAGTCAGGATTAGCCAAGTCCATAGGCATCCAATGCAGCATCTATGCTGCTTCAACAGCCTAAAACTAAGCTCCTGCAGACCAAATGCATGCTATTCTGGAGACAGAACTCCTTAAAGTGCACCAAAGTCCATGTTCTTTCAAACATGTACTTATGCCACATCTATGCAAAACATGTGGTTTATTCAAACATGCGTTTAAGCAACTAGTTTGCAAGCATGTACACTATTTATACTGCACCTGCCCAACTGCACTTGGCCTCATGCTAGTTTTGCAAGATTAGCCAAGCACATATGCATTCCATGTAGCCTTTTTTCTGCTTCAGAACAGCCTAAAAGTAAGCTCCTGCAGACCAGATGCACATTATTCTGGAGACACAACACCTTACAGTGCAATGATACCCGTATTGGGGTGTATCGACTTACAGTTGTACAGGCCCCCTGGATTAAGCAATAAGTATGCAGTATATACTCATGACTTGTCTGGCCACACACTTCTCCCATAGTAAAAACTCATACTTCATTAGTATCCATGGGCTGCTGTTATGTCTCAAGATGCCTTGCTGGACCTGCCGTCCACATGTAAACATGGCCGCCCCTCCACTTTCTGCCTATATAGAAATAGGCCATACTGAGTGAGCCTGCGCCCTCTAGTGGTTGGAGGAGAAACAGCCACCCACTCTCCTACGAAGTACATAGAGCATGATTAAACGGCACACTGCCCCCAGTGGCTACTGAGAGAAAACCAGACAATCAAATCTCTCTTTAAAGATAAAAAAAAGAAAACTACAAAAATGCAGCCTTACCATTCCTGCTGCAGGACTCTGAACATAACAGAAGTTCAACCTTCACCCATCACGGCGGGCTTTGTCATAAAAGACTCTGAGACTGGATCCTCCTTAATCTGGGGTCCACTCCCCTGGACCTGTATAGCACACTGCAGGAAAGCACCTTGGTCAGAACAAACACTTCACAGGGTTCCATTACGCAGGGTCCAGCGCCGTAAGGCTGCATTGCAGGCAAACTTCGAGGAATCTTCTATCCTTCCCATAAGGCTCAGGTACCATCCATTTTGTCCGACAGCTTTTTCGAATGCATCTGATTGAAGTTCATGATTCTTAATAGAACCGCCCAGACCTCTAAACATGCTCTAAGAGCTCATGTATCACATCAGTGACCACCACCTTACAGACACTGGCGAAAAAACTGAGACACTTCCTGTGTAGGAAGGGTTATATAGGGCAAGAACTTCTTGTTTGATTGATCTGCCAGTGTCCAGTCACCAGTATGTGGCGTATAACCCAGATAATAATGGCTGCTCTGTGTCCCGTGATGTACGATAGTAGAAAGTTTGAGTTGCCAAGCAACAACCAAGAAACCTTGAGGATTTAAAAGAAGATCTGTAAAGAAGAGTAGACCAAAATCCCTGCTGAGATGTGTGCAAACCTGGTAACCAACTACAAGAAATGTTTTACATCTGTGCTTGCCAACAAGGGTTTCTCCACCAAGTAATAGGTCATGTTTTGCTTGGGGATCAAATACTTATTTTACTCACTGAACTGCAACTCAATTTATAACATTTGTATCATGTTTTCTGGATTTTTGGTTGATATTCTGTATCTATCATTTACCAATTCCCGTCTGTGCTATAGCCAAAAAACGGCTACAGCGCGGACCTAATTTGCCAGGAGGTCGTCCATAGACGTCCTCCCATGCTCAGCCAGCGCACCCACTGCAGGGCACGCGCGGCGCGCTCTGTGATCAGCGAGTCTATGAAATCCAGATCCCTTACCACATGATCAGCTGTCAGCCAATGACAGCTGATCATGTGACGTAAACAGAGTCGGTAATCTGCAATTTTTTTCTCCTCAAGCTGGTAGTGTGATGAGAAAATAAAAAAGCCGATCACCGGTGGCTGCGAGACGGATAACGGTCCCGATCGTGGAGAGCCTTTGCAGAGGTTTCTGTGCCCACCAGCACTACCCACCAGTGCCCACAGCGCCACCCATGTCACCAGTGTCTCATCACTAGTGCCGTTTTATCAGTGCCTCATCACCAGTGTCGCCTTATCTGTGCCTATCAGTGTCCCCTTATCTGTGCATCCCATCAGTGCAGCCTCATCAGCGAATATCAATGAAGGAGAAAAATTACCCCGTTTGCTAAATTTTATAACAAACTATGAAACTTTTTTTTTTTATTTAGGTATTTTTTTGTTTGTTTAGCAAAAAATAAAAACCCAAGTGGTGATCAAATACCACCAAAAGAAAGCTCCATTTGTGTGAAAAAAAAATGATAAAAAATTAATTTGAGTACAGTGTAGCATGACCTCGCAATTGTCATTCAAACTTGCTTAAGTGCCCAGTAAGCAAGTGGTTAAAATACACCTATGATAAAAATTACTGACCCTTCATTTCTTGTAAGTGAGCAAAAGTACAAAATCTGCAGGGGATCAAATAATTATTTTCCCCACTGTATATATAAATGGATGCATATACAGTTGTGCTCATAAGTTTACATACACTTTCAGAATTTAAGATTTCTTGGCCATTTTTCAGAGAATATGAATAACAACAAAAAACATTTTTCATTCATGGTTAGTGTTTGGCTGAAGCCATTTATTATCAATCAACTGTGTTTACTCTTTTTAAATCATAATCACAACAGAAACTACCCAAATGACCCTGATCAAAAGTTTACATACCCTGGAATGTTTGGCCTTGGTACAGACACAGAAGATGGCACACACACATGTTAAAATGGCAATTAAAAGGGTAATTTCCCACATTTGTGGCTTTTTAAATCACAGTTGGTGTTTGTATATAAATAGTCAATGAGTTTGTTAGCTCTAACACAGGCTAGACACTGAGCCATGAGGAGGTAGAAAAGAACAGTCAAAAGACCTGCGGAACAAGGTAATGAAACTTTACAAAAGGTGGAAAAGTATATAAAAAGATATCCAAAGCCTTAAATATGCCAGTCAGTACTGTTTAATCTAAAAATAAAACAGAATCTGTTGCGCTTAATAAATATGGGCGATGATAGAGACTGGCGATGCAGGACGCGGTGGGACGGTGACACGGCGATGGACGCTTCACACTGCTGTATACCTTCTTACTAAATGTGAGTGGTTTTTATCTTTTCAATAAATCATCCTTGTTTATGGAGATTGCGCAATGAGCGTTTTCTTTTATTCCCTACGTACCACGATCTTGAGGTGCATATGCATACTGGAGTATACTTGGTTTAATATCCAGCTACCAAAAGGAGATCTAAAGCCTTCCATTTAGTTCAGAGTGGAATATATTGGTGCTACTCCATTAGAAGATCGTTGGTTTATTCTATGAAGACTGCCTTTTTTCTACACACGTGTATAACCCATACACTGATGGTAAGGGTCAGTTTGTTTGGGTGTTGGTGACGGTGTTTTCATCTCTCTTCTGTGTTTCCTTTCAATATGGATCTCGCTGATTAGAGTATTATTTCTTCCTGACGCAGAGGACTTTTGTTTGACCATATTTATTTTGGTTCTTATTGGGACATTTTTATATTAATATTTTTAGCGCTGCACCATTCCTATTGATAGTACTGTTTAATCACTTATTAAGAAGTGGAAAATTAGGGGCTCTTTTGGTACTAAGCCAAGGTCAGGTAGACCAAGAAACATTGCAACCACAACTGGCGGAAGAATTGCTCAGGATACAAAGAAAAACCCACAGGTAACCACAGGGGAAATACAGGCTGCTCTCCAAAAAGGCAGTGTGGTTCTTTTTAAGGAGCAAAATTCAACGATACTTGAATAAAAAAGAGCTGCATGGTTGAGGCGCCAGAAGGAAGCCTTTACATGCCAATGCCACAAAAAAGCCAATGAGGCATGTCAAGGTGTTGTTGGGCATATTGTAACCAGGCTTTTTTGTGGAACATGTACAGTAAACGCTTCTTTCTGGCAACTTGACCAAGCAACTCTCTTTTGTTCAAGTATCATCGTATTGTGCTCCTTAAGAACAACCACACCATCTTTTTCCAGAGCAGCCTGTATTTCTCCTGAGGTTGCCTGTGGGTTTTTCTTTGTATCCCGAACAGCTCCTGTGGCAGTTGTGGCTGAAATCTTTCTTGATCTACCTGACCTTGGCTTGGTATCAAGAGATCTCCAAATTTCCCACACTTCTTAATAAGTGATTAAACAGTACAGTACATATTCAAGGCTTTAAATAACTTTTTACATTCTTTTCCATCTTTGCAAAGTTTCATTACCTTGTTACGCGGTTCTTTTGACTGCTCTTTTCTACCACCTCATGGATCAGTGTCTAGCCTGTTTAGTGCATTCACGTTAGAGCTAACAAACTCATTGACTATTTATACACAGACACCAATTGTGATTTAAAAAGCCACACATGTGGGAAGTTAACCTTATAATTACCATTTTAACATGTGTGTGCCACCTTCTGTGTCTGTACCAAGGCCAAACATTCCAGGGTATGTGAACTTGAACTGATCAGGGTCATTTGGGTAGTTTCTGTTGTGATTAGGATTTAAAAAGAGTAAACACAGTTGATTCATAATAAATGGCTTCAGCCAAACACTAACCATGAGTGAAAGAAACGTTTTTTGTGTTATCATTCATATTCTCTGAAAAATGGCCAAGAAATAAATACATTCTGCCAGGGTATTTAAACTTATGACTTATTACAACTGTACATACACACTGTAAATTTGTATTAATAAATTAGAAAGCATTTACTTTTTTTTTTTTTTTTTTACACATGATATAAATAATAAAATACAATTTTATGAGAAATTCAGCGCCCCTAAATCATCCATTGACTAATCATGCACAAATTCTGTGAAATCTTCATATTGTACGGAAAAATTATACCCTAGTTATTGTCCCAAATACAAACACAAGCTTTTGTATAGCAGCTGTATGACTGTTTTATGCAAGTGTCTGACAATAGTGGAATGTGCTAAAGCATCATTGTGGAAGGCCCGAGGGCACCTTTTAAATCATGTTGATAGCGATATCTAAGCTGTTTGGTATGCAAATTAACTAATTTCTAAGCCTTTGTGTAAAGGTAAGAGTCAGATTGATTAGTAAGAATTATTAAACCTTAGTGATCACAGCCAGATGTCAGTACAGAGTGTACATGATATAAAATGTGCCGTGTTCTAACAAAATAAAGGATTTATGGAGAGACAGGGATAAGGTATGTTCTTAGTAAGCTATTTATAGGTATAATCAGCCATATTTGCATGCATTTCCCTTGTAATATCATTTATGCCCTCACCTCAATCTACATATAAATCAGCTACTGTCCTTTTCATATAAAAATAGGGGTATGGCTGCCAGTCATGCAATAATGCCCATGGGTCCAAACCAATTACTAAAAAAACTACTGTATGACTTCAGTGTATACTGTATATTCCACACCATCACTTGACATTTGCACGACTGACAGCATACACAGAATGTGAAGTTAATTCAGAAATGTCAGCTGAAATATTTTTCATCTGCTGTATGCAGTTAAAAGCGCACAGTCCCCACCCCGCCTCTTACTTTTCTTTCTCTATTTCCATGGACAGGCGTTTCATATCTGTGTCCTTGAAATCGTAGGGCAGACTGTCACTGAGCAGGCTGAAGCTTGGCACATCTACAGGGGGCACAGAGCTACTGCTGGTACCTGCTGCTTGCTGAAAAAGTAATGACTTACGATTAGAGAAATTGCAAGTTTTAGAAATGGAAGAAACTTTGACAAAAACTGAACTAAAATAATATTGTTCATCTTCTTTCGGAGTCTGTCAGGTGCGGCACTTTAAGTGCCGAACCAAGCACCAATACGGACAAGAAAAGCTTACACTAGTATATTCCTAAGTGCCAAGCACAAATTGTATTGATACGACAATAAAAACGCTAATATTGTCCAATGTGGTCTGCTACGATCATGTGTGCCCTTTACACTGTACCACTGTAATGCCTCGTACATGATAGGATTTTCCGACGGAAAATGTTCGATGGGAGCTTGTTGTCAGAAATTCCGACCGTGTGTAGGCTCCATTGGACATTTTCCATCGGAATTTCCGACAAACAAAATTTGAGATCTGGATCTCAAATTTTCCGACAACAAAATCCGTTGTCCTAAATTCCGATCGTGTTTACACAATCCTGACGTACCAAGTTCCCCGCATGCTCGGAATCAAGCAGAAGAGCCGCACTGGCTATCGAACTTCATTTTTCTCGGCTCGTCGTACGTCACCGCGTTCTTGACGTTCGGAATTTCCGACAAGATTTGTGTGACCGTGTGTATGCAAGCCAAGTTTGAGCCAACATCCGTCGGAAATAAAACATGGATTTTGTTGTCAGAAAATCCTATCGTGTGTACAGGGAAAATTTGTCCAAATTGTTGCTTACATAAGACTACAACTAATTTTGTTACATTAAAGTAGAATTCCAGGATAAACCTAACTAGTCTTAAAAACATTTTCTCCCCCCTCCTAACACTTATGCTATCAAATTTGTGTTGAGCTGGGTACACACTATAAAGAAGTCAGAAGAAAAATTTCGTACGAGGCACGATCATTCGTTTTTCATAAAGTGTCTACACAACTTTCAATGACCGACTCAGACTTTTCAAATGAAAATTTCCAAAAGGGAAAAACTTTATTATTTGATCCCCTGCAGATTTTGTAAGTTTGCCCACTTACAAAGAAATGAAGGGTCTATAATTTTTATCATAGGTGTATTTTAAATGATAGAGACAGAAGATCAACCAAAAATCCAGAAAAAACACAATACAAAATGTTATAGAGTTGCAGTTCATTGAGTAAAATAAGTATTTGATCCCCAAGCAAAACATGACTTGTTATTTGTTGGAAATGTTTCTTGTAGTTGGTTACAAGGTTTGCACACATCTCAAGAGGGATTTTGGTCCACTCTTCTTTACAGATTTTCTCTAAATCCTTAAGATTTCCTGGCTGTCACTTGGCAATTCGAAGTTTCATCTCCCTCCATAAATTTTCTATAGGATTAAGGTCTGGAGCTAGGCCACTCTATGACCTTAATTTGCTTCTTCGTGAGCCACTCCTTTGTGGTCTTGTCAGTATGTTTTGGGTCATTGTCATGCTGGAAAACCCAGCCACGACCCATCTTCAGGGTTCTGGCTGAGGGTAGAAGGTTCTCATCCAAGATTTTACAATACATGGCCCTGTCCATTGCCCCCTCAATGTGGCAAAGTAGGCCTGCGCCTTTAGCAGAAAAACAGCCCCAAAGCATAATGTTTCCACCTCCATGCTTGACTGTAGGGATGGTGTTCTTAGGGTCATAGTCAGCATTTTTCCTTCAAACACGGCGAGTCGAGTTAATGCCAAAGAGCTCCATTTTGGTCTCATCTGACTAAAGCATTTTCTCCCAATCCTGCTCGGAATCATTTAGATGTTCATTGGCAAACTTCAGATTGGCCTATACATGTGCCTTCTTGAGGAGGGGGGCCTTGGGGGCGCTGCAGGATTTCAATCCATAGTGGCGTTTTGTGTTACCAATGGTTTGACACCATTCACAAGCTACTCCCGTGTAGTTTTGGGCTGATCCCTCACTTTTTCATGATCACCCTTACCCCACAAGGCAAAATCTTGCATGAAGCTCCATACTGATGGCGATTGATGGTTATTTTGTATTTTTTCCATTTGCGAATAATCACTCCAACAGTGGTCTCCTTATCACCCAGCTTCTTGCTGATGGTCTTGTAGCTCATTCCAGCCTTGTGCATGTCTACAATCTTGTCCCTGACATCTTTTGACAGCTCTTTGGTCTTGCCCATGATGGTGAGGTTTGAATGGAAAAAAAAGATTCTGTGGACAGGTGTCTTTAATACACATAAGGAGTTATCCTTCGGAGCACCTTCTTAAATGGACAGGATGAATCTGTGTACCACATGAGCACATGCTGTAGCCAGTCTGTGGGAGCCAGAATTTTTGTTGGTTGGTAGGGGATCAAATACTTATTTTACTCACTGAACTGCAACTCAATTTATAACATTTGTATCATTTGTTTTTTTTCTGGATTATTGGTTGATAGTCTGTCTCTATCATTTAAAATACACCTATGATACAAATTATAGACCCTTAATTTCTTTGTAAGTGGACAAACTTACAAAATCTGCAGGGGATCAATTTTTAATTTTTTTCCCCACTGCAGATGTTAAGGGGGGAGGGGGGGGGCATTTTTGAGACTATTTAGGTTAATTCCAGAATTCAGCTTTATGAGCACATTTAATCTCACTTAGGCCCTGTGTCGAAAGGCTTTTGTTCAATCCAAACAGGTTTAACATTCCCATACAAGTCTAATCAAAACCTGCTTGGAGGTAAGTGAAATGCAGATCAGATGCAGATCAGATGCAGATCAGCTGCAGGACAAATGCACCCCTCAATGAATGAGCTCAGAAGAGTCTAAGTCCTGGTTCACATTGATGCTACTTTGAAATCGTGCTACTTCACTTGAAGTAGCATGATTTAAAAGTAGCAGGTCAGGACGATTTCAGGTGCTACTTGAAAGACATCTGTGTGGCTTCATAGATGTCTATTGAAGTCACACCTGAAATCTGTACGAATTGGAATGGTGCCATTGCCAGCAATAGGATGCGACATGATCGCTCCAATGTCAACCAGGGCTTAAAAGGATGTCAGACTGATGCCTTCAACGCAGGCCCAAAACCCATCAACACAGGTCCTGAGTGTTCATGACAGCTTAGTTTCATGTGATATGTCCAAGAACTGTTTTGTGATGACTCCAGGAAATTCTATATCTAAAAACACTAGTATTGCATATACAGTTCAAGTTTTAAGGAAGGAAAACGGCGAGTGTTGAGAGATAAATTATAATGCATCTTTATGAAGAAAAAGGCAACTGCAGAGCTTCAGGAACATTTAACTTGGGTACACTTTTTAATGATTTTTCCAGTAAGAAAATGCTTCATATCCACATGGTCATATTATTTAGTATGACACAGATTAACCATCACATTTTGCAAAAAACAAAAAGCAGTGATCTCAGTTTATATCCCTGGTGTCTCCTGCAGGTGAAAAATGGAATTGCAAAATGACTATTCCTGCTGTCACTGAGGCACTGCACAGTTAACACAATATAATAAAAAAAAAGTTAGTGTCTAGGGGCCTCTACACATATGTGAATGGTTACTAAGACAACCAATCAATCAGGTTTAGTGCCACTTTAAATAGCCAAGTAATCCTGTTTGAATTACCTAGTATGTGTAATAGTGAATAAAATTGTTCTAAGAATCTATTAGGTTCAGAAGAAATGAAAAACTGTGCATGGACCATTAACCCTACGGAGGTCGTTAGGCTACACATACAAAGTCTAAATGGATTTCAAATCAGTGACCTAGCAGTGTAAATGAAAACCATAACATGCACAATCTTAAACATATTCAACAGATTCCATTGTACAGAAAAGAAATATGCACAAGGGTCACACATGTAAGAACAACTCTCTTTCTTAAAGTACACCTAGCAGTAAATACATTTACTGCATGCTAAATAATGTGTAAAGTCCTCGGTAGATAAGACAATAAAGGAATGATTTCCACCGCATGCAGACGGTTGGGGCTGGTGACATCATTTTCCTGAAATCCTCCTCTCAAACAGTCTTTGAAAGGCTGCGTATAGGTACAATCACTTGTCTAGACTCTGGAGCTGGAATCTTGATTTATCAAAACAAAGTACAACTGCTGTTGTACATTGTGACATAACAGAAATTAGTTAAGCAGACTTACAAAATACTGATCGGTCTGCTGAAATCAATGGAACAGAAAAATGAAAATGCATGTAACCAATGTAAGCAGGGTCTATCCAGGGTATATATATGGGATAATGATTTCAAAAAGTTAAATGCCTTACCGTATAGGCTGATTTGCTGGTGATTTCCAATAGCTTTTGTTTGGCTCTGCGTTCAGACTCTCTGGCTTCTTGTAAATCTTGCTTCAACTGCTCTGCTTCTTTTGCTCTTAAGACACAGATAGAAGTAATATCATTACTTTGTGCAAATTGGGAACCCCCTGTTAAAGTTTGTGTCAAGTGTTTGATTTTCAAACATGTTTTCACATGAAGGCTTTGTTTCATTTCTTCCGGAAAGTCACGTGGGTTTATATATTGTACCAATCGATTGTTTACAGAATGACAGTTACATAGTTGGTAAGGCTGAATAAAGGCATCAGTCCATCCAAGTCAAACTGTGGGTGTGAATCTGTGCTTATGTCAATAATTCCCATAGCTCTATATTGCATTCACTGAGATGCCTATCCAATCGATTTTTGAAAATATTGACACTCCCTGCCAACATCACCGCTTGTGGAAGGGAATTCCACATCCTCACTGCTCTGACAGTGAAGAACCCTCTACACAGTTTAGGTGTAAACCACTTCTCCGCCAATTTCAGTGAGTGGTTGTGTGTCTTTTTAAGCGCCCTGAATCTAAAAATGTTTTTTTTCCCTATGCTAGAATCGCCAAATTTAAATATTTGTATATTGTTATCATATCTCCTCAGAGGTGTCCCCAGGAAGAAAACATTTAATGCTTGTAGTCATTCCTTGTAACTTGAACGATCTTTCAATAAATCCATGCTGATTACTACAAATTATATTGTTTTCATCAGCAAATTCTTGGATGTAGTCCTTTACATCCCCTAGTTTACATACTATCAATGTTAAACTGACAGGCCTGTAGTTTCCAGGTATATCTCAGCCCTTTTTTATACATGGGTACCATGTTGGCTTTTCCCCAGTCAGCTAGTACCATTCCTGTTAGTATGCTGTCCATAAAAATTAGGAACAACGGTTTGGCTATAGCCTGGCTATGTTCTTTAAGGACTCGGGTGTAAGCCATCAGGTCCTGGTATTTATGTTAAGATTTTCAAATCCAGTTCTGACACTGGCTTCTGTTAGCCACAAGGGTACATTATGTGTTTCTAAAAATACAGTCTTGATACTATACCCCTCTGTATTCTTTGTAAAAACTGAGGAGAAGAATGAATTTAGTGCAGATGCCTTCTTCTTGTCTTTGGTAACTAACTTCTCCTGATCATCCTTTATGGGGCCAATATGCTCTGTGTCAGAGCAAGTCCAGACATCTTTGCACAATCACTAAATTTGTGTACATAGCAATGCACGTATAGCCTAAAACTAGAATGAAAAACATATGGACAAGGGCAATGCTTTACCCATTGTCTCATAAACACATCACTTTACCTTCTTTCAGACTCTTCTGCCATCTTGAGTGCCAACATCTCTGTCTCTAGCACTTTCTGTTCCATGAGTCGCTTTTCTTCTTCACTGCGAATGGCTGTAGCTTTAATTCTCTGTATCTCCTGCTCAGCCTCAGCTGCTTTTTGGGCAAGCAGTTTAGCTTCTTCCTCTGTGATTTGAGCTTTTTCTGCTAGCAAATCTGCTGTTTCTTCGGACCTCATCTAGATGGAAATAAAGGCAACAATTCTATCCGTGTCCAAGCACGATGACTCATGAGTCACTTCTTTTAGAAATACAGGGTTATCCCAGCAATTGTGACTTTAGGACAGTGTATTCATGTCTCACCAAAGCATCATTGGCCATTTGTGCCTCTTCCTTCAGCTGCAAGAGTCTTCTTTCAAGCTCATCACGTGTCCTCTCGGCCTCTTCTCTCAATTGCTTTTCCCGTGCCAGCCGCTGACGCTCCATCTGCAGGGAATTCAAAATTGGTTTTAGCATAACCGCTTTGGATAACCCAAACAAGATAAAGTTGCCGTTTTTATCCATGGTCAGCAACAAAGCTCAGTAAATGAGATCACTGCACTCGTGCACCCAACTTCTATTGTTGCTGTAAAAGGGTTTCTCTCTCTCTTACACGAGTTTACCACGTATTTTGCATCAATGAAAAAATACATTGGAAACTGAGAACTCTGGCAAATGTTTCCAACAGATAAAGAAGGTTTGGAATGTTTTGCTCTATCAATAACCATCCATAAATAAAATTTCAGCACTGAATGAACAGATCTATTATAAAGTTGATTACGCTAACTACTAAGGGTGCAACAAATGGAAATTTTGGTGCCGAAACCGAAAATGAAGGCTGCACTAGGCCGAAAACCGATACCGAAAAATGACAGTTTTTAAAAAATATTTATATTTTTATAGATATAATTGTATTATATTCAACTTTTTAATATCATCAGATTAAATTAATATGAATTAATCGTTGGCCATTATTGCACCTTTAGTGCAAGAAAGTATTAGCAAAATTCCCATTCAGTGCACCTCTAGCAGACATGATACAAGAGATCAATGCAGCCTCACCAGTGCCCGTCACATGCAGCCTCACCAGTGCCCATCATATGCAGCCTCGCCAGTGCCCAGTAGCCTCACTAGTGCCTGTGCCCAGCAGCCTCACCAGTGCCCATCATATGCAGCCCACCTGTGCCCAGCAGCCTCACCATATGCAGTCATATGCAGCCTGCCAGTGCCCATCATATGCAGCCCAGCCAGTGCCCGTCATATGCAGCCCAGCCAGTGCCCGTCATATGCAGCCAGCCAGTGCCCGTCATATGCAGCCAGCCAGTGCCCGTCATATGCAGCCAGCCAGTGTCCGTCATATGCAGCCTGCCAGTGCCCAGCAGCCCCACCAGTGCCTGTCATATGCAGCCTGCCAGTGCCCAGCAGCCTCACCACTGCCCAGAAGCCCCACCAGTGCCCATCATATGCTGCTTACCCGTGCCCAGCAGCTTTACCAGTGCCCATCCCGCCTCCTGTAATTACATCACGCTGATTCAATGTCCCACCATTGGATCAGTGTGCCGTCTATCACAGGAGGCGGGGACACTGTTACTTTGGTTGGGTAATTCAACAACGTGATCGCGGTGAGGGGAGGAGGAGGGGGGAGGGGGGGAGTGGAGGACTGGGCGCCAGGATGACACTCCCGCAATGGGGAGCACCTGGGGCGGACCACGCCCCATTACGATATCGGTTGTTTTTTTTTTTTCATTCGGCTGAATCAATAAACACAGTTTTTGGCTGATAATTTTCGGCAGCCGAAATTTCGGTGCACCTCTACTAAATACATGTAGGCAATAGAACCACAGCATACTCTTATGTACATCAACAATATATTCAGCAAATTACAGAAATTCTCATGGAATCTTCACATTATTTTACCTAAAGCAGGTTGTATTGTTAAAAACAATGGATGAATGATTTCTCCATATTTAGCCATAAACTTCATATAAGAACAGCTTCCAGGGTACATACAAGGAAATACTCTAGTCTTGCTTGACTACATTATTTATATAAATTTATATAGACAGTGTTTTAGGCAGGTGTAAAAAGATGCTGTAAGGTCCCTTTCACACTGGGGCGGCGTCATCGGTAAAGCGCCGCTATTGTAATCGGCGCTTTACCGTCGGTATGTGGCCGCTAGCGGCGCGGTTTTGCCGGCGGTATAGCCGCGCTGTCCCATTGATTTCGATGGGCAGGAGCGGTGAAGGAGCGGTATACACTCCGCTCCTTCACCGCTCCAAAGATGCTGCTAGCAGGACTTTTTTTCCCGTCCTGCTAGTGCACCGCTCCAGTGTGAAAGCCCTCGGGGCTTTCACACTGGAGACAAAGCAGCGGCACTTTCGGGTCGGTTTGCAGGCGCTATTATTAGCGCAATAGCGCCTGCAAACCGCCCCAGTGTGAAAGGGCCCTAAATGAAAAAAGCTTTAAAAAAAAAAAAAAGTTTTAATAGTTAATTTTATACCATAACATCAGGGATGCATATGATTGGCTGTATGTTTGGGGTTGTTGTCCTGCTGAAGAATAAATATATGGCCAATGTCATTAAGAACTATTTTCAGGGTAAAGAACGACAAGGAGTCCTGGAAGTAATGATTTGGCCCCCACAGAGCCCTGATCTCAACATCGAGTCTGTCTGGGATTACATGAAGCGACAGAAGGATTTCAGCCAGCCTACATCCACAGATCTGTGGTTAGTTCTCCAAAATGTTTGGAACAACCTTCCTTCAAAAACGGTGTGCACAACAACAGTGTGTACCTAGAAGAATTGATGCCGATTTGAAGCCAAAAGGGTAGTCACACCAAATATTGGATTTGAGGGCAGACCATCACTTCCGGACTTCATGTTCTTCTTTACACTAAAGGTAGTTCGTAAGGACATTGGCTGCATGTTTGGGGTCGTTGTCTAAATTTGGGGCCAAGCACACGTCACCCTGATGGCATGGCATGATGAGCAAGTATCTGCTTGTAAACCTCAGCATTGAGGACACCATTGATCCTGACCAAATTTTCAGCTCCATTTGCAGAAATGCAGTCCCAAACTTGCAAGAAACCTCCACCGTGCTTCACTGTGGTCTGCAGACACTCATGTACTGACGTCCAGCCTTTCAGTGAACAAACTGACTCCTGCTACAGCCAAATATTTAAATTTTGTGCTTAGTTGAATCGCTTAGCCTTGTTTCCACATTGCACATTGGAGGTATGGCTTTTTGGCCTCAATTCTTCCATGAAGACAACTTCTGACCAGACTTCCCTCGACAGTAGATGGATGTTATTGGGTCTCATTACCAGCTTCTGTTTAATGAGCATATATCTTCACACCAGGATGCTCATTAAACAGAAGCTGGTAATGAGACCCAATAACACCAGAAGCCGAGCAGCATCTGATCAAGTTATGGCAGAGGCGCGGTCACCCTGTCACAACACAATAGCACAGCGACTGCCTCCATTTTTTTTTTGTTCAGCCAGCTGGGTTGAACGAAAAAAAAACCTTCCTGTGTGTACCAGGCTTTACAGAACTATGATGATCTGAGTTTGTGGAAATAACAACATTACTACATGTGTAGAAATGACAGATTAGTGAGGAACTACACTGCAGAAAGACCTTGCTATCAGCTCATCGTTCTAACATACAGGTAGTAATGTTTTCAAACTAATCTTTTATCTAGCAAAGCAAAAGGATTTGGAATTTGCCTTGTGCAAGCTTAGTGTATGTATGTGGCATGGCCGATTTCAAGCTTTCGGTTGGTCACAGAGATTTTTTTTATCCTTTCAGCTTTTTTTTGGCTTGGTTTAAGATTTAGCGGGGAAACTCTAGAGTAGGGGTGTCCAACCTTTTGACCCTCCTGAGCCACATTGGAAGAAGATGAATTGTCTTAGGCTGCACATAAAATGCACTAACAATAAGGATAGCGGATGAGCAGAAGAATTCAGGCAGATGACAATTTAAAGTAGACTATAGGCAAAATTCTGTTTTCTATTTTGGATAGAGTAAGGGGGAGGGTTATAATAACCCCTAACAGTTTATTTTTTGCCTTCTGTGCTCCATTGGGAAGATTTCCCTTCATTTCCTGTCCCATAGCCAAAACAGGAAGTGAGATGAAATCCCTGCAAATTAAGGGAGCCCCTTGGGGACCCCCAGATCACCAGAAATAGTGTCCCCATTGGAAGATTTCTCATTACTTTCCTGGGGACAACCTAAAATCTGAGATCTTTTTTTACTTCCACTTTAAATGATAATGGGAAACAGGACAAATGGAGAAGGTGAATCTCCCTAACAGGAACACAGACAGCAAAGGAAAACATGAAACGGTTTCTAATCCATTTTCACCCTATCCAAAACATTAAAAACTGATGACATGAACAAGGCATGATTGTGAAAAGTTGAATATTTTTCTTTGGGAAGATAAAACTTATAGAAGTCCAGTAAAGAGACACTCTCAAATGTTTCTTTGGTTGCATGTGTGATAGCTAGGTATAAAAGTATTTTCACAAAAAATTTCAGAAAAATTCACCATTATTAAGTTTACCATTTTGTGTTAGGCCACATTGATACCTGCCTTAGGCCGCAGGTTGGACACCCCTGCTTTAGAGCTTCCATCAGGTTTTCATTGCTGTCTGTGTCCCTTTTGAGAAGATTGCCCCTGACTTCTTTATGGAAAGGTCAGAACTTCTGAAAATGTTCATATCACTGTCTGTGCCCGTCATAACAATAAGGCTTCATGTACAAGGGACGTTTTTACAACCTCTCCTGAACGATTTAACTTGACAGATAGCAACCCACGTTTAAAACATCAGTTTTGCCACGTTTACCTGTGTTTGCGTTTAGAAGCGTTTATATTTTTTTTTTTTTTAAAAAAGGTTTTTTTTTTTTAAAGTGACCAAAAACGAAAAACGCCTATAAACGAAACGCAGCTAAACGCGGGTTACCGCGATTGGTGTCTGAAACGTCAGAAAGTTCGGCGTCTGAACTAATTTTTTTGCCTTAAAAAAAAAAAAAAAAAAAAAAGAAGGCCTATAAAACGCAACTGCCTAAAAACGACAGTAAACAAACCTGTGTACATGTACACATAACGCGGTACCGGCGTTTAGCCATGTTTGCGTTTATAAGTGTTTTTAAAAAGGAACCCTATTTTTTGGACCAGAAAACACAGAAATATGATGGTAAACTGCAGCAGAGAATGACATTTTGCGACCCGACTTTGGGGCCCCGTATCTCGGGGCCACTTGGTGCTAGGAACCCCAAATTTGGTGTGCAAACACAGTGGAACACTACAACATATCCAGATTTGAGGTTCCTAGCACCAAGTGGCCCCGAGATACGGGGCCCCAAAGTCGGGTCGCAAAATGTCAAGCACTTTTCTGCAGCAGAGAATGACATTTTGCGACCCGACTTTGGGGCCCCGTATCTCGGGGCCACTTGGTACTAGGAACCCCAGCTTTGGATATGTAGTGTTAGTTCCACTGTGTTAGCACACCAAATTTGTGGTTCCTAGCACCAAGTGGCCCCGAGATACGGGGCCCCAAAGTTGGGTCGCAAAATGTCATTCTCTGCTCTGCAGACGCTTCTAGACGCAAAAACGATAAGCTTTTAAAAACGTGTTCAGCAGAGTTTGCACCAGCGTCCGTGTGCATGAAGCCTAACTCTTTGCTCAATTTTTTTTTTTTGAATGGGCATCTCAGTGATATGAAGTGAAGTAAATTTTCCCCAATGGGGCCTCAGAGATGTTTGCCAATGAAAAGGAGACAATAAAATGTTCCTCTAAAGAGGATAAGTGATACATTTACAGTAGCATTGTGTTTAGACGTCTTTTTATATATACAGGTTTATATCTAGAGCATAGTTTATATAAGCAGACAATACATTTAAAACTTGGACTACATTTTGGAGTGAATATCATGCCAAAAATGAATGCCAGCAGGAATATCCATAATGAGTCTAAACTGCTGAGCATAACATGGTGTTTTAGCTAGGTGACTGCTCCTTGCTCTTGAGGGTCATAACAAACACAAAGATCCCAAGGAACCCATAATCTAGGAAAACCTCTAATTAAACGTAAATGATTACATTGATCATACACGAGTAGTGTATTACTGTCTCATCTTCCACATGAAAGAAGGGCCAGGACCAGGTCCTCTCATTTTCATTAATATGCAAAGATATTTTCAAGTTGTTCCTAATAAAAAAGTTGCGGCTGAAGGAGGAAAATTAGTTATCGTAGACTTCTTTGCAAGCCTTGAAATGCTCCTGTAAAGATGTTTTTTCTCCTAAAAACATCTCCTTTCATGTTAAATAAAACCATACTACGAGCTTTGTGTGTGTATTATGTTTGAAGATGTATTTTTGAAGTATGCTGTATTAGTTCTGCTGCTAGAGCTTTCCATTTGTCTTAGTGATGAAGTCCCAGATAGGGAATTGCATCAAATTCAGAAAATGACAGCATAACTAGTAGCAAGTAGGAAGGCAGATGAGTCAACAATTGTAGGTCCACGCAAGGTATCCAAAGTGGACTCTGCTGGCAAGGCAAACCGCATTTCAGCTCTATGTAGTAAATAATAGGACACTGGCAACAGCACTCCATTTTATATGTATCCCCCTCAAGGAATTTTATCTGGATATAAAATCTTTCCATTTACTTTTCATAGTGTGCACACTGATGAGTTCAGCAGCATCTGTTCTACTATCAGGCTTTCCTTGTTAAATAATCAAGACTTTTTATGGGTTTACAGATGTACTTCTATAGAACAGAAGTAGAGGAAGGTGCTCTACGTGACCAGCTATACAAACAGGATCCAAGGTACAGTGAAGTAAAATGAGCCTTGAACAATACCCTACAGTAGATACACTGCCCTCCATTATCTATTAAAAGCTATAGGAGCATTATAGGGATGCATGTACAGGAGCTTCTAGCATTGCCTGATGAAGCAGGAGGGGTTTCACACCTCCATTTGCCCCTTCCATACAGTCTGCACTATATTTTAGACAGACACTAGCAGACAACTGTTCTGTTCTTTTTACCTTTTGTGGCTTGGCTCCTTTTGTGGCTTATTCTGCCTATTTTAGCGTCTATAAATCTCTTTGCAATGTACTTTCAGTTATCCATTATTGCAAGCTCACAAAAAGCTTTTTATTGCTTGTACAATATGTTCTCTTATAAATACTTCTATGTAATAACTATGCCATCAAATTTTACATGTGCCATTGCAGCTTTAAGCTCAATCCAAGTACAGCACGAAAAGAGCCGCTAAAAAAACGAGAGTGAAGGTCAGAAGAAAACTGCCAGTTATTTTGAATAATACCAGCTCTTTATTGAGAAACGCAACAGTACTTGCATTCTGAATGTTAAAGCCCAACTCCAGCAAAACTAAAAGCCCTCCCTTGAAGTGGGGCTGAATGCTCAGTTATGTCTAGGCAATAGGAAATGCAGATTTAGTTACCCGATTTTCCACTCCCTGGCAGACAGCACTCCACTATGATCCGGTCCGATCATAGTGTATGGATGACATCAGGGTGCATCTAACCACCGGAATGTAGTGGAAGCTGCCATAGGATCTGATAAGTAAAACTCTTCACATCCCCTAAAAATAAATATTTGACCCTTGCAGTGCAGGCGCAGCCCCATTACAAGGGAGGGTTTTCACTTTTCCTGGAGTGGTAAACTAATTGTTAACTGTAGAGCAGTCCTTCTCAACCCCAGTCCTCAAGTATACCCAACGGGCCATGTTTTGGGAACTTCCCTTAGATAAAATAGCTCTTAACAATACCATGTCATGGATATTGATTTAACCACTTCAGCCCCGAAAGGATTTGCCCCCTTCCTGACCAGGCCATTTTTTGCGATACGGCACTGCATCACTTTAACTTACAATTGTGCGGTCGTGCGACATTGTACCCAAACAAAATGTATGTCCCCCCCCCCCCCCCCCGCCACAAATAGAGCTTTCTTTTGGTGGTATTTGATCACCTCTCCGGTTTTTATTTTTTGTGCTATAAACAAAAAAAAAAAAAAAACAAAAAAAAAAACATCGCAAAAAGCTTATATTGATTGGTTTGCGCATAAGTTAGAGCGTCTACAAAATAGGGGATAGATGTCATTTTATTTTTTTTTTTTTTACTAGTAATGGCGGCGATCTGCGATTTTTATCAGGACTGCAACATTGCGGCGGACAGATCGGACACTTTTGACACCATTGACATTTATACAGGGATCAGAGCTAAAAATAGCCACTGATTACTGTATAAATGTCACTGGCAGCAAAGGGGTTAACTTTGGGGTGATGGGACTGACGAGAGAGAGAGAGAGAGAGAGAGAGAGAGAGAGAGAGAGAGAGAGAGAGAGAGAGAGAGAGAGAGAGAGAGAGAGAGAGAGAGAGAGAGAGATCGGTGTTCATACTTCGTATAAACGCACGATCTGTCCCCTCTCCTCTAAGAGAACTGGGATTTGGGTGTTTACATACACAGATCCCGATTCTCGCTCTGTCACGAGCAATTGCGGGTGCCGGAGGTCATCGCACATCGGCTCCGGGGACATGCGCCTGCTGTGACATCTAAAAGAAGCGCCGTGCCAACCTGCCGCAGTTGTCGGCTAGCGGTTAAAGCAGCTGTGCAAAGTAAAGGAAAACCTAAAAACATGGCCCATGGGGGTACTTGAGGACTAAGGTTGAGAACTACTGCTGTAGAGGGCTTATTACTGAATGGAAATTATATATATTTTTTTAGGGAGGGTGCACGTGGCCAGCACAGGGCCAATCAGCACTGTCCAGACAGAGGGTCAGGGGTCCTGCAGCCTCATAGGACAGTCAGAGGAGAATGAAAATACCTCCTTCAAGCTTTAACCAGACACTGGTAGTCACAAGACTGCTATATACTGCTGATGAGAAAAGGTATTTAGCAGTTTATGTTCATTAAAATAATTGCATTTCCATGTTCTGTGTACTGTAGGAGACCAGATGTAGTGAATGCAAGGTCCTGGGTTTAATAACACCTTAACTGTCATTCAGGCTTTAGGGGGCCAGACTGGCCAGTGGGATTACAAAACACCCCAGCGTCAGTGAGAGTAAACCGTGCCCCTTCATTGGTTTTAATGGGAGAAATAGTGCCCCATGTCTGATAACAGGGGGAGGAATGGTACCCCATTGTTGGCATTTAGGGGAGGAATAGTGCCCCATCGTTGGTGTCCGTGGGAGGTATGGTGCTCCAACATTGGAGACAGTGGAAGAAAAAGCGCCCCATCACTGGTGTCAGTGGATGGAATGGTGCTCCAAGGGCCGAAATAAAGGCAAGCAATAGGCCACAAGCGGGCCGCTAATTGCAGACCACCGAGCAGTCTCAGGCAACTAATAACATTTACAACACATTCATGAATACATTGGAGAGCCTGGAGTTAACCTTTAAAAACGTTCTTAAAGTCAGTGGTCACCGCCACTGGTATATTTGAAACGGCGTCACTGTTATACATTTGACAGCAGCAATCTGTGGGGAAACAGTCACCATAACTTATTCTAGAGATCAATTTATCAATGTCTTCACCCAAGATTCACACAACTTTACATGATCCCCCCTCTTTTTTTTACATAAACAAATCAGAAAACTGTTAATCTTGGGTACCAACACTAATAAATACACTCCCTCATCTTATATTAGGGCCCATATCTTTTTGTGTATGATGCCAGGCCACTGGTGTTGTAACAATTCCCAACTTACAAATATAGAAATTTCTTTTTGAAGGTAACTTACTATGATCGTCCGCTCCATCTAGTGGTCATAATGTGGTATTTTTTCTGATTGAGGAGTTTCAGGAAAAACACCACATTATGGCCAGTAGATGGCACCAATAATCATAAGAAATCACTGCATTAAGCAAATTAAGATCACCCTTTTAGAGTTCTACAACACATGCTGGATAATATCAGGCTGCAGCATGGGAGTAAAGGGATCAGGATGTCACAGGCCAGCCAGTTGACCAGTAATTTATTGCAAGTTTAATTACAAGGCCTACTATATTCTTATTTCAGAATTTATATAGCGCCAACAGTTTACAATATAAATATAGGTGTTGTGACGCACAAAATGAAACCCTTTCATCCATTAAACAGAACAGAATATGGCACAAAATAAAACACTGGTCTCAAACATTTAAGGACAGCGGCTCTTTTCTGCCTCAACAGCTGTTTACTAGTTTTGAAAGATTTTAAGTGGAAGAAAAGCCTATCCTGCATTTAAAAAAAAATATATATATATAGAATTTATATTATAGTTTTTTTTTTTTCTTTTAATCCGCTCTGGTTCCTGCGTCTCTGTGTAAAGGGGCACTCAAAAATGGCTGTAATGTCACCATTGCCCAGTCGTTGTTGGTACTCCCTCCTCTCCCCTGCAGCAGCCACCCACTGATTCCTAGAAGCCAGAGCTTGAACAGACTGGAATGGATCAAAATTATGTAAGTATACCGTTTTTTTTTATACAGGTTAGGCAGGATAGGTGGAAGGAAGAGGGGGGAAACAGAACAGATATAGTTAGGCTTTTCTTCCACTTTAAACCGGAACTTCGCTGTATTTGAGCACCACAAACTGAAAACGCTTGTTAAATCAGTTTTAATATTCAAAGCAAACTCACTCACCCATCCACCCATGTCTTAATTAGAGGTTGACCGATATGGGTTTTTCTCTGGCCGATGCCGATATTTAGAAATCGCAGTGGCCGATGGCCGATATGTGATGCCGATTTTTTTGGGCCGATATATTAGGCCGATTTTTTTTTTTTCCCCTTCATCTCATAAAATCTAACAGTTAGACCCCTTTCACATTGGGGCGTTTTTCAGGCGCTTTTGGGCTAAAAATAGCGCCTGTAAAGTGCCTGTAAAACGGCTCCCCTGCAGTCTCAGTGTGATATCCTGAGTGCTTTCACACTGAAGCGATGCGCTGGCAGGATGTTAAAAAAAAGTCCTGCAAGCAGCATCTTTGGAGCGGTGTATACCACTCCTCCACCACTCCTGCCCATTGAGATGAATGCGCACCGCTGTCGTAGCGCTTGCAAAGCGTTTCGGCAGCGGCGCTTCAGGGGCGCATTTAACCCCTTCCTCGGCTGCTAGCTGGGTTATAAGTGCCCTGCTAGCAGCCGAATAGCGCCGCTAAAATGACGGTAAAGCGCCGCTAAAACTAAAATGTTTGGGGGTTCTAAGTGATTTTCTAGCAGAAAATACAGGATTTTTACTTGTAAGCAACAAGTGTCAGAAAAGATTTAGTCTTTAAATGGTTAAACTGAAAACTTCTACACATGGAGCTCAGTTTATTCATAAGTGTAAACATTGTATCCTTCAGGTTCTTTTTATCAGACTTGGCAGGCTGCCCAGAGGAGGAGAGAAGTGCTTCACAGAAGTTTTCAGGCAACTTGCATTGACTTTTTTTACAGAAGTCATTTGCAAGTCCGCTGATATCGGCCTTTTTTATCAGCACAATCGGCCGATGCCGATTAAGTAAAAAACACCAAATATTGGCCGATATATCGGTCGACCTCTAGTCTTAATGCTTTATTCTGTTGAGAGACCACTTTGAAAAACAACCGCTAGCATTTCTAACTGTAGCCATCTTGAGTAGGGGCAGATGATGCATGTAGCATTATCCTCCTGAAATCCATCTGCCCTTAGCAGAGGCAAGCAGGAGGAGGTGTGCTTAGCTGAGGAAAGCCTCTCCTCCTGATGAGAGGGGGGAAAAAAATGCACAAGACGACTCCTGGGATGTATGATATCATTTTGGCCTAGGCCAGAAACCAGGAAGCAACTAAGGAAATGTAAAAAAAAAGACAAAATATAATATACCCTCCCATCTATTTACTAAAGCTAGCAACACAAGTATTAAACATAGTTAAAGAGGTTGTAAAGCCTAAACATTTTTTACCTTAATGCATTCCTTGCATTAAGGTAATACATTTTTAGGCATCAGCATCCCCCCTCAACCCCCCCACCCCTTTCCCAGTACTGTCATTTAAAGCCAGTGACGGGCCAAGTTCCGCTGTGTGTGTCAATGGACACAGCAGTGGGGTTCAGGTGCGAGCATACACGAGTGCCCCCATGGGAAGCAGAGGGGAGGGGCCAGGTGTGCCGGTGGGGGACCCGAAAAAAGGAGGTTTGCGGCTGCTCCGTGCCGTTCCATTGCACAGAGCAGGTAAGTATAGACATGTTTGTTTTTTTAAATTCACCTTTACAATTGCTTTAATGTTAATAGAGAATGTAAAGTCATCTTAGTCAGTTTTTTTTCTTACTAGGATCAGACTTCCTCCAGTCCCCAGCAGCAAACTGCTCCCTGCTAATTTTCCAATCAAAGTCTGTGAGGTGGAAGTATGGGGCCGCTAGAAACTGGACAGAGCCCATCCTGCTAAAAGCAAACATTTTTGGGGGTTTAAACATTACTTTTGACTACAGAGCAGCAAGGGTCGAAAAAGAACTGAAACTCAGAGGATGAATAAATGTGTGTTCAAGTGAAATAACCAAACCAAATATTATTAATAATAAATCACCACAGATTTTGCCCAGGGTCCAGTCTAAATAACCTAGATGTGGCATATTCATTACTGAATAAAGTATAGGATTTCAGTCAGCAGCAAGATAAAGGAATTAAATACGCTGCTTCCCTAAATATGGAACAAACAAGGCTTTTGAAGATTAGAAGACCACCCAAAATGATACTTGCTGGAGGAGTTCAGAGAGCCAAGTAAGCTTTCAATCTACATTACAGTTCTTGTATGTACTCCCAAAACAACAATTCCCCATTCTGTTACCATCCACAAGGCATTTTTAGCATTTCTATCCTATACCTTTTAGGAGCCTCCTAGTGAATTTCCCATTATAAAGAATAAAATTCCAGCCAGAAGAGTGGAGCCCCAAATAATTGGCCAAGACAGGTGTACAGACGTGAGAACTCAAATTGACAGATCTTGCAAATACAGTTCCTGAGGCCAATAAGAAACCATCTATTTGTTTATTTCTCTTGCATCTACCAAAAACTGAAATATCAGTTTTGGGTGAACCGACTCTTGCATTGATTAGACATAGAACGTTATGCTACATTAAGTTGAGCACACACACTCGAGGAAAAAAAAAAAAAAAAAAGGAAGAAGAAAAAACCATTTCCAATGATACCTGCATTGCAGCGGGATAAAAAGGTCTGTCAAGGGCTCAATAAAATCAATGAATTCAGGTAAAAACGTGGTCGAAACCTGCATAGACTGCCTAAAATCAACTGACTATATGTGGATTATCCTTATCTCTGCAAGGCTATTGACTGCTACACTGATGACAAAGAAGTAGAATTTTCAAAGCAAGCACGTTAAAATCCTATAAAGAATTACCTTCATGTGAAACTTTCAGTAATGGCTCGCAATGGGAAAAAAATACTAACTAAATACTAAAAAAATATTAACAAGCAATATTTCATTTTTGATGAGGAATGTGATCTGCTGAGTCCAAGGGAAGACAACAGTTTAAGGCTATATACCAAAGGGTAGACAAATCAGAAGTGTGGAGTATAGAACATACAGCAGGGCATAGCTGTATAGGACTGCAGACTATACACTGAATGTACAGCACAGGGTGGATCGGTGTACAGTACAGAACATACAGCATAGTGTAGAGCAGGGGTCTCCAAACTTCCCGAACAAAGGGCCAGTTTACTGTCTTTCAGACTTTGAGGGAGCCGGACTGCGGCCAATGGGAGTAGAAAATACCCTGGCATCACTGGGAGTAAAGAATGCCCCATAATTGGTGCCATTGGGAGGCATATTGCCCCATTATTGGTATTATGGGAATAAATGGTGCCCCATCATTGGTGTCAGTGGGAAGAATAGGGCCCTGCAGTTGGTGTCAGTGGGAGGAATAGTGCCCCATTGCTGGGGACAGTGGTAAAAATAGTGCCCTATTGTTGGTATCAGCGACAAGAAGTGTGCCCCATTGTTGGTGTAGAAGGAATAGTACCTTGTATCAGTAGGAGGAATACTGTTTTGCGTGCCTGATAGAGGCAAGCAAAGGACCACATCTGGCCCCTGGGCCGCAGTTTGGAGACCACTGGTGTAGAGTGATGTATAGTACAGAATGTGAAGCTGAGTGTAGAGTGGTTACCAGTACAAAACGTACAGCACAGTATACAATGTAGTGTGGTGTGCAGTATACAATGTACGGCATAGGGTGGATTGGTGTACAGTACAGTGTGGAGCAGTACACAGTGTGGATTGGTGTCAATACAGAATGTACAGTGCGGTATACAGTACAGAATGTACAGCACAATGTAAAATGGTGTGCAGTACATACACAATGTACAGCATGGATTGTGTACAGGGCAGATTGGAGTACAGTACAGAATATAGAGCACAGTGTACACGGTAGAGTTGTGTGCAATACAGAATGCACAGTGTACAAGGTAGAATGATGTATAGTATAGAGTACAGAATAGTGCAATTCTCAGTACACAGAGTGTGCATTTAATCACATTTGCTTTCCTAACCAGTGCACCAATCCTAACTTCATGTGCCTAAGGTAAGGATGATAAAGGGTTATGTATCTGCAGCTAAAGTAAGCTGCAGAAAGCCTTGGCAAACCGCTATTAGAATCAGGGTGATCTGCTCAAGTTGGACATTTTCAGCTAATCTTCCACTGTTCCTATGTGTACAAGAAGCCTCCAGCTCTGAAAATGTTAACACAACAGTATGCATGCATATCAAAGCTGAGAGGAGGAAATATGCTGAGCCATATGATAAATGTACTGTAGGACAAGTGGACAATGGGATATGAAGGAGAGTGAGCTCAGTGGAGGATTTACACATAGCCAGATAACTAGGAAAGGAAGGCATTGAGGTCTTTCTTAGCACTGTATACAGGTATAAGAGGAGAATACAATCTACACTAAACGCTGGGCACAGTGCGGGCTGCCGTAGTAAACTTTTTCGCTTTTCGTTTCATTGCTCCTGTGAAATCCAACAGACACGCTAAGGACTTAAATCTACAGAATATCACTTGGAATCATGTCTAAAAGTAATTACAATAGATAAAGCATTTAAAGGTTACAACCTTCACCTCGGTAATCTGTGCAGTTACAACAGTCATGAATCATCCTCACTTAACACTGCAACATCATTGCCTTACTACTTGTATTGGTCATGTTCCTGGAGCTCAGAGTGGTCAATAAACATTGCGCTTTGACATACACGAGTGACAAAGCAATGAGCGCAGACAAAAAAAAAAAAAAAAGCACAGCTACTGGTATTTAAAGATGAATACTGGTCTACACTGAAACAATTGAACAGTTTTTAATGATGGCAATTATCTTTTTATAAGACGTTAACAGCACAGCAAATGATCTTTTTTTTTTTATTAAATTTTTTTTTTTTTTTACAAATATTAAAAAAAGGTAATGGCAGCAATATTTAAATTTCTACATACAGACTTCTACTTACACCCTGCTATCAATTCTGCTTGAGCATCTGAAGCCCCAAGACCTGCTAATATATAAATCAAGTGAACTAAAATAGATACCCAGAATAATTTGTTCTCCATGTCTGTCCTTTAGAATAATTAAGATTCAGTGCAAGCTACATCTGTACCCACCTCCACCATTAGCAGCTATATTACACTGAGGAGGAGCGACCATAAACAGCTCCCATTTACTTTTTTTTTGCAGTGCACATGCATGCCCATTAATGGTAAACCCCCCTATCGTTTTCAGCCAGGGAAGCTGCCATCTTTGCCTCTGTTTAATCTAAAACTGCCATGATGCTGCTACTGGTGTCTTTTACATGTGATCAGTTTAGACACCAGCCATTGGATGGTTTGACAGTTTGAATGCAAACACACACACACACACACACACACACACACACACACACACACCAAGCGATTAACTGCAATTAGGGATGGAAGTGCACCCCTGGATGCAAGTTGTATGTGTCCACAGGCACATATCTGTCCCTAACCGCAGGTAATCACTCCATTTGTGATTGCATGCGGACAGTGCAGATAGGAGGAGATTTACTAAAACCGGAGAGTGCAAAATCTGGTGCAACCGTGCATGGTAGCCACTCCTCTTCTAACTTCAGCTTGTTCAATTAAACCACTTGCCGACCACCTTCCACATATATACTTCGGCAACTCGGCGCGGCTGCCAAAACCGGCGTAACTGTACGTCGGTCTGTGCATGTGGTACTGCAGGCGGGCGCGCTTGCCAACAGGCTCAATATTTGCCGGCCACCCACGATTGCGGGAAAGAGAGCCAGAATGGGGAATCTGTGAATGTAAACAAAGAGATCCCCGTTTTGACAGGGGAGGAAAGAGATCAGCTGTTCCCAGTGATCAGGAACCGCAATCTCTCTTCTCCCAGGCAGCCCATCCCCATACAGTTAGAAACACCTCCCGGGGAACACAGTTAACCCCTTGATCGCCCCCTAGTGTTAACCCCTTTCCCTGCCAGTGTCATTTATACAGTGAGCAGTGCATTTTTATAGCACTGATCACTGTATTCGTGTCACTGGTCCATAAAAAGTGTCACTTACTGCTAAAATGTCACAGTACCACAAAAAAAAAAAAAATTGCAGATCGCCGCCATTACCAGTAAAAACAATAAAAAAAAAATGTAAAAAAAGTCCCTAAATCTTTCCCCTATTTTGTAGAAGCTATAACTTTTGCGCAAACCAATCAATATAATATGTAGCAGAATGCATATTGGCCTACACTGATGAATAAATTTGTTTTTTTTATATATTTTTTTTGGATATGTATTATAGCAGAAAGTAAAAAATATAGTTTGTTTTTTTTCAAAATTGACGCTCTTTTTTTTGTTTATAGCGCAAAAAAACGGCAGCAGTGATCAAATACCACCAAAAGAAAGCTCTATTTGTGGGGAAAAAAGGACATCAATTTTGCTTGGGTACAACGTTGCACGACCGTATAATTGTCAGTTAAATCGACGCAGTGCCGTATCGCAAAAAATGGCCTGGTCAGGAAGGGGTAAATCCTTCCAGAGTTGAAGTGGTTAAAAGGAGTTGTAAAGGCAGAAGTTTTTTTTTATCTTAATGCATTCTTTGCATTACGATAAAACACCTTCTGTGTGTAGCAGCCCCTTCATACTTACCCGAGCCCCCTCTCTGTCCAGCGATGTCCACAAATCCCTCGGTCTGGGACTCTCCCTCCTGATTGGCTGACACAAAGTCAGTTAGCCAATCAGGGGAGAGAGTGGGGGCGGGGCCGAATGGCAGCTCCATGTCTGAATGTACACACGGAGCTGCAGCTCGGCTTGGGTGCCCCCATAGCAAGCTGCTTGCTGTGAGAACACTTCGACAGGAGGGAGGGGCCAGGAGCAGCAAAGAGGGACTTGAGAAGAGGAGGATCCAGGCTGCTCTGTGCAAAACCAACTGCACATAGGAGGTAAGTAAAACACAAGACTTTACAATCACTTTAAGCTTTGAAAATAAAACCTGGAAGCAGATTGGTTTCTATGCAGAGCTGCACTCTCCAGTTTTAGTAAACCAACCCCATAGTGTCAGTGTATCACTAATTTGTATAGGCTTACTGTGCGCAGCTAATGGAGAAGATCTGGCTGCACCCGCCACAGAAATAAGCTGACCAGGGCAGTGTACAGCCCAAACTGTTCATGTGCATGAGCCCTTAATTTTTGCACAACTGTTATATATACACACACACAAAAAAAACAACAAAAAAAAACATGTTTGTATGTTGCAGGAACTTGCAGTAAAACACGTGTTTTACTGCGCCTTATCACAATGCACAGTAACGCACAATAATGCAGCTAAAGGGGGATTAAATCTAAAACCGGAAATGTAACATATTGCAGCTTAACAATTATTAGAAGTGGTGGCTGCATCAGTTTTCTTTTTTTGTCGTTCTCCCCCTCAGTTTTCACCTGTAAGCTGACTAGAAACACACCTCCTGTATTAGAATGCCCCCACTCTAGACGAAGGAGCACACAGGGCACCTTTGGACAGAAGCATTGTCTGTCTAAGGGGAGGGAAGTGTTAGATGTACTAGCAGATTTAGATACTCTAACAAATTGAAGTCAAACTGAGCTTAAAAAAAAAAGAAGAAGTATGTTTTTTTGCTAATCATAGTCACCTCGGTGGATGGAGCATCAGACCGATGCTGCAGTTGTCCCCGGCGTCTCTGCACTGAAGACCGTGCCACTGAACACCACCGATGGCTCGGTTATCACTCCTCCCAGAGCAAAGCGATGCTGACTGTAAGTCAGCATCGCTCCCGGTATGCTTCTCCACGCTCATTGGAGCGATGAGCTGTGGAGGGGCGGGGAGCGGCCGTCTCAGCGGCTCGCTGAGACTGCCATCAGTCAAGGCAGCTGGCGGATTCAGACTTGGGAAGTCGGGATGACGCGCTGCCTCGACTGATTCCAGTGACGTCAGCAGAGAGCGGACTTCAGACCACTCTCTGCTGAAAAACGGGTCACAGGAGTGCAAAACTGGTGGCACTCCTGTGGTACTTAGAAGAAACCCAGCCTAAAAAGCTCAGGCTGGACTTCTCTAACTATTTTATCAATTAGAGCAAGCAGTTTTTTCCCTTTTGGGATAAAGCTTTTACGTGAATAAATAAAAGATGATAATTTTAAATCACCCCTGCCAGTGTTAAATGGCTTGTCTCATCCATGTAAACTAATACACTGTACAGGAGAACTTGCATTTTTGAAAAACAGACTTGCTGGATCACCAGATGAAAATAGAAGAGAGCAAGCCTTAAAAAAAAAAAAAAAAGAAACGAATACCGCCATCAAAGCTAAGAATTGGTAAGCTGAAATATAATAAAAGGTTTGCTTTTGGGTTTAATACCAGTTTCAGTGCATTGTAATGTACCGCAATACATTTATGCGAACCACCTGTTCTAACACAGCACTGCAGATCAATGGTAATAGTCCCTACTGGTGTCTTTTATACTAAAATATTTGTAAAATTTCCTATACCTGGATATAGGATTCAGGATCCTAATGCTGAAAAAAACAGACCAATAAAATTCCCAGAAATGCAGTGATATTAAAAAACTAAATTAATTTAGTTAACAGCCGAAAAAAAAAAAAACAAAACAAACAAAAAACAAAAACACACATTGTAATATTTTAATGCTACAGTATAATGATTCTGTAAGGTTATAATCCAGAGCAGGAGCTTGCAGCCTTCAAATATGGCAAAATAGTATTCCATTTCTTATTCATACACTGCACCATACCTCATTCACCTTGGAAAAACATAACAGACAACCCAAGTGCTATAAATTGTGTACTCTGCAAAATGACACCATGAAAACGTTTGTCCTTATACAGAATATTGATCTCCATTACAGACACACCTGATGGCATTGGAGGTCAAAAGCGAATGCATTACAGAAATAAAAGTCAAACAATATGAGCCGAGCAAGAGTTTGCCACTTTTTTGTTCAACCTGCAGAATATAATCTAAACATTGTACATTATGTATGTACATCTAGGTGAAACCTAAATCACTACATAGTTGTATATTAAGTCATGTCATAAAATCTTATAGTCTTATTGTAGTCAATTAAGATATAAAAACAAACAGAAATAGCAACAGATGCAATGCTGATAACAGAGCAATAGTAATATTGCACCAGGTTACAAAAAAAGCATCTTGCCACAAAAACAAAAAAAAAAGTTCCATTTATTGTTAATAAAGGGTGGCCCCTTGTGGCTAAGGCTGGAATTGCAGAAAGATGCAGTGCACCTTATCTGTATGCTAGTCAGGCAAGTCAAATGGATGAGTGAGCGGGAGGAGAAGAGTCGATGGCTCAGGCCGTGTGTTTGAATGCTAAGTGCTGCAGAGGCGTCACACTGCGACGGCCCATTCCCTCCGATGGCATTAACATTCCTGTCCGGCAGCATCCACACTTAGCGCAGCTGTCATCAGGGGATTGGGTAATTGCAGATCACACTAAGACGCACAATGCAGAAAGGACTGGGCCTGCCATCTACTTGTGCATGTGTGATACTCTGCCCTTAGCACAAAAGAGAAGGGAGCTTGGGTTAAGTGCAGTTACACTGTCCAAAGGTGCCATCAAATCCATCAAACTCTTGACTGGGAAACTACCATTTTCCATCGGTGGAGGAGTGATAGATCACAGAGACAGCTTTCTACTTACTCTCTGGGAAGTTCTTCCATAAAGATCACCTGATGTTATGCTGTGACAACACCGGGACATTTCAAGGCACCCTTTCAATTCTTTAAAATGCGAAATATCTGATACACTGAGATGGCTTTTCTGGATCATAACACCAAGCATCCCGGACAGCGATATAAATATTACATTAGAAGCAAATCAAAAGCAGTAAAGATAACAGCGACATAACAGGGGGACGCTACAACTTCCACGCGCCAGTTTAAAAAGCCATTGGCAGCAGCAAGAAAAAAAAAAAAAAAAAAAAAGAAAACTATTAAAATTCAAAAGTTTCAGTAAATCTGTACCTGTTTACTTAGTATCTCATCCCACTGCATGCAGTCATTGTGAATTATTGTTTAAAATGTTGATGTATTTTATTTACATGTAAATATACGCCGATCAGCCATAACATTATGACCACTGACAAGTAAAGGGAATATCTCTTTACAATGGCATCTGAAAATTGGTGGGATATATGAAGCAGCGTGTTGTCCATGAAGTTGATGTGGTGAAAGCAGAAAAAAAATGGGCATTGCAGTTTGTTGTGTATGGGGCTGTAAAGCCCATGGTGACCCATCTCCATAGCCAAAAGCTTCTACAATAGTTATATGAACATCAGAACTGGACTACAGAGCAATGGAAGAAGGTGGCCTGGTCTGACGAATCATGTTTTCTTTTATATCATGTAGATGGTCGGGTGCGTGTGCGTCACTTACCTGGGGAAGAGATGGCACCAGGATGCGGTATAAGAAGGCAAGTTGGCAGAGGCAAATGTGATGCTTTGGGCAATATTTTGCTGGGAAACTTTGGGTCCTGCCATTCATGTGGATGTTACTTTAGTGTCCATGCCTCAATGGGTCAGGGCTGTTTTAGTAAAAGGGGGCCATACTCCATATTAGGTGGGTCGTCATAATGTTATGGCTGATCGGTGCAAATTTACCAAATAATTGGTGACCAGTACGGCACGCGTTCTAATTTGCGCAAGATAAAAACAATTGCAAGAAGAAATGGAGTTCATGACAACACAGGAACCAACCTTACTCGACTTTAAAGGGATACTAAAAACACACTTTTAATTTTAACATATTTAATTTACGCTGTACATTCCATTTCTGTATGTGGATGGTGGCACTGTAATTATTTTAATAAAGAGAAAATCTAACTACCTTTTTCCTAATCGATATACAGTACAGCTGTTACATGACCCAGCTCTTTCCCAGCCTGTCTGCAGGGAAACATAAGCAAGAGGAGCTTCTAGTCCTCTGCTGCTGGTCACATGTTCACAATAAAAAAAAAAATAGCCTTTGAGATAGAGTAAAAATAATTAATATCAATAAACTGTTTTAAGTCATCTTACAATTATATGTGAAATCAAATATTTATTATTTTTGGCAATAACATGGTGTGGGCCGATTTCTGCCATTTACAGGTTGTGTCATGCCCCTCAAGCCTGTGTCTTAGAAAAACAGGGAGGTGAAGCCTCTATCAAGATGTAATATCCCACCATGTTTTGCTGGTTAGTGGGCATGGAGGGAGGGAGGGAGGGAGGTAGTGGGCTGTCTAGAGATGTGCACCGAAATGAAAATTTTGGTGCCAAAACTGAAAATTCAGGATCCACTTGGCAGAAACCGAAAATGACAGTTTTTAGGAAATATATATATTTGTATATATAAAATTGTATTATATTTGACTTTTTAAATATTATCATGAATTTAAATGAATATGAATTTGTCGGCCATTAATCGGCACCTTTAGCGCAAGAAAAGCTCAATAATGCATCCCTTAAAATTCTATGCACGTCTTCACACTGGTCCATTGCGCGTCCCATGTGATGTTAAAGAATCTTGCTTGCTGCATTTTTAGTCAGAAAAAAAAAAAAAAAAAAACACACCAAAAATGCACCTCCAATGCATTGAAAACGCAGCAAGAACGAGTCTTCAGCGCCATTATCAGCACCTTTTTCTCTATCGGCAAAATGCTGAAAGCACAATTTTTGCCGGATAGGTTTCAGTACATCTCTATCATTTACCACTGTGTATACGCTCACATGTGACACTCTATAGTCACATGGGCTGCTAAAATGTGATAAGGAGGAAATGCTCAACATAGAAACTCGGTGAAAACTGAGCATGTGCAGTAGCTGCCAACACTGCTCTGCAAAATCCCTAGCTGAATTGGGGACATGGACAGAAGGGGGAGATAGAGTATAGAAGAGTCAACCAGGCTTTTTGCAAAAATACAGAAAATGAATCCCATAGTGACTGAGTGAGTATGAACAGCATATAATACACCATTTTTTTATAGTTTTTTTTTTTTTTTTTTTTTTTTTTATGATGTGGGTTTAGTGACACTTTAAAAGCACGGAATATTGAAATATGACAGCTGATTGGCCTTGATTATGAAGTAAGACTGTCATAAAGAAATAGAGAGGCTGACTATGGAGGCCTTTTCCTAGAAATGATAAATGCCTATCTTTGTCTGACTTCAGTACTTATGAGTTACATTCCTGGAACAAGAATTCTGCAAATTAGAGTCACAAGAGCGTCAGTACTTTTTATCTATATAATGGTTATGGATCACCAACTCATACAGCATTACAATCAAAGCATCAGGCACTAGGATTTTCAAAGGAAAACGTCAACAATGGCAGCTTCCATTAATCTATCATAGAAAATTGCGACTTTGATGCAATTTACAGTGAGATTATGTGGTTGGACTTTGCATACTTTATGGGGCCAAGTCGTGCTGTAAAATTGCACCAATGTAGTGCAGGAACCTTTTCCAAAATCACACCATTCTTAGTCGCATTGATTAGAATGAGCACCTTTGAAAACAATGAGATTTTTGTCATGCAATCCTGTGCTACTCAAGTTGCATCAGAATTTGCACAAGTGGGAGCCAGGCCTTAATGCTCCTTTACCTCTTGAGTCCTGAAACATTTGTTGTGTACGTGTCTCCCACCCCATTTGTAATCTCTAAAGGAGAAGTACAGCCAAAGCTCATTTGGCTGGGCTTCTCCAATGGATCACAGGAGTGCAGTTCGTTCTGCACTCCTGTGACCCATTTTCAACAGAGAGCGGTCTGAAGTCACTGATAGAAGTCACGAGACTGTTATATACTGCTGGATGAGAAAGGGTATTTAGCAGTTTATAGTTACTAAAATAATTCCATTTCCATATTCTGTGTACTGTGGGAGACCAGATATAGCGAATGCAGGGTCCTGGGTTTAATAACACTTTAATGCTTTCTGAGGCATTGATTGATTTCCATTCTAGCACTGATTCAGTGAGTCACAAAGCATTAAAGACATTTGGATCAGTAAAACTGCCAAGCAACTGGCATTTTTGAAAGTAGAGTTTAGAAACGACAGCACAACTTTCCTTATACAGTGGGCCTAAAATGAAACCCCTGATCCAGTCAACAATTATTTTTATTTTAGATATTCCAATGAGGAAGACTGGGTGTCACAGGGACAGGAAGTGAAGGCAGAGCTCCCTCAATGGGTAAGAGACAAAAAAAAAAAAAAAAGGAAGTGTTTTCATTCATTGGAGCAACCTTATTTCATCGTATGGTGTCAACCCTTTCTCTTCCTTATGGGGGAAAACCTTATTTCTAATTATGGTGTCACAAGGACAGAGCGCAAGGGAAAAAAAATGTGTTACAGACATCAAAATATCCTATAACAATCAAATACCCCTAGCTATTTCATGAATCATACAAACCACGTACAAAAAGGGTCAGTTTCTAACACATCCAAAACTAAAAGCAAGTCCAAATATGCAAATGAATAAATCAGCCCCAACATTTTTCAAAAGGCAAAGTGTATAAACATTTACAGTATGCTTGGTCATATAAATATGTTAGTTGTGTCTTAAGACTGCAATCCCCTGACTATGGGCTGCAGAACAAGAAAATAGAGTTTTCAATTTAAAACTGCACAAATCACTTGTAACTAGCTGGACAATGCAAATTCTAACTCACCTGTTTTCTGGCTTTCTCTTCCCTGGCCTGAGCTTTCATTTGCTGCACCTCAAGGGAGTCTGCTTTTCTTCTCCGCATAAACAAATCATGGTTCCCAATGCACAGTTGTAGAATCTGGAAAAAAAATGTACGTTAGAAGAACACATTCAAGCAATTTGTTACTTGCCATGCCATTAAAAAAAAAAAAAAAAACTGCATTATTAACCAACTTGTGTATTTACCAACTCTGAAACTTTTTTAAATGACAAAAACTAAACTGGAACTTATCACAAAGTGCAAGCACATCTATTTACCTAAACATCAGTTTTGTTGTTCCTTCGTAGTGTCCACAGGATCCAAAAATGTGAGGCATCTCTGTTAGAAAACCAGCAACAAGAATTTAAAGGTTGCCAACGTAGACCTGACCCCATCCTCCTCTTTACTATTGGTTATAGAAATCAGTGATGGGCCAATAAAAATAGGGCAAAAGGCAGGAGGTGACAGGGCTAACCACAGAAGGTGATTGATGGGTCCCTATTATGAGGGGCGTTCAAGTCAAACCGGGATTTTTAATTTTACAGGTATGAAAAAGGAATGCTAGCGTGGTGGTACTACACGCAGTAGTAAGAAGCAAGCGTGTCCTATTACTGATAGGTGGCGCACATGTTGCAGGCCAGTGCAGAGACCGTTAATCAAGATGGCAGACAACAGAATTAGTGCGTGCATGGAACAGCGTGTGGTGATGAAGTTTCTTGTGAATGCAGATATCTACAGAAGACGTACAGTACGGGGACGAGCCACTCAGCCACAGTAAGACATTTGAATGGTGTAAACATTTTAAAGATGGCCGTGTGTCCGTCAGTGACGATCCTGGCTGTGGTGGCTCCCGTCCTACAGCAGACATTCCTGTGAATATTCAGCGCGTGAAATGTCTAATCCTGGATAAGCGACGCATACCCTGTTGTGAAATTGCACAAGAGACATCTTTCTGTGGGAACGGTTCCACCTGTTTGGCCCCCCAAAAGAGTTCCTCGGAGGTCAGCATTTCAATACTGATGAGGAAGTGAAGCAGGCTGTCCTAGGATGGTTCAGGCATACCGGCAAATTTTTCTATGCCAAAGCTTTCCAGGCATTAGTTAACCACTTCAGCCTGGAAGAATTGGCTGCTCAATGACCAGGCCATTTTTTGCGCTACGGCACTGCGTCGCTTTAACTGACAATTGCGCGGTCGTGCAACATTGTAACCAAACAAAATTGACATCTTTTTTTCCCCGCACAAATAGAGCTTTCTAGAGATCCCAGTTCTTGCTCTGTCACATGCGATCGCGGGAGCTCGGCGCATCGGCTTCTGGCACACGCTGCGGGCACGCCCCTAGTGGCCAAAAGGCGAAGCGACGTAAGGCAACCTTGTTTCGCCTAGCCGTGCCATTCTGCCGCAGTAAAACTACGGCGGCTGGTCAGCAAGTGGTTAAACGCTGGGATAAGTGTATAAACAAAGCAATGGAGTTTGTCAAAAAATAAATGCAGTTTCCACTTGTTGAAATTATTTCATTGATTATATAAAACGCAAAAGTCCCGGTTTGACTTGAACACCCCTCGTAGAACAACCAAAGTTTCTGCCTGTAGTGCCAGTTTTTAGATTTGTTGGTGGTCAAAGGTCTGCTTTAAAAAAAAAAAAAAACAAGATAAGCTCAGAGAACTTTCAGGTTTTACAGATGAATTATTCTAATATACTGTTTCTCAGGCAATATGACTGACAGAGAAAAAGAGGGGGGTGCAAATTGTACACGCTTCTAAATATTATTCGGCATGGTGCAAGTCGATTTTGAGAGCCTTAATCGAATCTACTCTCACGAAAGACAAGGGAAGCAGTTATACCAGACAATCAAGGTTGTTCAAGAGGTTGCTAGGGGTTCCATGAGCTGTGGTTGATTGACATGCCATTGATAGTGTTTGCATATGTCCAGAACCAATGCCACCTGGCAAAGTCAACAGCATGACACTAATTAAATTTTTAGTCGTCTGTAATGGTGGCAATTCTGACCACTACTGTAGGGTTGCATTCTTCCTACTGACCAGCCACTTTCACACATGCGGACCACTTGTCTGTTTTACATCCTCCGTTGACAGATGAAAAACGGACATCAATGTATCTCTATGGAAAAACAGATGTAAACAGATCATCCATTTACATACATTTCAGTCAACGTCCATTTTTTGGAACGGGTTAAAACCCTATTTGTCTTCCGTTAAAAAAAACAGATCAGACAAAAAACATATGTCAAACGAACAAATGGTCTGTTTTTGAATGAAAAAATGGCTCCAAGACTCAAGTAGTTAAGGACTATAGTTGGCAGATGTAAAAATGGATGAAAAACTGATGGCAAACTTCATCCGACTGAACTGATCAAACGAACGGTTTGCATAAGGGGCCTAAAATGAAACAATACCTGTATATATTGCTAGGCTTTCAAATACTACCGTTTTGATGCATCCTAAGAACCATTTTCACCGGTGACCTTAGGGTACATATCTGCAATATTTGAGAAACTACTGACAAAGTTTCCAGGCGGACAAGAGCCCCCTTCCAATAATGGTTACATCAAGGACATTGGTTATTGTGTGCCTTACTTTTTAAAACGGATACATAACTGGACTAAAGGGCATTATTATTTAACTGGAATTTCACTTAAATTGTGAGCCTGGCAGATGATAAAATGCAGCAGTCCCAGGTGATATACATCTTCACAGATTACCAGGAAACACCATAATTATCACTGACATAATAGAATATTGCAGATTTCTCACAAGCAACCTACCAGCTTGTTGACCCGTAGTTTAGAGGAGTTGAACTTGAAGACATCAATTTTCTTATCAAGTGGCTTAATAGTGAACTGTAACCACATAAGAGTTGTGTATAATGAACTAGGAAGCACAGTAAGCACACTTTATGTACATATACAACTTTATGACAAGCCTGGGTTAAAGCAATAATCTCTTTATATAGAGAAAATATGCTCTTCTTACCTCTTTGTCACTGTAAGAGATATTCCGGATTTCATTCCAAGGGAAGGAAGTTTTAGGGGTGAGTCTGTTTTCAGGATCATAAATATGCAGTCCAAGGGCATCTACCCCAAGCAGTAACTCTGTGCCTTTTTTGTTCTAAATTTTAAAAAAGAACACATTTTAGCCTACTGACAATCCATAACTTGGATTCAAATAATTAGCCACACAAAGAGGAATCTAGAGTTATTTTTTCCCATGAGGAGAGTGCCATAAATACAGATCACAGATACCTCCCTCTCACTTTATACCCCAAACACAAAAAGTAGATCCCCTGAGAAGTCAAATACTGATTCTTTAAATAAAAATTGTCACTTAGGCCAGTCAAGAAAAAGTGACAGTGTTGATATTCCACCCCTCCTGCAAGGTATTCTCACAGCTCTATGCCCCCTTACTGCATTCCCATCAGGTTAGAGACCTCGCACCACTGCTCTAACAAAATGGAGGTACCCAGTATATGGAAGCATGTGACCTCTCAGCGGTGTTGAACATTGCCAAGTGGGGAAGTGGGGAAGCAGGGACATCAGTCAGCCGGGCAAGTTACAACAACGTAGCTTAAACAGGGTAGACTCCTGCAGTGAAGGGGTGGGGTGGTAAGAAAGTTGGGGGAGGGGGCATCAGAAGACATTGCCATTTTGCCTCAAAAGGGCAGGCGGCAAACAAAAATAATTTCTGGGCAACATCTGTAGTTTTTATTCCCTTAGTTGTTCAATCACACTCATACATTTTACTTCATTTGTTTTTTGTTACTGATGGCTTCAGAAGTTGCAACAATGCATGACAAGACCCATTGAATTCTCACCCTTATGAGGAAATAATTTACTCCATACATCTCTAGGTCTTGTGCTATTTTCAGGTATTCCATCTCAGCTTCATCTCTGTAAAACAAGGAGAATAAATCTTAGGCAATTTACAACAGGATGTTCAGCCAGAGAAAAATCGGAACTTCAAGCTCTCAATCATCATTGACCATTTTTAATCCTCATGCTTCTTGCATTAGTATATAGATATGAAAGCAGATCATATTTACTTGCTTTAAACTTTTTTTTTTTTACATTTAACTTTTTCAGTTCCTTCCTGGTTTCCAGATCTAGGAAAATTAGGTCAGACATCCCAGGAGTAGAGTTGGGTGAACAGTTTGAACCGAGCAAAAGTTTGTGAAGAAAAGGAAAAAAAAAAAAGGGAAGGAAACCTCAGGCAAAAGTATGATACTGCATTAGGATAACCCATGTCTTTATTTAGGTATCAATCCTGCCCACTGTGAGGAAATAAAGATAGGTGTGTGTCCTGATTCACACAAGCAATGTTGCACAACAGCAACCATGTTATTACAGCAGTGTTCCGCCCACGTTCCAACCACTCTCCTGGCAGGAAGAGAGTGAGTGTGTGTGTGTGTGTGTTGGGAGGGGGGGGTTTATGAGGAGCAATGTAGTATACAGGTGGTGACTACAGCCTAAAACTGAGCTGCAGCCCAGCCCAAAACCAAGCATGCCGAGAAAAGCACATTACATGGGACCAAATTTTTAGAAGAAAAATGAGTCGTCAGATGTACCGCCTTTTGCTACTAGTCTGTATGCAACCTAAAGGAAAGCATTTTTTTTTTTTTACTTCAGTATTTATCACGATTACCCCCATTTTGCAATCCGTTCTCAATTATTTTCAAACTATTTTTTTACTGGTAACTGCATAAAACTAAAACAGGATAAAAAATGGATAGGAAAGAAATTCAAAGAAAAGGGTTTTTCATTGGCTTCCCTTAGGACTAGATGTGATTTTTTTTTCTAAGTAAACCGGACATTACTAATCAACTGGCTGGTTTACTGCATAAGATCATTTTCATACTATCAAATATTTGAAGCCCTAAAATTGACTTTACCAACAATATTGGATCACAGATTACAGACAAGCGTCTCTTTCAAATAGGCGTCTATCTACATTAAAGAGGAGTTCCACCCAGGGGGTCCAGTAAAAAAAAAAAAAAAAAAGTCAGCAGCTACAAATACTGCAGCTGCTGACTTTTAATTGGACACTTACCTGTCCCTGGGTCCAGCGATACGGGGGATCGAAGCTCCGCTCGTCTCCCCCTCCGTTCAGTGGCGCCGGCATTGCAACTGTGGGCCCTGGGCTGTGGCTTCACAGCCTGGCACCCACTGCGCATGCGCGAGCGGCGCCGCGCGCCGTGATTGGCCACTCAGTCACCTGGGACCTATAATGGGTCCCACATGATTGACAGGAGGGAGGGAGCAGAGCGGAGCCCTTCCTGTGCCGAGGAGGAAGTGATGTCACCAGCCCAGGCACTGGAAGGGGCAGACTACGAGGGACCCCTAGCAAAAGGCATTTAGAGGCAAGTTAAAAAAATATATCCAAATTTTTTTTGTTTTTTTTGTTTTTTTAGGATTTTTCATGTATTTTTGTTTTTTTGGGTGGAACCCCACTTTAAGTATCTCGGTATTTTGTTGCCCAGAGATATTTCCAAATGTTTCCCTCTTAACCTCTGACCATTTCTCACCACATTTACAAGTGAACTGATGACTTGAGCATCCCAAAATTTTTCCTGGATGGATATATGCAACTTAAACAAAATCTATTGCTCGGCATCGTGTATCTCCTTCAAACAATCCCTATACAAATCCCAACATCTTATTTAAAAAAAAAGTGTTCAATGCATCCTTAAAGTGTTTGTAAAGGCAGGTTTTTTTTTATCTTAAAGCGATTGTAAAGTCTCGATTTGTTTTTTTCAAAAAAAATAATAAATATGCTATACTTACCTGTGCAGTTGGTTTTGCACAGAACAGCCCAAATCCTCCTTCTCAGGTCCCTCTTCTGTGCTCCTGGACCCTCCCTCCATTTAAGTGCCCCCACAGCAAGCAGCTTGCTATCGGGACACCCGAGCTGAGCTGCAGCTCCCTGTGTCCATTCAGACACGGAGCTGCGGTTCGGCCCCGCCCCCCTCTCTCCTCATTGACTACCCAATTTTGATTGACAGCAGGAGCCAATGGCGCCAATGTTGTGTCTCAGCCAATGAGAAGGGGAGTCCTGGACAGACGAGGCAGCTGTGGACATCGTTGAATAGAGAGGTGGCTCAGGTAAGTATTAAAACGGCTGAGGGGGGCTGGTGCACACAGAAGGCTTTACTTTTTGCCTTTACAACCCCTTTAATGCATTCTACGCATTAAGATAAAGAGCCCTCTGTGTGCAGCAACCCCTCTAATACTTACCGAAGGTGGACCAGAGAAAAGGAGGATCTAGGCTGCTCTGCATAAAACCACTGTACAGAGCAGACAAGTATAACATGTTTGTTACTTTTAACTAAAAAAAAAAAACACGAGACTTTACAAATCACTTTAATAGGTTTGTCTGGGTCTCAAAACATGCACGTATCAAACATGATATGCTACGTGGATCAAAAGATAGCAGAGGTATAATTTAATGACAGCGCTATGTCTGCCATGCTTTGACCTATGATTTCTCGGAAAGTCAGTCTTCTCCAGTGTTTGCTTCAATCCCCTCCTTCTTACTCCTGGGATTCTTTCTGTAGAGTTTTCACGTAATCGTGCCCACAATGTTCTTGTAATGCCAATATTGTTGACAATTTCTTGCCTTCATTTTCCTATGACTCCAACATATATTTTGGTCATGTTAGGTGTACTTTTCTCATGTGGTTTGAAAATGCGCTCTGTGGTGCCATTTTCCAGTGTTCTGTGTTTATTGGCAATGCGTGTGTCAATTTTCTGCATTATAAATGCTTACAAAAAAATTAAAATAAAAAGATAGCGGAGGGATGTCACTTCCAGATGTTGTATTACATCAACGTGCAGTGCCCCTTACCAGAGCCCCAGATTGGCACAGACATCTCAATATAAAACAATGGTTAGGTATGGAGCAAGCTGTCTATGCGACACATTTAAACCTCTTCTTGTGGTGTTCCACTTTTCCAGCAATGGAACTCCGTGAACACCTAACCATCTCACAGACATGGCAGATTTATAAACATGCGTTCGTGGTCTACAACATATCCCCATCCCACTCACCCTTATTCCCTATCCTAGGGAGTCTGCAGTTGGACAGTCTCATGAAAACTAGAGTCGCGCACCATATTACATTTTTAATGCAAACTGGCTGACAACTGATTTCATGCTACACTATCCAGATTTTACATTACTGAGAACTTCGGGGTTCCTACAACTGTCTCATTTCAGCAGAATACTTCCGAATGCTCACCATTTCCAATGCTACCGGACCCAATTTGAGAGGGAGTGTCAGGGAGAGGGCCCGATGTGACACAAACTATGTCATACAAAATGTTATTAACAGAAATCTCAGAATCTCTGCTATGACTCCTGGACCACTGGGAAAGGGACCTAGAGTACAAACTACTCTACCCCCTGCAGATAGATCCAAAATTCTCAAACTCTTATTTAGGTCATTAATCAGTAACAAGTACCAAGAATCGGGCTACTAGCCAGTGACAAGGTTGTATTGTACCCCCGCACTCTTAGGCTGGATTCACACCTATGCATTTTTAGTGCTTTTTGCATTTTGCAGATTTGCTCTACAGAACGTGTTCCATAGGAAACCATGTTAAATGAGCTGTAGTGCAAACCTGCAAAATGCAAAAAGCACTAAAAATGCATAGGTGTGAATCAAGCCTCACACTCTATTTTAGTACCCAACTCCTGCTTGCGATGTCAGACTGGGACAGGTCATTTACTTCATATCTATTGGTCGTGTCCTGCACTTTAGTCCTTATGGACTCAAGTACTCCAGTTCAAAAATTAACTGAGCTCTCTATGCCTAAAGATCCTGCGGATTTCCTCCTTAAAGGATATGTAAACGTTCCCTTTTTTTTTTTTTTTTTTTAAATGAACATCTCATACTTACCTCCTCTGTGCAGTTCGTTTTGCACAGAGTGGCCCCGATCCTCCTCTTCTTGGGTCCCTCAGCAGCGCTCCTGGCTCCTTCTCTTCTCGAGTGCCCTGTCAGAGAAGCGCTCTCCCTCGGGGCACCAGTGCGCACCCGTGTTCTGCTGCTGCGTCCATTGACACAGACAGCAATGCTTGGCTCCGCTCCCTGGCTCCCACGTTATTGGATTTGACTGACAGCAGTAGGAGCCAATGGGTGTGCTGCTATCAATCTATCCAATCAGGACCTGAGACACCGGCTGGAGCGGGTGGGCTCGTCCCCGGCGCAGGAACGATTGGGCTCAGGTAAGTAAAAAAGGGGGGCTGGTGCACTACAAGAGGTTTTTCACCTCAATGCATAGAACAACCCCTTTAAAAGTGGCGCTCCCCCCAAAAGGGGAAGTTCCACTTTAAGGACTCGTCCCCCGTGCCTCTTGCACAATTGGCACTTCTGAGGAGCAGGTACCCGATTTTGACAGGTGCCCCCTTCCCACTTCCGTTCTGAGCACCGCTTGGAATGGAAGTTCTCCTCCCCCCCTTGCAGTCCTCTGGAACACCGACAGGTCCCAGAAGACTGCATCCACCAATCACGATGCGCAGCGCGACTCGCACATGCGCAGTGGGCACCCGGCTGTAAAGCCACAAGCTGTCACAGCCGGGTGCCCATAGTGAAGTCGGACGAAGACAGCAGATCAGACCAACTTGGGTCAGCACACCGCTGGATTGTGGTACAGGTCTGTGGCTGTTTTTGTAACTGCTGGCTTTTATTTTTACCACAGGTGGCTAGAACTCCTCTTGTACAACAAGAGGCATGCTGGGAATGCCAACTGTCGCTTTGGTTGTGCTCTCAACTAAATTGTCAAACCATCCAATGGCTGGTGTCATAACGGATTATATATACACACACAAACACACACACACAGCATCATGGCAGTTGAAGATTAAAACTGAGGCCAAGATGGCAGCTTCCTTGGCTGAAAATGATAGGAGGGTTTACTTCCACTTTAATTCAGCATGCTCTTGTATACCAGTGAACTAGAAGTCCTTTACTCCTCCAACAATAGCATAATGGCTGAACTGTGAAAAGTTAAGGATTAGAATAATGGAGAATCTGACCAGTTCAATAAAAGGCTCAAACAACAAATTCAGAACTACTTGGTTCTCCTGGTTAGAGTTCTCATGTACAAATTAATACAAACAGTTACTTTCTGGGTAAGGACTTTCTTAAAACCGGGTACATATTTAATGTGCCAGATGAGGAACTTATACGCAATTACCTCTTTTCCCTCAAGGGGACTAGCCCCACCCCAGTGGATACCGCATCTTGAGATAACTTTTACTTGTCAATACTGGGGTTGGGATTACCCCATCCCTATAATTAAAAACTTGAATATCGGGTATTCTATATACCTAGAAGTACCATTGCCCACAAGAATGGTATTGATATATGCAGTTTGTTGTATTTTGCAAAATACTTGCATATAATTAATGATGTACTGTATGTACACTGTATCCATGTTTCTGTGTTTACATTGACGAAGTGTGAATTGTAATTTGTTTTGATCAGTACCATTCATGTGAAAAGGAGACCAATAAAAAAAAAAAAAAAAAAGAAGGACTATAGCATTTAGTATTTTTCAAACAGGAACAGGAAGAAAACAATGCTAGGTTTAACGTGAACAAACGGGCAAACTAGAGATGACCTGGATTGTACCGAAATTTCCTTAGTACATTCAAAAAGGTAAAATTAATAGTCGTTAAAAAATAAAAAAGATGCCCATGTGCAATTATTCCTATTTTCTATGCAATCCGTGTTTAGTAAAATCTAAAAAAAGTACTGAAACCAAGATGGTATCTTACCTGGTTCGCCCACGATGCTCTGCATACCAGGCAGTGATCCTCTCCTCCCACATTTCTGGAGTCATCTGATACAGGTTAATTACCTGAAATACGGAGGGAAAAAAAAAAGTGAAAAACGCAACTGAAAACCCCTGGAGCTGCTTACAGCTCTCTACGAACTCCAATGAGGCCACCTGAAGCTTGGACTAGGCAAGCACTTTGTCCCCTCTTACTTTAAGGTTTCTGCAAGGATGAGGAAGAAAGTGGGACCAGAACCTGAATTTGAGTTACAGTGGATATAAAAAGTCTACACACGCACACTTGGTAAAATGTCAGGTTTCTGTGATGTAAAAAAATGAGACAAAGATAAACCATTTCAGAACATTTTCCACCTATAATCTGACCTATAAACTGTACAACTCCGTTGAACAAACAAACAAATCTTTTAGGTGGAGGGAAGTAAAAATAAAAAAATAAAATAAGTAATTGCATAAGTGTGCACACCCTCTTATAACTGGGAATGTAGCTTTGGTCAGAATTAAGCAATCACATTCAAACTCATGTTAAATAGGAGTCAGTACAAACCTGCCATTATTTAAAGTGCCTCTGATTAACCCCAAATAAAGTTCAGCTGTTCTAGTAGGTCTTTTCTGACAATTTCTTAGTTGCATCCTAGAGCAAAAGCCATGGTCAGCAGAGAGCTTCCAAAGCATCAGAGGGATCTCATTATTAAAAGGTATCAGTCAGTTGATGGGCACAAAAGAATTTTCAAGGCATTAGGTATACCATGGAACACAGTGAAGACAGGCATCATCAAGTGAAAATATGGCACAACAGTGATATTACCAAGAACTGGAAGTCCCTGCAAAATTGATGAAAAGACGAGACAAAAACTGGTCAGGGAGGATGCCAAGAGGCCTACAGAAACATTAAAAGATCTGCAGGAATATCTGGCAAGTACTGGCTGTGGGGTACATGTGACAACAATCTCCCATAATCTTCATAGGTCTGGGCTTTGGGGTAGAGTGGCAAGACGGAAGCCTTTTCTTATGAAGAAAAACATCCAAGCACAGCTAAACTTTCCAAAAACAAATCTGAAGTCTCCCAAAAGCATGTGGGAAAATGTGTTATGGTCTGAGGAAACCAAGGTTGAACTTTTTGGCCATAATTCCAAAAGATATTTTTGGCCGCAAAAACAACACTGCACATCACCAAAAGAACACCATACCCACAGTGAAGCGTGGTGGTGGCAGCATCATGCTTTGGGGCAATTTTTCTTCAGCTGGAACAGGGGTCTACTTAGTCAAGGTAGAGGGAATTATGAACAGTTTTAAATACCAGTCAATATTGGCACAAATCATTCAGACTTCTGCTAGAAAGCTGAACATGAAGAGGAACTTCTTTCAGCATGACAACGGCCCAAAGTATACATCAAAATCAACAAAGAAATAGCTTCACCAGAAGGAGATTAAAGTTTTGGAATGGCCCAGCCAGAGCCCAGACCTGAATCTGATTGAAAATCTGTGGGGTGATCTGAAGAGGGCTGTGCACAGGAGATGCCCTCGCCATCTGACGGATTTGGAGTGTTTTTGCAAAGAAGAGTTGGCAAATATTGCCGATTCAAGATGTGCCATGCTGATAGACTCATACCCAAAAAGACTGAGTGCTGTAATAAAATCAAAAGGTGCTTCAACAAAAAGTATTAGTTTAAGGGTGTGCACACTTATGCAACCATATTATTTTATTTTTTCTTCCCTCCGCCTAAAAGATTTGTTTGTTTTTCAACTGAGTTGTACAGTTTATAGGTCACATTAAAAGGTGGAAAAAGTTCTGAAATGATTGATCTTTGTATAATTTTTTTACATCACAGAAACCTGACATTTTAACAGGGGTGTGTAGACTTTTTATATCGACTGTACATTGCTCATATCATTGCTAACATATTGTATATGGTAATACTAAAAATGCCTGATGGACACCCCATGGCTAGTCAAAACACACAGGGTTACAATATTCTAAACAAACTGCGTTTTAAGAAAGTCCTTAATCAATTATAGATGAAAGGCCCTCTATTAAATTATAGATCAAAAAGGGACTGGTTCACTCCAAAAAAATTATATATATGTATTTGGAGAGCTACTAATAACATTAAAAGCTACACAAAATATCCCATATAGGAGACAAACTGCCAGTAGCTTTCCTCTATGGGAAGCAGTAAGTTGTATTAGAAAAAAAAAAAAAAACTGTGCCAGCTTGGTTTTAAAAATCCTTTGTCCTCTTTATTCGCGCAATTTTTAAAAAAAATATTTGTACATCATTTTTAATAAAAAATTTTTATAAGCTATTGTATACAAAACATGTTAACTGACTAATGTAGCTCTTTTGCAGAAATAATGGTCTCAGTAATATTATTATTATTATTATACGAGATTTATATAGCGCCAACAGTTTACTCAGCGCTTTACAATGTATAAGGGGGACAACACAATTACAGTACAATACAAAAGGTACAGGAGGGCCCTGCTCGTAGAGCTTACATTCTAAAGGGAGGGGGTGGTGGTACAAAAGGTAATAGCTGCAAAGAATGATTTGATGGGGGTGGCTTAGGGACAGTTATGTGGGTGTGGGATAGGCTTCCCTGAATAAATGAGTTTTCAAGGATCTCCTAAAGGTGGACAGGGTAGGGGCTGATCGGACATACTGGGGCAGGGAATTCTAGAGGATGGGAGAGGCTCTGGAGAAGTCCTGAATGCGAGCATGGGAGGAGGTAACAAGGGAGCTAGAGAGCAGGAGGTCCTGGGAGGAGCGGAGGGGGCGATATCTGCAGATGAGGTTGGTGATGTAGATGGGGGCGATGTTGTGAATGGCCTTGTATGTTATGGTTAGCATTTTGAATTTTACACGGTGGGGTAGGGGAAGCCAGTGAAGGGATTGGCAGAGAGGAGCAGCAGTCACGGATCGATTAGTGAGGTGTATTAGTCTAGCAGCAGCATTCATAATAGACTGAAGGGGGGATAGCCTGCTTAAGGGTAGGCCATTAAGGAGAGAGTTGCAATAGTCGAGGCGGGAAATAATCAAGGAGTGAATAAGTTGTTTTGTAGTGTCATTAGTCAGGAAGGGTCGAATATTAGCTAAAGGGTAGGTAGAAAATAATCTTGATGTACATAATCCTAACAAAGTGTGTTCTAAAAACATTGTTCAGGCATATAGTATGTGATTCTATAATTACAACACAGCAGCCATATTTGCTCATTATATAGGCAGGTTCTGCTTCCTTTCTCAAAATGCAGGTTGTCCCACTCACTGAAAACAATGCATAGCCATCTTATCTCAGCAGTTAAGTAGTTAAACAGTCATTATAGTTGCTAAGCTTTCCTCTCACTAGTGGATTATCAGCAAAATGTCTAGATTTAAAACAGGATTACAACTATATGGGAGAGCAAGCCTATATAAAATTCTCCAAGTCTCCAAGTTACTTTTAGTAAAAACACTCAAATATGTGCTTACTGAAAAAAAACTATGCATTCTCTTTAAAGATACACAGTGCAAATTGACATTGACCCTCCAGGTTCACTTTGTTCCATCTCACTGATACTTCTCTCTCTAACAATCTTCACTGTGCATCATAGCTGGCACCAAAATACCTAGCGTCAGCTAGCGTTGGAACCTAGAGGGAGCTGTGATGTCACCCCCTCCATCATGTGAAAGGCTGCTAGGACTGAGCACTGCATCATAGGAGGAGGTCACATGTGCATCCAAAAGGCAGAAGCAACAGGTAGTTTGCCCAGGCTGCAATGGAGGAGTGGACTACAGAGTAATGCTGGAGAGGTGTGGGTCAGGAGGCTGTACAAAGACACTATCACTTTGCCATGAATAGAAAAACTGACTAGGTCTCATTAACAATGGAGTTAAAAAACACTAGTAGAGTTAAATGTGTAATACAAAAATTCTCATCCGAGCCAAAATTTACATGGGGGAGAGTTGTCAATACATCTAAAGCCTCGTACACACAATGAGAATATCGGACGAATGATCTAAATTACTAAATTCTCGTGTGACAGACTACAACTTCAGAAGGGATGTAATGTATTCTTTAGTTTCCAAGCATGCATGGTCTTGGTTTTTCAATTTTTTTCAGACGAATACTGTACTGATTAAAATGAAAATTGTTAGTTCTGGTATCGTACGAGAACATTTTTTGCGTTTGTCCCTTTGGATAATTTTGCATGAACTGTTGCGATATCCTCCTGAAAAGGTATGTACGAACGATCAGATTATCAGTCGATCACTTCGAAAGCGGCATTTTTCACCCGTGCATAACACAACAGTCCTAGCCCGTGTTGCTTCACAGCAATCAAGTCCAAGTCTTTAAAGTGTATCTATGGTCAAAATGTCAAATATATTCACTTCTACATTGAATTACCATTATTTCTAGCCTATTAATAGAATGATCCTGAATTTTTAAAATGTATTTTTGAAAATCCCACATATTTACGTCCTTTAATTCAGTGACACATTCACAATGCCCTGTGAGATGTCACTGCTGTGTGCCCAGAGCTGCTGAAGAGGAGTTTCAGTAGGCACAGTCAGTACAAGAAAAGTCCCACATGTAACATCACTACTTGCAGGCAGAAATCTAATATGGAATATGTAGTCCTTACAAATCAAAAGTAAACCACGTGAAGCAGCCGAGAAGCCAGGCAGAAGTTGTGGAAACAGATGGCCAACAGACAGGCAGCACTCACAACATGAAAGGATCTTCCAGGTTAGTTTTTATTGAATTGTCAAACTATTGTTTGTATTATTACAATGGTGATATTATAATACTAAAGTGCATGCTATGACTTTAAAACGGGAAATGACAGGAGAAAGATCTTTTAATCAGACTGGCTGCAATAAATTCATTGCAACTGCCAAAACAGTGGACTAATTAAGTAGGCAATACTTGATTTTTAACTCGCACTCATATCTAAAAGATGTTAACTAAACTCACCCTCTTGGGAAGTAGCTCCTCTTCTGCCAAGAACCCACGTTTGTGTACAGAAGCATCATAATCTCCATACTAAAAAGAGAGGCAATAAACAGTAAACCCTACATAAGAAATCAACTCATGGAAATATTTGGAAAACACGTGTGTATTGTTTATAGTAAATAGACTGTTTTCTGTTTTTTAAAATGGCTGGTTTCAAGAAAATGCTCTCAATTAAAAAGAGAAGTGTGGGGTATAAAAATAAATAAGAAAACACATACTCACTTTTATGGCTGCAGCATAGGTGTGGCTCTAAGCGTGAGAGATTAAATGATCGCTGATCACTCAATTCTAGGTTTTCATTGAGCAGAGCGCAGTGACTGTCAGTCACGCTCTCTGCTCTGCCCCTCCAGGGCTCACTGTGGCACAAGGCGGAGGAGAAGGGTGGGAGCAGCTGGCTTAGGCTCCCTGTGGCATGCTGAGAGGCTGAGCCAGCTGCCAGTCAGGCATGTAGGTGGCTTTAGCCCGCTGTTGGCTGAATCTGGGTCACAGGATTGCAAAAATAAGTGCACTCCTGTTACCCAGAAGATAAGTATGGCCCAAAAAAAAAAAAAAACAAAAAAAAAAAGCTTTGGCCATACTACTTTTAACATGATTAAAAAATAAAATAAAAAACGAGACTTTACAACCACTTCAATACACACTTTAACCCCTTCCTGCCCAAGCCAATTTTCAGCTTTCAGCGCTTTTTAAATAACAATTGCGTGTTCATGCAACACTGTACCCAAACAAAATTTTTATCATTTTGTTCGCACAAATAGAGCTTTCTTTTGGTGGTATTTGATCATTTTTTGCTAAACAAATAAAAAAAAGCATGGGAAAAAAAAAAAGAAGAAGTTTTTCATTGTTTGTTATAACATTTTGTAAATAAGCAAGTTTTCTCCTTCACTGATGGGCACTGATGAGGCTGCACTGAGGGGCACTGGTGAGATGGCACTAATGGGCATTGATAGGGGGCACTGATGGGCATCACTGATAGGGAGGCACTGGCAGGTTGCACTGATGGCCACCGATTGGCATGATCTATGGGCACCGAGTGGCATCCCTGGTGGTCATAGGTGGCATACCTGGTGGTCAGTGGTGGGCATCCCTGGTGGTCCTGGGTAAGCTGCGCTGATAATCAATCAGTGCAGACCCTCCCTGTCAGGAGAGCAGCCGATCGACTCTCTTCTAGTCTCGTTTGTCAGACGCGATAGAGGAAAAGTCGATAGGACAGCTTTTCCTGTTTACACCGTGATCAGCTGTGATTGGACACAGCTGATCACATGGTAACGAGCCTCTATCAGAGGCTCTTTACCTAGATTGTTGTTGCCGTGTGTCAGCCTGACACACCACACCACCAATCGCTGTGCGCCCGGTGTGCACACACCGGCTTGTTATCCCGAAAGACCAGTCAGGATAACGGAACCACCGCCTCGTCGTCATTCTGCTATAGGCCGGGCGGGAAGTGCTTAAATAACAAACATGTTATACTTACCTGCTCTGTGTAATAGATTTGCACAGGGGAGCCTGGATCCGCCTCTTCTTGGGTCCCTCTTCGCTGCTCCTGGCCCCTCCCTCCCGTCGAGTGCCCCCACAGCAAGCAGCTTGCTATGGAGTACCCGAGCCAAGCTGCAGCTCCATGTGTCCATTCAGACACGGAGCTGCCGTTCGGCCCTGCCCACTCTCTCATTCCTGATTGGCTAACTGACTTTGATAGCCGCGGGAGCCAATGGCGCCGCTGCTGTGTCTCAGCCAATCAGGAGAGAGAGTCTCGGACAGCCGAGGAACTCATGGACATCGCTGGACAGAGATGGGGCTCAGGTAAGTATAAGGGGTGCTGGGAAGGCTGATACACACAGAAGGCTTTTTATCTTAATGCATAGGATGTATTAAGATAATAAAAACCTTTTGCCTTAACAACTACTTTAAGTACAACAAAAAGGTAATTAAAAAGGGGCTGAAGCTCTGCTTACTGAGTAAACTTAACAGGAATGCTATAGAATGGACAAGGTGTAATACAAACAAAAAAAATAGTTGCCCTACTCATTTTCAAAATCTTAAAAGAAAACTGTTTACAAGAAAAGAGCACTGGGACATGAAGTAGTTTACTAATTAGACAAAGTAACCTCTTTCTGCTGACTATGTCAGTCCGGATTAACATTTGATGCAAATATTAAATTCACAATGGGCACATACATTTCAGATAATTATCTGCACTGTCCAGGCAAAGCGATGGAGTATTCTACTAAAAAAATAAGTGAAGAGATGGCACCAATACGTCAATTTTTCACTGTTGACTAATCAACAATGAAAATGAAATAAAACGGATTTCTAAATTAGTTCAATGTGCTCCAAAACACTCATTTTACTGTATACATAAAGAATTCCTTACATGCCTATCAATGATTGGCTGTAATGTCTGAAAAACTTTGAATTGGCACATGGGTGTGTAGTTGTAATATGTATCTTATTTTCTCAGGCTAATTGAAAGAGTTGAGTTAAAAGGTAGCGTAAAAAGCAATGAGAGTGCAGGGCGTCTTCTCTGAGTTTCAAATTCCTATTTCACAAACTCATCCTAGGATTGGATGCCAGGCTCCGCAAATTTATCTTTGGACCAGCTTCCTGTTGGTTGAGGAAGTAAGCATAACGCTGTGAACAAACTTCTGTATATTATAGCCAAAATATAAATGTGGCAGCAGGGAAGAAATCCTGGAATGAATAAAGCTCCCTGTAGGCTGTGCCTGTAAGCTCCAGGTAAGCATGCATCCAGCTCCGTAAATGAGGATTTCATTGTGCCAAGTGTAAAAAGGGAGGTACGCACCGGCAACTTTTTTTTTTTTTTATTGGAGCCACACTAAAGTAAAAAAGTGTCATATATACATTTGAGTCTGACAAAATGAAGGAAAAAACCCACCTTTGCTTGCACTGCATATGAAGCTAACAGTACAGACGCTTCTGGCGGGCAATAGATTTTCTCGTCCAATATTTGCTTTTTAACCTGTTCAATAGCACAGAAAAATATTAAGGTTTAATAAAGTCAATACTACAAATACAGCAAGCTACTGAAGCTACTAGAGGCTACAATAGTTCAAACATTGTGGCACAATACTATGCCTTCATCAAGGCACTATCTGTATCCAGAAAGGACAACTTTAATAAGTTAAACAAAATCTCAACATGGAAAGAGGTTTTCTTTTAAAGGAACCCCTGCACGTTGATACTCCCCTTCTTCATACTCACCTGCCTCTTTGTTGCTCCATCCAATACCGTAATAACCCAGTCCTTCTGGGTATGGTGGAGGATGTGGCGCAGAAGAGAACTTCCGCTTGGACCGCCCAGGTACCCGTTTAAAACTAGGTGCCTGCTCCCCCCCCACCCCCCCCAAAAAAAGAAGTTCGAAATATGGTGGGGGAGAGAGAGAGAGAGAGGAGGATAAAGAGTGAAACTTCCCGTTTGGGGTGAAGTTCCACTTTAATATTTCCCCTATGGAAGTAGACTCTTAGTCTACCAGCCTTCTGATGTAAAAGAACACCAGCTCCTGTAAGCTGTTAGAAACTAAGTGAATCCCAACTTTAGGGCCTAGTTACACTTGTCTGTTTTCATACAGCAAAACATGTTGCTACATGAAAATATATGTCAAGTAGAAATCTCATTCTTTCCTATGGAGCTGGTTCACTGTTCCATGAGCTGCAGTTTAGTGTGCACAGAAAAAAAGGGAAACCTTATAGGCCCATTCACACCTATATATTTACCACACATGCTGCAATGCACATGAAGCAGTGCGAGTCTTTGTTGTGATCTTTGGGAATATTTAACAATGAATTGCTTCACACTACAAGCAGCTAGATTGCCCAGTATGCTTGCTTTAAACTTTTTACTGCTTGTTATTAATATGTAAAATAATTTAAAGTCTCTAGTCTGGGCACATGTGCACTTTAAAGCTGTACTCTAGGTTCAACTAGAAAAGGTACAATTTCTGGGGAAATTGTGAAAAAAGTGTTCTTGCCTCTACATCTGGAGTGAGCGGAGTAACTGGGGGGAGTGCCTGGAGTAACTGTTGTGTGGTTGGAGTAACTGTGGAAAGGTTGAACTGGGCAGATGGGCAGAGTAACTGTGTGGAGTGTTTGTAGTGAGTAAAGATAGTAAACATTACACTAACCAATTGATTGATCAAATTTAAAAAGTGCACAAGTGCTAATGATGTAAAAAGGTAGAAATATCGGTAAATGACTTTGTCGGACACAGACTTAAGGGTTACCAGGATTTATTCCGCCCCAGCCAAAGCATAGCACCTGACGGACTCGCGTCCCAAAATCAAGTGTGTCAAAAACAGTTTACACAGTGTACATATAATTTCAATATATTGCATCACAAGCGAACTGGCGGTATATTTCCGTTATACATTAACATTAACATTTTGAACAGTCAACTTTTTGAACTTTTTGGATACAAGGCAATTCATTAAAGCATATACTTTAAACCCTTACAAATTTTCAGTTTCGCTGCAGTTTTGCTCCTTGCTGTTTCTTTGTCTTACTAATCAGCAAGCAGGCTATAGCACAGGAAGGAGAGGGTGAGTGTGATGAGGACAGTGTGATAGGGCGAGCTGACGTGCTGCATCTACCGTCTGTAGGACGGGTGATCGTTTTAGCCAGCCGGCTTCTTATGCTTATTTGAATCTGCTACACTGTAAGTGTTATTTTAATTCTTTTAATAAACCTCAAAACCAGGATTACGCTATGTTGTTTCCCTCTCTTTTCCCGGGGTACCCCTAAATGAGAACAACCCCCCAGCTAGGAGTCTTTTATTAATCTCCATGATAAGAGTGATTTCCTGTGACTTGGTGGACTAGTGGTATCATCACCCTTTGGCTGTATGAAGTGGCATGTCGTTTCCTAGAAGCCCATCCAATGAAAGGCCCTGACCGGGTTAAGGTCGCAAGCCCCCTTGTGCTTGCCGTTTGGTAAGCGCGCATTTTATTTTCAGCTACCACCGTGGTGCGGTGGAGGAATTTTTTCTATTTTACATTTCCTGCTTTAAAAAAATGGGGTCTGAGCCTATGTATTTTCACAACATTTATTTGGACTTTATTCACTGTGTTAGGACTGTCCAGTGAACACTTATTGATTTAGGTTTCAAGAACTGTGTTAGTTATTTAATTTGGGTTCTAACCAATTAGTCCTATTCAACACTGGTACTAGTATTTACTCCTATTTACAGCGCTGCTATATTTGTTATATTGTTGTATTAGTGTGTGTATCTCACATAGAGTGGCTGCTTTTGTTATCATGTAGTTTTTTTTAATTTTTTTTCACTAAGTTATTTTCATCACTATTTTGGTTATCCCCTATTTGGTCATTCACAATATTTCACGAACAGGTACCCTTTTTGGGTGCACTACAGCGCGGTATTCCTCTTACTATATGATGAGGACAGATGTCTGTGATGGATGGGGGGGGAGTAAGTGAGATCAGTGTCTAACAAGTACACCGAACATGAAATATAGAGAATGATGTTTAGCTAATTGTAAATGGTCCCACATAACTATGGCCACGTAAACTGACCTTCATTGCCACTTTATCAGTTTGATGACCACTGTCTCACAACCACTGTTTCCTGGCAACACTCATGCCTTGTTTATGCAGGCTCTAAGCGTGTTCACAACCACTGCTCAAAACACAATACACAGGATAATGGTAGCTGTAATAACTGTGCAGTACTCCTGACTGGAGACACTGCTGCACCCTGGAGATGTAAATGTGATCCAACAGTGTGTTTTTTTCTGTGGTGGCTGCCCAGACCAGTTGAGTATATCCTCTTGAGTGAAGAAGGTCAGATATTGGCTTCTTTTCTCTGCACAGAAAATCTTCATTGAAATCTCCACAGAGTATTATAGGTTGGCAATCCATTATTTCCAAAGATTCCAAGAGGCCCAGCAGGTTAGTAAGGAATTGGCCAATACTGTAATCCGGTGGCCTGTAAATGACAGTGATCAAAGCTTGTACAGGGGACTCCAGTTTGACAACCAAGAACTCCAAGTCAGTCACATTGTGATGATACTGCTTTTCATAGGCCTTGAAATGGTTTCTGACATACAAGGCGACACCTCCGCCACTTTTACTTGCAATGTCAGGAAGGTTTGTGTACGAGAGGTGTCTGTTGCGTTTGAACAGGTTGTAGCCCTCCAGCTGGAGACTTTCAGCAACAGAAGAGCCTGAGAGATGAGTTTCAGTGAAACATAAAACATCTCCAAGTGTCAACTCATGGTGAGATTTGATATCTTCAATGTGAGCTGGTAATCCTTCCGTGTTGTGATGGATAATTGTTAATGTTTGCTGTTTGTCTGTTGTCTGTAGAAACTTTAAGAGGGGCATAACACTTTCCAGTGATGCTTTCTTCATTGAATCCAGGGAAGCTGTGATTTCAGGATCAGCAAAGATCTTCTTCTCATCAAAGTCGGTTATGTACAGTCCTTGTAGTGTAGTCGTTCTACTCAGAGCAACATAGGCCATTCCCGGTTGGAAGACCCGTTTCAATGAGACCACTGCCGACTGTATCGACATCCCCTGACACTTATGAATCGTACATCCAAAAGCCAACTTCAGGGGGAACTGCCTGCGAACAACTCCTTTCTGTCTCAGGTTTTCCTCTACCCTTTCTATGTACACCAAGTTGTCAGCATCACAAGACGACTTGTTACGGTATCTCTGTCCTGCATTTGGATTGTCCAGCACAAGCCCAAGCTTGTTTACCGTAGTAGCACCATTCTCAGTCTGGATGATTATTCTTGCAATCTTGCCAAATGTCCCGTTAACAAGCCCGTCTTCTACATCAATGTTTCTTGTGATCATGATACGGGCACCTTCAGCTGCTTGCAGTGTGTCAATCAGATTGTCTTTGTGTCCTTTGAAAGGTTGGTGTTGCCTCAGCATCACTCCTGTCTTAGGGTCTTTTCTGTAATCGTCGGCATCTATGTTGGTGATGTTTGAATGGAGAACAGACACAGTTGCAGCATTATGTTTGTGAACCTCTTTGTTGGTGGCAAATATGTGTAGCACGTCATTAGGGCAGTGGGTGGGATCTGTAAAAGCCTGAGCAAGCAGAGCTTTGTCATCATTGCTTAAGGTGACAGTCTTCTGCTTGACTCTGATTCTATTCAAAAGCTCAGCAAATGAAATGTCATCCTTCTGTCGCATGATCTCTGTCAGCGTGATCATCTGAAAGTTGTCTTTCCAGACGTCATTGGTATTTTCCTCAAACACGCAGAGTGGCTTACTTTTTCCCAGCGGGGGGACCTGGTAAAAGTCTCCTACTGCTAGTACTGACATACCACCAAAAGGTTTCTTACTGCCTTTGATTTGCTGTAATCTCCAGTTGATGTAGGCAAACAGAGGCTTTGAAATCATTGACACCTCGTCAATAACAATGATCTCCGCATTTGACAGCTGTGCCCTCACTTCATCTATTAGATTTCCAAGTCCTTGGTAGGGTGGCTTCAAGCTTCTTGGCAACTTCAGCAGAGAATGCAAAGTGTTGCCTGAAATGTTGAAAGCTGCTGTTCCTGTAAATGCAGTTAGTAAAACGCTGGGCATGGATATGTCTGCTTCCTCACGTAGTCTGGTAAGTTTACAGAGTATCTTTGTCGCCTCAGCATAGATGCACTTTATCAGGTGTGATTTGCCTGTCCCTGCACCACCAGTGACAAAGTAATAGAATGGGTCAGGATTTAGGCCACGCACACGGTTAGTGCACCAGTCACAAACTGAGTAGAATGTCTGAGCTTGTGTCCGGTTAAGGTTTCTGTACATTTTCCGAAGGAAATCAGGGCACATTTGTGGGGCCTTCACAGTAAGCGCAATTCCACCTGTTTGTTTGTGACGTGTATACTCCGGAACATCATCTTGTTCATTCTCATGAAGTGGCTCCCCTTCTTTGCGTTCCTCTATACATTCCAACCTATCCAACTCAGCTTCTGGGGCAAAGGTGTTCCAAGCATCTTCAACAGGGCCGTTTTTTACAAAGTCATCCAAAACTTGTTCCACAATTTTGTTGTGTTGTTCGAACTTCTTTTGGTTGCTGGTAACAATTGCAGACACTGCTCGGATTGCTTCTTCTCCTGGTAAGCTCACACAGGCGCCTTTGTAAAAATCCTGGTGTGTTGGGAACCTTACAGTTTTCAGTGATGACTCTGAACGGTGGGGGAGGTAGAGTTTAAGCAGTCTGCCGTAGTAGTTCTCAGGGTCCTTCTTCTCTGAGAAGCGTGCGTACCTGATGATTGCAGGCTTCCCTCTCGTGCGTTTTTGAATCATTCCCATTTCATTCAATAGGCTGACACGCTTGCTGTCTTCCTTTTGCTTGCCAACTTCCTTCTGCTTGCCATAGACAACCCTGTAATGGGATGCAAAGTCTGCCAGACACATGGACTCAAACTCTGGTGTTTCGGGTCTGGCTCTGTATTTGTCGACAAAACTCGTCATCCACACATTAAGAGAATCGGCTGGTTTGTTCTGCAATGCACTGAGCGGGAGACTCATTTTCAGTGCGTTGTCCCCAGTTGGCAGAAAAACAACCTCACGTGAGCAAGACTTCATTTTCAAGCTGCACGTAAGGGCCACAGACTCCTGGGCGCTGACCTCTCTGTGTTTTGAATAAGCCTGAAGAACCTCTTTCATTTCTTCTCGTTCTGTCGCTGTTTCTGGGCTCATTTCTTTGACTATTGTTTTGAGATAGTCACTCAGCTCCCGTTCTGGCTTGGATATGTAGGACAACATGTACATGATGCAACCATACTCATCAAGAATGTACTGGATGTCCATGTTGGCGTTCCAGGCCGTCAGTAAATGTGGATTGTAGTTGTTCACCCAGCAGTCCTTGACATCACGCTTCATTAGAATCACGCTTGAGGAGGTCAATGCCTGAATGTACGAGTTGTACTGATTCAAAGTCATATCACACTGTGCCAGTAGCTGTGACATGTCTTCAAGCTGCACTTTTGGGTATTAAGCAAATCCCAGACTGGTTTCAGTTTGTTTTTGGCTGCTTGTGGTTTCATTGCACAATCTCCTTGTTCTTCTGGCATCGGGTAAGTTATCCTCGTTTTTCTAATAGGTGGCTTTGGAAATCCAAATCTGCATACTCTGTTACCTTTCTTGCATGATTTTGAATGAGATCTGCTGTGCATTTAAAGTTCTGTTACAAATCTGTGAAGTAAGGCCTGTTTGGCTTCATCAGGCAGCTGGCATGAGATGTTATGATCTATAAAGGCACACACCTTGTCATCACTGTCTTGTCCAAATATAGGAGCTCCTGCTACCCAACAGAGACAATGTATATGAGGGCTCCCTCTCGCCTGAAATTCAACCCGGTAAAAGTAATCGATAACTTCACCAATTGGCTGTGCAGGACCCAACAGCAGCTCTCGCATCAGAGCATCAACCCGTTTGTCAAACATGCGCATGGTGGTCACTGGGTTGCCTCGAAGAAGGTCACACTTTTCAGCCCAGTCTAGCCCCGCAAAATCCACCTTTTGACCTTGTTGTGCCTTTATTGCCGTTATTACCTCTGGCCATCTGAATTCTGCAGCAGAGAAGGTAAGAAAAAATGTTGGCTTACCCAATTGTCTGACCATGGCTAGCAAATTCTTCAGATTTTTATCCCAGTAAGCTGGACTCCCTCTCAGTGGTTGCATGAACCTTGTGGCATCTCGGTTTCGCACCAACCTCTCAACCTCACACTTGTCCTGTAGCAGCTTGTTGGATATTTTCCGTCCATCCCTGGTATTGGGTTTTCCTTTCCTTAACTGGATGGACATGCTGCTTTTGGCCATGTGTGTTTCTGTGACAAACTGCGCAAAGAAGAGGTAGCTTGTGTCTCTTGCAAAACGAGTATCAACACAAAAAAGCCTTGCATTGAAATACATGCTCGGGGACAGTTTGACTTGTCTTGCCTGGTCCAATGTATTCTGTCCAGTAGGGAACTGAACAGGGAAAGCCGTTGCCTCAAGCCTAGGAACTTTAAAGAAGCTGACAAGTGTGTTTCCTTGTGCAGGTGCAATGCTGAATATTCCATCACCGTGTGTCAGTGCTTCCTCTCCAAGGTCAGATGGCTGCAAACAACTGTCTAGGCCAATTCCAGGTCTTAGTGTATCCTTCTCATCCTCTGCATTGGGAGGTTGTTGGTCATGGCCTTCCTGTTGCTCAGAAGCAGCCGGTAAACATGCAGACTGTACCTCTGATGGATCACAATTTTCGATGCGTTCAAGTATCTCCATCATTTCAGTTTAGTCACAACTGTCGAGTTCCATCCCATCATCATTATCATCATCATCAGCGATTGTCTCATCCACTCTAATTGAAATGTCACTGTAGTCGGGGTGTGTGTCAATGAGTTTTGACAGACCTGCTACTACATTTCCCATGTTGACATAATGAAACAGCTGGTGGCCTTTGTAAGTCAGACGTCTTTTCCGCTTCACTCTGTGTAACTGGGATTTGCTGTGCGATCTTGGTAGAGTATTGACCGTGGTTTCCACCTCGGATGGCACACACACTACAGCGCCATGTATAGCTGCCTGTCGACCTTTGGGAAGTGTGATGATCTTGGCAAATGGCAGTATTTTGGCCAAAAGTTGTCTTTCCAGCACATTCAAATCGCAGAGCTCTGGGGGAATGGGCGCCAGCTCCATGTTGTTAGCTACAGTGATGGATGATTTGTGTCCTGCTTTTAAATGTAAATCACAGTTGTGACAAATCTATTCTTTGGTCCTTTCATCTGGTACGGTGCATTGTTCAGGTCCTTGACAGTGATTGTTGCACACATGGACATATTTCCCTGTCAAACAGGCAGCAACAATGTGTAGATTCTTCTTGTAATTGCTGTGAATGCAATGTTTCACTTGGTTAGGGAAAAGGGTGCGATGACACATCGTGCACACAAATGTTGGCCCAGCTTTAATGCATTCATGGAAAGTGGATATAGCTGTCTGCATTAGGCTGTTGTCCACTGGTTGACTGCATTCCCGCATGACACGAGTCCATCGTCTGTATTTCATTCTTATTTTGAAGGCACATTGCATCTTATGGGTTATGCGAAAATCTGCTTGAGTTTGACGCTTCATTTTCATGTAACTCATGCAATGTTGCAAGTGACGTTTTCTGAAAGCAGGATCATTATGATATTTTCTGGTGATGTATTGCTTCTGCTTCAACTTGAAATCGACATTTGTGGCATATTTTCTGGTGATGTATTGCTTCTTCTTCAAGTTGTAATCTGCATTTGTCGCATATTTTCTGGTGGTGTACTGCTTCTGTTTCAAGTTGAAATCTGCATTTGTCGCATATTTTCTGGTGATGTATTGCTTCTGCTTCAAGTTGAAATTGGCATCTGTTGCATATTTGCGAATGATATATTGCTTCTGCTTCAACTTAAAATCAGCATCTGCTCTGTATCGGCTGGTGATGTATGTCCTTTTCTTATTGGTGACAGACATCTTTGTAGCCTTGAAATCACGCCTTCTTTCATTTCTGTGTCTTGTCTTCAGTTTTTGTCGTCTCTGTGCATTTAATTTGGACAATGCCTTACTGTCCTTCCATATGCCCTGTGAGGATTTCGCATCAACTGACCGTGGAGAATGCTTGCTGGCTGGGAATCCAGTGTGTGTTACATCTTTGGTCATCTGTGTCACTTTGTTCTCCACATGCTTTGCATTATGTGGTTTGTCAGATTGCACCAGTGGGGACAGCAAACCATCTGACAGACGTCTTGCACGATGAAATGAGACTGGCATGAAGTCATACTGCAGTCCATCAATAGGGCCTCTGGTGTCTGTAAGGAGCAATTCATACAACTTATAAATCCTTGCCCCCATATCACTCAAATGTGTAAAAGTGATCATAACAGCTTTTCCTTTTCCAGTGGCAGGAAGTCCATCCTTATTTCGACTATGAGAATCAAACAGTCCATATCTCCCAGACTTGTCTCTGAACAATGCAATGCAATATGGCACTACTATAAAAAGTGCATGTGTAACATCTGCATTGAGGCACTGAAGTCTTGTGGAGAGGTCAACAAACCAACCTTGGTTGTCACCGTCTACCGTGTCTCTCATACATCCCGATAACACTGGAGATTTAACAACGTTATACTCATATTTGTCAGTGTTGACTCTGAGGGGCACTTCTTCCATTGTCAAGTGTTGATGCTGATAGACATTTCTTTGTTTTAGCTGTTTTATTGTTGAGCCATACAAGCTGTTGCCCTTCTTCAGTATTTGATCAAGATCACCCTTTCTCACATCATCAAGCTCACTGTGGTATGCCAAAAATGTCAGAGCCATGCATGTACACTGTTTGTTCCTTAACCTTCCATAGCCATGATGACCCTGATGAAATGATGCCTGCACAGAAATCTCACTTGGTACACATGGTTCTTGCATGCCATGGTTTTCAGAAGTGCCCATCACACTGTCACTGTGCTCTTGAACTTGACACTGAGTTGAACATGAAAATGACACCACAGGTTCACTATGTACCTCCTGGGCACATTCACTGTCACAAACCTCCATATCCACTATGCTGCTGTGGGGCTCCGGATCCAGTTTAGTCCAGCGTATCTTTGCAGCTTTAGATCTCTTTCCTTTAGATGGCATGATGATATTTGTGGAAGGAGCTATAATTCTCCTCAGAGCTTTGTTCGAAGAGCTATAATTCCCCTCAGAGTTGTGTTGGAGGAGGAGCTATAATTCGCCTCAGAGCTGTGTGGGAGGAGCTATAACTCCCCTCTGAGCTGTGTGGGAGGAGCAATAATGCTATAATTCCCCTCAGAGCTGTGTGGGAGGAGATACAATTCCCCTTAGTGTTGTGTGGGAGGAGCTATAATTCCCCTTAGAGCTGTGTGGGAGAAGCTATATTTCCCCTCAGAGCTGTGTGGGAGAAGCTACATTTCCCATCAGAGTTGTGTGGGAGAAGCTATAATTCCCCTCAGAGCTGTTTAAAAGGAGCTATAATTCCCCTCACAGCGGTGTGGAAGAAACTATAATTCCCCTCAGAGTTGTGTGGGAGGAGCTATAATGCTAAGCTATAATGCTATAATTCCCCTTTGAGCTGTGTGGGAGGAGCTCTAATTCTCCTCAGCTGTGTGGGAGGAGCTATAATGCTAAGCTGTAATTCCCCTCAGAGCTGTGTAGGAGGAGCTATAATTCCCCTCACAGCGGTGTGGGAGAAACTATAATTCCCCTCAGAGTTGTGTGGGAGGAGCTAGAATGCTAAGCTATAATGCTATAATTCCCCTTTGAGCTGTGTGGGAGGAGCTATAATTCCCCTCAAAGCTGTATTGGAGGAGCTATAACTTCCCTCCAAGCTGTGTGGGAGGAGCTATAATGCTATAATTGTCCTTAGAGCTGTGTGAGAGGAGCTATAATTCCCCTCAGAGCTTTGTGATTTTTTTTTTTCAAAAATGATTTTGTTTTTTTGTTTTTTCAAAAATGATTTTGTTTTTTTGTTTTTTCAAAAATGATTTTTTTAAATGATTTTTTTTTTCAAAAATGAATTTTGTTTTTTTCAAAAATGATTTTTTTTTTAATTTTTTTTTTTTCAAAAGTAATTTTTTTTTCAAAAATATATTTTTTTTTTCAAAAATATTTTTTTTTTTACATGGGGCGGTCATAATGTTTTGGCTGATCATGGGGTGGTCATAATGTTTTGGCTGATCATGGGGTTGTCAGCTTTTGTCACCTCCCACTCTAGTTTTGAACATTTCGCCATTCATTCCTATGGGACCAATTTTGCCGCAAAAACGACGATATTTCGTGGACCATTCGGCGAAACGTTCCACAAAGTAATAGCACACCAATCGGGAAAAATCCGCACGTTTCGGTATATTACTTGTCTCTGTAGTGTGGAAAATGTGGGAGGAGTCTACAAGCATTATCAAGTCTAGCAGATGAAGTCACATGCATTTGGGGTGTCTCAGCATCTTGTGTTTACAACCACTGTTTCCTAGCAACGCTCATGCCCTGTTTATGCTTCCCAAATACTACTTCATCAAAACTGCCCCATCAGAATTACCCCATCAAAACTGCCCCATCATATTCCTCTATTATAAATCAGTACATGGTGTGTCTGTCCCCTCCCCCGGGCTCTGTAATCAGCTGAGATGCTCCAGCCACCTTCCCCCCTGTGTATAACAGAAGCTTTGGTAACCATGGCAACAAAACAAACACTAACAGTACACTCTGATTAATGGCTAAAATTTCCTGAAATGACCTCTAAACAAATGGCCGTATTTTAAAAACTATACATCCTACAGCGAAGATCTTTATATTGTGAGAATCACAAGACCCAGACCTAGATTTTGATGTATAGTATGTCTGTGAAATATTAAAAATGAAGGCACGGTCGCAGTTTAGAAATTGCCCTTCAAATTTGGAGGGGGCTAGAGTGTAGTTTCAATGAATGTCAATGGACGGCGTGAGTTACAAACAAATGGTCATATTGTGAAAACTATCAGGACTATGGCTTAGCAGTGGACATGTTTAGTGGCAGCAGGGATAGATGAACGTTTTGATATAAGATTTGTGTAGGTGGGCTTGAAAATGAGGGAGTGGCGGCAGTTTAGAAATCATGTTCTGATTTTTCAGCTTTTGTCATCTCCCACTCTAGTTTCCCCATTCATTCCTATGGGACCAATTTCGCTGCAAAAATGACGATATTTTGTGAACCATTCGGCGAAACGTTCCACAAAGTAATAGCACACCATTCGGGAACAATCCACACGTTTCGGTATATTACTTGTCTATGTAGTGTAAAAACTGTGGGAGGAGTTAGGGTGGTAAATTTGGCTATAATAATAAGAATAATATATATGTGAGATAACAGTAAGTGGTCTTGCTATGCAAGAACACTTAATAAAGCCATATTGTCTGCCATAAGAAGTTTCCAGCAAACATGAAAAAGGCCATTGTTGTTCGAATTAAAATTGCAGAACATTTATAGAAATAAGGGTTTCTTTATGTGTAGGAGCTCCAGCCAGGTCATTGCTTTTCATGTTCACTTCTCCTGCATTTTGGATATCTAGATCCTGACATGCCCAATTTAATTAAATACACTGAAAACCCTCAAATCTACTACCCCCTTCCTCCCATGTCTGACTGTTGGTGACTATCCCAGCTAAAAGAAAGAATGTATGCACTAATGCACAATATCCACCAAAATCAAAACCGCTTTACCAGTCTCCACATGTCCCTCCTTTAACATGCGACTAGTGCAAAGCACGCTGGAAGCTTTAGTTTGAAAGCAATTAGTGGGTAGTAGCAAATCTGCTAATACATTTATATTTAATATATGGTCACCATATAAGCCATTTCATGTTATATCTTAAAATTCGTGTTTTTTGCAAACTTTAAATTTTCAGCTTTCACCTCTGTGGTTTTTATTTTTTTAACAAAAAAAAACTTAAAAAGACCGAAATTTAATTTTTTTTTTTTTTTTTTTATTTTTTATATATTTTGTTATAAAATTTAGCAAACAGGTAATTTTTCTCCTTCAATGATGTACGCTGATGAGGCAGCACTGATGGGCACCGATGGGTGGCAATAATGGGCACTAATCGGTTACACTGATAGGCAGCACTGCTAGGTGGCACCGATTGGCACTGGTGGGCATTGATAGGTGGCACTTGTGGGCATTTCTAGGTGGCACTGGCAGGTGGCACTGGTGGGCACAGATGAGGCATAATTGCCTCTTCCTCTTGGGGACTGATGTCCCTTGCAGATAAGCCGGTGATCGGCTTTTTTTTCTCCTCACGAGAAAAAAAAAAAACGATTACGGAGCTTTTGTTTATATCATGTGATCAGCTGATCACGTGGTAAGGGGCTGGGACCGGGCCACTTACTCGGACCTGTGATCACCTGAGTCTCAGTGACTCGGTGATCACAGGGCACGCGCAGGGAGCGTGCAAAGGGGAGGCTGTCATGACGGCCTCCAGGAAATTCAGGTCGGCGTTGTGCTCGTTATCCGGCTATAGCGCTGACGGCAAGTGGTTAAAGGTCACTAAAACATGGAGTTCAGCTTTAAACTCAACAAGCAATACCCAGCCTGTATGGTGTGGAAAAACCTTACAGCTGCAAGAAAGATTGGAATAGATGGGACCTTACCTGCAGAAAGAAGAGATGCTGTGTAATCTCCTGTACAAGTTCTTCCTCTACATTTTCAGGGTAAAATTTGGCTAAAAAGTGGAACGTCACAGGCTCATCTTTTGGGACATCATGATCCAGAACCTGTAGGGAATTATTTGATATGTAAAGTAAAGCCCCTAAAATGTGGGCAAAAATATAGCTTTGTAGTAGTCGGTTACCTTTTTATCCATTTTTAGCCACGCTATGGTGTCTTTAATGGTATACTGAAGACCAAAAAACCAAGTTTCGCGAAGGCCTAAAGTCCGACATACCAAATCAAACAGATCTTTTCCTTTCCATTTCACCTAAAAGAGAAAAACAAAAAAACAAAAACATACATGACAAGTCCTATTATGTGATTAGATAATTTAAAGCAGGCCTTGCAGTAAAATGCAAGGTCCACTTAAAATGGACTTTTAATCATTTACTGTAATTTTCTCATCCACCCTCCTCTCATATACACAACAGATAAGAATTTCATGTTTTGTGAAATGTAGACAGTTTTTTTTTTTTTATTGCCCCTCCACTCTCCCACTTCTTCACTTCCCTCCTAGACAATGGCAATGTACCTCCAGCCACCGGCAGTCTCCTGGAAGTCACACATTTTTTGGAAGCTGCAGGTTGGTATGTGCCAAAGATTTTGCACCTAAATAGATATTATCTGCAGTATACAGTTGCAAATTATCACAATACTTTAGCATTTACCAACCTGCAGCCTCCTTGGGATGTGTGGCATAAATGTCTCAGGAAGATGTTAGTACACAGACTTACCTTACCTCCTGGGGGTGACATCACACATCCCAAGGAGGCTGTAGGTAGGAAATCTCAAATCTCAGCATTCTCTGGGATCTTGCCGGAAAGGAAAATTACGCCACTCTCGTCTAGGTGCTACAGACAAGTATTTTTATTAACTTTATTCCCGCTACTGTTTTTCTTTTTCTTTTGCGGAGGACAGGGCTCCGAAATATGTTAGGCAGAACATTGTAAAGTCTGTTTTTAAGCATACTGTAAAATTCACTCACAAAAAAAAGAAAAAGAAAGTGGATGGCAAACTGTAAGATGATTTTTAAAGGAGTTCTGACATTTTTTTTTCCAAAGGCAACTATTTTGATGTTATTAATCTCATGTTGTAATCGCTATTTTTAGTAAAACTGGCGCTGTAATTCTTTTTTTTTTTTTTTTTTTTTAAATAAAACTAACCATTGTTTTTTCTGTGTTGTGTGCTTCCATCTTGCTTGTGGGCATGTGAAGCCCACTAGAATACTTTTCCGGGATAAGGTGCTGCTGGCTATCCAGCATGCACCTCCCGATCTCGCGCAATGAACACACCTCTCAGCGCAGGAAACGTCTCTGGTTGCCATCACAATGGACGGTGGCGCGTCATTTCCATTTTTTGCTATCTCGCGATGCTGAGAGGCGGCGATGCCCACTGACTCTTGGGAATCATCATGACACATATCTCCCAGGAGCCAGTGCGCCGCAGGAAATTGCATACATCGACGCGGAGTGGAGAAATAGGAAGAGAGAAAGAACCTCGGAAACAAGGTAAGCTAGGAGAAAAAAAAAAAAAATTGCCTGTGCAGCCAGTATAGACTGTTCAGAAGCCAAATGAAAAAAAATAAAAAGTGGGTGGAACTCTCCTTTAAGTGTCACTCTAAAAACAGCATGTAAAGGCAGTCTGCAATTTAAAGTTGTTTTCAGAATAGAGAAAGGCATACTTTCAAGCACACCCTTTACTGCACTCAAGGTAAACTGCATCATAACTGCGGTATGCAGTATTCGTTCAGTGCACCACAAATCTGATGTTACAGTGCTAGTGAGGGATCCTAAGCTGCTATATGGATAGAAGTAAAATCTAGCATAGCTCAGGAAGCAGTTTGGTATTTCAGCTGCAGAACTGTGCTGCTTTTTATTAAACTATAATCAAACAACTTACAGCAACTTGCATAAACCATAAAAAGTATACCCATAATAAAAAACACTATAGTCAATTAGAACCAACTTATGATAATACACATACAAAGAAAGACAGAAAGAAAGACAGAAAGAGAAAGAAAGACAGAAGCATTATTATAAGTTTGCAATGAAACCTCATACGATATCAGAGTGTCAATTAATGAGATTCCATGGTAACATAAAAACAATACTAAAAAAAAATGTGAATGTAGAAGGGCAAAGAGTCCAGTATGCTGCAAGGCCTCGCTCAAACAAGCAAACTTGAAAGAAGTATGGGGGGGGGGGGGCAAGGCCACGGCATGAGGACGCTTGTTGGAGGAGCTCCATGAACCCACCTCACCTATCGCACCCACAGCAGCTCTCCTGGGGAGATTTTGGCATCCAGACAGCGGATTTGGGCCACTTGGATTCATTATGAAAACGGGGCCCGCACAAACACACAACCAAAAGGTACTGTCTTCGGTGGAGAAAGTTTAACTGTCAGACATGTTATAGACGTGATATGATCCTCTGAGATATTTGATATATGATTGCTCATACATTTTAATAGAGTGCTTCTTTTCTGTTAATTCTTTTTGTCTGTTTTTTTATGTTTTATGTACTCTTCATATGCCTGCCCTCTGGGCTAAAGTTTTTATCCCAAATCAGAGGTGTTTGCTCATTAATACCGCCAAGTTTGATAGCAGGGCCAGAGACAAAATAATGGTGATATAGTTCATATGTTTTCATGACCACTTAGGCCTCATGTACACGGCTGCTGCTAAACGGACGTTTAGGAGCATTTGGGCATTTTTTTTTCAACTGCTCCTGAACTCTCCTCTATGTTATCTTATGAGTACATGTACACAGGGTCATTTACAGTCGTTTCTAGGCAGTTGGAGTTGAGGCTTTTTTTGGAATGCAAAAAAATAGGTTCAGAAGCTGAGTTTAGAGGCATTTCAAGTGCCAAACGCAGCTTCAATTTTTAACATTTTGAAAAAAAATTTTTATCTTTTTTTTAAAACGCAAATGCGGCATGTAAACGCGGCAAAACTGACATTTTTAACGTGGGTTACTATCAAGTTAAATTGTTCAGGAGAGGTTGTAAAAACTTCCCGTGTACATGAAGCCCAAGTGACGCCTCGGTCTCTAACACCCTCTATGTTGGGATGGCCAATCGGGCCTCATGTTATCTTCCTTAATCCCACTTGGGTTGCTTTGCCTTCTCTTTTTGTTTATGTTTTTCACTGTCTGTTACCTGATTACTATCGATTTTGACCGTTTTGTCAGAATTGTGAAATTCTGACATAAATAAAAGGTAATGGGGGGGGGGGGGGTGCATTTGTAACATGTTACACCCTGAATATCTGTGATAGGAGAAGTAGGGTCAAAGGTCTTTTGGCCCTACTTTTCCTTTGGACCACAGACGTGAACTTCGCTCTGCACTCCTGTGACCCTGAGTGATATCACTCAGCCAGTACAGTCAGGATCCACCCACATGCCAGGACCGGCAGCTAGCTCAGCCTCTCAGCGCGCCACTGAGAGCCTGAGGCAACCGCTGAAACCCCCTCCACAGCTCAGCTTTCCAGTGAGCAGCTGTTTTTGATCGCTTAGTCCTCAGTGTAGAGCCAGCAGGGGACAGCTGAAGCTTGGATCGGTGCTGCAGCCATCTAGGCAAGTATGATTTTTTTTTTTCTGTTTCCGAACTTCTCTTGAGCGTTTTCAGCTCATAAAACACTCATCTCAAAAGTTCCAAAACACCCAACAAGCATAATTCCATTCATTCCAAATGGTACCTGTTCACATATGAGCATTTTGTCACCTGAAGCAAAATGCCTGCAGCTCGAAAAAGTACATGAGCTTCTTTTTGGGCACATTACAAGCGTTTTTGGCCCCATAGACTTCAATAGAAACGCCTGACTTGAGCAGAAAACCGATTGAAAACGCTTGTAAAAATGCTCAAATATCACCTTTCCACCCCTAATTTCCTCTCCTCCCCCCAGTGCTTAAAAGGAGAAGTATGGGTTTCCTTTTTTTGCTTACATATATTCTATGTGAGCTGCTGATATCTATCAATCCTACCAGCCTTCTCAGAAGTGCCCCCATTCTGTTAAAAATCGAGCTAAATACCTGTGGGAGGGGCTACAGATTTTCATACAGTGTAACACAGACAATGGTCTGGCTCTGGAGTCTGGATCCACCCACTTTCCTGTCATTTTGCTTGATTGATTGACGTCGGCTCTCTGCTCATTCCCGAGACTTCACAGAGTGTAGCTGCTCCTTCTTCCCTCCTCCCTCCTTCTCCTCTGCAACATGTTCCAATCACAAATCCAGCAAAGATAAGAGTACTTCAGTCAGTGACTAAGGTAGGAGAAGTCACTGATAGTAATATGTAGAGAAGATTTACATACACAGCACTATCTACTAGAGCTGCACGATTCTGGCTAAAATGAGAATCACAATTTTTTTGCTTAGAAGATAGATCACAATTCTCTCACGATTCTCACGGTGTAACATCATCTTTCACATTAAAACAAAAAAAAAAAAAAAAATTATTGGGCTAACTTTGTTTTTTTTTTGTTTTTTGTTTTTTGTTTTTTTTATATTCATTGAATTGTATTTTTTCCCAAAAAAATGGGTTTGAAAGATTGATGGGTAAATTACAGTGTGACATAAAATTTTGCAGCAATTGAAATTTTATTCCCTAGGTTCTCTGCTAAAATATATATAAATAATGTTTGGGTGTTCCAAGTAATTTTCTAGGAAAAAATATTGATTTTACCTTAAGAAACAAGTTTCAGGAAAAGATTTAGACTTTAAGTGGTTAAACTTCCTGCATTTATATGTTGTTTAAAAACTTGGCAGACTGCCTGGATTTTTTTCTTTACACACAGAAGTTTCCCTTTGATCTAAGAAGGAAGAGTTAGTTACAATGTTTCATTTTAAAAACCTGGCAGACTGCCCAGATGTTTTCTTTTGACAGCTGAGTGAGCAGATAAGTCTCTCCACTTGTTATATGAAAGAAATCGGCAAACTCTGCAATAGAGATTGTCAGAGGGGTTGAATCGAGATTTTGTAACGATTAATTGTGCAGCTCTACTATCTACCAGAGTGAAAACAATATATTTGTAAAGCAGAATACACATATGGATGTGACAGCACACAGGCATTCCATGCATTACTGGTATAGTAAAATGAAATAAAATCAGAGCTAACATTGTGAATGAATCTGGATTTTTATATGAGACAATGAAACCTTCCATTCACATCTACTTGTATTTTCATACTGAAACCCAGAGCTCCTCAGACATGGACAGAGCTTTGCTCCCCCATAATTGGTGTATTACCTAGTACCCCTATAGCAGTAATGTTCCTTTCATTGTAAATAGAGTACTACAGGATCACATGCTGTACGGGGATGGGGATGACGGGAGTGTATAGGAGTACAGGGGATGGGGATGACGGGACTGTAAATCACGGGATTCAGAGGACACAGGAAGGAACATCAAAGCCCAGGGGAGAGGAGAGCTTGCAGATAACAGCCAGGGAAAGGTGAGGATTTCACTGCTTGTATCACACTGTCTCTGCTTCCGGGTTTTAGCTGGGGACATGCTGCCATGGAAACAGATGCATGTTAAAGGGGTTGTGCCATTTCTAGCTCGGGTCATGCCGTTAAAGGTGGCTCCCGCGTGCATGCATGGGAGCGACGTCACGCGACCCCAGGCCAGTAACAGAGCCGGAGTTCGCGGCCCTGGAAGGAAGAGGGGTGAAGAATGGACGCCCGCTACTAGCGAGGAAGACGGGGACATCGTGGGCTTCTCCTGCAGGTAAGTGTCACATAATGGGCTATTATGCGATGCATAGTAGCCCATTATGCTTTACCTCTGCAGGGAAACAAAGAGGAAGTAACACCCATCAGGGTTTACTTCCTCTTGATGAACGTGCTCGTTCTAGATAGCAGCCTGGGTGTACACCTCTTCACCAAAACACACCCACATGTCCAGAGGGAGGGAGGTGAAGGAGGGGCTGGATTGTGGAGATGTATCCACCCCCTGGAAACGTTTGGACTGAAAAAGAACCATTAGAGGCTGATTCTGGACACTTCAAAAAGACTATTCTGCAAAAACTAAAGGGCTGAGGAAGGAAAAATAATGCAATGCAAGTATGAGGGTAGCATGTACTACCTATTTTTGCATTCCCATACTTTTCCTTTAAATTGGCTAGATAAAAACACCTGAAGCTGTGAAAACGCTTGTAATACACTTCAAAAAAGGCTTTGAAAAACCTTGTAAAAAGAAAAAAAAAAAAAAAAAAAAGGGACACCCAAAAACCATACGCTTAGGCGTGAATGCAGCCTCAACAAAATTTATGGATGTTGATATAATTAAAAGTGATACATAAATTGCTGCTGGTACTTCATAAACCCCAACACAGTAATCCCATCGTGGCCCTAATGTGCTTTAACAAATAATATTACACAATCCCTTGCTGGATATTTATGTCCCAAACAACTGCTTTGGGAGCAGTGCAAAACTATTGGATCAAATTAATTATTGATACTGCTTTCACTCACAGCAATTAATAGCTGAAATGTTTTGAAGCGAACAGTTATCTCTGACTTATTTGCACATGCAAAACTGTGAACAAAGTCTGCCTTTGAATTTGCACTGCTAAATACACTGCATAGTAAAGCTGGCCATACGTTTCATATGGCAAGGGCTGAATGAGAGAAACCTATCAATTCCCCCATTCACAATAAACTACTGTATATACTAGAGTACAAGTTGAGTTGTTCAGCATATTTTTTTGTGCTGAAAGTGCCCCCCTCACTTATACTCGAGTCAAGCACTTTTCTGCAGCAAAAAATTTCATTTTCCGAACCGAATTTGGGGCCCCGTATCTCAGGGCCACTTGGTGCTAAGAACCCCAAATTTGGTGTGCAAACCCAGTGGAACAACATATCCAAAGCTGGAGTTCCTAGCACCAAGTGGCCCCGAGATACGGGGCCCCAAAATCGGTTCGGAAAATGTCATTCTCTGCTGCAGAATAGTGCTTGACATTTTCTGAACTGATTTTTGGGGCCCTGTATCTCGGGGCCACTTGGGGCTAGAAACCTCAGCTTTGGATATGTTGTGGTACCAGTTCCACTGGGTTTGCACACCAAATGGGGTTCCTAGCACTAAGTGGCCCCGAGATACGGGGCCCCAAAGTCGGTCAACTGTGTCCAACTGCAGCAATGTCATTTCGGGACCCTTTGGGTTTAGAGACCCCAAATTTTGGCTGCAGCTAGGGGGCATCTAGGAACCCTTAACTACCGAGTTTGAAGTTCAGGGGACCTATGGCTGCAAATGGGCACAGTGAGGCATGCAAATGGGCATTGTTGACCCTCTTTTCCACTTACAGTAGCTGTGCATTTCTCACCCTCGTCTTATACTCGGGTCAATACTTTTACATTTTTTTGTGGTAAATTAGGGCCTCGACTTATACTCGGATCGACTTATACTTGAGTTAATACGGTAATTGAGATGCGCTATCCACTTCAGTGTGTACATTCCAGAATTTTTTATTAAGGTCTCAAATAAGAAAAAAAAAAAAAGAAGAAAGAAGTAGCCGAAAGTGAAGTTAGAATAGTAACCAGTGAACAAATATTTTTAGAAAATATATATATATATATTTTTTTTTTTAAATTTTTCACTTTCTGCTATTAAAAAAAAAAAAAAAATAGGTTTAGGCCAAAATGTATTCTGCTACATATTTGATATTTATATTGATTGGCTGTGCAGGAGCATCATGGGAAATGTAGTTCCAAAACATCTGGGGTGCCAAGGTTTGCCATCACTGATCTAGGGCAATAAAAGGGTTAAATGTGTGCCTAGCCAGTGTTTATGTGTACTTTGTGTGGTGCTTTCACTAGGGGAAGTAAAAGATTTTATTCCCTGCTCTGCAGGGAAAGAAAATATATTACTTCCCCGCTGACAAGACAGAGCTCTGCCTTGTTTACATAATGTAAATTCATGATGATCGCTGGGTGTCGGGGGGTAATCCATTGGCGGGCACCCAGTGAGCGACATCTTCTGTGTTTTATCACACTACGGTCACCGGCGCCACGCATGGCCGGAAGTGTCAGATCACGTACTAGCTGTCGCATATCTAGGTTATACGGTCGGCAAGAGGTTATTTTCACCTGGTGACCCTGCTAGTAACACACTTCCTGTCCTAGGGTGGCTACCCTCACACACACTCGTGCTTTTCTGGAGCAGGAGCGATGTCACCCTTAGGTTGAAATCCTTATCTGGACTACAAACATGTCATCCTCTCCTCATTTCCATTATTTTGGGTTGTGGAGATTTGTAGTTTACAGAACATAGCTTGGAAAGAAGATAGAGAACCCTTAATTTGCTGAAAATATAAAGCTAATGCAGCCACCACATCCAAGGACTGGTAACTTGCTATATTACATTTTTGTTCTTGGGTTTAGATATACATTAAAACACTTGCCAACCAACAACGGTCTGACGCTGGATTACGCTGACTGGTACGTCGCTGGATTAAAAGGAGCGATATCTCAGTCATCGCTGCAGCAATGATTGAGATATCATTTTTTTAGGGCCGTCGATTCCCTTTAATGTAAATGTAATCTTAGCAGCTAAGAAGTCGCAGGATTACTTTTACAGGTGGTGGAAAAGGGTCCCACCCCCCTTCTGCCACCGCCTCTTCCGGGCTTTCCTGTGCAATCAGGGAGCCCAGTAAGGATACAACTGGCGGCATCCAGTTCCTGGGACACAGTGAGAGGAACAGATGTTGTTCCTCCCACTGTGTGACATCAGAAAGCCGAAGCAACAAAGATTTTGTCACTTCCAGTTTCAGTCTCATGTAAACAAGCCGTTACAGGCTTGCACAAGCATCTGATCAAACTGATCAGATGCTTTGGAAAACAGAGGCGACATCTGGGGTTCCAGATCTGGGGATCCAGATCTCTACATAATGAGGACCTGTCATGGCCTAAGCTATCACAGGATGTTGTTCATCCCTTCTGATAGCAATACAAGAGATTTAAAAAGATAGTGTCATTTTTTTTTGTTTTTGATAATATAAAAAAAAAAAAATGTAAATAGGCTTACCCATTAGGTACTATAAATATTGCCTAAACATGCAACGTTTAGAAGATATTTACTGAACATGCAGCCAGTGACATCACTGGCACATGTGCTCTGAAGGAACGGCCACCCGGGTCGTTCCTTCAGAGTCCTGTGCCATAAAAGTGACATAAATCGCAGCTCCGGCCAGTCACAAAGCCAGAGTCCGCAATGGGCGCGCCTGCAGTGGTGACAGCGTGGAGCTGGAAGGCCTCGTTTTCAGGCAAGTTTAACATAATTTGCTAGTATGCAATGTATACTAGCACATTATGACATTAGCTTTCAGGTTAAAAGAAAAAAAAAAAAAAAAAAAAACAAACAAAAACACAGCAGTTACTACCGCTTTAAAGCTCCCCAGTTCCCCCGTGCTCACGCGCAAATGCACACGTAGGTCCCACATGCATATTTAATGGGGGGGGGTTGACGCAGCTGGCTTCTGCTCTTAGTCACTCGATCAAAGTCAATCAGGCAGCTGGGTGGATTCTGACAATATGGTTGGGATTCATCCAGACCCTGGGGTGGCCCTTTGATGTCTGCTGACAGGAGGCTTTAGCCCGCTGTCAGCTGATTCTGGGTCACAGGAGTGCACTTACTTTTTCTACATAAGCTTTGGCCATACTTCTCTTAAGAGCTGCAACATAACACATCTTCCATGCAACAGCTTCTAGCTTATGGATTAGAACACAACTCTTGGTATACTTCGAAATCCCATAACTGGTAAAGTCTACTGTGCTTGATAAACACTCATGGCTGAATATACCTTTTATAGTGGACCTTTCCTTCCAAAAAAAAATAAAAATAAAAAAAAAAAAAAAAACACAAATTGCATGCAGCTCTGCTTGCTTAACTGTTATATGGAATTCCTTTATTTTGTAAACTCACAGAATTATCACACTTAGATGTGTTTTTTACGCTTTTAAATACTGTAATGATGGCAGTTTAATAATATGAAGGGGAAGGGAATGCAGGGGTGTTCAGCTTTAAAAATGAAAGACAAAATTTATCCCCTCTCCCCATTTATTTTTTTCCTACCCTCCTACTCACTTGCAGGGTGTTTCTCAAAGCACATACTTATCTGCCAAGCAAATCAAGCATTGTCTTGTAACTTCAGCTCTCCACCCCGCTTCCTGAAAGCTCAGACAAGCTGTAAAATTTCTGCACTTTGAACAGATGTAGAAAAGAGAAGACTGCAGATAAATAGGTAAAACGTATATATAGGATGATTTGTTTCATCTCTGTATCACTGGAGGCTAGTCACTAAGCTGGGTATATGCAAGGATTTACAACCACTTTAAAAAAGTACAGCCAAAGCTCGTTTGGCTGTACTTCTCCTGCAGATCACAGGAGTACAGTTTATTCTGCACCCCTGTGACCCATTTTCAGCAGACAGGAGGCTGAAGCCCGCTGTCAGGTGACATCACAGAGGCGGTCCAGGCTCAGGCAAAATTGCGACCATATGGTCAGCATCCGCCCGCATGCCTGGTCTGGCACCCAGCTCAGTCTCCTAGCAGGCCACTGAGAGCCTGAATCGGCTGCTCCCGCACCCTCCACAGCCCAGCGCTCCAGTAAGTGCAGGGTGAGCAGAGAGCCGGTGACCTGACAGTCACCAGCTCTCTGCTCAGGGAAAACAGTGATCAGCTCAGTTTGATCGCTCGGTTCTCAGTGTTAGAGCCGGTGGGGGACAGATGTGGCGGGGGACCGATGCTGCATCCAGCTAGGCAAGTATGATTTTACAAAAAAAAAAAAAAACAGATTCCCATACTGTTCTTTTAAATCTTTCCAACAACCAAAATGTCTTTCCACAAACTCATAACATACTGTAGATTGCAAGCTGGACAACCCTTCTGTAACTCTCCAACTAGCTTGTAATATTCATTGGAATCTGCATTATCTTATTTTCAGTACCCAATTCATTTAAATATTTACTGTTGGCAACTGTTCACAACCATTTCTATTGGCAGTTGGAGCTCAGGTTTTCTGGCTTTTTAAAAGTATCTAATGACTGCCTTAAAGGAAACCTAAAGGCATCCCCCCCTCCCCCCCATTTTGGATAGAGTTAGCCCCGGTTCACACAGGGGCGGCACGACTTGCAGGTCGCCTCACCGAGGCGACCTGCACACGACTTCCACGGCGACTTGCAAAACGACTTCTGTATAGAAGTCTATGCAAGTCGCCTCAAGTCGCGCCCAAAGTAGTACAGGAACCTTTTTCTAAGTCGGAGCGACTTGTGTCGCTCCTATTAGAACGGTTCCATTGTACAGAACGGGACGCGACTTGTCAGGTGGCTAGGTCGCCTGACAAGTCGCCCCTGTGTGAACCGGCACTAAGGGAGGGTTATAAAACTTGTGTCAGTTTTTTTTTTTCTTTTTTTTAACATCTGAGTCCCATAGGCGAGACTTTGCTTCATTTCCTGGAGCAGGAAGTGAGAGGAAATCTACAAAATTTGGGAAATCCCTGGATGTCACAGGAACTAGAGTCCTCATTGGAAGATTTCCCCTCTATTCTTTTTCTGGTGACAACTCAAAATTTGGGGTTCTCTCTTACTTTTGGTGATAACCGTAAACAGGACAAATAGAGAGAGGAAATCTCAATAACAGGGGCAAAGACCGCAATAAAAAAAAAAAACACACACACACAAAACACACCAGTGTTCTAATCCCTTTCCACTCCAAAACTAAACAAAAACTTTTGCCTTTAGTTATACTTTAACCACTTGCTGTCCCGGGTGAATATTTAATAATTCACATGTTTAAAATCAGCATTTTTTGCTAGAAAATTACTTAGAACTAGGGGTGCAACGGATCGTCATTGATCCGTACGAATCAACCTCCGCGGATCGGGACACCCGCTATCCGCGGAGCGCTCTGTGGCCTCGGCCATAGGAAAGGCCGCGGCTTCAGCCTAGCTCCGGAGCGGCGGCCATCTTGGTACACCCGGCGGCCGCTTACGACGTGATCGCTCCATCAAATGACGGAGCAATCACTTATAACAAACCGGCGTCATGTCATGATGCCGGTTCCTCTCTCCCTTCTGTGTACTGATCTGTACAGTGGAGGGGAGAGTTCGGATGGCAGCAGTGACAATACGCTGCAATGCCCTGACAATACTCTGCAATGCCCTGACAATACGCTGCAATGCCCTGACAATACGCTGCCAATACACCTGCCAATACACCCGCCAATACCCCCGCCAATACACCCGCCAATACCCCCGCCAATATATTATTACAGTGGGGGATATTTTTTTTTTTTTGATCCGAAAATGATCCGAACCGTGACTCCTGATCCGAGGAACGATCCGAACCGTGAGTTTTTTGATCCGTTGCACCCCTACTTAGAACCCCCACATATATATTTTCTGAAAGAAAAGGCCTTGGAGAATAAAATGGTGACTGTTGCAGATTTTTATGTCACATGATATTTGCACAGCCATTTATCAAAAGCAAATTTTCAGGAAAATTACACTAAAATGAATTTTAGTGCACACACACACACACACACACACTAGAATACCAAATTTTTGGTAAAATATAAAGTTGCGTTAAGTAAATAGATACAAAAGATGTCAAGACTAAAAAAATTGCACAACAAACTACAGTACCTAAAATTTTCATAGGTGACACCATCACCACTTGCCTACCAGGCCAGTTCTGACAATTCACACATGTAAAAGTCAGATTTTTTTTTTTTTTTTTTTTTTTAGAACCCCTAAAAACATTATATTTTTTTTTAAGCAGAGACCCTAAAAAATAAAATGGTGGGTGTTCCAATTTTTTATGCCACACAGTAGTTTTTCAAAGGCAATTTAAAAAGAGAAATGAAATAAAAAATACACTTGAACACAATATAATACCCAATTTTTGGCAAAACACACTGCGTAAATAAATATTTACTCGGTTAAAACACACACACATATATATATATATATATATATATATATATACTGCTGGTTTAAGCGGGTTTGTTACCTTTAAGCCAACACGGCAACACTATGCTGTATAGTTACTTTTTGGATACGTCCTCCAACCGAGTCACCAGGCCCCTCTCCAGACCAGCACGCTGCGTGATCCTTCCATGACGGGTCCTCCCCTGGGATCTCCTCGGTTGTCCAGCTTCTTCACTCTGGATAGACAGCTCAGGACCATTCCTCGGCTGCTGTGGTAGGCCCCAGACAAGCTTCTGGGCCCACCCCTGCGCCGCAACGATGTGGGCCTCCGAAACGGAGGACCACGAGATTGCTCTCTAACGCATACCTGTCTGCCAGGAGGGCCAGCAGGTGGCTGTAAAACGAACCCCTCAATATGGCGTCTGTCCCATAAATACCCTCGCCCAGAATGCAACTCGGAGGACCACCTCCACCGAGTTGTCTCCGGGACAGAAGAGCATCCATACACTTTGACAACACTGACCAACACTGACCAGTGACACCCACCTGTCAGTCTGGAAACACACACAACGTCAGCCAAGCTGGAACAGAGGTAAACCTAACCTATTTAACAAACAAGTTACTAAATTTACCTAACATATGGTAGATCGCAAATCTACCAGCGCTACACACATACATACATACATACATTTATATTTTATAACCAAGTAAATACATATCATTTTAAAATTGCACATGCCTGTGGAATGGTTACAAATTATGGTACATTAAATTATCCAAAGGAGAAGCTTTATAAGCCCTCACAGGTTACCAGTTTAGTGTTACACAGGAGGCCTGATTCTAGAATTATTGCTCTCGCTCTGACGTTCGTGGCGATACCTCATGTGTGGTGCAATCGCTGTTTACATATGCATGCGGGACCAATGCATGTGTTTGCCTCTGTGCGTGAGGTGGACTGGGGTGCTTTTACAGATTTTTTTCTTATTTTATTAAATTTTTTTATACTGTACCTTTATTTTGTTTTGTTCACTTTTATTGCTATCACAATGGATTAACGACATCACTTGTGATGGCATAGGCCGTGACAGGTCTTCTTTATGGAGAAATCTGGGGTCTATTAGACCCAGATCTCTCCTCTGACCTTTCAAAGCAGCAGATCAAGCCAAGATCGGTTTGATCTGCTGCTTTTGTAAACAAGTCGAAACCAGATTAGACAAAACACTGGCGTTACACAGTGCAACATCAGGTCCTCTCACTGTGTTTGGGGAAGCCCATGCTGCCAGTTGCATCCTTACCAGGCTCCTTAATCGGATGGGAGAGCCTGGTAAAAAGCAGCAGGGGGAGGGACCCTGCTCTGTCCCCTGTAAAAGTATTCCAGCAGCAGTATGGCCGCTAGGAGTACTTTTACTGTGTAGGGAATAGCCTAATGTAAAATATGATACCAGGATCATGGTTGCAGCCTTAACCATAATCCTGATATAACAAAAAGTATTCATACCCCTTGAAATTTTCCACATTTTGTCATGTTACAAGCAAAAAGGTAAATGTATTTTATTGGGATTTTATGTGATAGACCAACACAAATTGGCACATAATTGTGAAGTGAAAGGAAAATGATGAATGGTTTTCAGATTTTTTTTACAAAAAAATATCTGAAAAGTGTGGCGTGCATTTGTATTCAGCCCCCTTACTCTGATACCCCCAACTAAAATCTAGTGGAACCAATTGCTTTCAGAAGTCACCAAATTAGTAAATAGAGTCCACCTGTGTGTAATTTAATCTCAGTATAAATACAGCTGTTCTGTGAAGCCCTCAGAGGAACCTTAGTGAACAAACAGCATGACGAAGGCCAAGGAAAACACCAAACAGGTCAAGGATAAAGTTGTGGAGAAGTTTAAAGCAGGGTTAGGTTATAAAAAAAAAAATCCCAAGCTTTGAACATCTCACAAAGCATGGGTTAATTCATCATCCAAAAATGGAAAGAGTATGGCACAACTACAAACCTACCAAGACATGGCCGTCCACCTAAACTGACAGGCCAGGCATGGAGAGCATTAATCAGAGAAGCAGCCAAGAGGCTCATGATAACTCTGGAGGAGCTGCAGAGATCCACAGCTCAGGTGGGAAAATCTGTCCACAGGACAACTATTAGTCGTGCACTCCACAAATCTGGCCTTTATGGAAGAGTGGCAAGAAGAAAGCCATTGTTGAAAGAAACCCATAAGAAGTCCCGTTTGCAGTTTGTGAGAAGCCATGTGGGGGACACAGCAAACATGTGGAAGAAGATGAGACCAAAATTTAACTTTTTGACTTAAAAGCAAAACACTGTGTGTGGCAGAAAACTAACAGTGCACATCACCCTGAACACATCATCCCCACCGTGAAACATGGTGATGGCAGCATCATGTTGTGGGGATGCCTTTCTTCAGTAGGGAGAGGGAAGCTGGTCAGAGTTGATGGGAAGATGGATGGAACCAAATACAGGGCAATCTTAGAAGAAAACCTGTTAGAGTCTGCAAAAGACTTGAGACTGGGGCCGAGGTTCACCTTGCAGCAGAACCCTAAACATACAGCCAGAGCTACAATGGAATGATTTAGATCAAAGCATATTAATGGCCCAGTCAAAGTCCAGACCTAAATCCAATTGAGAATCTGTGTCAAGGCTTGAAAATTGCTGTTCACAGACGCTCTCCATCCAATCTGACAGAGCTTCAGCTATTTTGCAAAGAAGAATGGACAAAAAAAAAATAACTAACTTTCTAGATGTGCAAAGCTGGTAGAGACATACCCAAAAGGACTTGCAGCTGTAATTGCAGCGAAAGGTGATTCTAAAAAGTATTGACTCAGGGGGGCTTAATACAAATGCAGGCCCACTTTTCATAGTTATTTGTAAAAAAAAAAAATGAAAATTATTCACATTTTCCTTTCACTTCACAATTATGTGCCACTTTGTGTTGGTCTATCACATAAAATCCCATTAAAAAACATTTACATTTTTGGTTGTAACCTAACAAAATGTGGAAAATTTCAAGGGGTATGAATACTTTTTCAAGGCACTGTATATGTACTGCGGTATTGAAGTGGTTAAAAGCCTTTACAGGTTGTCATTGTAGAGTTAATTGTAAATGATTGCCCTAGAATTTTTATTCTCACTATGACATTCGCATCAATACCTTACATGTGTGATGTAATCGCTGTTTACATGTGTGGGAACTACACTTGTTTACATTTGTGTGTATGCGGGGGGGGGGGGGGGGGCCATTTACAGTTTTTTATTTCATTTACAGTCAGTTGCTGCAGGGATGTTTTAGAATGGAAAGGGCTGGTAAATATGTCATATTTACCAGCATCTTCCTTTTCTCAATGAACTTGGTGAGTGATCGGTACCGATGATTCACTGTGGTCATTCAGAACTAAAGTATTGTAAACTGGGTTTCCTACTGTATCCACTTGACCTCCAAAAGATTCGCCCCCCCCCTACATGACCAGGCCATTTTTTGAGATACAGCACTGCATTACTTTAACTAACAATTGCGCGGTCGTGCGACGCTGTACCCAAATAAAATGTATGTCCTTTTGGGAAGGGGTTAACATCAGGGGCGATCAAAAGGTTAACTGTGTGCCTAGTCAGTGTTTTCCTAAACTGTGGGAGGTGCTTTTACTAGGGGAAGACATGGATCCTAGTCCCTGCTTTGCAAAGACAGAGGACCAATCCCTTCCCTCCTGTCAGAATGGCAATCTGCCTTGTTTACATAGGCGTAACGCCATTCTTTCTCTACAGGATGATCAGCGGATACCAGCAGACATCGAGTCCACGGTTCCCGATGTGTGTAATCACAGTGGGAGCGAACGTTCGTGCACGCTACCTGGAAGTGCAGGATCACGTATATATACACACACAGGCAGGTCACTAAGCGGCTATTCTTCAGGTTTGTGAATGAACAGAAAGCTCTGTACCGAGCTATTCCTGTTCATTCATTCTGTGCAGGGCAATTTTTAGAGCTATCGTAGAGACGCTTTAGCCATCTTTCGGCTGTGGCATGGTATTGAGGTAGTTAAGGTAGGCCAAGTTTATATTTTTACAGTGACATTTGTTTTTATACGTTTTTCTAAATGTTCCTTACTATTTAGTTAGGCCTTGATAGTTTTTTTTTTTTTAAAGGGTGCTTAACCCCAATGATCTTTGATCTTTTTCATGTAGTCCAGGTAGCTCTCCACCTCTCAAAAGGCTGCCTATCCCGGAGTAGAGAGATGAAATTGGCAGGTTTTTCTTTTATTTGTTACATGCCTATCCCTGGCAACTAATCATTGTGTTACTATTGCTTAGAGATGGGAAAAAGCTCTTTTGGCATAACTGATCAGCTGAATGCCAACAGATGTACATGCATTATAAACAAAGAACACCACGGTGAGCACTAGTAATGCATCATTACCTCACAGTTAAATTCCATCTCTGCATCCATAGTCATGATACGGACAGTGAATGTTTTGGGCTGTTTCCTCTTCAGGGATGAGAAGCTCATTCTTGAAGCAATAGCACCCGCCATATTTAGTAAGAGTTCCTGAGTTTTTATCCAGATGTAACAGTCTTTTTCAGGTATTTATATTAAAGAAGCCTCTTCATCCATGCTTTGTATTGATGTACACATTGTGAATCAGGCAAGAAAGGGAGTCCTTTGTGGTCATTCCTCTGTGTAAAGCATGGTATTTGCATGTAGCGGGCCAATTATGGTAACCTGGAAGTACAAGGAAAAGTGAAAAACACATACGTAGAAAATAACCATTTCGTTTACAGATGTAGTCTGAAATCCCTAGATATGACAGAAACCACAGCTGGACATGTGCTTTCTCTCCATAGTTTTAACAATGACAGCCCTCCAGTGATAAAACTGCTCTTAGAACCTAAAGCTCCTACTTTGGTGTCCGTTTATGAAGCAGTGAAATCTATTCACTGCTTCGTTCTCCGGCATTCACAGTGAAGATTTTTCTCCTCTGTGTGCAGTTTATGAAGCGGTGTAGATCACTTCACCTGTGGAGGAGTGAAGAGATCTACAAATGCTTCAACGGCCCCTGATACTGGAATCTCGTGAGACTTTACGAGATTACAGTACCAGAAATTCACCAAAATACAAAAATGTCAGTTTATTAAGCAGTGATAAATTATCACCGCTCAATACATGGACAGACCACGTGGAATAATGTTAATAAAATAAGGAGTCCCCCTACATTATATACATATGTATACACACATACACATTATATATACACATGTATATACACACACATGATATATATATACACATTATATGTATATATGTATATATATGTATACACATAAATATGACAGGGGGACATGCTTACAGTGTTGGGGGGTCTGAACGAGGCATAAGGAAGTTAAAAAACTTCCTCCTTCCCCCTCAGATCCCCCGAGATTCTCTCTTCACTCCCCGATTCACCACCTCTGAGCTGGTGAATCGGGGAGTGTGAATTCTGACTCAGATCGCCAGTGAAGCGGTGAGATCACTGCTTCACAAACTGGCTGTTACTGTGTCATTCATGGGGATTCTCCGTGTGTAGAGATAATCGGCGGGAGAACAAGTTCAAACATGTTCTCCCCCGATTATCACTGTTTGATAAACTGTTTATGGACTGTGATCAGCGGCGATCCTAGGGATCACCGCTGATCGCTGCTTCATAAACGGACACCTAAGTCAAAGGGGTACCAAAGACGGAATGTCCTCATGTCCTCTTTCACACTTGTGCGACCTAAAATTTGCACGATTTTGATGCGACTTGAAGCAATGCCTGTGTAATTTTAAGGTCTATGCTAGAATTAGTGGGTTTCTTTGGAGCTTGCCGAGAGGAATATCAAAATGTGTAAGCTATTTTAGAGGCCCAGACATCGCAAAGTGCTAAATTTAGGCTCTATTATTGCCTTAGGGCAAGCTTTTTCAACCCGTGTTCAGTGCTTCCCTAGTGTTACTCCAGAGGTTTATAAAAAAGGCCGAGGATAAATCCAAGTGAAAGATCCAAGCCTACTTACCAACCAGCCCACGGACAACCGAATCAACCTGTCCATACACCTATAGATTATCTGCAGATTTTCTATGGTTAGATAGAAAAAGTGGGAGATTCCTCCATCCACACAGTTTAGCAAACATGGAGAGATCTGTTGCACATTTTCTATCTAACCATAGAAAATCTGCAGATAACTTATAGGTGTATGGCCAGCTTAACAGTATGCATTAAAACAGGGGTTTAGTCTGCACATGTTTGCAAATACATGCATAAGCTCCAGAGGTTGCTAGACCTTCCTTGAGCAGTAGAGGATTGATCTCCTGCCTAATTATGTCTGTAGAGTTCTGGCACCAACGCCACTCCAGCCCTACCCCAGCAGAGAAAGGGATTTGCACAGGAGTCCTGTGCATCTTTTGGTCCTTTTCAGGTCTCAATTCAGCCAAAAGTTCGGGCTGAAATCTGACCTGAAACAGTGAACGAGGACACACGGGACTCCTGCTGTGAGCCGCTGCATGCTCATATGTGAACCCAGCCATGAAGCGGAGTTCCCACCGTTAACTTTTTTTTTTTTTAGGATTAATATGTTTTGATTCTAACGATTATTTATAGCACTCAATCTCCGCTCGATTGCCGATTTCAAAAGAGGAATATATCTTATATTCCTCTTTGCTGGGAGTTGCCATAGTGCTTGTGGGCATGTGACGCCCACAAGCACTATCTTGGGCTCTGGTGCAGCTGAGCGACCAGCATGCACCGCCCGTTCTTGCACATGTGCCATATGCTTCTGCCTATGCCATCACAACGGGCGGCGGGGTCGGAAGTGCCTGCCCCCGTTGTGCTGGCAACGAAGCCCTCGGAGCTCCCTGATGACTCCTGGGAAATTATGACAAGCATCTCCCAGGAACACTAGCGAGGACGGGCGCAGAGGGAAATGACAGCAGGCGCCAGGGAGAGGAAGAGGCAGATTACGAGGGACCACCTAGCAACAGTCATGAAAAGGTGAGTAAAAAAAAAAAAAATTTTTTCCAAATGTTATTAATGCAGCTGAATAATGAAAAAATAATTTTAGGAGTGGACCTCCACTTTAAGAATCAATGAGGATGCCTAGGAGGTGCTTGGGTAATGAAAACTATGCTCTATAGATGTGAATTTTCACATGTAGTTTTCTATGTAAACAAGCTCTGCTGATCTACATTTTTCCTTTGTAATCTCAGTATGAATTCCCCGGACTTTTGTCAGGTAGAATAATGTTGTCATCAGGTCAGAACTAAATGTGGCCCTTCCTTTAAAAGTAAAACTGTAGACCAGATTGGGGAACACAGTGGCTTAGTGGTTAGCGCTTTTGCCTTGCAGCACTAGGGTGCTTGGATCAAATCCCAGACAGGATGCTATCTGCATGGAGTTTGCATGTTCTCCCTGTGCTTGTGTGGCTTTCCGTCTACAGTCCAAAGACATGCTGCCAGGTTAATTGGCTCCTGTCCAGATGGGCCCTAGTATCTTATGTATGAATGTGAGTTATGCCTAGGGTTGCCACCTCATCCCTTTAAACCAGAACACATATAAGACAAGGCACCAAGTGAGTTTAATTAGCACCATAATAAGCCACAGAACCTGTGTAATTAATATGTGTTCGGGTTTAAAGGGATGAGGTGGCAACCATAGTCATGCCTGGTACACACGATGAGATTAGCATACAAAAAACGGACGATCATTCGTCTGATAATCTCAGATCGAATCTGATGTGCTTATGAAAATTTGCATACGACAGAATAAAAATTCAGAAGTGATGTCATGTATTGTACTGCATTTTCAAACAGCAGCTGTACTGATTAAAACGAAAATCGTACGATTTGGCATCGTCCAAAAAAAAAGACTTTTGTGCATGTCCGATCAAATAATAAAATCGGATGAACTGTCCTGATCGGCTCTGAAAAGCTCTGTACTGAGGATGAGCTCCGGCGTGTTCGCACCGCCCACGTGCAGAGCCCGCCAGGAAGTCAGCACGGCGCTGCGCTAATCACAGGAAGTGAGACATTGTCCCAATGTGCGGCTGCAGAGATCAGGAATTGTATCACTGCCTGTGATTAGCGCAGCGCCCACTTTCTGGCGGGCTCTGCACGTGGGCGGTGCGAACACGCCGGAGCTCATCCTTACTCTGTACTAACGATCCGATTATCGTATGATCGCTCCAAAAAAAAAAAAAAAAAAAAAATATTGGTATTTGTTATACAGTTTTCTGATCGTATGTTCCGGGCATTAGGGATCTACACACATACCAAAAATTCAGCCAGTTCAGTGGCAGGCACCTATCAGAAAAACAATAGCAGGAGAGATCCATGCATCAACATCTGTCAAATATAACTGTATATGTAAAGCCAGCTTTAGATTGTAAACTCCTTGAAAGCAGGGACTGATGAGATTGTACAGTAAACTGTCAGTATGGAATACATTGATGTGCATTTACAATCAGAGTTCTACATATATTGCCCCCTTTATAGACAAAACAATCACAGTGATAGATGCCACCTTCTATCTACATGAAAGAAAACTCTCAGATCAGACCAGAGCCACCATGACACATACAGAACAAAGACCTCACAACACTCCTAGATCAGAATCAGGATTACATCCATATGTGCCAACCCCCCACTCAGCCATCTGCATCCGAACAATCACAGGCAACCTTTACAGTCACAACTCCATAATACAGCCAATCAGGATCAGGGATCTCTAAGATTACAAAGAGCCCATCACACTTCCCCCAGGTTAACCAAAACTTATGGAGCAGTGATGTGCGCATGGCACAGCCCGCACTATACAGCCGGGGAAAGGGATAAGAAGCAGGCTGACTACTCACATCTCCGGCTTCTACAAGCAGAACTTGCGCTTCCCTACAATCTGTAACGGTGTTTACCGGAAGCTGGAGGATCCACCAGCTTCACCAACCACTTCCCTGCTGCAACAGCCCCGCCCAATCTCCTACTACCAGCCAATGGAGCCGATGGCAGGAACGTACCAATAGCAGGCTGCTTGTTGTGAGCGTCCCCCGGGTTTTCTGAGGGAGAGGCGCTGGGATTGGCTGCTCTCAGTTGATGGGAAGTTCGGCTCTTTTCTATGAATCGGCTCATTTCGAACCACTCATTAAAAGGAACCGATTCATGAAATCGATTCTTTGGTCCGTTTGCTGAGTCTGCTGACAGGCATTGAACCGAAATCCTTGGATCGGACTCAACCTTGTTAAATGATCGCAGAACGTTGGCAGATAATTCTTAAGTGACTAAAAAAATAAGTGATAAAGAAAAAATAATAAAAACTAAAACCATCCCCACTGACCCTGATACCTGCATGTGAATAAACGCACGCTTAGGGCATACACGTGTATATAAACGATGATTGCGTCACACGCAGGGACGGTGCTACCACTAGGCAAACTAGGCAGCCGTCTAGGGCACACTGCTGCCTAGGGCGCTCGGCCACTGGTGTTCATACTCTCTTCTCTCTGCAGCAAGCAACTAAGTCTCAGCATCAGCAGGCAGCCTTTCTGTTCACACACAGAGGCACAGCGGCGGCAGAGGACTTTGTCTGTGTCCCAACTCCCAAATGAATGGAAGCAAGCAAACATTCATTGATGGGCACTGCTAGGCTTTGATGGGTGCTAGTAGGCTGCATTAATGGGTGCTGGTGAGGCTGCATTTGATGGGTGCTGGTGAGGCTGCATTTGATAGGAGCTGGTGAGGCTGTATTGATGGGCGCTGGTGAGGCTGTATTGATGGGTGCTGGTGAGGCTGTATTGATGGGTGCTGGTGAGGCTGTATTGATGGGTGCTGGTGAGGCTGTATTGATGGGTGCTGGTGAGGCTGTATTGATGGGTGCTGGTGAGGCTGTATTGATGGGTGCTGGTGAGGCTGTATTGATGGGCGCTGGTGAGGCTGTATTGATGGGTGCTGGTGAGGCTGTATTGATGGGCGCTGGTGAGGCTGTATTGATGGGTGCTGGTGAGGCTGTATTGATGGGTGCTGGTGAGGCTGTATTGATGGGCGCTGGTGAGGCTGTATTGATGGGTGCTGGTGAGGCTGTATTGATGGGCGCTGGTTCGGCTGTATTGATGGGTGCTGGTGAGGCTGTATTGATGGGCGCTGGTGAGGCTGTATTGATGGGTGCTGGTGAGGCTGTATTGATGGGTGCTGGTGAGGCTGTATTGATGGGCGCTGGTTCGGCTGTATTGATGGGTGCTGGTGAGGCTGTATTGATGGGCGCTGGTGAGGCTCTATTGATGGCTGCTGGTGAGGCTGCATTTGATGGGTGCTGGTGAGGCTGCATTTGATGGGCGCTAGTGAGGCTGCATTTGATGGGCGCAGGTGAGTCTGCATTGATGGGCGCTAGTAGGCTGCATGAATGGGCGCCGGTGAGGCTGCATTTGATGGGCACTGGTAGGCTGCATTGATGGGTGCTAGTAGGCTGCATAAATGGGCGCTGGTGAGGCTGCATTGATGGGTGCTAGTAGGCTGCATAAATGGGCGCTGGTGAGGCTGCATTTGATGGGCGCTGGTAGGCTGCATTAATGGGCGCTGGTGAGGCGCATTTTATGGACGCTGGTAGGCTGCATTTGATGGACGCTGGTGAGGCTGCATTTGATGGGCGCTGGTGAGGCTGCATTTGATGGGCACTGGTAGGCTGCATTGATGGTCGCTAGTAGGCTGCATGAATGTGCGCTGGTGAGGCTGAATTTGATGGGCGCTGGTAGGCTGCATTAAGGGGCGCTGGTGAGGCTGAATTTGATGGGCGCTGGTAGGCTGCATTTGATGGGCGCTGGTGAGGCTGTATTGATGGGCGCTGGTGAGGCTGCATTTGATGGGCGCTGGTGAGGCTGCATTTGATGGGCGCTGGTAGGCTGTATTGATGAGCGCTGGTGAGGCTACATTAGATGGGCGCTGGTGAGGCTGCATTGATGAGCGCTGGTGAGGCTGCATTGATGAGCGCTGGTGAGGCTGCATTAGATGGGCGCTGGTAAGGCTGCATTGATGGGTGCTGGTGAGGCTGCATTTGATGGGAGCTGGTGAGGCTGCATTTGATGGGCGCTGGTGAGGCTGCATTTGATGGGCGCCGGTGAGGCTGCATTAGATGGGCGCTGGTAAGGCTGCATTAGATGGGCGCTGGTAAGGCTGCATTGATGGGTGCTGGTGAGGCTGCATTAGATGGGCGCTGGTAAGGATGCATTAGATGGGCGCTGGTAAGGCTGCATTGATGGGTGCTGGTGAGGCTGCATTGATGGGCGCTGGTAAGGATGCATTAGATGGGCGCTGGTAAGGCTGCATTGATGGGTGCTGGTGAGGCTGCATTTGATGGGCTCTGGTAAGGCTGCATTAGATGGGCGCTGGTAAGGCTGCATTGATGGGTGCTGGTGAGGCTGCATTTGATGGGCGCTGGTGAGGCTGCATTTGATGGGCGCTGGTGAGGCTGCAGTTGATGGACGCTGGTGAGGCTGCAGTTGATGGACGCTTCATTAAAAAGGTGGGGTATACATAGGCAGAGAAAAGGGGGTGGAGTCGGGGGGCAGCAAAATGAGGTTTCGCCTAGGGTATTAAAAATCCTTGCACCAGCCCTGGTCACATGTTAGGTGTCGCCATAAACAGAGTGAGAGCAATAATTCTAGAAACATAATTCATGGTGGATTCTAAACTGATGTCCTGTACAGGCTTTCATATCTTTACCTATGGAGTATTTAACCCTTTCCTTCCTTTTTTAACAACTTTGATTAGTATGATCAGTTATAATCAATCAGTTCATAGGGTTCTGTATTATAACTAACACAAGTTGTCCCATAATGGCTTCTTTACTGTTTAATAAAAAAAAAAAAACTGCCGAAGTTGCATGACAAGTCGTACCCCATGATTTCCAATGAGTACCGTTCATATCTGTGTGACTTTAAAGTTGTCCCTGCACTACATTGGTCCCACTTTGAGGCGACTTGAGGACCATAGACCTTAGGATTACACAGGCATTACCTCAAGTCATGTGACTTTCAGGTTGCACAAGTGTGAAAGGGGCCTTAAAGAATTAATCTTTGACTGAGGATCTCCACTCATCCAGACTGAGTACTCGCTGTCTTGCCAGTTCACACCATAGAAACGCAGTCTGCATGCGTTCCGGATGCTTTTCTGCATGCACTTTTTTATGCGTTTTTTGTGTATTTTTTATGCATTCCACTGCTTTTTTTCTCCCTCTTTTTTCTTCACCTTAAAGAGGAACTGCAGTGTGCTCACATAATTTGTGATAAAATATCTTTGCTATTCTGAAGCTTCCCTCCAACCACTTTGCATATTATTTTATCTATATTGTGATTCTGTACTTGCCAAAGATGCTGCAGAAACCTCCCTCCACTGAGTATGGCTGCAGCCATTTTAACTGTGGGCAGCTGAAGTTGCTGCCTCTTCACTTCCTGGATTTACACAGACAAGCAGAGGCACACCTCCAGCTCTGCAGCTCTCATTGGCCCTCTTATGACTCATCCTCCCTCCCTTCCTGGCAAACTCTCAGAAGATAGAGAATTGTGCATTATGTCATAGGCCTAGGCTTTTTATCAGACAAGAAACAGGAAGTGGGCTGTATAAGGTATTTAAGGGCAGAAAAAAAAAATGTTTTACTATCCAAAGCTAAAACAACAAGGGCAGAAGATTTAATAGAGGGAAAGATGAAAAAATGACTGAAGGTCCGCTTTAAATAAGGACATGTGTGTTCCAGTGTGTTTTTGGTGTGTTTGGGTTTATTCCGGTGCATTTTTTAGTTTTACCGCGTTCAGTGCAGACTTCTACTTTTTTTTGAAAAAAATGCACTGAAACTGACCACACTGGTGAGAAAAATGCCATTGGAAACTATATAACCAATTATCGCTGCATTTTTGATGCAGAAAAAAAACACACGGGACTGCATGTGGTGTGAACTGGCCCTAAGGCTGTCTTAGCCTTATCACTGCTGCTACCTGATCATTGATTTAGTCCCAGGGCCATAGTTTGGAGACCCAGTGTATTGATCTACTGGTGGTGACTCATAATTCTTTGAGTGTACTGTGTTCCAACTGAGACTTTTTCGGATCGTTAGTACGGTACTTTTGACAGCTGATTACATTTTTTTGTCAGACAAAAGTTGGATGTGCAGACTACTATTTCAATAGTACGGTTTTTGTACAAAAAAAATCGTAAGAGCAAGACTACGCATGCTCAGAAACGAAAGAATACACACAAAACCATTCAACACATTACGTCATTTCTGACGTTGTATTCTGTCGTACGAAAATTAGCTAGCATGCCACAAAAAACGGACGAACGGTCGTCCGAAAATTTGATCGTGTGTGCGAGGTTTAAGACTCGGTGGAATGGTGTACTCTTGACTCAGAACTGTTGTAAGTTTGTATCCAGTTGTTGATTGTCAGTGTGCTGTCAGCCAGGTGATTGGTTGCAGGGAGGGTCGGAGCTCTCACGCTAGGATCATTCCACCAGATCTGTCTCCTATTGAGTCCATAGTGAGCTGTTTCATATCAATCAGTTCAGTCAGAGGAATCGATTCATCCAGTTCACTGAAAATAATCAATTCAAAAGAACGATTCGTTCATGAACTGGACATCACTGCAGCACGCTTTGTAAAGCAAACCTAAACCTAAGAGCTCTTTCACAATGAGCTGCCCCGGGCGTCAGCAATAAAGCGGCACTATATTTAGCGCCGCTTTACCGTCATTTTAGTAGTGCTATTTGGCCGGTAGCGGGGTTTCCCTTACCGAAGATGGAGGCGGCAGCACCCGAGGACGGAGAGACGGTTCGGCCTCGGGTGCCGACATCGCGGGCGCCCTGGACAGGTAAGTGTCCATGTTTTAAAAGTCAGCAGCTGCAGTATTTGTAGCTGCTGACTTTTTAAAAAAAATTTTCGGCGGTGCTCCGCTTTAAAGGGGGCTTCCAGATTCCGATAAGCCCCCCACCTGCAAACCCCGACAACCACCGGGCAAGGGTTGTCGGTAAGAGGCCCTTGTCCCCATCAACATGGAGGCAAGGTGCTTTGGGCTTTTTATTAAAGATTAATTTTTGATAAATAATGAGTTTCTTAACAGAACAGGTACAAATTCAACAGCGGTGTTAAAATAGAGAGTGTCAAACCATTACAATCTGGTCATTGCACAACTACACCATATCAGAAATACTATCCACAAGGATGGATGAGTTGCCTAGAACTCACTGGTCAAGGTAGACCATTCACTGTGAGTAAAGCCTTGTACACGCAATCAGATTTTCGGACGACTGTTCGTCTGTTTTTTGTTGCATGCTACTCTCATGTCGAAAGTGAACTTTACATACGAAAATTCTCGTACGACAGAATTCAACTTTATAAGTGATGTGATGTGTTGAATAGTTTTGTATGTGTTCTTTCATTTCTGTGCATGCGTAGTCTTGCTCTTACGATTTTTTTCGGGATGAAAACCGTACTAATTAAATGAAATCGGACGTTGTGTTCACATCCAACAAAAATTTATAGTCTGCACATCCAGCTTTTGTCATATAGAATCAGCTGTCGAAAGCACCAGATTAACGATCCAAAAATCGAAAGATCGTTCGTCGGATGAAGTTTTACTTCCGATTTTCGTATCGTGTGTAGGGGCCTTAAGTCTGTTATTTTTCAACTTTCTTTAACAGACCAAGCTGTCCAGCAAACATGTCAGTAGAAGGATGAGACAAATTATTTTGGAGTGCTGACAATGGTCAGCTTTTATTTATTTATGTAAAATCTTTATCCCAAAAAGAAAAAAAAAATGACTGTAACTGTTTAAAATGGTTAGCTGGAGTTGAATTTTAATTTGGTACTCAAGTCCATCTAAATCTGCTAGTCCAACACTGCCCTTTCCCCAGACGGACAATGCTGCCGGATGTACTATGCAGGATGTCATCTTGAAAACGACAAAACGCTGTGTCGGGGTGGGTCTGGAAGAGACGACATTCCGCACAGTACACCTGGAAGTGACACATCATACACCCGGGAAAGAGTAGGAAGGGACCACTAGTGGTCACAACATATGGAACAGGTACCCTAGTACCCTTGATTTTAACAAACAAGCGGATGCACCTTAGTGCAAGGCATAGCACTTTTTATTGTGAGTAGGCAATGTGGAAGTGGTTTTATAGTAAAATACTTTTTTTTTAGCGTTTCGCACTGGCGGTCTACCTTTATTTCTTCCTTATGTTGAACGAGTCTATATAATTATATAGCAAGAGGGGAGACACTTTTTGTGTACTTTGTTGTATAATATATATATATATGTGTGTGTTTTTTTAGTTGTATGCACAATGGTGGCCCGTCCTTTAGGGGCGCACGGGCGCTGCCCCCACCTATTCATGCACCCCTAATCTACATGCAGGGCGCCGGATGCATGGATTTCAATGGGGTTTTTTTTTTTTTTTTTTTTAAGCACATTATTAGAGAGGCTCTAAAAGGGCTTTAAAATAGGGTGGGCTAGGGGCGCAGAGCACTGTGCTCCGAGCCCACCCAGTTGTGTGACACTAGCGAATGAATATTCGCTAGCGTCACACTAATTCTCCTCCCGGCCAATCAGGAAGTGGGTTTGAGACCCGTTTCCCAATTGGCCAAAAGGAGAAGCTACGCTGGCCGCCAGAGGGAGGAGGGAGCAGACACGAGGAGAGGAGATGCAGGGGAAGCTAGCCAGCCGCCCATCCGTCACCCGGAGGGAAGCTCGGGGTAAGTGTTACAGCCAGATGTCCGACTAGCGGGGAGGTGCAGGTGACCTGACCGGGGGGTGGCTGGCTGTGCACGGTTTGCCGCCCCACCCCCAAAAATAATACCACTGGACGCCACTGTGTATGCACATAGATTTGTATACATAGAATAATAGCGCTGTATAGAATTGATTAATATATGTCCTATGTGCTTATATTGCATTCTGGATACAGCAGCGTTGCTGTTTTTATAGATTCAAGTGCTGGTGGATGGTATTAGGGCTCATTTACACTGGCTTTGACTTCAGCATTCATTAAAGCACCTGCCACTTCAGCGTGCTTTTTTGATGTTTTTTTGATGCTTCAAAGCTTGGAAGATGCCCTGTGTGTGTGTTGATATTTCATACCTGCAATACCTCCAAAACAAAGCGAAGCTAAAGCTGAATAAAGCCTCTCAAAAGCTGCATGTGCTTCAAGCGAGCTTTGTCATAGACTTCTATGGAGGCTTTGAAGACGCTTTGAACCACCACGTTCAAAGTTCAAGCGACATGGGGTATCATTTTTGAAGCAAAGCAAAAGCAAGGTGAAAATCAGGACTGTAAGCTAACCATTTTATTTAGTGACAGGGGCTCTTTGACTGGCGTTCAGAGAGCTTTAAAAAAGCATGACTGAAGACTTGTTTTGAAGCAAGTGTAAACGAGTTGCCATCACCTCTTGTTTTATAGCCAAAACAGGAAGAGTGAGGAAATCCCTACAAATTAATGGCCACCCCACCCCCCAGGTCACCAGAACTAGTGTCCCCATTATACACAGTGCTGTGTCTTGGCCTAGGCCGACAAGGCCTAGGGCGGCACTTTGCGGGGGGCGGCAAGAAAGCTGCCCCCTGCATGAAAACACCCCTCCAACCCATCCTTCCGGTTTTCGGCTCCCGCGGCCGCCTCCCGCACAAATACCCTTCTCCGCACGACATCCTTACAATGGATCTACAATGGGGGGCAAAGTCTCTCTGTGACTATAGGAGGAGGAGAGAGAGAAAAGAGGATGACGGGAACTCACTCAGGTGATGGCAAGGACAGCAGCAGGTACAGTTAATTACGATTACAGTAATATAGTTATCATGTCCATATAGTCCTCAACCTGGATTAAATGCATATTTTCAGATGAAATTGCAAAAAAAAAGTGCTCTCCATGCATGCTACAAACTCATTAAACAGTCCACATTCAGTGAAAGTTCAGGTACTGCAAACTTTGCAGTGCCTGAACTTTCACTGAACGTGGACTGTTTAATTAGTTTGCATCGATTTCAAGTGCTCCATGCTGGAATCAATGCAAACTCATTAAAAAGTCCACATTCAGTGAAAATTCATGTACTGTAAAGTGCTCCATGCTATAATCAAAACATAATTAATATACACTAGTAAGCTGTGATATTTTAAAACTGATGAGGCTGCACTGATTGCTACTGATGAGGCGGCATTCTTAAGCTGCACTGGCAGGCTGCACTGATGAGCACTGGTAGGCTGCACTGATGGGCACTGGTAGGCTGCACTGATGGGCATTGGTAGGCTGCACTAATGAGCACTGGTACGCTGTACTGATGGGCACTGGTACGCTGCACTGATAGGCTGCACTGATGAGCACTGCTAGGCTGCACTGATGAGCACTGGTAGGCTGCACTGATAGGCTACACTGATGGGCACTAATAAAGGCAGCACTGATGAGGCTGCACTAATGGGACTGTACTGATGGGCACCGATAGGCTGCACTGATAACTTTAGGCTGCACTGGTGACCCCTGATGAGGCCGCACTGATGGCCACTGATAGGCTGCACTGGTGACCCCTGATGAGGCTGCACTGATGGACCAGACTGATGTGCTGCACTGATGACCACTGCTAGGCTGCACTGATGGGCAGTGATAAGGCTGAACTGTTGGGCACAGATGAAGCAGCACTCTTAAGCTGCACTGATAGGGTTGCCCTGATACGGTAGCACTGATGGGCACTGATAGACTGCACTGGTGGCCCCTGATGAGGCTGCACTGATGGGCACTGATGAGGCTGCACTGATAGGCGGCACTGACGAGGCTGCACTGATGAGTACTGATATGCTTTATGTTGATATTATTAAAGTTGTTGTTAATATTTATTTTTGAAACTAAATTCTGTATAAAACATTTAACAGTGTCATTTCATGAGATAATTTACGAGGGCGGGTTTAGAGGCGGGGCAGGGTAGGGTGACTGATGTAAGTATGGAGTGAATGGTGCATGATTGTGTGTGCTAAAGTACAGAGAGGAAGAGGTGGAGCTCTAAGAGGAAAAGGTGGAGCCTAAAGAGGAAGGGGTGTGGTTAAGGATGATAGGGCTGAGCTGTAGATATAATCATTTTTATCAGGGGTTCCCCGAGACCTGAAAACTATTTTAACCACTTTCCTCCCATGCTATAGCCGAAAAACGGTTACAGCGCAGGCTTCCAGTTTGGGGAGGGCATTCCAGTGTCGGGAGGGCATAAACAATATCCTTATTATCCAAAAATAATGTATACACATCTACTACTTAAAGTAGAATTATAGGCAAAGCTTTTTTTCTATTTGGATAGAGTAAGAGAGGGTTATAGCCCCTGTCAGTTTTTTTGCCATCTGTATCCCATTGAGGAAATTTCCCTTCACTTCCTTGGCAAAACAGAAAGTGTAAGGAAACTCCTGCAAATGAAGGGAATTCCTTGGGCCCCCCCAGGTCACCAGAACAAGTGTCTGCATTGGAAGATTTCCTCTCTATTACTTTTCTGAGGACAACCCAATATTTGGGATATTCTTTTACTTTCAATGATAATGATAAACAGGACAAATAGAGAAGGTAAATTGCCCTAACGGCGGCACAGACAGAAATAAAAATCCCAATAGGTGTTCTAATCCCTCTCCACTCTATCCCCCCCCCCCCCAAAAAAAGTTTGCCTTTAGTCATACTTTAAATTGTTTTAAAAGTAGTGCATTTCTATCTACCTACGTTTTTTTGATTGTAATGAAATGTACCTTGGTGCATCTTTTGTTGTTCCCTGTTGTGAAGGCGTGCTGTTTTTAACTAGAATTAGAATATTGTAATAATAAAAGTAGTGCATCACATGAATACAACAACTTAGGTCAATATGTAAATCATTTTGTATTAGCACAGCAAATGTTTGAGTAGCAGATTAATGGCAATGCTTTAATTGTAATTAGATTTTACCGTATATACTCGAGTATAAGTCGAATTTTTCAGCACATTTTTTTTGTGCTGAAAGTGCCCCCCTCGACTTATACTCGAGTCAAGCAAAAAATTTCATTTTCCGAACCGACTTTGGGGCCCCGTAACTCAGGGCCACTTAGTGCTAGGAACCCCAAATTTGGTGTGCAAACCCAGTGGACCCGGTTCCACAACATATCCAAAGATGAAGTTCCTAGCACTAAGTGGCCCTGAGATACGGGGCCCCAAAATCGGTTCGGAAAATGTCATTCTCTGCTGCAGAAAAGTGCTTGACATTTTCTGAACCGATTTTGGGGCCCCATATCTCAGGGCCACTTGGTGCTAGGAACTCCAAATTTGGTGTGCAAACCCAGTGGACCCGGTACCACAACATATCCAAAGATGAAGTTCCTAGCACTAAGTGGCCCTGAGATACAGGGCCCCAAACCCGGTTCGGAAAATGTCATTCTCTGCTGCAAAAAAATGCTTGACATTTTCTGAACTGATTTTTGGGGCCCTGTATCTCGGGGCCACTTGGTGCTAGAAACCCCAGCTTTGGAAATTTTATGGTGCTAGTTCCACTGGGTTTGTACACCAAATTTGGGGTTCTTAGCACTAAGTGGCCCCGAGATACAGGGCCTCAAATTCGGTCAACTGTGTCCATCTGCAGCAATGTCATTTCGGGACCCTTTGGGTTCAGAGACCCCAAATTTTGGCTGCAGCTAGGGGGCATCTAGGAACCCTTGACTACTGAGTTTGAAGTTCAGGGGACCTATGGCTGCAAATGGGCACAGTGAGGCTGCAAATGAGAACAGTGATGCTGCAAATTGGCATTGTTGACCCTCTTTTCCACTTACAGTAGCTGTGCATTTCTCACCCTCGTCTTATACTCGGGTCAATAAGTTTTTCCCATTTTTTTGTGGTAAATTAGGGCCTCGACTTATACTCGGAAGGACTTATACTCGAGTATATACGGTAATTTAATTTGAATTAAACATTTATTTAATTCATTCATTGTTTCTGTTTACTTACCTGGATCTATATTATGATTACTGTAATATATTTTTATCTATTTTGATTATTGTAATATACTTTTATGTGACTTTGTTACAATAGAATAATTTATCATCCTACTATTTTTATCTATGAAGTGAGAAATGGTAGAATATGTACAGCTTTTAAATGTATAAGAATATCCACCAAGAGATATTCCAAAGTAACTTTGTAACAGAACAATGAATGCCAGGACAACCTTTTTTTTTCCCTAAAAGTAGCAAGAAAACATATGTTTGTAAATAATCTAAAGGTGCAGCACAACTAAAACAATACTATAATTGTCCAATAAAAAAACTTACATGCATCTCAGTAAAAAATTCTCTATAAATATTTTCCCATATATGAAAAATTAATATACAGAGCAAGTACAGTCACTTCCATAACTGCATACCTCCTCTGCATACCCACCAAACATAAAAAATATATAAAATGTTTCATTTAAAAATGGACCTTTACCTTTCAGAAATAAAACAATTAAGGTCAAAATCCACATTCAACCCTCCAGGGTTGGTCTTAAAAATCCAAAAGGACTGGGGCATTTTCTACTCCCACTGGCCACAGCTTGGCCCCCCTAAAGTATGAAGGATAGTTTTGATTGCTTTCTTGCGTCCCTATGTGAGTATACATGTCACCTGGACAGGAGCTGAGGATAAAACTACCTAAATGGGATACATAAGGAAATCAAAACTTGACAAAAGTTCAAACTATTCCTTACTCTGCTAGAAAAAAAAGTGTCAATTGCTGTCACTGTCCCCATTGAGAGATTGACTGTTATTTCCTCTTTTGTCTGACACTCATCAGTCAGGCTGGAAATGATGGAAAAATCTACCATTCTGGGACAGGTTCTAACCCTCCCCACTCTATCCAAAATATAAATAAACAAAACATTAATAATGGAATTGGGAAGAAAGAATTAAGTCCCCCCTCTGATGGACTGGTTTGTAATCCCCTCTATAATATGCATCAATTTCTCCAGTAGGAAAACTACATCTCTGCTTTATATTTCCTTTTCATTACATGGTATGTTTAAAACTTTAGGATAGGCAAATAATGTCTAAATAAAAGAGGCAATTGTATTCTCACTTGAATCTTGGTGTGCTTTGTTTATTACTTCCAGATGTGTGAAACATTGCTTCTGTGCTGGAGCTTCCTGTAATAAAGACCAGTCACAGCTGCTCTCTCTCCATGTGCAGGTTGACTGGTTTTGGCTCCACCCCCTACTGTCATTTTCTGCAGGCAGCCTGTAGTGGGTGGGGCCTGCTAGGTCCCTCCCACAGCTCTACTCTCTCCGCTCTTCTCAAGACCTCCTGCTTTCAAGCTCTCTCATCTCCTCCTCCCATGCTCGTCTCCAGGATTTCTCCAGAGCCTCTCCCATCCTCTGGAACTCGCTACCTCCATCTATCCGGCTATCCCCTACTCTTGCTACCTTCAGGCAATCCCTGAAAATTCATCTCTTCAGGAAAGCCTATCACGTCTGCAACTAATCTCCTACCACTTCCACCAGCTCATTCCCCACAGTGACAACCTTTTGTACCACCTGCCCCACCCTATTAGATTGTAAGCTCTTCTGAGCAGGGCCCTCTTAAACCTATTGTATTGTATTGTATTATAACTGTATTGTCTCCCTTTTATATTGTAAAGCGCTGCGTAAACTGTTGGCGCTATATAAATCCTGAATAATAATAATAATAATAATACTCTCTGCCCAGGCTATCTACAATGCAGTGATGATGTCACCGTTACTTTAACAGGGCTTGCAAGGGCATTTGGATTTATCTACTTTGTGGCTATTGAGGAAAATATTTAAATAAAAAAGCTTTAACATAGAAGAAAAACTATACTGAATGATTTGTAAAATTAGAGTTCCAATTTTCTCCATTTGGTGCTTTACTAGAAACATAATGATCCTGGCACACTGACAAATCACGCTATTAGTCACAGAACAGCTACAGAATGTAAAGTTATCATTGTACAAATGTCACATAGCATGTTAACCTAATCTGAGAAATGAAGCTGATAATCGTTACATGATGACTTGTTATATTGCTCTGCTAAGCAGCAAATGGATTGAGCATTCAATTTATGTCTTTCACCTTTATGCTGAAAACACATGAAACCAACAGCTGAACAAAGAAACGTAAAAAAAAAAGTTAAATCACTTATGTAAATATTCATCAATAATATTGTAAATGCGAACTGGCACAAAGCATGCATGCTTTTGATTATCTTCCTAATAACAGATTCCCAGCTTTCAGGGAAAATTCTGATTTACTGTAATTTATTCTGCACATCTATTTCCCCTTTTTAACATAGTTCATTAATAAAATGAAAAAAAAAGACATTTTAAAACTGAACAATGCAGAAAAGTTTCAAATATCATCATTTTAATTTTGTTATTGGAAGACCTGGGAAAACATGCAACTTTGGGTAAATATTGAAGTGCTGCATGTCCACCATCTACTAATCGTCAATACCACAACTCTTTTGAATTTTGTTTAAAAGAGGCAGGTAGTCAAAATATGTGTACTGAAACCGTTAAAGAGCACATCTACACTTATACAACCTACAGCCGCAGCGGTGTTGTGTAGATATACAGTACATGCTCTGTTGGGTAGAGCTACAGTGACATCTAGAGAAATCACCTAAAATCACAATCTTTACTAAGGTTTACACATTGCTTAAAAATGAAATACTCAGACTTGCAGAATAACTACTAATACATTTTTCATTAATCTAGCTTTAATCAATTTAAAGCTGACTGCCTGCTCTGCTTTGGGTTTCTGTACTCAGCAAGGGCTCAGTGCTTTTTTCACTACATTATATATTTAAGTAAGTATCACAAGAAATGTAATCTCCCACATGGGACCTAGTGCATTTCAATCCATACTGCTGTTGCTGAGGCAGCGTGGTTGGACATCTCCCCCCCCCCCCACCCGTCCCAACAACCCTAATCTAAGCTGCACCTAATCCTGCCACAAAGGAAACTAATTCACCTAACTTCCTGGGAGTATAAAGGAGGACTCTAGATTAACTGCTTGCTGGCCGGCTCACGCCAACATATGTCGGTAGAATGGCTCTGCTCTGCGTAACCCCGTATGGCTACGTTGTGCCCTTTAAGAGCTGCCGGAGGCGTGCACCTACTGCACAGCGGGGGACCCCATGCGCTCCTACTAAGTAGGAACAATGATATGTCTCCTCCCCCAGTCAGTAGTACTATCCCCAACACACCTAGGGAAAACACATTTAACCCCTTCCCTACCAGTGACATTTACACAGTAATCAGTGCATTTTTATAGCTCTGATCGCTGTATAAATGTCAATTGTCACAAAAATGTGTCAAAAGTGTCTGATCTCTCTGCCGCAATGTCGCAGTGCCGCTAATAATTGCAGATCACCGCCATTACTAGTAAAAAAAAAAAGATAATAAAAAGGCGCTATAACTTTTGTGCAAACCAATCAATATACGCTTTTTTTACCAAAATTATGTAGAAGAATATATATTGGCCTAAACTGATGAAATTTGTTTTTAAAAAACATTTTTGGGGATATTTATTATAGCAAAAAGTAAAAAATATGTATTTTATTTTTTTAAATTGTCGCTCTTTTTTTGTTTATAGCAGAAAAAATAAAAACCACCGAGGTGATCAAATACCACTAAAAGAAAGCTCTGTTTGTGGGGAAAAAATGTAAGTTTTGTTTGGGCACAGCATTGCATGACCACGCAATTAACAGTTAAAGCGACGCAGTGCCAAATTGTAAAAAGTGCTCTGGTTAGGAAGGGGGTAAAATCTTCCAGGCTGAAGTGGTTAAAGAGTCAATAAATTAACCTTTGCTTACACACTCAAGCCTTTCATGGTCCTATGACTCTTTGCAATCCAGCCTGTATCCTGTGCTTCTGTGACTCCATGCACTCCAGTTTGCATCCAGCACCCCTACTTGTGTGTCCTCACCATCCCAGTGCTGCGAAAGACCCTCCTACCTGTTCACGTGAGTTAAAGGGCTGTAGTCTGGCAGCTATCAACAGCAAAACCCATTACCCCTTCCGGGGTGCACTGGTCAATACCAGGTGGCGCCTTAAATCCTGCACCTCTAAGAGCTTATACCACCTGAAAGAGTAGGCATTCTGAATCCTCATATTTCTGTCTCTCCAGCATCCTGCCTCTCTACCATTTACTGCTGCTCTGTGTCTCTAGTGGGGCCCATGCCACTGCCTAGCTCCAGCTGCTTCTATCAAGAGCGGACAGTGGAAATGGCCACAGACACAAGTATTGTTGTGGATGAACAGAAAGAGGGCAGATGCCCATACATACAATGGTGGGCCATGGACATCCTGCAACCAAAGGCAACAGTGTGGCCACAATGCAACCTGCCACATGTAAACCACAAAAGGTCCCTTAATTTATCTACTGCTATATATGTTCCAACTCAGGGGCGTACCTACAGGGTTTGCAATTGCAACCTGGCCCCATGCTGCAGGGGGCCCTGTACACCTGGATAGGAGGAGCAGCTGCATATAGAGGAATCGATCTCTCCATTTTCCTCCTGCAGCCGCTGAATGCCTGCAGGAGGGAGAGGAGGAAAAGCGGGCATTCAGCGGCTTGATTCCTCTATATGCAGCCGCCCCCGCTGCTTCTCCTATCCAGCTTTCTTCTGCTGCCCCCCTGTGCTCTTTCCCAGCCCCGCGGCTATGCGAGGGATCTGTCAGCATGAAGAACGGGGAAGGGGCCGGTAAATGTGTCATTTATCAGCCCCTTTCATTTTCTAAATGGAGAGTCAGTGAACTGTACTGATCACTGACTCCATCCACTCATAACTGGGGTATAGTAAACAGTGTTTACTATTCTTTAGTTTGTGAATGCATAGGAAGCTTTGTACTAGACATGTGCAATTCATTTCGTTCCGAATTCGTTTTTTAACCAATTTCAACAAATTCGTTAATTCGGAAATATCCAAATTAACGAAAACCCGTTTGACGAACTTTTGCGAATATTCGTAAATTCGAAAATTTGTAAATTCGTACATTCGTAAATTTGTACATTCGTAAATTAGTGAATTTGGAAATTTGGAAATTTGGAAATCTGAAATAATAATTAACTAATAATAACTTAACTATTACTAACTATTAAATTATAGGTATTGTAATTTCCTTTCAAATTTGGCTGTTAGTGAACGTAACACATACAAATTTATCCAAAGTTACGAATTATCCAAAATAACGAATGCCGTATCCAAACGAATGGAACGTAATGAATTAATAATAATAAATAACAATAATAATAATAAAAACTTTTTATTATTATTATTTATTATTAATTTGTTCCGTTCCATTTATTTAGATGCAGCATTCGTTATTTCTGGTAATTCGTAACTTCGGATAAATTCGTATTTGTTACGTTCACTAGCAGCCAAATTTGAAAGGAAATTACAATACCTATAATTTAATGGTTAGTTACTATTTCAGATTATCGAATTTTCGGGTTTTTGGATTTTCAAATTTCCGAATTTTCTAATTTACAAATGTACGAATTTCCGAATATACGAATTTTCGAATGTACGAATGTACGAATATACGAATGTACTAATTTCCGAATGTGCGAATGTCCAAATAAACGAATGTATGAATTTACGAATGTACGAATTTACGAATGTACAAATGTACGAATTTACGAATGTGCAAATGTACGAATTTACGAATTGCGATTATAACGAATGACCCAAAAAACAAAATAAACGAATGAAACGAAAACAAACTAATTTTTTGGCAGTGCACATGTCTACTCTGTACAAAGCTATTCCTCCTGTTCATTCATTCTGTGCAACTGAGGCTGCAGAAAAGGAGACCAAGGGCTGTGTCCTCAATCTTATTTCACTGCCTCAAAGGTGAAACACCAGAGGTCTGTTTAGACCCCTGATATCTCACCAAAGCCCACCAACGGGGCTCCTAAAAATTGTAAAAAATATTTTAAGAAATAATATTGTAAAAAAAAAAAAAATGATAAAAAAATGTAAAAATAACAAAAATAAAAGACTACTGACACCAGTGGCGGAACTACCAGGGTTACAAAGGTCGCACTTGCGAATGGGCCCTGGTGTTCTGCCACCGGGCTCAGAGGGAAGGGCCCCAGCCAGGGGTCAGGGGGGGGGTCTTCATGGTTTCTTGCAACGGGGCCCTGAAGGTTCTAGTTACAGAACTGCTCCAACTTAGAGTTAGGACCGCAGTATACAGAGGAGCCTTGACATGGGCATTGTTGTGTGTTCTTGTGAATTGTTAAGCAGGGACACTTTGTTTTGTTTGCTAGCTGGTTAGTGTGCTAGGAATATTTTTTTTTTGTTTGTAAGGTTCAGAACAGGGAATGCAGGTACTAACATCTTGATGCTAGGCAAAAACTGGGCTGCCTCTACCAGGTGGGATGTTTGCTTACTGGCAGGGGCAGCCCCTGGGGCTGAGATTTTGTTTTGTACCTTGCTTCCTACTCATGCAGGTGACATTATAACCCCATAGTCAAGATCTAAAGATCTTTGCCCTTCTATCTTCATTTAATAAATAGAATAGAAAAGTTCTGGCTGTAGAGACAAAATAAATTCATAGGAAGACCATGATTTAAAAACACATAATCCAACTCTGGGGTAACCAATACACACTTATTACAAAACCACAGCTGTACTTAAAAACTGAACTTTAGCCACTTTAGGCTCCAGAAGGTTTGGCCAGGCCATTTATTTCTATTCAGCACTGTGCTACTTTAATTGGCAATCACGCTGTTATGCAATGCTGTACCCAAATACAATTTCTATAATTTTTTTCACACAAATAGAGCTTTCTTTTAGTGGTATTTGATTCCCACTGGGTTTTTTTATTTTTTATTATATAAATTAATAAATACCAAAAATTTTGAAAACAAAAAACACAAATACATCCTAATGTAATGATGGCCTACCTCATTTCTTGAGGCCCAAAAATGCGAGGACAGTTCAAATATCCCCCAAATTACTCCTTTTTGGAAAGAAGACAGTCCGGGGTTTTTAGTAAGAGGCATGGTGAGTTTTTTTAAGTTAGGTTTTTTTTGTCACAGAATTTTGGAAAAAGAAGAAATTAAATCATTTTTTTTTTAACATTTTATTTTCTTGCATACTGTCACGAGTGCAGTACAGCGTCATCATATGGCTGGTGTGTGGGGATCAGGGATACTGACTGGTGACAGTATGTAATTTTAACAATTTTGTATTAAAAAAGAATTAACTTTTTAATCTTTTTTAACACTTGTTTTTTTTGTTTCTACTATTTATTAGTGATACTGTACTACTATGGGGTTGATCAGTGATGATCACTGTATAAGCAATAGTTTCAGTTGTCATGAATGCGTTAACCATTCATGAACAGCTTGCTTATGTTTGTGATCTGCGATTGGCTACAGCTAATCACATAGTACAGGTAGCCAGGTACCATGTGATTTATTTGGGCCTATCACAGATCACAACAGTAAGCAAGCTGTTCATGACTTGAAAGCCATTCATGACAGGTTGTTTACATTATTATCATGTGATTGTTATGACAAATCATAGTGATCACATGATACCCCGTTACAGTAATCCGCTGTGTCCAGTGGTATGCATGAGCTTGTGTGGCCCTTTGTGAACAGTCCTGCAACCTCCTGGGACCTGTGATGTGTCCAAGGAGTCTGTGGGAGGGGAGAGGGCAGGGCAAGTGATGTCATCCTTCTCTAGGCAAGGATTGCGGAAGTGGGTAAAAAATTATACTTGCTTCCCCCACCCAAAAAAACTAACAAACTGTAACTCAGTTACAGTCTTGGAGGAGGGAGAGAACTAGATGGACTTCACTTTTTGAGTTAAGTTTTGCTTTTTGCTTTAGGCCTCGTGCACACTGATTGTTTAGCCCATATGCATTAAGTCCTGGTGCTATCTTGTACCTGGGAGGCAGAGGTTCAACATTTAGCCCTGCTACCTGTCTTAAAGTGGAACTTCACTCTCCCAATTAGCATTGATTATTCTTAAACCTCATTCTGCTAGCATTAGTAAATAGATAGGAAAGTATATCATATTTACTGGTCTTAAACTTTTTTTTTACATTTCTTCAGTTACTTCCCGATTTCTTGCCTAGGAAAATCATTCCATACATCCCAGGAGTCTTCAGAAGGGGGGAGGAGGAGGGGGGTTTCTCAGCAGCTAATCGCACGCTCCTGCGTGCATGCTTGAGCTAAGGGTAGATGGATTCCAGGAAGTAAATGGTACAAAAATCATTTGCCTTTACTCAAGATGGCCTTGGCCAGAAATGCTAGAGGGGTGATTCCTCAACAAAATAAAGCATGGAGATATGGATGAATGATTGAATTTGCTTTTTAATATTAAAAAAAAATTAAATAGTGTTTTGGGCTTGTGGTGCTCAGATGCAGAGAGAGATCTTCTTTAAATATATTGCGTCTGGATGCAGTACCATGTGGTAATTGTGTTTAGAGTTGTATGTAGGGTTGCCATTTTTTCTTCTAGCCAAACCCGAGCGGGCCACAGCAAAAAAAATGTTTTATTTTGTATACACTATAGGATAACAGACCTGGGATACCTTTGGGTGCGCCAAAGAGAATAGTAATGTGGTGTGCATAGTGCCCCCTCACCCTCCTGTCAGGCCCTGTTCCGAGCTACATTCCTGTCTTAATAATGTGTCAGGGTTTCAGGCAGACTGAAACCTGGACACGATTCAAAACCTGGACTATCCAGGTAAATCCCAGACAGGTGGCAACCATGGTTATATGACAGGAAACCAGTTATTCTGTATTCCAGGCATATGTGCCTGAACGCATTTGACCCTAAACTTGAGTAACACTCGTATATTTCAGCCTGTCATAGACTTAAAGTGACTGCAGGCAGCAGGGCTGCATGTTGAACAAAAGCGCTAGGATTTGACGCACAGGGGTGTCCACGAATCCTTTGGGACATACACTATATTTCCAAACGTATTGGGACACCTGCTTTTACAAGCACATGAACTATAATGGCATCCCAGTCTTAGTCCGTAGAATTCAATATTGATTTGCCCCCCCCCCCCCCCCCCTGCAGCTATAACAGCTTCAACTCTTTAGGGAAGGCTGTCCACATAGTTTAGGAGGGTATCTATGGGAATGTTTGAACATTCTTCCAAAAGCGCATTTGTGAGGTCAGGCACTAGTGTTGACAAGAAGGCCTGGCTTGCAGTCTCCGCTCTAAATCATCCCAAAGGTGTTCTATCGGGTTGAGGTCAGGACTCTGCAGGCCAGTCAAGTTCCTCCAGACCAAACTCGCTCATCCATGTCATTATTGACCTTGCTTTGTGCACTGGTGCGCAATCATGTTGAAATGGGAAGGGGCCATCCCCAAACTGTTTCCACAAAGATGGAGCATGAAATTGTCTAAAATGTCTTGGTATGCTGACCCATTTAGAGTTCCCTTCACTGGAACTAAGAGGCCAAGCCCAACCCCTGAAAAACAACCCCACACCATAATCCCCTCCTCCACCAAATGATTTGGACCAGTGTACAAAGAAAGGTCCATAAAGACATGGATGAGCGCGTTTGGGGTGGAGGAACTTGACTGGCCTGCACAGAGTCCTAGCCTCAACCGGACAGAACACCTTTGGGATGAAATAGAGCGGAGACTGCAAGACAGATCTTCCCCTCCGACATCAGTGCCTAACCTCACAGATGCACTTCTGGAAGAATGGTCAAACATTCCCATAGACACTCCTAAACCTTGTGGACAGCTTTCCCAGAGGAATTGAAGCTGTTATAGCTGCAAAGGGTGGGCCAACTCAGTATTGAACCCTACGGACTAAGACTGGGATGCCATTAAAGTAGAAGTCCATGCAAAAACTAAAATCCCTGCATTTATAGACACCACGGATCTAACACTAACCTCTCTATCCCTGTAAAGAATAAATGAGTATACAAACCTTTTTGGAAGCTGATCTGACCCGCTCTGACCCTATCTGCAGCGGCGGAAGCTCTGCAGAGGACACAGCCGACAACGGCTGTGAAATGAATGGGAAGTGACGTCAAGCTCTGATGGCTGTATAAATGTCAATGGTCCCAAAAAAGTGTCTAAAGTGTCCAATCTGTCCGCCGCAATGTTGGATCCTGCTAAAAATTGCTGATTGTCGCCATTACTAGTAAAAAAAAATAATAATAAAAATGCCATACATCTTTCCCATATTTTGTAGACGCTATAACTTTTGGGCAAACCAATCAATATACACTTATTATTTTTTTATTATTTTTTACCAAAAATTTGTAGAATACATTTGCCTAAACTGATGAAGAATTTTTTTTTTTTTTATATTTATTATAGCAACAAAAAATTGTCGGTCTTTTTTTTGTTTATAGTGCAAAAATATAAACCGCAGAGGTGATCAAATACCACCAAAAAAAAGCTCTATTTGTGGGAAAAAATGGATATCAATTTTGTTTGGGTACAGCGGCACACGACCGCGCAATTGCCAGTTAGAGCGACGCAGTGCCGAATAGCAAAAATTGGCCTGGTCATTAAGAGGGAAAATCTTCCGGAGCTGAATTGGTTAAAGTTTGTGTGTGTGTGTGTGTGTGTGTGTGTGTGTGTGTGTGTGTGTGTGTGTATTTGTGTGTAAAGCAGTGTTGCCAACCCCCCGAAGTGAAATTTACTGGCAGAACGCCAAAATTTACAAACGGCGCCAATTTTTTTACTGGCAAAAAAACCATGAAATTTACTGGCGGATACACATTCTTTACTGCCACTGCAAAAAAAGTACCTAAAATTACTGTTTTTACTGCTAAACAGTGCAAATATCAATATTTGAACTATAAACACATAGCTAGTGCTATTAGCAATGTGTTTAAGTTAAACAAAAGTCAAAAAACATATTTCTCAATTTACATGAAGGTCAGGTCTCTATAAGTCAGCCAGCACAGAGTTCTCCCTTACATCAGAGTCTGCAGGATGGTGACCAGAGACCACCTTCAGCAGAGTGAATACACTAAGGTAAGGGGGGATTACTAATATAGGGGGGAACCTTTATATCAGTGCCCCCTTACATTATTGTATTCACGCCACCCTTACATCAGTGACCCCCCTCAGACTGGCCTGGCGGCGCTGTTACTGACCTCCTCTCAGGTGCACCGTGCAGGGCTCAGTCCAGCTTGGCGGCATTTCTATAGTCTCCTCTCCACAGTCCACACATGTTTGTCTCTTCCCGTAACCCCCATCCCGGCTGCACTCCCACTCTTGACTCCTTTCTAGGATCCCCTCAGAGACTGCAGACATGATAAAAGACAAGGGATGGTCAGAGGCTGCGGACATGATACAGGAGTTTGATAGAGGCTGCGGACATACTACAGGAGGTGGACAGAGACTGCGGACATACTACAGGAGATGGACAGAGGCTGCAGACATACTACAGGAGGTGGACAGAGGCTGCGGACATACTACAGGAGGTAGACAGAGACTTTGGACATACTACAGGAGGTAGACAGAGACTGCGGACATACTACAGGAGGTGGACAGAGGCTGCGGACATACTACAGGAGGTGGACAGAGGCTGCGGACATACTACAGGAGGTGGAAAGAGGCTGCGGACATACTACAGGAGGTAGACAGAGACTGCGGACATACTACAGGAGGTAGACAGAGACTGCGGACATACTACAGGAGGTGGACAGAGGCTGCGGACATACTACAGGAGGTGGACAGAGGCTGCGGACATGATACAGGAGGTGGACAGAGACTGCGGACATACTACAGGAGGTGGACAGAGGCTGCGGACATACTACAGGAGGTAGACAGAGACTGCGGACATACTACAGGAGGTGGACAGAGCCTGCGGACATACTACAGGAGATGGACAGAGGCTGCAGACATACTACAGGAGGTGGACAGAGGCTGCAGACATACTACAGGAGGTAGACAGAGACTTTGGACATACTACAGGAGGTAGGCACAGTGCTGCCCTGACCTGTGGAGAGATGAAAGGGGCACAGGGGGAGGACACAGCACACTGATGATGTGGACTGGAGAAGTAATATGATGGTGGACAGAGCACATCAGTCTCTGTCCCTTGCATATGCCATGCAGGGGACAGAGACTGATGTGCTCTGTCCACCATCATACTTCTCCCGGCTCCCAGTAATGTCCTCCTTTTACTACAGATATCCCCCCCACAGCTTCTCTCTCCTCCGGTACCTCCACGTAGGACAAGTGTGCACTCATGCACTGCATGACAGGACAAAGTCGCCTGGCCGCCGTGGTCTCTCTTGATCGATTCGAAAATGGCGCCGGGCGGCGCAATTACGTTACTGCGCATGCGCCACCCAGGCAAGCACGTATGAGTTTTCCTGAGCCCGGCCGGATTTGGAACGGCGCATGGGCCATTGCGTGGTCAGCTCGCAGGCCATCATTTTTACGGGCACCGGTGCCCGTAACGGGCCCGAAAAAGGGTTTAAATTTACGGGCTGCCCTAAATCTACGGGCGGTTGGCAACACTGTGTAAAGACAGGCGTCCCAATACTTTTGGTAATATAGTGTATACTTGGATTTGCAAAACGTCAAAGTAAATTTTGAATAGCATTCTTCAGCACATCTACAGAAACGCAATTTTAAACAAAAACCGGAAAGAAAATCAACCCTGACTGTATATTAGAAGGACAAAACAAAATCCCAACCCAAATCGTGCCCTTCTATATCTAAACACTTCGGTCAGCACGCTCCTCTACACACACTAAACCACCGCACGTAGGCGCGCTTGGAAAACTGTGCACAGGCACGGGGCTGCGGGGGCGCGCACGCACGGAGAAACCTACCTGCAATCCCATCTTTCGTGTGACACTGGAAACATGCTGAAGAGAGTGTCTATGATTCCGGCTCTGAGACAATGTCCTGGGCTGAGAGGAGGGTGTATGGCCGAACTGACGTGCAGGTAAGAGGGGGACTGCAGAGTGTTATACTAATAACATGCAATGTGTCATCCTAGGGAGGAGAGCTCATTCCCATCCTCTGCTATAGGGGTGCACAGCACTGCATTGCAATGTGTGGAAGGGGGGTGTGTGTATTCATTATCAGGAGGCTTCATAGACCCTCTGTCACCTACAATAGCAAAGCTGTGCATAGGGTCATATGTACTGTATGTTTGTAAACACTGCACTTTATATATACAGTGTGTTTGTATGTGTGTATATGTATGTGTGTTATATATATATATATTACATACAGACACACACACTATGTTGGTACTGAAAAAAAAAAAAAAATTGTATTACAAATTTTTTTATTTATTCATTTTTTTATTTTGTTACATACTTGCCATGTAACATAATTGTTAGTGTGCTGGATTGTTCCACCTGTTTGTGCACATTGTCACGTCCCTGTCCCTTGTCCCCTCTCAGGACTGCGGTGCCTGGGGCTTGAGGAGGGTAAAGGTTGTATTTGTTCCATGGACTAAGACTGATTAACCTTTCACCGTTTCATCACGCAGAGCGAAAACAGGAACGTCTTTATAGTATAGTTGCCCCAAATAAAAAATATTTTCCCCTTCCCCTTTTTATTTTTCTTCTAAAGCCATACTGTGATAGTGGAAATTTAACCACTTGCTTACTGGGCACTTACACCCCCCTCCTGCCCAGACCAATTTTCAGCTTTCAGCGCTCTCACACTTTGACAATTACTTAGTCATGTAATACTGTACCCAAATGAATTTTTTGTCCTTTTTTTCATACAAATAGAGCTTTCTTTTGGTGGTATTTGATCACCTCTGGGTTTTTTATTTATTGCGATGTAAATTAAAAAAGACCATAAATTTTGAAAAAAAAACGCATTTTTCTTTGTTTCTGTGATAACATTTTGCAAATTAGTAATTTTTCTTCATAAATTTTGGCCACAATTTATACTGCTACATATCTTTGGTAAAAATAACCCAAATTAGTGTATATTATTTGGTCTGTGTGAAAGTTAGAGAGTCTACAAGTTGTGGCGCAAATCATAAAAAATTGATCTCACCTGATGCACTGGTGGCCCGAATAAGTCAGGAAAGTACAAATACCCCCCAAATGACCCCTTTTTTGAAAGTAGACATTCCAGGGTATTTAGTAAGAGGCACGGTGAGGTTTTTGATGTTGTCATTTTTTCCCACAATTCTTTGAAAAATGAAGATTTTTCTTTTTTCCCCCACAAAATTGTCATTGTAATAGGTTATTTCCCTCACATGGCATGTATATACCACAAATGACACCCCAAAACACATTCTGCTCCTCCTCCTGAGTATTACGATACCACATGTGTGGGACTTTTTCACAGCCTAGCTACATAGAGAGGCCCAACATGCATGGAGCACCATCAGGTGTTCTAGGAGCATAAATGGCACATCTAACTTGTTGACTACCTATTACACTTTTGAAGGCCCTGGAGCACCAGGACAATGACAGATGGCACTGATACGTGGCACTGACGACAGATGGCACTGACGACAGATGGCACTGATACGTGGCACTAATACGTGGCACTGACGACAGATGGCACTAATACAAGGCACTGATGACACGTGACACTGATGGCAGATGGCACTAATACGTGGCACTGATGACAGATGGCACTGATACGTGGCACTGATGACAGATGGCACTGATACGTGGCACTGATGACAGATGGCACTGATACGTGGCACTGATGACAGATTCCAGTGACGTCAGTGGAGAGCGGACTTCAGACCGCTCTCCGCTGAAAACGGGTCACAGGAGTGCAAAACTAATTGCACTCCTGTGTTACATAAACTGACAATTTCGTGGTCGTGTGACGATGTAAACAAACAAAACTGATTACCCCCCCAAATAGAGATATCTTTTGGTGGTATTTGAACCCCCCTGCTGTTTTTATTTTTTTGCGCTATAAACAAAACACAAATTTTGGAGAGAAAAAAAAAATTTTTACTTTCTGCTATAATACATATCCCAAAAAAAAAAAATGTATATATATATATATATATATATATGTGTGTGTATATATATATATATTCTACATATATATGTATGTATATTCTACATATTTTTGGTAAAAAAATCCCAATAAGCCATAATTGATTGGTTTGCGCAAAAGTTATCGCGTCTACAAAATATAGATTTTTGGCATTTTTTTTATTAATTTTTTTTTTTTCACTAGTGATTTTTAGCGGGACTGCGACATTGCGGCGGACAGATCAGACACCTAACAGCCATTTTTGACACTTTTTGGGGAACCAATGACATTATTACAGTGATCGGTGCTAAAAATTTGCACTGACATTGTACTAATGATACGGGGAGGGAAGGGGTTAACATCAGGGCCGATCAAGGTGTTAAATATGTTCCCTGTTTGTGTTTTCTAACTGTATGGGGGGCTGTGTGACTGGGGGAACACACAGATCCGTTGTCCTGCTTAGCTCATCTCCTGACAGAACGGAGATCTGCCTTGCTTACTTCAGCAGATCCCCGTTCTGTCTCTGCAGGGAGTGATCGCGGTCAGTCGGTGGACATCGAGTCCACCGGACCCGCTGATTTGCTCCCCTGCTGGCCAATAAGAACACTCACCCACGGTAGCTAGTGCACCAATTGCCGTACCGATACAGCGATTTGCGCATCCAAGCCACCTTGCTGCAGTACATTTGCGGCGGTTGGTCGGCAAGTGGTTATTAGATTTTTTAACAACTTTAATACAGGCCACTTTCACACCCTTCCTGCCGAGGCCAAATTTCAGCTTTCAGCGCTGTCGCACTTTGAAGGACAATTGCACGGTCATGCAACGCTGTACCCAAATGAATTATTTTTTTTTTTTGGCCAATAGAGCTTTCTTTTGGTGGTATTTAATCACCACTGGGCTTTTTATTTTTTGATAAACAAATGAAAAAAAGACCAAAAAATTTGGAGAAAAAAAAAAAATTTTCTTAGTTTCTGTTAGAAAATTTTGTAAATATGGTAAGTAAATTTTCTCCTTTGCTGATGGGCTAGAGCCGTGTCCCAGGGACACAGCGTGCTGCTGATCATGCAGGGGCGTGCGGCGAGAGTGGGATGATGTCATATTACGTCGTCCCAGAACAAGAGAGCCACCCTGCCACTGTCATTTGTCTATACAGGGGACGGGAAGTGGTTACAGGTGATGTTTTATGATATCTCTGTTCTCCAAAAATAATCTATATACATCCACTACCTATTGACCCTATAATCTAGCTTTAAATTGTGTTTCTGTCTCTTTGCAATGCCCTCTGTGAGCTCTCAAAACTCTCCTTTTCCCCTCCTCACTTCTGTTTGTTCGGAACAAGCAGTACATGTTAGTTGTGGTCATGTATGCTGCTCTATGCACACTACAAATGCCATAGTACATAGTCACTAGTCCGTCTTGGCAGGGAGCAAGAGAGGGTGCCTACATTCCTATGTAAAGTGGGATCATGCAGAATGAATGTAGACACCCCTAACAGGAAGGCAGATCACACCAGCAAAAAAAAAAAAGGAATTTGGAGGAGGCTACGAGCAATAGAAGTTAGCGTTAGGGCCCTTTCACACTGATCAGTTTTTCAATAAAAAATAAACTCTTCACTCCAGTCAGTTGCGTTTTTGGCTGCTTTAGCCACTTGCCCTCTGGAAGTTTTTCCCCCTCTTTAGAACCATCCCATTTTTTGCTATTTGGCACTGCGCTACTTTAACCGGCAATACATGGTCATTAGGGGTGCGCATCTTCACTGGCCTCACGATTCGATTCGATTACGATTATCAAGTCCACGATTAACGATGCATCACGATTACTGTGCGCGGTTTTCATCCAAAAAATTTAAGTAGTCAGAAGGACTCCATTTTTTAAATTTTATCTGTTCTTAAAAAAAAGACAACACTCCTTGCATGTAGCAAAGTGTAAACACAGCAGACAACTTAAAGAGGAGCTCCAGACTGCCCCCAAATGACTACAGGAGATGATCAGAGACTGCGGACATGCTACAGGAGATGGTCACAGACTGGGGACATGGCACAGGAGTTGGTCACAGACTGGGGACATGGCACAGGAGTTGGTCACAGACTGGGGACATGGCACAGGAGTTGGTCACAGACTGGGGACATGGCACAGGAGATGGTCACAGACTGGGGACATGGCACAGGAGATGGTCACAGACTGGGGACATGGCACAGGAGTTGGTCACAGACTGGGGACATGGCACAGGAGTTGGTCACAGACTGGGGACATGGCACAGGAGTTGGTCACAGACTGGGGACAATAATGCAGAGTTGTGGTGTGATGAATGCACATAGAAGACAATTGTATGATATGGACTTGTGTCACAGCGCCCCCCCCTCCCCCTCTGTACTTACATGCTGCTCCGCCGGTGCTGGTGGCAACCTGTAATGAGCAGGGCGATCTGCCTGCTCACCATCTCCCCCCGATCTCCACTCCAGCCGCCGGTGTCCCGCCTGTTGTCACATCTCTCCTGAGCAGGGAATTCTCCAGGGAGATCGCTCCGTACGTAAAGCTGTTACTAGTGTGTGTATTTTCCGCTCATGTGACTCCCGGCCCGCCTCCCTCCTCTCACGTCTCTCCTGATGTCAGCCCCGCCCGCCTCTCTTCTGACCTGATAGCTCCAGTCAGTGGGCGGGGCTGAAATCAGGGGACTCAGAGGAGGGAGGCGCGGCCGAGAGTCACATGAGCGGAAAATACACACACTAGTAACAGCTTTACGTACGGAGCGCTCTCCCGGGAGGGGGCGGGGCCAGACATCGATATTTCGGGTCGCATGCATCGATGCCGCATCGGGGACACCCGAATCGCGATGCATCGATGCTGCGATAAATTTCAGCAGCCCCAATGGTCATGCAACACTGCACCCAAATGAAATTTATACATTTTTTTTTTCACACAACTAGAGCTTTCTTTTTGGTGGTATTTTCTTTATTGTATAAACAAAAGACCGAAAATGTTGCCCCAAAAAAAATATATATACATTTATAATGCAGTGATAAGTGGTAATACTATACAGTGTCACTGTACTAATGACACTGGCTGAAAAGGGGTTAACATCTAGAGTGATCAAAGGATTGAAGTGGTTGTAAAGTCACAAGTTTTTTTTTTTTTACCTTCATGAATTCTATGCATAAACTTAAAAAACCTTCTGTGTGCAGCAGCCCCCCTAAACGGAAAGTGGTTAAAACGCATTTTTTTTTAACACAAAGTTGACCATTTATACAACATTTCCAACACATAGCATGTACATACCAAAAATGACACCCCAAAATAGATTCTCCTGCTCCTCCTGAGTACGGCGATACCACATGTGTGAGACTTCCACATCCTGGCCACATACAGAGGCCGGGTATCACCGAGTATTGCAGAGTATGGCTGGGTATTGCCGTGTATGACTGAGCATGGCTGAGCATGGCTGGGTATGGCTGAGTATGGCATGGTTTTGCAGGGTATTGCCGAGTATGGCTGGGTATTGCACAGTGTTGCGGGGTTGTGCAGATTATTGCACAGTGTTGTGGGGTATTGCACAGTGTTGTGGGGTATTGCACAGTGTTGTGGGGTATTGCACAGTGTTGTGGGGTATTGCACAGTGTTGTGGGGTATTGCACAGTGTTGTGGGGTATTGCAGAGTAAGTATTGCGGGGTATTGCAGAGTAAGTGTTGCGGGGTATTGCAGAGTAAGTGTTGCGGGGTATTGCAGAGTAAGTGTTGCGGGGTATTGCAGAGTAAGTGTTGCGGGGTATTGCAGAGTAAGTGTTGCGGGGTGTTGCAGAGTATTGCACAGTGTTGCGGGGTATTGCACAGTGTTGCGGGGTATTGCAGAGTATTGCAGGGCATTGCAGAGCATTAGGGATGGCTGAGCATGGATGGATGGCTGGATGTCACCGAGCAGCGCTGTGGGCACTACACATCCAGCCCACAGCGCTACTGCCATCCATCCATCCATCCCGCTCACAGTGTACACAGAGGTGCTTTTTACATTGGTGACCTGTACAAAAACGCGGGACTTTGAAACGCTCAGGAGTGAATGCAGCCTTACTCCCCTTCACATAATTTCAGAAATTGTATTTATTTTATAAATACCTTCAAGGAGGCTGCATAATCAGTGAGCTGGTCATCTCTTCCTGTGTCTAGCAGCCAGTCAAAAAAAAAAAAAAGATGCCTTTACATTGTTGAGGGGCCAGACAGCCAGTTTCCAATTATATTTGAAAAGTAGATAGCTCCGCAGAACCAGAACTGCTGCAGCAGAGCAACGGATCACTGCTGGATTCGCTGGGTGTTAGTGTGTGTGGTTTTTTCTTTTGTTTTTTGTGGATAACCCTGCGATAGGCCAGACCCTGTGACTGGACAGTGAAAAGTGAAGAGTACTGATGAGCTCATCTTTGTCACTCTTCCTTCCTCTTTTAAGCATGTTCCTTTTTAGCATATAAGCACTGCAGTGTCAACTGATTAACCCCTTGTGCAGCTTTCCCCTTTAACAGTCTGAGCTCTGCAAGGATTGCAAGTGGCTGATGCCAGGTTAAATGTAGGTTATTCTATCGCTTGCATTGGGGAAGGGTATATATATATCTCTATCTATTTAGGGCTGCGCATCTTCACTGGTCAACGATTCGATTCCGCGATGCATCACGATTACAGACGAGCTCCCACTTCCGCTTGGGCCGCCTAGGTGGCCCTTCCACCCTGCAATCTTCTGGGACACATCACAGTTCCCAAAAGATTGCCCGGCTATGCAGGACAGCGCAGTGAGGCTGCAAGCTGTCACAGCCGGATGCCCACAGTAGTATTGCCAGCGCTGTGGACAGGCGGGGGAGAGAAGGGAGGGTTTGGGTGGCCACGTTGCTCGATTGTGGGACAGGTGAGTGTCTTTTTATTAAAAGTCAGAAGATGCACTTTTTTGTAGCTGCTGACTTCTAATAAACAAAAAATTGACTGGAACTCCGCTTTGAATTAAAAATAACCTCACTCCCTAAAAAGTGCAGTAATCCGGTGCACTACAAGGTACAGAGATTCACACACACTGCTGCTGGGAGGTCAAAAGGGATAGAATCCACAGATGACAAACAGCCCTGTGAAGTTCCCTGTACTGTCTCTGTGCTGACCAGTGGCGGCTGGTGCTCAAAATTTTTTTGGGGGGCGCAAACAAACTGAAAAATACTGCACCTCCCCCGTCAAACGCAGCCACTTGTGCCCGTCAAACGCAGCCACTTGTGCCCGTCAAACGCAGCCACTTGTGCCCGTCAAACGCAGCCACTTGTGCCCGTCAAACGCAGCCACCTGTGCCCACCAAACGCAGCCACCTGTGCCCACCAAACGCAGCCATCACTGACCCCCCACAATTACTTTCTTTTAATAAATATATTACAATTGATGCTGTGCCCCCGCTGTATGTGCTTTTAAAAAACGATGTCACTTCATACCAAATTTCGCCGGTATACGATCATGCGACTCCCGGCCGTCCCGCCCCTCTCCGCTCTCCTCTTCCCTCTCCGCTCACGTGTCTCCTGAGTCCTGACGTCAGCGGGGAATTCTCAGTCCCGCCCGCTGACTATAGTAATCGTATCAGAAGAGAGGCGGGCGGGACTGAGAAATCCCCGCTGACGTCAGGACTCAGGAGACGGAAGCGGAGAGCGAAGAGGAGAGCGGAGAGGGGCGGGGCGGGCCGGGAGTCACATGATCGTATACCGGCGAAGTTCAGTATGAAGTGACATTGTTTTTTAAAAAGCACATACAGCGGGGGCACAGCATCAATTGTAACACATTTATTAAAATAAAGACATTTTAAAAATATGCTCGAGCGCTTTCCCGGGAGGGGCGGAGCTACTAATGACGTCACCGGACATCGATTTTCCGGTTTTTATGCATCGATGCCACATCTGGGACACCCGAATCGCGATGCATCGATGCAACGATTAATTTCAGCACCCCTAATATATATATTACATTACAGTTGTGCTCATAGGTTTACATACCCTGGCAGAATTTATGATTTCTTGGCCATTTTTCAGAGAATATGAACGATAACACAAGAACTTTTCTTTCACTCATGGTTGGTGTTTGACTGAAGCCATTTATTATCAATCAACTGCGTTTTACTCTTTTTAAGTCATAATGAAAACAGAAACTACCCAAATAACCCTGATCAAAAGTTTACATACCCCGGTTCTTAATACTGTGTATTGCCCCCTTTAACATTAATGACAGCTTGAAGTCATTTGTGGATGAGGCTCGTAATCTTCTCAGACGGTAAAGCTGCCCATTCCTCTTGGCAAAAAGCCTCCAGTTCCTGTAAATTCTTGGGCTGTCTTACATGAACTGCACGTTTGAGATCTCCCCAGAGTGGCTCAATGATATTGTGGTCAGCAGACTAAGATGGTCACTCCAAGACCTGTTCTGCTGTAGCCAATGACAGGTCAACTTGGCCTTGTGTTTTGGATCATTGTCATGTTGGAATGTCCAAGTACGTCCCATGTGCAGCTTCCTGGCTGATGAATGCGAAATACAATCAGAATTTTTTTGATAACTTGCTGCATTCATCTTGCCATCAATTTTGATCAAATTTCCTGTGCCTTTTTATCTCACACATCCCCAAAACATCAGCGATCCACCTCCGTGTTTCACAGTAGGGATGGTGTACCTTTCATCATAGGCCTTGTTGACTCCTCTCCAAATGTAGCGTTTATTTTTGTGGCCAAAAAGCCCAATTTTGGTTTCATCACTCCAAATGACTTTGTGCCAGAACGTTTGAGGCCTGTCTCTGTGCTGTTTGGCGTATTGTAAGGGGGATACTTTGTGGCATTTGCGTAGTAATGGCTTTCTTCTGGCGACTCGACCATGCAGCCCATCTATCTTCAAGTGCCTCCTTATTGTGCATCTTGAAACAGCCACACCACATGCTTTCAGAGAGTCCTGTATTTCATCTGAAGTTATTTGTGGGGTTTTCTTTGCATCCCAAAGAATTTTCCTGGCAGTTGTCGCTGAAATTTTAGTTGGTTTACCTGACCGTGGTTTGGTTTCAACAGAACCCCTAATTTTCCACTTCTTGATTAGAGTTTGAACACTGCTGATTGGCATTCTCCATCCCTTGGATATCTTTTTATATCTTCTTCCTGTTTTATACAGTTAAACTACCTTTTCCCATAGATCCTTTGACAATTCTTTGCTTTTCCCCATGACTCAGAATCCAGAAATGTCGGATTCACAGACACACACACACACACACACACACACACACTAATTACAAGCAAACAGATCACAGGTGAGGATGGTTACCTTTTAATAGCCATTCAAACCCCTTTGTGTCAACTTGTGTGCATGTTTTCAGGCCAAAATCACCAGGGTATGTAAACGTTTGATCCGGGTCATTCGGGTAGTTTCTGTTGCCATTATGATTTAAAGAGTAAACACAGTTGATTGATAATAAATGGCTTCAGCCAAACACTGACCATGAGTGAAAAATGTTTTTGTGTTATCATTCATATTCTCTGAAAAATGGCCAAGAAATCATAAATTCTGCTAGGGTATGTAAACTTATGAGCACAACTGTGTGTGTGTGTATATATGTGTGTGTGTGTATGTATGTGTATGTATATGTATATATATATATATATATATATATATATATATATATATATATATATATATATATATATATATATATATATATATATATATATATATATATACATATACATATACACACACACACCCCTATATCTATCAAACTTTTTTTTTCAGGTAAGAAATATTTTATTATTAATAATATTATTTATTTATTTATTCCAAGAAGCCTGCAGTGTATTGCACCCACAATCAGCAGATCAAGGGTGCAATGTCAGTCTCCTGCAGACACTCAGTGCGGCTGTCTGCCTGTACCTCCCTTACAGGCAGACAGTTACTGAAGTGCATGAAAAGTTAATGAACTACAAGGGTGCTCATCAGAGCCCTCACAGTTCATTGAGAACTACACGCCATCTGCCGCGGTGGAAGATTGTACTTGTAGTTTATTTATTCATAGATCAGTGTAAATAAATGACACAGCTGTGTGGGAGGAGCACTGCAGAGCCAAGCTGTTTTTAAATTGTGACAGCGGATGTTGGGAAAGGATCCCCCATCTGCTGTTGTGGGGTATTGGGGGGTGCAGGGAAGGTGAACTTATCATTTAAATATAATAACCAAATACTTCTCTGTGACTTGAAATGATCGCTCTCTGGGTTCAACAGGCCCTCTGCTTTCTGTGCCATATCTTACCTAATGTGAGAGCTGCAGGCATTGCCTGGTTCTGTAAGCATTAGGGATTAACTGCTTCCCTCTCAGTCAATGTATATAAATGGCTGGGAGCTTCCCCGTTCTGAGTGGACATACCCATATGTCGCCTAGGACGGCTGCCCGCGTGCGGCTGCGCGATCCTGTGATGGCTGTGATCTTCGGACCCAGACAATCGCAGATCGGGACATGGCGCTGTGATTGGCCCTCCTGATCACGTGATGGCTGTGTTCCAGTCACAGCCTTTACTAGAGGTCGACCGATATATCGGCCAGCCGATATATCGGCCGATATTTGGCGTTTTTTACTTAATCGGCATCGGCCGATTGTGCTGATAAAAAAGGCCGATTGTAACTTCAGCCGTGACTTGCAAATGACTTCTGTAATAGAAGTTAATGCAAGTTTCCCGAGGTTATCTGTGGAGATGATTCTCCCCTCCTCTGGGCAGCCTGCCAAGTCTGATAAGAAGATACATTTGTATCTTTCAGGTTCTTTTATCAATAGACTGAACTTGTGGAGAAGTTTTCAGTTTAACCATTTAAAGACTAAATCTTTTCTGACACTTGTTGCTTACAAGTAAAAATCCTGTATTTTCTGCTATAAAATCACTTAGAACCCCCAAACATTATATATATTTTTTTAGCAGAGACCCTAGGGAATAAAATGGTGGTTGTTGTAATATTTTATGTCACACAGTATTTGCGCAGCGGTCTTTCAAACGCAATTTAAAAAAAAACAAAAATACAGTAATGAATTAAAAAAAAACCTAAGCAGTAAAGTTAGCCCATTTTTTTTCATCCAAAAGCTTTGATTACCTGTTTTTGTGTATTTAATATTTAAGATAGTTTTTTTTTTTTTTGTTTTCTAAATTATACATACAAGTGAACTGATTGGAGGTTTGTTTTGTTTAATGTTTAAATGAAAAAAAAATTCTGTATTAAGGCTGCTTTCACACTGGAGCGGGCATGCGTTGATGGTAAAACGCTGCTAGTTTTAGCGGCGCTTTACCGTCATTTTAGAGGCGCTATTCAGCTGCTAGCGGGGCGCTTATAACCCAGCTAGCGGCCGAGGAAGGGGTTAAATGCGCCCCTGAAGCGCCGCTGCCAAAACGCTTTGCAGGCGCTTCGGCAGCGGTGCGCATTCATTTCAATGGGCAGGAGTGGTGGAGGAGCGGTATACACCGCTCCAAAGATGCCGTTTGCAGGACTTTTTTTTTACATCCTCCCAGCGCATCGCCTCAGTGTGAAAGCACTCGGGATATCACACTGAGACTGCAGGGGAGCCGTTTTACAGGCGCTATTTTTAGCCCAAAAGCTCCTGAAAAACGCCCCAGTGTGAAAGGGGTCTAACTGTTAGATTTTATGAGATGAAGGGAAAAAAGAAAAAAAAAAAAAAAAAATCGGCCAAATATATCGGCCCAAAAAAATCGGCATCACATATCGGCCATCGGCCACCGTGATTTCTAAATATCGGCATCGGCCAGAGAAAAACCCATATCGGTCGACCTCTAGCCTTTACACAATGTAAAGCGAGACGTGTCTCTGTGTCGGCAATGCTTCAGTGAGAGCTCAGTGCAGGGGGGGCGGGGGATGCTGCAGCCTCTGCTGACAGCTCTCTGTGTAACTGATGATTTTACACAGAGAGCTGTCACAGGTCACACAGACTGCAGCCATGCCCACACAGTACACCACGCACCACTCTCCCTGTCCCATGAACATCTGTCAGTGTACCAGTACACACAAACATCTGCAATAGTGTTCCATTGCAACATCAACATCTGTCAATGTCTGCCGGTGGATGATCAACATCTGTCAGAGTACCAGTGTCCCACATGAAATAAATTAAAGGAGCCCCCTGTACTCGCATGGAAAGGCGAATGCATACGTTGGTCATCTGCTACCCTCATTCTGCACAACTGAAAAGTATAGCTCCTTTGTTGTCACTGCACTACTCTGCAAATAAATCCTTCCAATAATAGTCTTGCATATTCTCTCTAATCACATCATGGTTTTAGAGCACCCAGACTCTCATGTTCACATCAATTCTTCCAGCACTGTGTATAAATATCCTCTCTTCACAGAAAGAAGAAACCCTCCTAATGACATGCAAACATTAACTTATAATCACACTTGCTGAATTCACCATGATCACTGTCATTACTGCATCTAATTTGTTCATTTGTCTTCAGTGATGGTAATAGAATTGGTAGGATTAACAAAATAAGAGGGATATTTTTGGATCAGATGAAGTGTAACTTGGTTTTAATTTAATGGTCATCACTAGCAGTCATGCTTACCGTTGACATATGGCTTATACCACTTTGTTTTTGCTTACATATTGCTACATCACTATGGTCTGAGACATGCTTAATTTACAGGAAAGTACACATTTTCGGAGGGATTGGTTTCCAGTAGAATTTATTTTCCATAATGATTAATTACTTTTGTACTTGAAGCCTTAGCTGTGATGGATTGCAAACTTGTGTTTTTTGACAGTGTAGGCCACTCCAGCTGTTGTGGAAGTAGAAGTTGCGTTAGGCATTGCAAGACTCTGGAAGCCACAGTAATGACTTCAAGCGGCAAAGGCATGATGGCATTTGTAGTTTCACTGTAACTGCAGTGGTGAGGTTGCCTACCCCTGGTCTAGGCTAACAGGTTAATAGGTGAAAGTTAGAGCGGTTGTATACCGCTGGATTTTTCTTTTTCTTTTTTCCTGCAAGGTAAAGTCATAATGTGCTAGTATGCATCGCCAAGCCGAGTCAGAGCTCCATGTATCCATTCAGACACGAAGCCCTGACCTGGCCCGCCCCCTCTCTCCTTTGATTGGCTGACTGATTTTGATTGACAGCTGCAGGAGCCAATGGCACCGCTGCTGTGTCTCAGGCAATCAGGAGGAGTCTCTGGGACAGCTAAGACACTTGTGGACATCGCTGGAGAGAGAAGGGGCTCAGGTAAGTTGTGCACACACAAATAAAGGAGTAAAAAATCTGAATCCAAGATGGTGGAATGAGTATTTCTGATTCTAGCGTGCCTCTGACCTCACCGGCTCGTTTTTCAAAGGATGCTGGATGGAAGTTTTTTGAGATGAATATGTGTAAGCAAAGAACAACCCCTTCAGTTTATCTGATTTACATGTTGTAATTTAGAACTTGATGCCTTGGGTTTAATACCTCTTCTATATACACATATATACATATATATATATATATATATATATATATATATATATATATATATATATATATATATATATATATATATATATATATATATATATATATATATATATATATTTACACGTTGCTGGTGCTAAAGTAAGCTTACCAGATTTTCAAAATGAAATCCAGGTACGTCATACTGACCACATCCAGAAAAAAAACATTTCTGTTGTAGCCATACCCACAAAATGCATTTATTTTGAACATGCCTCAAACTAGTCACAGCCTGGTCTGAAATTGGTCACAGACTTTTGGAACAAGAGGCAGACATTCAATGTATTTGAAGACAAAATAAACAGATTTCAAATAAGAGTTACTAAGATATGCATGCTTAGTTAGGAGAGACACCCTGAAGGTGTGGAGAGGAAAAATGTTGGAAGAGTGGCCAATAAAGTAGGTGTCCTTTTATGGTGTATGGAAGTAAAATAGGCCCCAGCATTGGTGTCATTGACAGTAATGGCCTCCCACTACAAGTTTCTGGCCATCAAGGATACAATTGTAACAGTGATTTGCCAGTGCAGAACAAGCACATCAGTGATCAAAGCCACCAGGAGAGCCTGGGGTGCCATGCCTGGCTCAGTGCCTAGTCCGCTAGCTTTATACCTTAGCTTGTCTCGGGTGTTCCATCCTTGAGGGGTGCAGGAATGTCCTCCCAAATTCTTCCAGGGGCCAGCTGCAGAATAGTGAAAACAAAGGCCATGGATGGTCAACATAGTACAGAAGCTAGGACTATTTCCTCTGTAGGGTGGAGATCTCAGTGTGCCATGCTGGAAACATTGCCGGCTTACTTCAGTGCTGGGTCCTGGAATGCAAAACGTGTTCCAGCATGAAACACTGCTGCCACTCTTACTGCTGCCAGTGACATTGTTCAGGACTTTGTTTCTTGAGGGCACATGCTTCAGAATAGGGACTGTCTTCGGAATGAATGGCAACCTATTTAAACTATTTTTTCACTTTCTTTGGCATTTTATTTTTATCTTTTTGTTTTTTTTATCTTTTTGTTTCACTGTTTTCTTTATCCCAATGTTAGGTACTCCTCTGATAACCGTGAAAGCAGCTGGCTTCGCTCACTGTTTGTGCGGAAAGTGGATCCTCGCAAAGATGCGCATTCAACTTTGCTTTCTAAGAAGGAGACTAGTGGACTGTACAAACTTCAGTGTAAGTAAGCCTTTTTCTAAGGTGTTGTGTATAAAGCCAGAAAGAAGGCTATGGTACCTATATTAGATGGAGGAAGGAAGATTAACTAGCCTTAAAACTCATATATTTAATTTGTTGCAGCAAGCAATTATTTTGCTATCTATATACTTTTACAGGTGTTTTTTTTTTTTTTGTTTTTTTTTTATTTAACTCCGGGCAAATAAATGTATCCCTTGCAGTGGGACTGTGTCCACACTGCTAGAGTTAATTGCTTGCTTATGTCTAGGGGAAAAATAAAATTAGCGATACTTTACCCACATCTCTCCATGCTCCAACTAGCCACTCAGTTGCTATTACAAACAGCAGGAGGGGGTGCTGGGGACTCCCCTCTCGCCACCTTCCGCGGCTCTTTTGTGCCACCAGGAGACCCAAGCTACCAGCAGGCATGTCTGGCGGCTGAATGGAGACCCATACAAAGCCACAACTGGCTTTGATTGGGTCTTTACTATGGTAACCCAGATGGGGTGACATGACATCTGTCATTGGCGGAATTTTTTGAAAATCAAAAGTGTTCGAAGATGCTGATCTTTCTTGACATTTTTGAATGCTTTCTAGTGCAAAGGAGGGATTTTTGACCCCAGATATCCTATTGACCCCAGATCCCTCCATAAAGCATACCGGTCATGTCCCTATTGCTGTCATAAGGATGTTTACATTTCTTATGACAGCAATAAATGTTATTTTACTTTTTTTTTTTTTTTTTAAAGCAACAGTGTAAAATTAATAATCAGAAAAAATGTAAAGCGCCCGCATCCCCCTGTGCAAAGGCGAACGCATGCGTCTGTACCAGGGGACGTCCCACTCATGAGGTATTGCTGCGAACGTCAGATCGTGGGCAGTAATTCTAGCATTAGTCCTCTTCTGTAGATATAAAGTGGTAATCTGTGAAAACATATAAAGCATGGCCTATGGATAGTAAAATTTACATTTATTGCTGCTGCGCGGGTGTGCAAAATTTTCAAGCGTGACATGTTGGATATCTAGTTACTCGATGTGAATCATCTTTTATAATTTACAAAAAAAATACTTGTAAACCACAAATGTCAGGAAAAGGCTGGGCCTTTTAAAGTGATTATAAAGGCTTGTTTTTTTTGTTTTTTTTTTCTTAAAAAATAACAAACCTGTTTATATTTACTTCCTCTGTGCAGTTAGTTTTGCACAGAGCAGCCCAGATCCTCCTCTTCTCAGGTCCCTCTTTGCTGTTCCTGGCTCCTCCTCCTATCGAGTGACTTTCAGCCAGTAGCCTGCTACAGGGGACACCCAAGCCGAGTCAGAGCTCCATGTATTCATTCAGACACAAAGCCCCAGCCTGGCACCACCCCTCTCTCCTTTGATTGGCTGACTAATTTTGATCGACAGCTGCGGGAGCCAATGGCACCGCTGCTGTGTCTCAGCCAATCAGGAGGAGTCTCTGGGACAGCTAGTGGACATCGCTGGAGAGAGAAGGGGCTCGGGTAAGTAATTAGGGGATGCTGGGGACACTGCTACACACAGAAGGTTTTTTTATCTTAATGCATAGAATTCATTAAGATATAAAAAACCTTCTGCCTTTTGCAATTCCTTTTAAAGGGATAGTTCACATTTACCACAAAACTGCCTATGCAGATAAGGGGCATCTGTTGATAAAACAAACTGCACAGCTCTGACTAAAGTTGAAAAAAAGCCCTTGCTATAGGTGTAGGACATTTACATACATACTTTTTATAAAGCCTGACTGGAATACTCCCAGGACGTTGCTAAGTGAGGCCCGTGCATCACTGCTCACCACCACTATCGCAGGAGTAAGCTCTTAAATGCTGAGTTCAGAGCTACTGGATCAGCTTAGAGAGAAAGCATGTTGAGAGGGTTTGAATCTGAGAAAAAGCTCGCTCCATTGATAGTGGAGGTGAGCAGTGACGACTAGGCCTTGCTTAGCAACGTCCTTGGAGTATTCCAGTCAGGCTTCATAAGGTATGTAAATGGCCTCCACCTATAGCAAGGGTAATATCCATCTTTAGTCAGAGCTGCGCAGTGTTTTAATCTACAAACATTCCTTACCTGCATAGGCAGTTGTTTTGGAAAAGGTGAACTATCCTTTTAAGTGGTTAACCCGAATGCAGCCCACCTGCAAGGCTTAACTTGTTATGTTTAATCTCTTTTTATTTAGATTTGCGTATAAAAAAGTTACAAGAAAAAGATAACGAGCATAAGGCATTGAGACATATACATAATCAGTACAATATCAGCAAAAGTACATTGTAAGCCCAACTTTCCCATTGGGTATGTGAGGAAGAGTACATACAAGTCTGTAGGCAAAACTCTTTTAGATACTCCATATACCCAGGTTGAAGTAAACAATATACATAAAGGAGAAAGTCGTGTGTGTATATATATATATATATATATATATATATATATATATATATATATATATATATATATATATATATATATATATATATATATATATATATATATATATTATATAATATATTTATTTATTTATAGTGTTCTGCCTATGGCGATTTTTCAAGATCATCCCGTTGTAGGCAGATGTGGTTCAATCTCTTCCATATCCCATTTTGGTGGGAAGAGAGGGAAAAATGGCCAACAACTCTGAAGGGGATAGGACAGCAGGGAGCCTGTGTGGAGGAGGTGGCTCCAGGAGCTGTGGATGGCTGGCTATCCAGGATGGGGCTGAGGGGGCAATCCTCCCTGAATACAACAGGGAGCCCTGTTATATTGGTGTCTGCAGATGAAGGTGGCAGCTGGAAAGGTATGCAGTAAGGAGGCTGTCCTACCATACAGTCAGAGGATGAGGAAGGGGGAGTTGCAGAGTCTTTTGCCGTGGCAGTGGGCGCCTTGAGGCAGATCTAGAGCAGTGGGAGTTCGAAAGTGGTGCATAGTTGCAGGCTCCGGTCCTCAGGTCTTCCTCCGTGGTGTGCGAGGCTTAGGCATACGGAAAATGCTGGGCATAGCTCAAAACCCAGGTATGCAGCAGCAGTCTTGGCGCTTGGACATTCTGTGTCCTCATACTGCCATGTTCAGGCATGCCCCCTGAGGCATAATTTTCTCTAGTCATCTTCCAGGACGGCACACCTGAGATGAGAGGCTCCTCCCTACAGGAAACACAATTAATCGACAGCTGTTTTAAGTCCCCACCCTTCCCCTTGATCCTCAGTTTTTGATTGTGTTTCTCCCTACACAGCGAAACCGTTTGTTTTTTTCCAAATGACCCGAAGCCTGGGGCTGGTGGTCCCCCCCTGGGAGCCGGACCAAATGCCTGGGGAAGGCCTACGGCCACATCACCCTGAAAGTGAAAGAGGGCGCCGCCTGCCCGATCTCGTATGATCTCGGAGGCAAAGCAGGGTCGGGCCTGGTTAGTACCTGATGGGCCTCTGGGTCTGGCTGGATATATTTATCCTTCCTGGGGGGTTCCCCTATCCTTTCCTCAGGGGGGGCAGCAGAAACTGGAAGAGCCCCCCTGAGAGCTGAAGGCCCCTGGGTACAGCGGTGTCCCCAGAACTTCAGGGGCCTTTTTCCTGTCTCCCCCCCTTACCTGTCCGGGCGTCCGTTCAGACAGGGGTGCTGGCTGTCAGTTCTTTCCAGGGCCCCCGACTCCTGGGCCCCTGGTAGCTCGTGTGGGCTGCTAGGGAGGGCGCCGCCTGAACGACCCGCGTTCTTACCCAGGAGGGAAGGCTGAGAGTCAGCAGGAGCAGGCGCCCACATCCTCCTTTCGAGGAGGCACCAGTTCACTACGGTGGATGTCTGCCTAAACCACCTCAGAATGGAATGAGGAACGTACGGCATTGCCCCCCCCCCAGGTGTATATACTGACTGGCAGGACACAACCTAACCTTGCAGCTCCCTACGGGGACAGCAGTTGGGGGGGCACTTTGGCCGCTATCCTCCTTGCGTGTGGACCATAAGGATGGAAAAGCAAGCCCGATGGCTGTGGAAAAAGGGGAAGACTACAACGGTGAGTACTTTCCTTTACCTTGGGAATTTAGCTGCAAAATCCCCAATCCCAGCCAGATGGTTTCTGGGCATTTGAGATAATCTCCCCTGGGGTCTAGATTCAAATAGCCCAGAAGCTTCTGCTAAAAACACCAGCTACAGCTCCCTCTTACATCAGAGAAGCTGTATGGTGGACAAGTGGTGCAGAGGAGCGAGTGTGCCTAAACCACCTCAGATGGGAAAGAGGTAGGTAAGGCATTTCTTCCCCTTCCCCCTGTATTTACTAAGTGATGCAGTGCAGGACCTGGGGTCTGCATAACAAAATAGCCCAGAAGCTACTGCTAAACCCACCAGCCACAGCTCCCTCTTACAGCAGAGACACTGTGGTTATCACAACAGTAGGTTTCCAGACTCTCCCTACATGTCCGGTTGTGGGACATTAGTAGGGATGAATAGAGCGAAGGGGGGGGAGGACCTGGTAGATACAAAGAGTTCCTTACAGGCCAGGTATACCACTGAACAATTTATGGATTGTGCAATGGTTGAAGGATTCAGGAGTAAGCTCTCCTGGTCAACAGGTGCACTAGGTTATATGGCCCTATTAGCCCAGCTGCTAGGAATCTGAAGTCATAAGCTCCAACCTCCCACTCCACCTTTACATTGTGGTTATATTGAAGTGCAGGAGGTAAGAAAAACCTTTTTGTTGGTTTGGGCTACAGTCAACTCAGTGACAGATCTAAAGGCGATTTACCATAAATCGCTTCCTATATCCTTTAATTAAGGATTTTCTGTGCAAACATATGCAAGAGCTAGATAGATACATGATTGCTTGCTTAAGGCCTGCAGATGGCTATTTTCCTCCAGGCTAAGGCTGGGTTCACACTGGTCCGACAAACGCTCCGACATTGGGAGCTCATGTCGCATGACGTCTGAAATGTAATGTTTCCCTATGGGAGCCGTCCTAACTGGTCCGACACAAGTCGTTCCGACTTTAGAAATGCTCCCTGTACTACTTTGGTCCGACTTTGATCCTACTTCAGCCTATTGACTATCATTGAAGTCGGATCAAAGTCGGATTGCCGTCTTGCATGATCCGACTTCGGCATGCGACTTGTGCTCAGATGTTCTTGAGGGGGAACTCCGCGCCAAATTTTAAATAAAAATCCGGCATGGGTTCCCCCTCCAAGAGCATACCAGGCCCTTGGGTCTGGTATGGACTTTGAGGGGAACCCCCTACGCCGAAAAAACGGCGTGGGGGGTCCCCCCCAATCCATACCAGACCCTTATCCGAGCACGCAGCCCGGCCGGACAGGAATGGGGGTGGGGACGGGCGAGCGCCCCCCCCCCTCCTGAACCGTACCAGGCCGCATGCCCTCAACATGGGGGGTTGTTGCCTTGGGGGAGGGGGGCGCGCTGCGGCCCCCCCACCCCAAAGCACCTTGTCCCCATGTTGATGAGGACAAGGGCCTCTTCCCGACAACCCTGGCCGTTGGTTGTCGGGGTCTGCGGGCGGGGGGCTCATCGGAATCCGGGAGCCCCCTTTAATAAGGGGGCCCCCAGATCCCGGCCCCCCACCCTATGTGAATTGAGTATGGGGTACATGGTACCCCTACTCATTCACCTAGGGAAAAAGTGTCAATTTAAAAAAAAACACTACACAGATTTTTAAAGTATTTTATTAGACAGCTCCGGGGGTCTTCTTCCGACTTCGGGGGTCTCTCCGGTTCTTCTCCGCGCTCTCCGGGTCTTCTGCCGGACTCCTCCGCTCTCTTCTGCTCTTTTGCCGCTCTTTTGCTTAAGCAGAGGAGTCCGGTCTTCAGTCTTCGGTCTTCTGCCCTCTTCTCTTCTCCTGATGTTGACACGACGCTCTCTCCGGCTAGAATGCTCTCTGTGCGCTCTGCTCTGACTTATATAGGCGGTGACCCCGCCCCCTTATCCCGTCACAGTCCCTGGGCATGCTGGGACTATGACGGCATACGGGGGGCGTGGTCATCGGGTGATGACCACGCCCCCTAAACGTCACAGTCCCAGCATGCCCAGGGACTGTGACGGGATAAGGGGGCGGGGTCACCGCCTATATAAGTCAGAGCAGAGCGCACAGAGAGCATTCTAGCCGGAGAGAGCGTCGTGTCAACATCGGGAGAAGAGAAGAGGGCAGAAGACCGAAGACTGAAGACCGGACTCCTCTGCTTAAGCAAAAGAGCAGAAGAGAGCGGAGGAGCCCGGCAGAAGACCCGGAGAGCGGGGAGAAGAACCGGAGAGACCCCCGAAGTCGGAAGAAGACCCCCGGAGCTGTCTAATAAAATACTTTAAAAATCTGTGTAGTGTTTTTTTTTTTAAATTGACACTTTTTCCCTAGGTGAATGAGTAGGGGTACCATGTACCCCATACTCAATTCACATAGGGTGGGGGGCCGGGATCTGGGGGCCCCCTTATTAAAGGGGGCTCCCGGATTCTGATGAGCCCCCCGCCCGCAGACCCCGACAACCAACGGCCAGGGTTGTCGGGAAGAGGCCCTTGTCCTCATCAACATGGGGACAAGGTGCTTTGGGGTGGGGGGGCCGCAGCGCACCCCCTCCCCCAAGGCAACAACCCCCCATGTTGAGGGCATGCGGCCTGGTACGGTTCAGGAGGGGGGGGGGCGCTCGCTCGTCCCCACCCCCATTCCTGTCCGGCCGGGCTGCGTGCTCGGATAAGGGTCTGGTATGGATTGGGGGGGACCCCCCCACGCCGTTTTTTCGGCGTAGGGGGTTCCCCTCAAGGTCCATACCAGACCCAGGGGCCTGGTATGCTCTTGGAGGGGGAACCCATGCCGGATTTTCATTTAAAATTTGGCGCGGAGTTCCCCCCTAAAGATTCATACCAAACACAGTGTCGGGCATTGGCGGGGATCCAAGTCGGATCCCCGTTCATTGAAAGTCGGACACATGCCGGCTTCATGTCGCAGGGCAAAGTCGGATCCAAAGTAGGACGGCTGTCGTGTCGCACCAGTGTGAACCCAGCCTAAATTGGTGATCACCTTTTCTAGAGGCTGTCCTAAATTGGTCTCTAGGGCTGGGCTCGTTGAGACTTTAGTTTCTGATCAGCCCCACCTGTGTGTGAGCTGGCCAGCGTTTGCTCAATCTACGGAGGTAAGGTAGGACAACAGCTACTATAGTAAGGTGTCTAACCATTTTTAGAATTTGTTCCTTCACTGGGGGTGAAGTGTTAGTATCTACAGCCCAGGCTATGCCTAGGGATCAAATTGCTCTGTTTGGTTATTTCATAAAGGGATACACCATGACTCCTCCTTGGTTGCACACCAGTAGACCTCAGTAGTGAAGGTTTGTCCTTGCTGGGATGTTTTGTGGCACAGCAGAAATACACATTGAGATTTGTGACATCTCTGCTCATAAGGGGTATATTGCTGTACATCAGAAATGCACTGCACTGAAGCTTGGTTGTTGTCTGTTATATCCTAAAGGTACTGCCTTATTTGGCTACAGATCAGAAAAATACAACAGGGAAGGTGGTCTGTACTTTCTGGTCTTGTGACGCATGGCGGAAATGCACATCGAGTCTTATGACATCTCTGCTCATATTTGTTATATTGCTGCACATCAGACATAATCAGAATTGAGTTCTGTCTGGGGTTTTTTGTGTCCTGTATTACTGCCTTATTGGTTGCTTATTAGAAAGGCAGTAGTGAAGATTGATGGTCCTGAATTGTTGGGAAATACAAATTGAACCTGTGCCAGGGGTAGTACTGGTACTGCCTTTGGTAATCGGTGCAGCCCCGCAAAGTGGCGTCAGGCTGACAGTGCTATTAACGGCAAAGGTTGCAGATTTTAGGCATGCGATTTGACATGTTGAGTCGCATGCCAAATCCCTTCAATATGGATGTGCTATTTCTATTCAGATTGTTATATTGTTGCACATCAGACATATACAAGATTGAAGGTTGTCTGTCCTTTTATGTCTTACATTTACTGCCTTATTGATTGCATATCAGAACGGACACAGCAGTGAAGGTTGCTTGTCCTTTTCTGATTTGTTTTTGCTGCCTCAGCAGGGAGACACATTGATGGTGGCATATCTGCTCAGTATTGGTATATTACTACACATCAGACATACACAAAGATTGAAGATTGTTTGTGTCCTGTATGTTCTAAATTTACTGCCTTATCTGCTGCATATCAGAAAGGCACAGCAGTGAGCGATGTCTTTTCTGTTTCTCATTGTTCTACCTTGCTGCTTCTTAGGGATACACAGCAGGGGGTTGTTGGCTGCACGCCTCCAGGGAGATACAGCATTGGGGACCCCTCGCTTGTTCAACCTGAAAATTGCAAGTTACCTGCGTAATCTTAAGGTCTGTGGATCCAGAAAGCAGGGTCTGCTTGGTGGCGCCGCGACCTGGAGTTGCACAGACACAAATGGTTCCCATGGAAGCCATAGTGTATGACTTTTCTCTTGCGTTTTTGCGGTTGCAGGTTGGGTCGCACAGGTGTGGGAGCCCTAAGTTTCCCTTCTGGTTGAGGTTTTGCTACACACAAGAATAGACATCATGGAGTTTATTGCCTTACTTTGCAATACACCAGAAAGATCGCAGCTAGGAAGGCTGTCTGTTTTTATGTGGCTGCACAGCAGAAATACTCAACATTGAAGCTTGTTGGTGCTTTGTGTTTCAGATTCCCTTACCTTACTGCAATTCGGAAAAACACAATGCTGCAGGTTGCTTGGGTCCTTTCCGTGTTGGTTCTATGTGACTGCACTACAGAACTGCATAACAGAAAAGATATTGTCTTGTTATGTTGGTTTAGCTAGCCAGTGCCATATTGATCTTATAACTGTATTTGGTGGTTCATCGGAAATACGCAACATAGAAGTTTGGGTCTTTCTGTCTTATATTTATGGCCCTGTTTTGCTGTACATCAGTAAAACTCCACCGTAAACAGGACTCCCGTCCTTTATGTATATATCAGTTATGACCTAGCTAGCTGCACTTCAGAAACACGCAGCATTTAGGGTCGGTTCACACTAAGGCAGCACGACTTACAGCGCGACTGCCTCAGGCGACCCAGGACACGACTCAGCGGCGACTTGCGAAACGACTTCTGTATAGAAGTCAATGCAAGTCGCCCCCAAAAGTCGTACAGGAACCTTTTTCTAAGCCGGAGCGACTTGCATCGCGCCGATTTAGAACGGCTCCATTGCACAGAACAGGACGCTACTTGTCAGGTGACTGTCGCCTGACAAGTCGTCCCAGTGTGAACCAAGGCTGAGGGTTTGCGTGTGTCTTAATGTTTTTACATATTGGCTGCACATCAGAAAACCAGACTGTGAGGACTGTTTGTCTACATTGAAGTTCAGATTTGGGTCTCCCCCATATTTGATATGTTGGTTTAGCTAGCCACACTCGGATACACATTATTGTCTATGCTTGTGTCCTTTCTGTCTAAATCTATTGTGCTGGGTCCACAATCTATGATCTTTTTTAATTTGTGATATTAATAATGCATGTATCACCTTTTGTATTTCAGCCCTCTTTTCCGTGGAGGGGCCTGGAGTTCTGGCTGCAGACGTCACATGTCAGAAAGCCTCAGCCCCTTACATTCAGGGATGCTGGAACCATTTCCTAGGGTTGAAGCCAAGTAGGGTTATAGGACACTGGAGGAAGGCGATAAAGAATCACCCTGCTTAGTAAGAACTTGGGAAGTTCTGTTCAGAGGAGTATTATGACCTGAAGATGAAGTATAAAGATGTCCACCCGACCGAATAGGTTACGGCTCGGTGCATGGCCTTCATCTCACCCTTCTAGCAGAACTAGATGTAGCAGTATAAGTGTTATACTCCTGCTATGAACATTATTCTCCTGAAGTAGGCACTCAGGCGTAAGTAAAGCCACAGAGTGGGCATGCCTTAAACCCAGGGATCAAGCCTCGGTTAATCTATTTAGTCTTTGCTGATGTAAAGATAAAAATGAACAAAAAAGGTTGTCTGTTAGGGGCCCACCTTTTTTTTGCAGTTTTAATTCCCTGAACAGGGTAGTGTTAAGACAGGCCCTCTTAGTGATCAATTAGTGTCCTTGTCTTACAACACAGGTCTCTGATTAATCTTTAAGGGTTCTAAGTAGCACCTACAGGCACAATAGGCCATGGTTGTTAGATGTGTGAGACAGGCAACATTGATAACCTACAAGTTTAACATGTTTTCTGATTCCATCTTTAAGAGCCCACTCCACCTAGGTCCTGCATCCGAAGCAGAGAAGGCAGGGACATCGGTGGAGTAGACATGCAGACCAGCCGCATGATCCAGCTATAATACCTTCATCAAGCATATGGAGTGGAGGTAAAACTCACTGCAGAACCAAGGTTCGCCAAGAGGGTCTTGCAGTGGTCCCACCCTAAGGTAGGCCTGAGGTACTTGATTATCCTCTCAGGTGTGCCGTCCTGGAAGATGACTAGAGAAAATTGACAGTTACTTACCGATAACTGTTTTTCTGGGATATCTTCCAGGACGGCAGGCCTACTTCCCGCCCGTTGGAGGAGGGAAAATGGTAGAACACTAAAAGGTGAGTACCTATGAGGAATGATTTCCCTTGTGAACCAGGTTCAGGAGTTACTTCTCTACAAACTGAGGATCAAGGGGAAGGGTGGGGACTTAAAACAGCTGTCGATTGATTGTGTTTCCTGTAGGGAGGAGCCTCTCATCTCAGGTGTGCCGTCCTGGAAGATATCCCAGAAAAACAGTTATCGGTAAGTAACTGTCAATTTTTTAGTTGCACGAGTTGGGCTTATATAGGTCATTTGGGTCAAAACTATTTTCATTACAGATTGATGCGGCCACTGTGTGTGATGCAATGGACTGTAGTAGCATTAGCTACATAGAGTAAGTGACACTGTTCCAGCAGAAGTACAGACTTCCTGTCTGCTGCTACCTGAGGCTGGTGGAAGGGGAGGCATTCCCTTGTTAAATATCTCCATTATCTAAAACCTGGAACTTGCCCCTTCATGATTTGATGATGATGCCTGATAGTTTCCACACTTGGGCCTTGGCGTCTGCACTTCTCCCCACACTTGTACTTTTTGCCGGGAGTAGGACTGTTGTCTTTTCAGACACCACCAGTATTTTACTCCAGCAGTGCTGGCCTTAAGGAAGCTCCAAACTGAATGGCTACACTATGCTGGAAGTTGGCATGACCTAGAGGAGTTTGTTTTGCAGTGCTAGCGGTGTTCTGAACAGCCCGCAGGGCTACCTTCTGTACATCCCTCATAATAGAGCTTGTGCTTGTTGAGGCTGTGGACCCCAAGGAAACTGCTTATCCCTCCTCTCTGATCCTGTCTGCATACATGTGGGTTATTGTACTTTTTTTAGGTGTATGGATGCTTCCTGGGTGGATCCCTTGTGAGGAATATAGTAGGCTAGGTGCATTTTCCTGAGGGGAGTCTTTTCTATTACACTTTCTAGAGGAGCATGTCAATGCTTTAAAGACAGTAGTGGACATTTTGAGAACAAAGTAGTGACCGTGGACAACCCCCCTGTGAAATAGAGGCCAAGTTGATGGTTGCGTCTGCATTGGATTTAATATGGAAAGTGTTAGACCATCCTAATTTCTGCCTTATGGAGGAAGGACATGGAAAAGAATATCTGTATTCCTATTATATGTCCTTATATGAACGTTTTTTTAGGTATGCTGGTCTTTAGGGGTGCTTGGTTTTTATCACCCTATTCTACCTCCAGACATAGATGGTAGTATAACATAGGAGTAAAGCAGTGTTTCTCAACCTTTTTCCAATCGGGCTCCCTTGAAAATTATTTTAAGTCTCGAGGCACCCCTGTCCATGGCTTAGTTCACGTTACTGTGTCAATGAACGCGCGCAAAATTGTGCTTGTTCCTGACACACAGACAAATGCTCTGCTCTTTACTTTGTGCCAGTAGCAGAAATGATTTGGGCATCACATTGAGAGAGATGAATGAGATCTGCACTGTCTCTCCCGCACTTAATACAATTTGAATGAGTTAGTAGCTCAATATTAAATGGAGACTTGGGTGTACTGTATTATATGTCCCATGCAGTATTAACAGCTGGGTCAAGCTTACAGACTGTGACTGAGACACTTATATTTACTTTATTGAGGGAACTCCTTCATGTATTTAGTAAGTAGATTTGTATACAGGTGTGATATTAAGCCACAGGTGTTGGTTACATGGGTTAAAATGTCAAGTATCGAGGGTCACCTTTTGAAAGCTTGAATTTTATCCTGGGCTTACAAGGCCAGGTAAAGCTGTCAATATTGATGAAAGGATTAATTAGGGAGTCCAAACACCGTTCCAAATTGGTCAGATGACTTAGGACGTCCCTCCTAATTATACACAATACCATGTCAATCCTGGCCTGCTACTATTGAGAGTATACAGCAAGCATAACAACTCCAGGAGAGTCATATGGCCACAGGGATCCCTAACAACCAGTAGAAGTTGGACAGCATTCCACACCTTTCCCACCAGATACATAGTAGGGTAGGTACAGTGCCTTAAAAACTATTCATACCCCTTGAAATTTTCCACATTTTGTCATGCTACAACCAAAAACTTAAATGTATCTTTTTGGGATTTTATGTGATCGACCAACACACAAAGTGGCACATAATGGTGAAGTGGAGGGAAAATGATACATTTTTGTTTTTAAATTTTTTTGATCACCTCTCCGTTTTTTTTGTTTTTTTTTTGCACTATAAACAAAAAAAAAAGCCACAATTTTTAAATATTATTAACTTTTTGCTATAATAAATATCCCAAAAAAAGCTAATTTCTTCATCAGTTTAGGCCAATATGTATTCTTCTACATATTTTTGGCAAAAAATTCCAATAAGCGTATATTTATCTGTTTGCGTAAAAGTCTACAAAATAGGGGAAAGATTTAGGGACTTTTTATTGTTTTTACTAGTAACTAGCGGGGATCAGCGATTTTTAGCGGGACGGCGGCAGGCAAATCTGACACTAAGTGACACTTCTTGGTGACCAGTGAAACCAATATAGTGATCAGTGCTAAAAAAATGCACTATTCACTGCATAAATGGCATAAAAAAACGCAGTTAGCGTACATTGATTAGTTTGCACAAAAGTTATAGCGTCTACAAAATTTTTAGCGGGACTGCGACATTGCAGTGGACAGATCGGACACTTTTGGCACATTTTTGGGACCATTGACATTTATACAAGGATCAGTGCTATAAAAATGCACTGATTACTGTGTAAATGTCACTGGCTGGGAAGGGGTTAACACTAGGGGGCGGTCAAGGGGTTAAATGTGTTCCATCATGAGTTTCTAACTGGGGGGGGGATGGGGACCTGTCTGTTTACATTGACAGATCCCCGTTCTGGCTCTCTGTGGAGCGATCTCAGCCACGCACATCAGCTCCGGCGTGCCCTAAAGCTCTTACAGCAGGCGATGTACAATGATAGCGATTCGCCCAGGAGAGCCAACCTGCCACAGTGATGTAACTTGCGGTGGCTGGTCCTCACTTATGCTGGCCATACAAAAACAATGTCTTCCTTTAAAAAAAAAATTTAATGTTAAATTGTTCGATTTTCTAATCGTTAATGGGGTCAAATCAACGTTCGTTTCGACCACAGTGATGGGAAAATTCTAAGAAGCAGAATAGAAAGCTTCTTGGTCAAAGGAATTTTCAGACATTGTACAGGAGGTCCCCGAGTTACGAACCTCCGACTTGCGAACGACTCCTACTTACGAACGGGAGGCATCGACAGGCACATCGGAAAACGACGTCTCCACCGTTCTGCGCATGCGCTTCCAACTTGCGAACAAATCCGACTTAAGAACAAACAGGCAGTCCCTAACCTGTTTGTAACTCGGGGACTGCCTGTATGTGGTTTTTGTAAAATACATTCTAAACATTTTATACTGAATATTAAAAGCAAGTGAAATTTTCAAACGACATTCTTTCATTCAGCGAATGTACAAATATTTTTCATATGAATATTCTTGTCCGAAAATCGATATGTGTATGACCAGCATAAGGCTTGGTTCACACCTATGCAGTTTGCTTTTGATCCGTTTCTGCAGTGCTTTTTGCTGTGTGTTTTTGCTGCAAATTGGGTTCTACACTTTTTTTTTTTTATGCCTTTTTTTTTGTGGCCAATTTGTTGGGCAGAAGAAAAACGCAAATTGCGTCAAATGCACTACATGCTTTTCTGCAGCTTCTCCATTAAAGTGGTTGTAAACCCTTTTTTTAATAGAAATGCACATAGTCTGTTATTATATGCTCAACCTTACCTTTAACATAGTGACTGTAGACAGCAGTGGCGGAACTACCGCCATAGCGACCCATGCGGGCTCTATGGGGCCCGCAGCTGAGTGGGGCCCAGTGAGGACGAGGAATGCAGACATCTCACCTGCGAGTGCAGGGCGATCTCCCGCTAGGCAGCTGCCTAGGAGCGCACTGCTGCCTAGCCTAGCTGGGAGGATGCAGGCCGACCCGGATGGATCATTATGTGAGTGTGGCATGTCAGTTTGCGGGGCCTGGCGGCGGCCACGGCTCCGCCGGCATAGTGCTACCTCTGTGTGTTCTGACTCTGCATTGCTGCTGACCGTGCAGTGTGCAGACTTCACAGTCCGTGAGACCAGCGCTGTCTGTGTCTGCCAATTGAATTGGAGGTGACGCCGCCACCCGCCAGACCCCGCCAATGCCCATCACGCTTACAATTAGGCTGCTTCCTGTGTGCCCAGTGAAAGGTGCCGTGACAGCCAATAAGGTGCTGAGCGCAGGAGCGGTGCGCCGCCCACGTTATCCTGACGTCGTCCCCGTCCTCCAGTCCCACCCACAATGGAGCAGAGGAGTCTGCGCAGTGCTTTGGTTGGCTGTCCCACATGGTCTGCACTGTGGAATGGAAGCTCAGGCTAGAGCTGAGAAGGAGGTACAGACAGTCTGATGTGTAACAGTGTCAATGTGGCCTGTAATTGGTACAGTCTCATGTGTGTAACACAGTGTGTCAGTCAGATAGTGTGTCCTGCAATAATTGCTGCCTGGCTCAAGCTGTAGACAGACAGTTTTATACACAGTCTGTAGCTGCAGCAATCATATTCAGACTTCACAGTGTACAGTATAATGGCATCATATACGCATTTATTATATATGGAAAAATATTGGATACTGTGTTGTGGGAAACATTAGCAAAACCCAAGGCATACTGCAAGCAGGTACACATAGATAACGTCCACCCTCCAGTCCTCCAAAATTTGTTTGCTGTATACACTCTACACACTAAGGCCTCATGCACACGAGACGCTGTTAAACTCGTGTTCAGAGGCAGTTGAACACTTTTTTCAACTGCCCCTGAACCCATTCAATGTTATCCTATGTGTCCATGTACACAGTCTCGTTTTTTGGCGTTTTTAGGCAGTTGCGTTTAACCTTGTTTTTCCAAAAGCAAAAAAATGGGTTCAGACGCTAAACGCCGGTACCGCGTTTAGCCGCGTTTGCGTTTATAAGTGTTTTTACAGCCCGACTTTGGGGCTCCATATCTCAAGGCCACTTGATGCTAGGAACCCTTAATTTGGTGTGCAAACACAGTGGACCTAGCACTACAACATATCCAATTTTGGGTTCCTAGCACCAAGTGGCCCCGAGATATGGGGCCCCAAAGTCAGGTCGGAAAATGTAATTCTCTGCTGCAGAAAAGTGCTTGACATTTTCCGACCTGACTTTGGGGCCCCATATCTCGGGGCCACTTGGTGCTAGGAACCAACTGTGTTAGTACACCAAATTTGGGGTTCCTAGCACCAAGTGGCCCCGAGATATGGGGCCCCAAAGTCGGGTCACAAAATGTCAAGCACTTTTCTGCAGCAGAGAATTACATTTTCCGACCTAATTTTGGGGCCCCATATCTCGGGGCCACTTGGTGCCAGGAACCCCAGATTTGGATATGTTGTAGTGCTGGGTCCACTGTGTTTGCACGCCAAATGGGGTTCCTAGCGCCAAGTGGCTCAGAGATACGGGGCCCCAAAGTTGGGTCGCAAAATGTCATGCTCTGCAGACGCTTCTAGACGCAAACGTGGTAAAACGTGGCATGCAAACGCGTCAAAACGGCGGTTTCAGCTTTTATAAACGTGTTCAGCAGAGTTTGCACTAGCATCTCGTGTGCATGAGGCCTAAGCTGTTTCCTTGGTACTGTGCCACATGAGTGTGGTAATCTGTTGTTCAATGGCATTAGTTCATTTTTGTGTGTGTGTGGCATACAACATTTTGCTATGGGGCCCTGTAATTTCTAGTTACGCCCCTGGTAGACGGCATTCAAAAATGGTGGTAAATACAATTCTGAAGACAAAAAGCTTTACACAGTATCAAATCATACACTGCACTTGCTTATACATGTATACAGAAATTGTAGAGCAACCTGAAAGATTTAGCCTGGGTTTAACACTCCTTAAAGAAAGGAGCTTAAATATTTAGTAGTATTAACTTGTGGTAAGCCTAGTCATGATATTTGCTTTTGTTTACTTATTGTGCGCATTCTGTATACTTTTTAAATTTTATTTTAAACTGATTACAAAAAATACATTGTATTGTGCTAAAAATTTAGAAGGCAAATACAATATGGTTTATCAGTTACCGGTATTAAACAATGGCATGAACTTCCTTCTTTCCTTTAAAGTTTTCACATCCTCTTTTTGTTTCAGTTCATAATGTAAAGCCAGAATGCTTGGATGCCTATAACCAACTGACGTAAGCATTTTTAATTTCCCTTGCAGTTGTGTGACTTGTCTGTGTGTGAATTGGGTACTTTAACATTCTTTGATTTCTTACCTCAACTTTCAAACAGCATGAAAGGGAGCATTATCTGTCCCTATTTATAATATCCAATGGTGGATAAGATATGTCGCCAACACACCAATAAGCTTATTTTAAAGTACAAAACTTTTTATTGTATGATCACATAGAGAAGCAAAGTTTTGTGACTGCAGGGGGACTGGTCATCATGCCTGACTTTGAGCCCGGTTCACACCAGTGCGACTGGTCATACGATTTGACAGTTCAAAATCGCATGACAAGTGGCACCCTATTTGTGGCAATGGAACCATTTAAACAACTTTGAAAAAGGTTTCTGCTCCACTTTTCTGCGATTTCATTGCGACTTGCATTGCTTTCTGTTAAATGAATGGAGTTGGCCTTTAAAAGTTGTTGCATGAAAGAATGCTGCTTGTAGTTTTCTGAAATGTAGAATGAAAGACTGTTAAAATGTGGCTGATTCCTTCTTTTTTTTCAAGTTAGTTTGTGTAGCCTAGGTACAGGTTTGACCAGCACATTGCTAATAGACCCCTTGAAATGGAAGAAATTAGGCTTGAATCCTAAAAAAGAAAATGTTGCAGCACAAACATATACACAAATGGAAAAACAATCCATTTTACTAATATGCTTTGATTTAAAAAGGCACGGTAGGAAAGCAGTCATTTTTGTAAATGGTTATTGATTATTATTATATACAAGTACAAGCTTTTGATGTAACTATATTGGCTTATGTGTTAAAGAGGAACTGAAAGGTATTGTAAAATGTATTTATTTTCCTAAATAACAAACATATACTTGCCTGCTCTGTGCAATAGTTTTGCACAGAGCAACCCTGGTGCTCCTCTGGGGTCCTCCACCAGCATTCTGGGCTCCTCCTCTTCTCTAAGTCCCCATAGGAAGCTGCTTCTTATGGTGGCACACACGCAGGCTCAATCCTGAGCCTCAATCTGTGTCCATTGCTGCACAGTGCGGCTCAGCCCTATCCCCCGCTCCCTCGTCACTGGATTTGATTGACAGTAGCAGTAAAGAGGGAGAGAGAGCAGCTCTCGGACACAGTACTGGTTTGAGATTGGGCTCAGGGAAGTATTTAGGGGGGAGCTGACAACAGGAGGATTTTTTTTTTTGTTACCTTAAGGGGGTTGTAAAGTCTCAAGGTTTTTCACCTAATGCTTTTTATGCATTAAGGTGAAATGCATGCCCCCCCCCCTTTTTTTCTTACCTGAACCCGTCCATTCCAGTGACAAGCACGAGCCCAGCAGCTCCAGCTTCTGTCTCCCTCTTCATTGGATAGATTGATAGCAGCAGGAGCCATTGGCTCCCACTGCTGTTAATCAAATACAGTGACACGAGAGCGGGGGGCAGGGCCGAGTCCTGCTGTCTGAGTCAATGGACACAGCAGGGGGACTCGTGAGCGCACCTGCACGGGTGCCCCCAGGAGTGCCGTTGGGGCTGCTCTGTGCAAAACCCTTGCACAGAGCATGTAAGTATAGCATGTCTGTTATTTAAAAAAAAAAAATTAAAAAAACTAACCTTTACAATCACTTTAATGCAGAGAATGTATTAGGGTAAAAAACCTTCAGCCTTTACAACCACTCTGTAAGCTGTGTCCAAAAAACAGAAGGCAGAGGACAAAGGACTAGTCACCAGTGTTGCCTGTGCACTTCCTACTGCTGATCTTTTCCCTTTTACTGATTTACCATGCCGTTTCTTTATGTTGGGAAAGCCATCTTGGTAGAGGCGATGCTTTGTTTCTTTGTTTAAGCTTCCAGGAAGGAAAACTGTGAGCTGGATTCTGGACATCAAATCTCACTCCAGATCTTCTGAGACTAGCAGTCAGAGGCAGCAGTGCTGTAAATCTCACACTGCAGATATACAGCTATGAGGCTGGAGGAACAAAAGAACCTAGGCACCCTCTCATACCAAGAAGTTCACTTGTATTTCTCTGGAGGGATTCCAGATTATTGGTACATATTTGATAGTATTGCTTAGGCACAATCAACACACAAGTAAAAATTCCAAATTTTATCTATACCTTTGCCACTTGCTCTTTGAGCTCAGTTCCACATGATGCTGGTGTAGACAGCAATAATGTGTAAAATGCAGTTGAATATAGCATATTTTGTAATATACCCATGCCAAGTTGCCACATTGTATTAGTTCATACAAAGGTCCCATTCACAATTCTGGGTTTTAATTATGCTTATCAAAGATCACTTGTGCTTTGCAAGCATATATTTTATCTAAAGTGTGCCTTTTAAAATTATAATAATCTTTTAAAGCAGGATACACAGCATAGTGCTTGTGCTGTGTCATTTGTCCCTCTCTATGTTCTAAAAACCTGGTTGATCCTGCCTGTTCCTGTGTCCACCTTAGTGTACTGACCGCGGTAATCATGGCTGCTGATTACTGTGGTCAGGTAACATGCCTTCTTCATCCCTCTCTCCTCTGCCCCCCTTCCTCCCTGCCTGTCAGCTCCTCGAGAGTCTGAGTGTGATCCATCTCCTCTCCTCCTCTCCGCCTCTCCCCTCGCTATAGCTGTAAAATTACTACTGAGAAATCCTGTAATCTCCTTTCTTACAGGAAGATATAATGTGCAATATCTGTTTATTTTAAACATTATTCTGCAAAATGCCTTATTTACAGTGCCGCTGAGCGCTCACGTGACCTCCTGCTGCTCTCCTTACATTTAACGTCAGCTGGGAATCTCAGCCCCTCCCGCTGTAGTGCTCGGATCGGGGAAGAAGAGCGCCAGCATATCACATTAGTGCCCAGCAGTGCTGTAAAAAAGTTATTTTGTGGAATCATTTTTAAAAAACAGAATTTGCACATTATACTGTATCTTTCTGTAAGAGGGGATTAGAAGATTTCTCAGTAGTAACTTTACAACCACTTAAAGCCTCTCTGCAGCGTGTGCGTGAATGGACCTATGTGTCACTGAATGCTAAAGTGCATACAGCTTTTATAGTTGACAATGGTGGTGGTGTTCAGGAGTTATGGATGAACATTGCTATGTGTAAAAATGCAGGGTGATTGGATCCTAAAAAGCACATGATCACATGTACTGATAAAGGCAGCTGGATTGTTTGTTTTATTGAATTGGTGCAGATCTGATTGTGTACCTATCTATCTTCATAAGCAAATCCCAAAGATACCTATTTGTTGGCGGTGCCAACAAGGTCAGGGATCTTTATTATACATCTTTTGGGAATCCCCTGTACTGTGTCTATTCTGAACTGAAGTGCGCAAAGTAATCTGTCAGTTTACATCAGTATGGCCAACCCGAGCTTGTGTTTTCCTGTGGAAATGAACACCCCGAACAATGCAGATGTAGTTCACCAGAGTCAATTAAACTCAAAAGCCTTGAGGAAAAATTCCATAACACCTGGTCCACTTGGACTGCCCTTTACCTGCTCTCCCTCATACCAAGCTCTGCCGTTGATATACGCTAAAGCTGGATACACACTATACAACTTTTGTTGTTAGATTTTCTTTAGTTTTACCCTCAACTATGTAGTGCAAGGGCCTGCCTGATTGCGTACAAATTGAAAGTGTTTAGGTTTGACCTCATATTATATAGTTTTGGTAAATCTAAAGGAAAAAATCTAAAGAAAGTTGTATAGTGTGTATCCAGCTTTAGACTCTTCCATCTTGATCTGACTCAGTTGACATGCAAGGAATCAATATGGTATCACTATATTACTTCCAGAAGATAGCAGTCTGCTCCAGCTGGACCGAGTGGGAGGTTTTTCCTGTGCTCTGTTCCTTCCCCCCTTTTTCCCATCTTTGTTTCATTACTTTTTTTTCTACCTCCCTTCCTGGATCCCCTCTTTCCTGTACTTCACCCTTCTCTATTTTCATGAGTGTTTGACTTTCAAGTTGGTTTCTGGCTTTTGATCGCTTGTTGTGAACTCTAAGTGATGCACTCGAGTTACAGAGTTGCTTATAAAACTTGAGGCATTCAATGTTTTGTCAGGTTATGCAGTGTCTTTATCGTAGGGGGCCAAGCCATGTACAAGATGGCACCTCTTTATATGCAGGTGTTTATATAGGCCTATGTCTATATTACAGTATCTGTTTGATCCTTCAATGTCTTTTTTTTTTCTATTTTTTTTTCTAATTTTAATGATCATGCCCTTTATGCCCTAAATAAAGAATATAAAATGTCAGCTACTGGTAAATTAGTTTTCACATTTACCAACATTTTAAGATCTCTGTCTAGAATCTTGTTTCAGTAAAGTGAAAATGCAATGTATTTTCATTTTACTGAAACAAGAATGTACGCAATTTAATTTATTTCCTTACTGTGTAACAGAAGAAAGGAATTGGGCTTAAAACCCCCCCCCCCCCTTTTTTTTTTTTTTTTTTTTTTTTTTGATTGTGTAAAAAGTGTTTGTTTCCCATGCAGAGAAGAAGTCCTACCCAAGCTGCACCAGGATCCAGATTACCCATGTGACTTGGTGGGTAATTGGAATACGTGGTATGGGGAGCAAGACCAAGCAGGTGAGTGTAGATATTTTGGGTGGGTACTGGCATGTTTGCTGGTTAAATGCTGATTTCCCCTTTCAGTTCATCTATGGCGATTCTCTGGGGGATATCCTGCTCTCATGGACTGTATGAATAAATTACGAAATAACAAGGTAATGGACATCTGACAGAGCCTCAAAATCCTCATGTATGAATTTGGTAGAAACACATCTGCTTTATATCTTAATCGATACAGTGCCTTTTCTTCATTTTCTTTTAGACTTTCCAGCTTTTCACTCCTCATTCTGCTCTAGGATTTCTTTATTTTTTTTTCCTGCATAGTTCAAATTATCCTGCAAATACATGTCTAATACTTGGCCATTCTTATCAATGCAACACCATATCCTTTCTACTGCAGGAATACCTGGCTTTTCGTGAGGAGCGTAGCCGCATGCTGCTCTCCCGCAGAAACCAGCTTCTTCTAGAGTTCAGTTTCTGGAATGAACCAGTACCCCGTAAAGGACCCAACGTGTATGAATTACGCACATACAGGTTAAAGGTAACACTTTTATCCACATACAGAGAGAACACAGCATGTTGAGGCTTATGATCTCCACTTGGAAACTGGTGTGAGGCCTAAACATTTGGATTAAATTGTACTGAAAATGTTTCACAAACCCACCAAATTTTACTGCAGAAGTAAAACTGGACATGCATCAGAAATGTTTTTTTAAATGTGAAGTGAATTCATGCATCTACTTGTTCATAATCATTTGGGCCAGGAAGGTAAACTCCTGCTCAGACTAGTTTTATTGCAGACACTTTTTTGTAAACTGATTATAAAGAGATTGTAACAGCTAAAGTATATCTATAGCCATTTTTTATATTTTTGAATAGAATAGAGCAGGGATTATTAAATGGCGCACCTCGGTCCAGAAATGGACTGAGTGACAGTCCTGTCTGGACAGTGGCCGCCACTTATCAGCTGTATGAGCTCTCCCAAGACTACCTCCTGGCCGCTGCTGTTATCCTCACAGCCAGCGGGGGGCAGGAGGTGCTACAGATGGGGATAAAGAGTAATCACCCACTTGTTAACACAGTAATTTAGGAAAAAAACAAGGAACACCGCTGAGGTGGGTGAATCCAGATAAATGAATAAGTGAATTGAAGGACTCGTCTCAAGGGTGCTTACCATGGCTCACCCACCGTACAAACCTCAAAAAGGAAGAAACTGCTGCACTCCAAGATTATGAATATGAGTCCTTTATTAATCCATCCAAGTGACACACCACAGGAAAAAACGATGATCAAGGCATACATGTTTCACACAGTGAAAAAAACAGTTCACCGCGCTAGGTGATATATAATGGAAAAAGTAAATAAATTGCATTTATAACAGTCCCAATATGTGATATAAACAGGTGCTCATGCTCAAAATTACATCCGTGCTTCTTGGTGCTCAGACTGGGTGCCCCACATAGATGTACACTCTCACCCCTCAATATTGACCAACTTTCGCTAGTGTGGTCAATCAAGCGTGTGGGGAGACCCCCCGGCGATATCTGTTTGCTGGTGGTTCTTGAAGTGGATATGCCTCATACAAGTAGGTATGAAAGAAGAAACCTCATTGCGCAATAAAGTTTGAGAAGGATTTATTGATCAAAACAATTAATTACACTCTCATGTATCGGTGCCTACATCCTGGCACCCGGTGTAAATAGCAGGTGATTATTTTAGAGGAAATCGGCCCACTTAGGATGGTTGACCGCTGTTCTGCTCGATTCCCGAAAGTTGGTCGCGGGCGGAAGGATGACACGCTCTAGCCTTGACGCGTTTCAGCCAATCAATGGGCCATCATCCTGATGGCCCATTGATTGGCTGAAATGCGTGGAGGCTAGATCGCGTCATCGTGACACCCTTCCGCCTGCAACCAACTTCAGGGAATCGAGCAGAAGCGCGGTCAACCATCCTAAGTGGGCCGATTTCCTTTAAAATCACCTGCTATTTACACCAGCTGCCAGGGCGTAGGCAGCGATACATGTGAGTGTAACCAATTGTTTTTATCAATAAATCCTTCTCAAACGTTATTGCGCAATGAGGTTTCTTCTTTCATATCTACTTGTATGAGGCATATCCACTTCAAGAACCGCCAGCAAACGGATATACACACTTGATTGACCACACTAGCAATAGATGTACACTCACCCCTCCAATATTGACCAACTATGTGGGGCACCCAGTCTGAGCACCAAGAAGCACGGATGTATTTTCCCTATTTCATCCTTCAGGACAACACCTTTGAGAGACCTCGGCTCCTCCCTTCTCAGGAAACACCGCCTCCACCAGAGCTTTAAGCCACTCCATCCCTCCAGCCCATCAGTTTCGGTGTTTCCTCCGCAGGGGAGGCACTGCTAGGAACCGGGGCCATTTTTCAGCTGGGGAGGCTGAGGCCGGTGTTTTCCTGAAAGGGAGAGACAGATCTGAATACACAGCAGCTGGGCTGGGGAATCATTGGTCTGCTTAGTGCAGTAAACGCACCCTGTCCTCCCTTGGGGAAGTTTGAGGCCAGGGCGCTTGCTTTCCGGTACCTTGGGGAAAGGTGGGGGCAGATAGTGCGTCATTCCCCTCGCTCTGTGGAGCTCAAGACTGGGCGACGGGTGACGTCATTTCTGGCTTCTGGTTCCGGCCGCAGGATGTAAAGCGAGCGGCGTGACGGCTGGCGGAGGCTCCGTTCGGCTGTAGTGTCAGCACTAGGAGCAGCTAAGGCAGACCACGCTCGTTTCTGGCCTAAAGGGATGTCTGAGACGGATGCTTCCCGATCTGTGCCGGGTGACGCCATCACCAGCCACTCTAAGGTAAGTGGAACCCTGGGGTTTGTGTTGCCTTACTATCTTCCCGTTTAGCTCCATGGGTGAACCCCCCTCTTGGTGGTCAGAGGGAAGGAGGTGTACTTCTGGGACCCTGGTGGTGGTTGGTCCTGGGAGGGTGCACTCCTGGTGTCGGTGTGGTCTGATTTGTTCAAGTACTGGCAGATTCTGATGGCTGTGGGTTTTGTTATTTCAGGGCAAGAACACTAAAAAGTCTAGGTCCCCACACAACACTAAGAGGAAGTAAAAGAAAAAAAGGGGGAAAAACTGCGCTAGGGTGAATCAGAATAGTGTACCTAAACACAAATTGTGCTAATAATTGATGGATCTAAAATAATAAAAGCAGCAATTCTTCTGTACAACAAATTAACAGTGTTATATATAGAAAATAATAGAGTCGTGCTAAGGCATTAACTTAATAATGTGTGCATTATTCCATAATACTGCCAATGTACCATGTGCATATACCATATATCGTAAACAAATTGGCAAATCATGATGTGACACAAAAAATTAAAAACAAAACTAGAAATCAATAAATGTTGATCAAATTAAAAATAAATATGACATATAGTGAAATGTCCAAACACTTAAAATGGCCAAACACCCGTGAACAAATAAATAATTGGTGAAATAAAAAAATAATGGAAGAGTCCATCTAAATAATGATTAAATGTAATCTTCTATGACGTGAAAAAATCTTGTGCTCAATCCGCCACCAATGATAGAGATTTGTCGTTTACCAGAACCCCATGACCCCCCACTACAGAGGATCAAGGGAAGCCTGTATAAAAAAGCCCTCCGGAGCTTAGCAAGTGGACCCAGACTCTGGATTCGTTAGTAATGGAACATCCAAAGACACCAAATGGAGCTATTAAACCTCAGATCCCATCATAACCTCCCCAGCTCATGGATAATGAGTGTGGCCTCTGTACAGACTCCTCCAGATCCTCTTCGGAAGAGGATTAACAGGATGACAGGTTAATCCCGGTGGGAGGAAGACTGGGGGCTTTCCTCCCACAGTGGGAGTCGGTTACCTCCAATCTGTTCATACTGGGAATAGTAAAGATTAATTCTCAACCCCCACACACACACACACACGCACACACACACACACACACACACACACACACGCTTCTAGTTACAGACCTACCAAAGTGTGCGGAAAAGGCGGCAGCACTACTTTCCTCATTGGAGGAACTGGAACATCAGGACGTAGTATCACGGGTCCCACCTGGGGAGATAGGCAGAGGGTTCTATTCCCACATCTTTGTGGTTCGGAAACCCTCAGGGAAGTTCAGGCTCATCCTGAACCTGAAGCCTCTAAATCGATCAATCTCCTACAGAAGATTTTGGATGGATTCCATCTTTTCCGTACTGCTTCACACTGCTTCCTCCGGATTGCTACATGGCGTCCATAAATCTAAGAGACGCCTATCTGCACATTCCGATCGCAGAGGACAGTCCGAGATTCCTCAGACTGGCAGTAAGGTCCAGGGGGGAAATGGTGCATCTGCAGTTTCGGGCTTTCCCCTTCTCCCCGGATATTCACCAAAGTCATGGTGGAGACCCTGGCCTTTCTGCGACTTCGAGGAATCTCAGTGATCACATACCTGGACGACCGACCTGCTCCTTCCCCAGAGTAGCTAGTCCAGGATTTGCAGGTAGCAAGGAGTGTGTTGGAGCATCTGGGATGGCTCTTAAATTTGGAAAACCCAGCCTAGTTCCATCCCAGAGGGTTGGCTTCCTAGGTTACATTCTGCACTCAACCCAGTGGAGAGTTTTTCTTCCCGAAAAAATAATTCTGAAAGACAGGGCCTTGGCAGTTCTACAAAGCAATCAACAAATCTCCATAAGAATGTCAGCTTTGGGGTTACTGAAGGCTGCTCTCCCAACTGTAAGGTGGGCGGGATTGCATTTCCGCCCTTTGCAGTTGTTCATTCTGAAAGTTTGGGACCACACTCAAAGGTCCTTGGACTCAACGATTCTCATACCAATACGGGTGAAGAGGTCCTTGTGGAGAAAGGCAGCGAATCTTTCCCAGGGTCTGGAATGGGTAGTGCCAGTGTCCAAGATCGTCTCAACAGACGCAAGCAGCACAGGTTCGGGAACACACCTAGGGGTGAGTCTAGCGCAGGGATCCTGGAGAGTCGAGGACGCGGGAAAGTCCTCGAACTGGAGGGAGCTGAAAGCCATTTTCTGACTCTCGGAGCCTTACAGCAGGAACTCCGGGGACATCACGTCCAGGTCTGCTCAGACAATTCTTTGGCAGTTGCTTACATCAACCAACGGGGGCACCAGGAGCAGTTCCCTTTTTGGCTCTGATGGAAACAATATTCAACTGGGCCGAGGTCACGGTGCTCTCACTATCTGCAGTACACCTAAAAGGGGAGTTAAAACAGGTGGCAGACTTCCTCAGCCAGATGAAGCTGAGGGAGAGCGACTGGGTCCTGAGTCAGGTCACCTACAGGATGATTATCCAGAAGTGGGGGGTTCCATGTGTGGACCTTTTCACTTCAAGGGAGAATGCAAAAACTCCCCTCTTCTTCTCTCTGAACTGGTGGGACGGGGCACCTTTCTCAGAGCTGGCATTTTTCCAAATGCTATGCCTCCCCCCCCCCCCCCCTGTACTGTTGCCCATACTCCTGAGGAAATTCCAGTCAGAGGACACGACTCTGATCTTGATAACGCCACACTGGCCCAGGAGGCCATGGTTTTCTATCCTAAAGGATCTGGCAGTGGAAACGCCTTGGATATTGCCGGTCAGGGAAGACCTCCTCTATCAAGGCTACTGAGGAGGAAATGCTGAGAAGTAAGGGGTTCTCTGAAAGGTTGGTAGCGACTCTTCTTAATTGTAGGAAAGAAGAGATGCGCAATATCTATTTGAAGGTCTGGAAGAATTTAAATTCTTAGTGCTCAGAGAGCTCCTTTAGCGTTCGCAGCCCAGTAGCAGTTCTGGAGTTCCTACAAAGTGGGGCAGATAAGGGACTGGCCCTTAGTACTCTTAAAGGTCAAGTTTCTGCTTTTAAGTGTGTTCCTTGAACAACAACTAGCGGTGAACCCTTGGATATCTAGGTTCTTTAAAGCTTTAGGTAGGCAGAGATAAGTCAGCTCCCATCCTTTTCCTATATGGGATCTCTCCCTGGTGTTGCAGGCTCTTACAGGGGATCCTTTTGAGCCTATTGAGTTTTGTTCAGTGAAATTTTGAGGGTTTTTTTTTTAGTTGCAATCACTACCGCAAGGAGGGTTAGTGAGCAAGAAGCCCTCTCAAGGAGGGCACCTTTTCCGCAAATCTTTCTAGATCGGATAATTTTTAAGACCGATTCAGGAAATCTGTTTACCCACTTTTTGTTCTAATCCTGTGATGGAACAGGAGCATGTTTTCCACAGGTTAGATGTTAGGAGATGTGTACTAAAGTACCTGGAAATTACGGAACAGTTTAACAGATCCAATTCCTTTTTTGTTTCTTTTTCAGGGGTTATGAAGTGGTCCAAAGCCTCTAGACATACTATAGCCAGATGGCTGTGGTTGGCCATTAGTCAAGCCTATATAGCAAAAGGGGTGGAGGTCCCAGAAGGTATTCGGGCCCATTCCACTAGGGTCATGGCAACGTCACAAGCAGAGTGGCTGGTGCTACACCCGAACAGATCTGCAGAGCAGCAACGTGGTCAAGTTTTTTTGTTTTTTTTTAAGAATTTCGTTAAGGACTACAGCTGGATTAATTGTCTGCCCAGGACCAGGCCTTTGGGCATAAAGTTCTGCAAGCAGTACTCCCACCCTAGGGTAAGTGCTCGCTTATCCTCTCAAAGGTGCTGTCCTGAAAGACGAAATAGGGAAAATCAAAGTTACTTACTGGTAACGTTTTTTTCAAGAGTCTTTCAGGATAGCACCAGTACCCACCCAAATAATAATTTGCCACTAGGACATGATAGCATCAGGAGTATGAAGGTTGGTATGATGTGTTCTTGTGTCTCCCTAGACTGGCCGGAGGTTCTCGTGAAAAAAACTGATGGGCTGGTGGCATGGAGTGGCTTAACGCTCTGGTGGAGGCGGTGTTTCCTGAGAAGGGAGGAGCCGAGGTCTCTCAAAGGTGCTGTCCCGAAAGACTCTTTGAAAAAACGTTACCGGTAAGTAACTTTGATTTGTGAGCACAAGCACCTGTTTATATCACATATTGGGACTATTATAAATGCAATTTTTTTACTCTTGTCCATTATATATCACCTTAGCGCGGTGAACTGTTTTTTTTTTTGTTTGTTTTTTTTTTTCATATTTATTTTTCCAGATAGCAAGTTTATCACTGCAGCTGATTTATTGAGATTAATTTATGTCTTTGGCGCTTTGGTTATTTTATGTTTCACACAATATCATGTGCTTAATCATTGCAGTATCTATGATTAAGCACATGATACTGTGTGAAACATGTCTGCCTTGATCGTCGTTTTTCCTGTGGTGTCACTTGGATGGATTAATAAAGGACTTATATTTATCATCTTGGAGTACAGCCGTTTTCCTCCTTTTTAACATGACATAAAAAGTTAGGCAGCTCCCACCCGCAGTCCAGACCTGCAGCTTCTCCCACCCCCACCTGCTGTGGGGATGACTGCGGCAGCTGGAAGGGAGACTGGAGAACTCGCACAGTGCCTCTACCCTGCCGAAAGTAGGACAGTGCAGGGGAGGCTTACATTGAAAAGGGCACTCTGATGTAGAGGGGCACTCTGATGTAGAGGGGCACTCTGATGTAGAGGGGCACTGTGACATAAAGTGGTTCTGTGTTATAAAGGGACACTCCAATGTAAAGGGGGCTGTGATGTGAAAGGGAACTGAGGACACTGCTGGACTGCTTTTAAAGGGGGGACTATGAACACTGATGTAAAGGGGGGATGGGACTGTGATGTTAAGGGGGGGTTGTGATGTGAAGGGGGGCTGAGGATACTGATAAAGAGGTAAAGAGGGGTCAAAGTTGTAAAGGGGGCTACGATGTAATAGGTAGGCTACAGACACTGATAATGACGAGATGGTACCGCTGCCCGGTCTTACTAAATAAAATTATTCCATCTATGTCGGACCTATGCTGGAGATGCGGTGAATCGAGGGGCACATTATTACATCTATGGTGGTCTTGTTTGAAAATATAACCATTTTGGTCGGCTATATTTAAACAAAGCCATGTGGTCACTGGTAAAAATTGACAGGAGACTCCTGAGGTAGCGCTTCTCTCTTTAATTACTAGGTCAATTAAAAAGGGAATATTTTGATTTTATTTGATAGCATGAAGAGTCTTAATTCCAAGACATTGGAAGTCCCAAATAATACCAACACTACGGGACTGAGTAGTAGAGATGAACTATATAATGCGGATGGAAGAGCTGATAGGTATAGCAAATAATGGTGAATGTAACTTCTGGGAAGTCTAGGCCCCCCTGGGTGGAGTTGCTGGAGTCTCCTCGGATGTTATCTTTTCTGTAACTGTTGGGATCCTGTCTGTTCGATGATGTATGAAATTTTATTTTTTATTTATTTTTTGTTTTTTCCGTTGTTGGTGTGTGGGCTGTTTGTTGTTGTTTTTTGTTTACGTCTTTTTTTTTTTTTTGTGTGTGTTTTGTTTTTTTATGTGTGCATACTTGTATATAAAATTTGGTATTGATACCGAATATGTCGGCACATTATATTAAGGCAACTTTCAGTTCTTTATTTTGTGGGAATGGGAAATGTAAAACTTGGTTAGTTTAAGGATATTTAGGCCATGGCCGCTAAGCATAATTATTGCCTTGCCTTTCTTTTTCTCTTTCTCTTTGTATTATTGTTGTACAATGCCATTCTTTTCAATAAAAATATATTAAAACGATATACGGGGAGGGGGGCTGTGATGTGATTTAGTGCAAATATGAGATTTGGAACTCTGCCTAAAGAAAATTTTACTGACTGGACCTCAGTAAATTTTTAATTCATGACCCCTAGAACAGAGAATGACTAAAGCTCCTGGATTGTTCTCCTGTTTTTTATGTCATGCTGGGTAGATTCCCTTCATCCTGTTCTGGAGTCACAACAGTAATTCAAAAAATTTCCTCTAAATGGCTCATGAGTAGTCATTATTTGTATGCTAAGGTATGCACAGCAACATTATGGCACTTTAACTTTACAAGTGTGCAATGCAGGATCTATCCTCCCTGCTGTAGCCACTACTTCTGGGTTCCCAGGCATCTTCTTTTAGACATTGGGCATCTACTGTTGATTCAGCTCCTGAGCATGCTGGGACAGGATACCATTTGCATGTTTCTTCTGCCACAAATCCCAACCTTTGTAGGATTTTTTTTTATTTAGAGATTAGTTACACTTTAATGTATAACTATGATTAGTGATGCTATGACATATTGCATTTTTTGGTGAAATAGTTTAGTCTTGTATATGGACTCCTAAAAGAGATACCCAATGAAAGTATTTCATTTGAAGCAAATGCTATTCTTTGCTTGTGCGAAATATTGTACCAGGTTAACTTGCTTTTCAGGCACCACATGAATTCTTCTTCATTCTCTTCTAGTTGCCAGTGTTGCAATATATGGACGTATACACAAAAATGTGCATAATTACAGTATTGACATGTAAAATGTTCTATTTTTATTTTTTGGCTCTATACTCATCACTGTTTTACTGATCTTTAGACAGCTGTGTGCATTGTTCCATAGACATCAATTCACCTGTGTTCAGATCAGTAAAAAAGTGCCATTTTTTTCCTCCTATGTTCAAGAGGACTTCTACAGCAATGAAAACAGAGCCATAAAATAAAAGAAAGCATATACATTTGAGTGCAGTTCTTTTACACACATATGCGTGTATACGTGCGTATATTGCAGTTGTGACAACTAGAAGAGGATGAAGAATTTTATATATGTATACGCATACGCACCTTTCATGTGCGTTTATGCATTGTCTTTACAGAACATGTTAATCGGGATCTTTCTGTCAACATCAGTAAATTATTACATCCGTGTGCAAGAGGCCTACAGGGCAGTTAAGCCAACATTGTTGTATACTAATGTAATTCTCTTATCTTCTAGCCAGGCACAATGATTGAATGGGGAAATAACTGGTGAGTTACATAGTGTTTACAGTGTTTGTTTTTTTTTAATATATATTGTATGCCCCCTCACAGGGTATTTGCTTTTTTTAAAGAGCACTTTTGTACTTATAAAAAAATAAATAAATAATGTTGGTTCATTTTATTTGGGGGTTAACTATTTTGTAAGCGTATAGGTATAATAAAAATGTTGAAGTAATGTAACTCTTAAAATTTGCTTGAGTTATTAAAGGAGAAGTACAGCCAAAGCCTGTTTGGCTGTACTTCTATGGATCACAGGAGTGCAGTGTGTTTTGCACTTTTGTGACCCGTTTCCAGCAGAGAGCGGGCTGAAGTCTGCTCTCTGCTGATGTCACAGAAGTCACTCCAGGTTGAGTTTCATCGACACCCAGGTCAGCCTCCCGGCGAGCTGCTGAGAGCCTGAGCCAGCCGCCCCCACCCCTTCCACAGCCCAGCGCTCCATTGAGCAATGAGGGGGCAGAGCAGAGAGCTGTGAGAACTGAGTGATTGTTGGTGTCCGATTGCTCGATTTATCGATGCTGCTTCCACCTAGGTAAGTATGAATCTTAAAAAAAAAAAAAAATCTCTTTTAATTGATTAAAGCAGCCTTTCTCAACTTTTTAAGTGCTGCTCGTGTCTGTGTACAGCTCACAGTTAATGAGCAATATTTTTTAGGTTGTAGATGTACTAGTGATAAAAGAATGTAGAGTACTGTATTTGACACCCAGAGTGGGTAACTTTTTAATACCACTCCAGCTGTATCCGACAGGTTTTAGCAGTGGTCATAAACCGAATAATAATGGTAAAAGAAAAGAAACCGTCAACATTGTAGTGCTCCCTTTTACATGGTGGTTAAGGGCCCCCTTGGATTGGTGGTAATTAATAGTGCTTCTTTACATTGGTGATGAGGGGAAAAAGGGCCCGCTTAGAATTGGTAGACAGTTTGAAAACATCATTGATGTTGGTATATAAGAGCAGCCAATAGAAATAGATACAGGTAATCCAGTACAATATTACCCAGCGATTTTTATGTATGAGCTAATTTTTTATTTTTTTGTTAAGTTATTACTTTAAAAAAGGCATTATTGTTATGGATTATGTTACTTTTTAAAATTCTGTGCATTGGTTGGTTTAATTCAAATACACATTTGATTCCCAAATTCTTAAAGTGGTATTTAAACCCAAAAGCGAGCATTTTTTATATTGCAGAGTACCAATTATTAGATGTGCATTTTGTTTTTATCTTTTTTTTTTTTTTAGACTTTCATCTGGTGATCCAGCCCGTAAATGTTTTTCAAAAGAAGAAGCTCTCCAGCAGACTAGATCCGTTACAGAGATTAGACAGTGAGATTGTTTAACTCTGTCAGTGGTGTATATAATCTGCTTTTTTATGTAAAACATTTATCCCAAAAGGAAAAACACTGTTTGCTGTGGAGTTTGGCTTCAATTTGTTAGCGGTTTTAAATCTGCTAGTACATCTGACACTCCGCTCCCCCCAGAATCACAGTGCTGCTGTCCAAAAATAACCCTGTGCTCCTTCATCCAGAGTGTAGGCATTCTAATGCAGGTGGTGTGTTACTGGTCAAATCACTAGGTGAAAATAGAAGGGGGAAAAAACCCCAAACCACATCAAATGATTGGTAAGCTGCAGTATATTACCTCTTTTGGTTTTGGGTTTAAAACCGCTTTAACTAGGTAAAAAGTTCTAAAACCATTGCTTGTTGACAGTTAACTGAAACATTGTAAATGCACTGTGAAGGGTACAGCAATGTTTGCTCGTGTTAGCGTGTCATTAGTTGCTACAGAGGTCACACATGTCTGAATTACTATTCCAGATATTTTTCTCTTTACCCACTTTAGGGCTCGTGCTATAAAGTACCGCCAGGAGAATCAAGAGGCTGTTGGAGGATTTTTTTCTCAGATTGGAGAGTTATATGTGGTGCACCACCTTTGGGGTAAATCTAGTAAAACACTGTAGGCAAAATTTGTGTTGGGAGATTTGTGTACTTAAAAAATGCATTTTTGTTGAGGTTATTTGATCCAGCATGCCCCTCTTCAGTATCAACCCTGCCTTTAGGAAGATAGGCTCTTTTTTGTCCATTAAGCATTACAAGAATTCTTAGACTGTTAGGTTATCCTGTGCTTTACAGAAGAAATGGACACTGGCAACAACAAAACTAGCCAACACAGGATAACCATGTCTATTACCATAATGCCTCAGGACAGTGGACATATGTTCTTCAGCTCTACTCTGCTTTGTTGATTTGGAAGATTTGTCTACTATCAACAGCTGCCAGGGTTGCCAACTTCTGTAAATTTAATGGACCGTTTGTAAAATATTCAATTTTTTTTTTTTTTTTTTTTTTTTTTTTTTTTTTTTACAACTTTTTGCTGGCATCTCTGCCAAAAGACACTGGGAGTGAGTTAGTATTATTTTTCAACAGAAGTGGGGCAGAAGCCAGCCGTGGAGTGAGCAGGCGGCTGCATTTGCCGATTCTGGTCCTCTAGTCCTGGCTGCACCCTGAGATAGACCCGGAGGAGTGATATCTGTCCTCTGCCTCTCTGTATCCTGCCTGCTTAGATGGAACCTGGGCCCCGGCGCTTGTCTGGCAGTAGCAGCTGCTGAAGCCTGTGCCTGCCCTGCAGCCAGTACTGTCCAGTCTCCACTCTCCTCCTGGGGTAAGCTGTAGCTGCTGCAGCATTTTCATTTACTTGGTACTGTCGGGGGGATTGGAATGATAGCACTGTGCTGGAGTATTAGGCGATATGGGGGGGGGAAAGGGGGTGTCGTTTTTGGTTGTGAATTGGCCAGTGAGATCTCCATTCTGTATGTAGTGCATGCCTCTGCACTGTGTACGTAGCGCACCCTGGACTCTGCACACTCTACATAGCGCTGCACTATGTAGAGTGTGCAGAGTTCAAGTGTTTGCTACATACGTAGTGTGGGGTTCAGGAGAGTGCTACTAGCACACTCCTAGATGTAGCACACTCCCGAACCTTGCATTTTGGAAAACTCCTGGGCCCTGCACTCTGTACATGGCGCACTCTGGATGTGACACACTCCTGATGGCTGCATTCATTTTCTTATTTAGGCTTCCTTTCCTTTTTATTTTCATCTAGTGATCTATCAAGTAAGTCTGTTGTTTTTCAACGCAACTAGCTCTGCTGCAAATGCAGCAATTAGAGGGTTGAGCCAAACCATTTATCACCGACAGAGGTGCTTACAATGATCAATTATTATTTATTCCTGTAAAACCTTAATCCTGGAATAAAAAAAAAAATAGCTGTAACTGCTTATTTAACTGCAGTGTGAGCTAGAGTTTGACTTGACTTGTTAGTGTATCTAAATCTGCTAGTACATCTAACACTCCCCTCCCCCAAGATTGACAATGTTGCTGTCCAAAGGTGTCTCTGTGCTCTTGTGTAGGCACTCTAATACAGGAGGTGTGTTACTGGCCAGATCACCAAGTGAAAGGGAGAAAAAAGTTTTAGTAAAAAAAAAACTAATGCAGCCACCACATCTAAAGATTGGTAAGCTGCAATAAATTACATTTTGGTTTTGGGTTTAATACGGCTTTAACGTGCAAAAAAAAATTGATACTTTAGTTCAGCTTTAAAATGAGATCAGTAAGCAGAACAACCCTCCCACCTACCCCCTGTGTGCAGCTTTGACTAAAGTTGAATAATGCCGTTTTTTTTTGTTTTGTTTTTTTTACTGTTTTGTATGTTCAAATACTCTCCTTCTGGAGAAAATAAAAACTTTTCTGTTAAAAAAAAAGTTGAATAATGCCCTTGACTTAGCTGAAAACTCCCAGCCCTTGTATGTACCTGATGTCAGGAATGCATCGGCACCAACATCCCTGAAATCACAAATAGCCCGTACCAATTTCTCGCAGTTATGGGACTTTTAAGGTGCCAAATACTGTATATATACCATGTGAACTTTTAAAATCATTAAAATATAACCAATATCAATTTATTATTGCATAAAATAAATACAGAGGAATGTTTCACATCATTACAAACCGTTATTCATTCCCCTCCATTCAACATATCTTGGCTCTCAGATGGAAATCAGAGTCCAATTGGGGAAAGCAACACAATGAATCATGACACGTTTTGTGGCTTTCCACCCCACTTCCTCAGGTTATTTGGTAGATAATAGCGGAGTTGTGTGAGTATCTATCCCCCTGGGGGGGTGCGCTATGGGGAGGAGCTGAATACAGAAGGTTTTTTTTTTACCTTCAAGCATAGCATGCATGAAGGTAAAAAAAACCTTCAGCCTTTAGAATCCCTTCTAAGTAAACATGTAGGCACATCTCTTAACTTGAGGAGCATCCATTACCATTAAATCAAATCATACCATGTTTATTCATACCAAGTATCCCATCTTCTAAAACAATGCCATCATATGATCTCTCACCTAAGGCAAATAGCATAGGTGAGAGATCATATGCTATCTTGGTTTTATAAGATGGGATACTTGATATGATGTGTATTATCCCCCACGTCATATATTGATTTAGCATAATGTCACTTTTCTTGCAAAATATTTTTTGTGTTAAAGCTTCTGTTGGCTAGGGCTGTGATTGAAACCTTACTTTTTCTGCACCCACTTTTTGTTTTTAGCTAGTTATTTCACATATGTATGCTGCCATGGAGTTAGTCAGGGAAATTGTTATCAAATGCTTGCCATCATTTTCCTTTCCTGATTAACTCCATTGCAGCATAGGATCCCTCCCAGTTGCTGAGTTGGGAACATGTGGCCTGGATCAGCTTCAAAATGTATGGGGAGGGGTCCTATGGGGTAGGAGTGAGTGGAGTCTGCTCATTTCTAT